>CM072527.1:42215382-42380382 GCA_036898135.1 Oncomelania hupensis
TGTATGGCCGCGTTCAGCTCTCTCTCCGCCGCTCCCAGCTGGGCTGTCATTGCTTCCAGCCTCTGGTCTGACTCCACCACCGAATGCTGCAAATCCGTCTCGCGACACATGGCTAGGTCGTGATCGGGGCAGTACTGTTCGCAGGCTTTGTCGGCGCGTGCTGGGCAGGGCCAGGATCGTCCAGAGGGCAGCTGGTCGGCTGTCAGGCTGCTCAGGTCTCTTACGTGGTGATGTTGAGACATTTTCTGCTTGGTGTGGCCTTTCTTGCAGCGGCTGCAGTACATATCGCCGCAGTCCCAGCATTGAGAGGTGGCGGGAGCTTGGTCGCAAAAACAGCAGCGGTGAAGATGGTTCAGCAGGCGTTCAGCGTCTATCAGCTCCACCATGGCCAGGTCCGTGGGAAAGCCGTCAGCAACAACGGCCCAGTCCTGCCTGGCTCTCGTTTGACCGGAATCCACGATGGGGAAGCGGCAGAGCGGACACTGGGCCTGAGGATTGCTCTGCAGCCACGACAGCAGGCAGTGGCGACACAGCACGTGGTCACACAACAGCAGCTTTGGGACAGTGAAGGGTTGGTTACAAATAGAGCACTCTGTGGTGGCGGGCTCTGTGCACGACTGCACTGTTGCTGCTGTGGCCATGCTTTCCTCCTGCAAGCAACACACCGTTACGTACTACCGATTGAACCAGTCCATATAATAGTCCCTTATTTATACAGACGCTAATCCTATTTAGGGGGATGGGAGAATACTGGAATTGTGTGTGTGTGTGTGTGTGTGCGATTGTTTGGGCTACTGTTACATACTATTGTCAACTTACAGAATGAAATTGGTACTCTTTAGAAAATCTGAGCTTAGTCATCATCATCATCATCATCATCATCATCATCATCATCATCATCATCATCATCATCATCATCATCATTACCACCATCATCACCATCATCATCATTATCATCATCACCATCATCATCATCATCGTCATCACCATCATCATCATCACCATCACCATCGTCATCATCACCATCATCATCATCATCATCCTCATCGCCATCCTCATCATCCTTATCATCATCATCGATGACGACGTCGTCGACATCATATTTCATAATAGTTAACATCATTATAAACGAAACACCCGTATTCCAATATATGAAAACTAGTATAAACTAAAAAAAAAAGATACATAAAGAGAGAACGAAGGAATTACAAATAAGAAACGTTGGAACTATAAAGGAAACTATAATGAATGAAAGACACACAGCAACAAAGACAGAAAGAGTAAAGTTTAAGTTTCAAGTTTATTCACGGCTCTAGCCTCCGATTGGTATTGAGCCAAGTCAAAGGCACAATCAAGAGACTGTGTTCTCATCATCCCCTGCATTCAATACGATATGGACACAATATGAATAATCTTGGCACATATACACACCTCATAATTATTACCAAAGTTAACGAAAACAATAAAAGAAAGGTTCTTCTTCGCTAAAATTATTTTTAAAATAATAATATCGTAATAAATAGAATTTAAATGTTAAATAACAACTGCCTGAGAAGTAAAAACCGGCGAGTCTAACAAATATTGATCCAGATAGTCAAGATGAGGTAATCCTCAGTATTCAATACTCGTAAAATTATAATTAAGCAATTTCACAACAATTATATCTTTTTTCCTAGGAGAACAAGTTCTTGATTTCCGAGGAGTTCAGCGATAATAAGTTCTTGATAACTATATGCGTAGAACGAAAATATCACTTCATACACATGCACGATAAACTGACTCATAATTAGTTGTGACAGTCAAAAATTAATGGCATTTATTAGAATTAATTTAATAGAACGTACCATTTATAACAGTTACAACCTTTCCAGAGACACTAAAACTATTATCTTAATTTTCGTGATTAGTTCTTCTAAGAAGAGTTTTTCCCCCAACAAATTTCTTTGAATACTGTTAAAAGCCTCTCCCGTGATCTACAAAAGTACAGGATACTGTACTTATAACTTAAAGTTAAATATTAATTAGAGAACAAGATTAGAGAACAAGACACACAGATATGACCGACCAAGGATGCCTATTTTTTAAAGTTTGCCTGCTGCTGACCAATAAGACCATTACATTCAGGAAAATTATACTTATATAAGCTTATTTTTTAATTATTATTTACGATACTAGAGAACGACTTTCTCAAACAGCTTAAAATAGGAAGTCCTCTTTATTTGAAAGAATTCAGGAAAATAGGAAAGAAGGATTGATGAAAGGAAAAATTAAGGAAAATAAGAAGGAAAGAAAGATATAAAAAAAATAAAGAAATAAAAGAAGGAAATAATTAAAGAAAGAAAGAAAGAAAGAAAGAAAGAAAGAAAGAAAGAAAGAAAGAAAGAAAGAAAGAAAGAAAGAAAGAAAGAAAGAAAGAACAAGGAAAATATAAAAGAAATAAAGAAAGACTTTCTGAACCCAGCCAAGTCTAAAATCACATAGGTGGAAAGACATTACATTAAAGAAGCAAAGAAAGGGAAAAAAAAGCGCTAATCGTCTCAGTTATTTTTTAAAAAAAAAATAAAAATGAAGAAAAAAATTAAATAAAAACATTAAGGGACACAACCACAGCGCAAGTATTGATATCGCATCCATACCCAGTTGTCTCCCGTACACATGGACAGGCACTACATGGACCCGGAAGTAGGCTTCTAGGCCTAATTAAGGATGGGCAGTTACCACCCCACACATGCAGAATGCAATAGTGACTGTTGGTGCTGTATCCATAACGTGTGTACACAACAGGTCAAGAACGAAGCCCGCAAATCAAATCTGTTGTTCAGCTTTATTGACCTATTACGTCAAATCTCTGCCAAGGCCGGCTTCGCCAGATAATTAAAACCGAAAATAGCGCTTAAAAAAATAATACATTGCTTAATTTTTTTTTTAATTGTCAGAGATATGTCAAAATGCCTGGTGTGGACATACCTAACACATTATGAACACGAGAAGGTCGAAAACAAGTTATGAACACGTTTTAACGGAATGCTCGGCAATAACTCATGTCATGACCACATTTTACAAAGACTGTCTTTGGACACTTTTTAGCCCACAGATCTTTAATTGCGCATAGTAGGACCCGTTGTTAATTCACATGACAAGGAAGATCGAGAAGCCAAAAATTCTTCTTTTTTTCCCTCGGTTTGCGAATCGAGTGTACTGTATGATACATTAATAAGAGGTCAATACAAAGTAGGTAAAGCTGCTGCGCTCCCTTGTCATCTTCATCTTCCTATACGCTTGCGAAACGTGGACCCTCACAACAGATCTACAACGACAAATACAAAGCACGGAGATGAAGCGCTACAGAAGACTTCTGAACATTTCCTATACCCAGCACATCACCAACGACGAAGTCCGACAGACCATCACGCAAGCCATTGGACAACACGATGACCTGCTCACAGTGGTGAGGAAACGGAAACCCTTATGGTATGGCCCCGTCACCAAAGCATCAGGCCTTGCCAAGACCATCCTGCAATGCACGGTGCAAGGAGGAAGAAGAGGGAAACAGAATAAGATGTGGGAGGACAACATTCGAGAATGGACTGGCTTGATCACTGAGCGAAGCCATGAGGGTTGCTGAGGACAGAGAAAGATGGAGTACGCTGGTTAAACGATCATCTGTGGTGCCCCGACGACGTTCGAGTTACGGGATAGGATAGGATAGGAATGCAAATTCTCAGGTGACGAAATATGAACAAAGGTCAGCCAAAACCGAAGCTCTTTTTAAACTGATCGTCCAGTTAAACAAGCAAGTCATGATCAGCTAGCTCTATACTCTGCCTGTATTGCTCCTACCTGTATAGTGTAGTGTTCATGTACAGTACATTTGATTCTTAACATCTGATGGTTACTCTCTCGTTTCTTCTTAAGCGCGATGAGCATGACCTTTAACCGTGGATACCTGCGCTGTATACAAGACTAGTTACGTCATCATCATCATCATCAACATCATCATCATCATCACCATCATCATCACCATCATCATCATCATCATCACCATCATCATCACCATCATCACCATCATCAACCTTTAATACAGTCTTACAACAACATTTGACTGAACGCTAAGCAAACCTAATTTTGACTCCAGTCATGGTCCATATAATGACGATAATGACGATATTGACAAACGGTGACGCGCATACCTATGACTGAAAACGCTATCGGCACTTTGGGAGTGGAGCATGATTATGTCCAACGGATCTAATAAATGTTTTACGACCTTGAATTGAACGCATCGAGTTAGACATAATGTCGTACTCCGGGCCGATAACATTGATGCATCGATTTCATCAAATCACGAATTAGATTGAAACAAAAACTGATAAAACGAGAAACACATTGGTGGTTATCTAGATAACCAAAGGGAGACGCGTCACAGGCATAGGCGCTCGCGTGTCCGGATACAAGCGCCTGTGGTTTTGACAAGGCAGTGTGGCAAGTGCAACTACTATTATAGCGCAAATTTAGCTCGGCGACCCATGTTCATTGTGTGTGTGTGTGGGGGGGGGGGTGTGGGTGTGTGTGTGTGTGTGTGTGTGTGAGTTGGTGTGAGTTGGTGTGGTGTTGTATAACGACAGAAATGAGAAACGGAATTTACTTTTTCAGTCAAAAATGGGGTAATTTGCTCGTTCCTCATTTGTCTCGCGTTCCCCATTTGTTTCGAAGTACGCGGGAGTGCTTTTTTAGTGCATGGGAGTGCAGTTGTAGTGCATGAGAGTGTTTTAAGTACAGAGGAGTGCACTATCCGGGACGGAGAAAATGCAGTCCATTTCGGAAGAAATTTCGACCTATTTCGTCCCCTATAGGAGACGAACTAGGTCAACCTTCTCGAAGAGGGGTAGGGTAAGGGCTAGTTGCAGCGCTGCAACTAGCCCTTACCCTAACCCTTTTCTCTTCAAAAATGCTTTTTTTCTGTCAAAAATGTGCTATCCGATTCCTACATTCTAAAATTACCTCGTTTGTCACCGCGCACAAGAATGTGTGTGTGTGTGTGTGTTTGTGAGGGTGTGTGTATGTGTGTGGATGTGTGTGTGTGTGTGTGTGTGTGAATAATACGCAGTTTCGGGCAATTCTATCTAGGCCTACTATTTCATGGTTTATTGTAATTTTAGTCTGTGACTGGAGTCAACATTGCGAACAATGTTTTTAGTCTAAAATGTGATACGCTCAAAACAATTTACGAGCATGTTCGAAATTTACTTGCAAACCCTTCTTTTACTATGCTTGGGGATGCCATGCTCAAATCTTTATTTTATTTCCATCTGTATGACGGCCTACTAGGGTCAAAGATAATTGAAATTATCACGTGTTCTGTGTAATTTACAGAATCCGCAGTGTTAATTAACAATTATCAGTATTTGCCACGCTTTCCTAGCGCCAATACCGGATAATTACAAATATCATGTGATAATTACATTTATCAAGAGATAATTACAATTATCAAGCGATAATTACAATTATCACTGAAAATTATAAATATCAATTTAGTACTGTACTGATGAGCATGCGCGGACCGATGCGAGATGTGCATGCGCGGCAGCGGCACTGTTCCCTAGTTAAGCGTGGCCAAAACTGAAACGTAGTAATTAACACTGGGAATTACCGGTATCTCTGTGAATTACACAGAACACGTGTTAATTACAATTATCACTGATACACGTACATTTTGCAGGTTTTGACGCTAGTAAGCCGTCTTACCAGAATTAAGCATGATCACGTGAAAATGGTAATTATCAAGTGACATTTTTAATTATTATGTGATAATTACAATTTTCAGTTTTGGCGCATTTCCAGGTGGATTGATAGAGCCCAAACTGAAAATTAAACATGGACACGCGAATATATTTGTAATTTTTCTATCATAATTGTAGTAATTATCTCTTGATAATTGTAATTATCCCATGATATTTGTAATTATCAAATGAGAATTGTAATTATCAGGTTTTGGCGCTACTAGCCCGCCATACATCTGCGCAACCGTTTACTGTTACATTGCTTTTGTTTCATGTTTGCCACTCTTCAATTAAGAAATTATGCTCTAATTTGAAAAGTATCACTGCGTGATCTATTATTATTATTATTATTATTATTATTATTATTATTATTATTATTATTATTATTATTATTATTATTATTATTATTATTATCATTATTTTGCATTATATGTATTCTCAGGACATTTGCTTTCAAATAGATCGCTTTCAGGCAATTTCTATCCACTTTTATTTGAAAGTAACCAACTAACAAACAAGAGCCGCAAATCGAAAGGTATGTATATTTTTTAACCAAAATGTGTTTACCCTAAAATTCGCTTTGTTATTACATTAAACAACGACAAAGTTGAAACTCCGATGGTATGGCCACATCACCAGAGCATCAGGCCTTGCAAAGACCATCCTGCAAGGCACGGTGCAAGGAGGCAGAAGAAGGGGGTGAGGGAGACAGAAAAAAGAGGTGGGAGGACAACATTCGAGAATGGACTGGCTTGACACTGAGCTAAGCCATGACGGTTGCTGAGGACAGGGAAAGATGGAGTACGCTGGTTAAACGATCATCTGTGGTGCCCCTACGACCTTCGAGTTACGGGATAGGATAGGATAGGATAAAATAAGTGCAGAGAAGACCAAAATGATGACCAACAACACCAATGGCATCAACACGGACATCAAAGTCCCAAGGCCAATCCCTCAACACAGTGCATAGTTTCAAATATTTAAGAGCCATTGTATCAGACAATGGGTCCCGACAGGAAGTCCTCCCCAGGATCGCACAAACAACTGCTGCCCTGACAAGGTTGAAGCCCATTTGGAAAGACAGGACCATCAGTCTACATTCCAAAGTAAGACTGCGGCGCTCCCTTGTCATCTCCATATTCCTATAAGCTTGCGAAGCATGGACCCTCACAGCAGATCTACAACGAAGAATACAAAGCATGGAGATGAGTTGCTACAGAAGACTTCTGGGCATTTCCTATACCCAACACATCACCAACGACGAAGTCCGACAGACCATCACACAAGCCATTGGACAACACGATGACCTGCTCACAGTGGTGAAGAAACGGAAACTCCGATGGTATGGCCACGTCACCAGATCATCAGGCCTTGCAAAGACCATTCTGCAAGGCACAGTGCAAAGAGGTAGAAGAAGAGGGAGACCGAAAAAGAGGTGGGAGGACAACATTCGAGAATGGACTGGGTTGACACTGAGCTAGGCCATGACGGTTGCTGAGAACAGAGAAAAATGGAGTACGCTGTTTAAACGATCATCTGTGGTGCCCCTACCACCTTCGAGTTACGGGATAGGATAGGATAGGAACGCTACAGTGGGGTTTCCTTGCTCAAACCAAGCACTAAAGTTTGCTCTTTTTTTTTTGTTCTGCCAGGGAGTGATCTCTCCTGTTTATCGGGACACCCATGCAATAGCCTCGTGACATTTGACCCAATTTCTGAAGGAACGACGGGGCTTCCAGAACGCGTCCTTGGTGCCGGAGTAGGTAGAGTCTATTGTATCAACCTAACACGAACGGTCTTACCGAGCCGCTTTGTCATGGGTTCTCCCCCTCTTACTATTTTTGGGTAAATGATATTTTAAACGCTAGAGCGTGTCAATATCTATTTATAGACACCCAAACTACGGGATTTACGCATTCCCCAAAATATCTGTGCTTCCGAAAGAATGATTTTTCATTTTTTTGGTCAGCTTACTTTTTTTTAACAATGGGGCAACATTCACTGTGAATGATAACATGGTCTTTTGCAGGAAGGAGGCGTAGTCAAAGTGAGTCCTTTGAATCTAAAAGCCCTATGTAGCAACGATTCGATTTTTTTAAAAAAATAAATAAGTAAATAAATTTCCAGTTTTAAAACAAAAAGTTGTAGAGAGCTAACTTACGTTGGTAAAGTAGCTTATGATCTCCAACGATGACTCAGTGGATGAGAACAGTAAGCTTAATGACAGCACAGTATGGTAGACACAGAACAAGGATATGGCGATAACCACCTACATGTAAGTCTAAGGTTTGGTCTACGTGTACTTTTTGTACGAGAGTTTCAGTTGGCTTTTGTACTCCTGACGAATTTTTTCAGCGAAACACTCGTATCGAAAACTTATGAAATAGTGCAGTGTGGGTTATTATCTCATTTGGCCTTTAGTCCTCTTTCTCGTGTTCTTGTAGAAGATAAACCACAGGCGCTAGTATTTTGTACAGGCGCTTGTAACTGGACACGCGAGCGCCTATGCCTGTGACGCGTCTCCTTTTGGTACTGTTGTTTTTTTTAGGATACGACAGCCTCTCTCTCTCTCTCTCTCTCTCTCTCTCTCTCTCTCTCTCTCTCTCTCTCTCTCTCTCTCTCTCTCTCTCTGTTTGATATCAGAATGTTCTGATAGATTAATTGCCAGGCAAAACTGGCACGCATAAATGTCAAGTTCAGATAAATACAATTGGCTTTATTCTTTTAAGAGTTTTATTTTAGTGAAGCTGAAAGGTACGTACATTTTATTACAAGCAAACGGCACCGAGATTCTCTTTTGAGATTCAGAATTCAGAGCAACTGGCCTCAGATGCTGAAAGTTGTGGTTGTGAGATCAGTCTTTCGGTACTGGATGCCCTTTTTGTGGTCACGAATTAGAAGATGAATATCATTTTTTGTTTGTTTGTTCGCCCTAAATGGGAATCTACACGCAGAAAATGTCACACAAAAAAACAACAGTGTGAATAATATTATTACCTATGCAATCGTAACAATAAATTATATGTATCCGTCATTGAAAACACACACACACACACACACACACACACACACACACACACGCATGTACACACAGGTACGAACGCACGCACACACACATACGCACGACAAACACCCACAAACACACGCGCACACACACAAACACACATACATACATACATACACTCAATAAAGAAAGACAGAAAATAAATAAATAAATGAATAAGTAACTAAATAAATAAATAAATTAATAATAATAATAAGAAGAAGAAGAAGAAGAAGAACAACAACAACAACAACAACAACAACAACAGGCAATTTATACAGCGCTTTCCAAAATCACAAAGCGATTTACACAAAGAAATGTAAACACAACATGTGTACATTGGTCAATAACACGCAACCACATACACATCCCAACACCAAAAATAACTAACAACACTCACTCATGGTGCCTAAAAAAATGCCTATAAAAAGATGCGTCTTCAAGTTCAATTTAAAAGACGCTAGTGAAGGACTGTGACGGACAGACCGAGGTAGCGAGTTCAAGGTCTGAACGGAGAAGAAACTGAAAGCTTTACCACCGTGTCTCACCCTGTGGTAGGCCTATTCTGGTACACGGAACATCCTTTCATCTGCAGACGAGCGGAGAGACCGAGAAGGAATAGAGACAGTCAAAAGTTCGGAAAGATAGCTAGGAGCAGTTCCAGAGATGATGTGGTAGCAAAGACATGAGGTTTTATATTTAATTCGTTGTTCAACTGGGAGCCAGTAAATAAATAAATAAATAAATAAATAAATAAACAGTTTGTTCCAATTTTATCTCATGGCGAGCATCATGACGGGTCGCTAAAAATAACTTTTCTTCTGCTTCCAAATGCTAGAGAGGGTTTTCCCAATATGCCTCACCTTAAAAATAATTCCCGAGCTAGTTAGTTAGTTAGTTAGTCATTGTTTACAGGGTCCAGCGGACCCCAAAGAGCCGAATCAGGACCAAAACTTGGTTGAAAGAGGACTCACCCGCGTTCTGTATAAAAGATCTGCTGAAACAATCCTAAAGAAAACACTGAAGGCACTCCAGCAGCCGGTCAGTTTACAACAAAGGCATCACATGCAAGGGATGCTGAGGCGTTACTCTAATTTATCGAACCCCCGTTTATAAAAAGAAAATTGACTATGAACTTCATTATAATATATTGACAAAGCACATACACATAAAATGCCTAATGTGCTTAAAAAAACTAAAAATAGAAAACCTTAGTGACCATTTGGCAGTAGGCGTCCAATATCCCCAAGCTGATCCAACAGACCCCATGCACAAATGAGGAGTTATGGGAGAGTTCTCAAAAGAAAATTAAATAAATTAAAAAGGTAGATGATTGACCTATTGAAAGAGTGAATACTGCATACAACAGATAAGAAAAGCTAAGGCAGAAATACAAGGAGTGATAGAAAAGAGGAAATTTGAAGCACTAAATTTCCAGAAAGTGGTGGAACTATTTATACTTAAAGATCCGCCAATATCCCCACAGGAGAAATTTCCAGGCCAAACGTATTACAGATTGAGAAATTAATAATAATAATAATAATAATAATAATAATAATAATAATAATAATAACAGTAATAATAATAATAATAATAACAGTAATAATAATAATAATAATAATAATAATAATAATAATAATAATAATAATAATAATAATAATAATAATAATAATAATTAAGCTGCTAAGAACAGATACTACACTTTGATCTTAGCCAAAAGGCCTCGAAGCGAGAGGACGTTTCGTGCGAAGCTCGTGCATTGCTGAATACTTTTTCGCTTTTTGGGACTATTGTGCAATGTAATATTGGACTGTTGTAGCTTGTGTATTATAGGCCTACTTATTTGTTTCAGTCTGGACTTGAACATTTCTTCTTCTTCTACTTGTATACTTGTTGAAATTTATTTTGAGAGTCTTTTTTTTTTTTTCCTATCATGCCTGATACAGTGCTTCCCGTATTTATTCGGATGAAAGACATTCCTTGGGCAAATATTCAGCGTCCATCGGTGTTGGATGTTTGTCTTGCTGCGGAAAGAACGTCAGGTCAGGGCTCCATTTTGGGAGCTCAGGATATCAACAGCCTGTGGCGAATTTACCCTATCACCGACAACGCACGCAATAAGCTGCTGGTTCAGGGAATGTCGTTGAGAGGAACGACGTTGAACGTGTGTGATACTAACCCTTTCTTGATTCGAGATGGATTGGGAAGAGAAAAACCTACTACAAAAGTTTGGATTGACGATGTACCAATTTCGGTGGCGGAGGCAGAAATCGAATGTGCGTTGAAGAAGTCCGGTTGTGAACTTCGGTCGGACATTAAGTTGGAGCGAGCGAGAGATGCCGATGGAAAGCTCACTCGCTTTCTGACGGGCCGGCGATTCATTTTCATCACCATACCTGAAAGACCACTTGACAGAACACTGAAGATTAACATTTTCACAGCTCGAGTATTTCACAGGGAGCAGAAACGGGAGAAAAAGACTCCAATTTGTTCAAACTGTTTAGAAACTGGTCACCACAAGTCCGAATGTCAGAAAGACGTCGTGTGTCGGACTTGCAAGAAAACTGGGCACAAGAAGGGAGACCTTAACTGTCCATTGGCTGATATTGACCAAGTCCTGTCATTCCAGGAAACGGCAACCAGCGAAGCGTCCACTCCTGCGCCCACGTTAACCGACAGCCAGAAAGATGCCGGGAACGAGAAGAGCTCGGACCGTAGCAGGAAGTACGTTCGCCAATCGAAGCTGGAATCGGCGCTCGCATTCTCCCAAAGCGGACGTTCGCGTTCAGAGACCCCCAAACGCCAGCGTTCCAGTGACAGTCAGACGATTACGGAAAATCCTGAGAAGCTGGCTAGAAGGCAATCAACGACGGCTGGAGACGAGGAAGTGCGAGTTGACGGCGAGGTTCAGGTTAAGAAGCTTCCCATCAGCGGCAAGCGTTAGGCCCGGAACTCGGCGCTGGCTTCACTTTCCATAACGACCCCAGCTTACCTGTTGGATTTTCCTTCTGATCTCAGCGTCTCAATCACGCATCTACATGTATACAGTGTATAAAGTGACTAGAGAATAAGGCTTTGTCGATGGCCACTTTAAAGGTAGTTTCATTTAACGCTAATGGATTGAGAAATAATACAAAAAGAAAGATATTATTTAGAAAATTCAAAGAAAATAAATATGACATCATATGCATTCAAGAATCGTATGTAACAAAATCAGTAATCCAACAATGGAAAAACGAGTGGGGAGGTGACATAATTTTTAAGGAAGGAACTGCACGTAGCAAAGGTCAACTCATTTTGTTTAGGAAGCAACTGCCGTACGAATGGCACTTAGAAGTGTCTACTGAGCGTTTGATTGTTGTTACTGTGAAAACAGATTTGGGAGATATTGCAATCTGTAATGCATACGCTCCAAACGCAATAAGTGATATTGAAGATTTCCTTGTAGAAACTGCTAATAGTCTTAAAAGCCTTGGCTGCGATAATCTGATTGTCTGTGGTGATTTTAACACTGTTCTTGATAATGACCTTGATATCATTAGCGGAGATATGCACTCTCCAAGAGCAGTGCAGAACTTTAATCATTTTCTTGATTCCTGTAACTTGGTAGATGGTTGGCGTTTGTTTAACCCAAATGAAAAAGTATTCACTTGGTCTAGAAAAATCAAAGGGGTTTTGGTTGCAAGAAGGCTAGATTATGTGTTATTAAGCGAAGGTGCAGTCGATCTTGCTTCTGAATGTAACATATCCTCCTTTCCACAAAGTGACCACAGGTGTGTCTACGTACAGTTAAAATGCTCCAACGTTGAACGAGGATCTGGTTATTGGAAATTCAATAATTATTTGTTAGGGGAAAAAGAATACTTAGATTTAATTAATGACTTGATAGACACATTCTTTATGGATGGTGTATACGTAGAGCTGTCGGATGATGTTAAATGGGAAAGACTGAAATTAAAAATAAAGGAAGAGACAATGCAGTTTAGTAGAAATAGGGCAGTTAGCAAGAAAAATCGCATCTTGGACCTGCAAAGAGAGCTGGATGTTTGTGAATCGGTTTTGGCTGAAGACCCTAATAATGCAGAGGTTTTGCGAAAACGTGACTCTCTGTTACTTCAGTGTGACCTGGCAGAACACGAGAAAACTAAAAGTGCACAAACACGTGCAAGAGTTAAATGGATCGAGAAGGGTGATAAAAACACCAAATATTTTCTGAACCTTGAGAAATCAAGAGCTAATGCAAAACTAATTCTAAAGCTGGATTTGGATGATGGTTCTGTTGTTACTGATCAATTTGAAATATTAAATATGCAAAAAGAATATTTCCAAGGGTTGTACAGTCAAATGATGATAACATTAGCGAGGAAGACATAGACTTGTTCATGGGTGACTGCCACATCCCAAGGTTGACGGATGAACAGCGTGCAAATTGTGAAGGTCTTATCACAGATGAGGAAGTGTCATACGCCTTTTAAAAATGACAAATGATTCAGCGCCGGGCCTTGATGGACTAACAACAGAATTTATGAAAGTCTTTTGGCAACGGTTAAGGGGCCCGCTAATTAAATCCCTTAATTCCTCTCTTGAAAACGGATCGTTAACTTTCAGCCAGTCATCCGCTATCATAACTCTTATTCATAAAGGAAAAGACTTGTCAAAAAGTCAGTTGTCTAACTGGAGGCCTATTTCTCTAACAAACTCTGACTATAAAATATTCGCCAAGTGTATGGCAGTTAGACTGAACGGTGTGATCCACTCAATAGTCAACGAAGATCAAGTAGGATACATAAAAGGAAGAAATAGTGCGTGCAATTTAAGATTAATTGATGATGTTATTGACTATTTACGATTAAAAAATAAACTTGGCCTGTTATTAGCTGTGGACTTTACTAAGGCATTTGATAGCATTTCCAGAAAATTTATGATTACTGCCTTTCGGAAATTTGGGTTTGGGACTCAATTTATCCGGTGGGTGTCGATGTTAATGTGTAACTGTAGAAGTCGCATTGGCTACAACGGCTGGATGTCAGAAGACTTTGACGTTAACCGTGGTATACGGCAAGGTTGTCCGTTCTCGCCCTTGGCTTTCGTGCTGGCTCTAGAGCTACTCGCAATCAAAATACGTGCTGGTGATAATGTTAAAGGTATAAATATTAAACACGCAACTGAGCCAGAAGATATTAATAGAATTCTGAAAATAATTTTATATGCCGACGACGTAACCCTTTTTTTGAGAGACGCAGCAGATTTAGACGTTGTGCTGACTATTTTAGACAGTTTTAAACGGATATCTGGATTAGTCATAAATAGAAACAAATCGGAGGCTATGTGGTTGGGGTCTAACAGAACAAACGTAGCAACAGGGTATGGTCTGCGCTGGGCAAATACAGTTAGCATTTTGGGAGTATTATTTTCTAATGCGTGTCCGGCATCTTCAATTGAAGCAAACTGGAAAGAAAGAATGAGAAAAATAAAACAAACAATCTTTAATTGGGAAAAACGTAACCTTGGTATACTGGGTAAAATTTGTGTGATAAAAAGCTTCTTAGCTTCTCAGTTTATCTATGTAATGAAAGCTATATGTATGCCAGATAATGTACTAACTGAGATTAACACATTGTTTTACCGATTTTTGTGGAGACGGAAAAATTGTAACAAAAAGGCGTTTGAAAAGATTAAGAGAAGTGTCTTAATAAATGAACCATTCAAGGGCGGTATCAAGATGGTAGACATTAAGCTCATGCAACAATCATTTCAATGTGAATGGCTGTACAAGTTATCCAAATCTGAAACGGATTGTAAATGGTCCTGGATTCCTCGAATGTATTTTTCTGTGTTTGGAAAAAATATGTCTTTTTTAAACTCTACTGTTGGTAAAAAGTTTAAAGGTTTGGAAGAAATTCCCTCTGAATTTTGGGTGCGAGCCGTACGGGTTTGGCTAAGTCATAATAAAGTGCACACACCCACTACTGTTAATTCAGAGTGCTTGTGGAATAATGCAAACATTATTTATCAAGGGAAAGTGATATATTTTAAAGACTGGGCATCAAAAGGAATAACATGTGTCAATGATGTAGTGCAAAACAATTCTGTGCTTTCGTTTCTACAAGTGGAAGATCTGCTGGGGAACTGTCCTGCCTTGTTCCTTCAGTACACAGTGGTTAGAGCGGCAGTATCGGCCTACCTCAGAACACAGCCTGCTGGTAACGTTAGTAAGAATTACTATGACATTACCTTAGTCTTTAATAACTTGTGCTGTAGCACTGCGAAAACGTTTCGTCAGACTTTTATAGAAGAAATATACAGTGTCCCTTGCTGTGAACACTTTTGGCAGTGTAAGCTTGGCGTCAGTATCAACAACAAACACTGGGAGTTAGCCAGAAATACAACTGATGAAAGTAGGCTGAGAGAATTACAATGGAAACTGCTACATAACATCTACCCTACCAATATTTTACTGTTTAAGATGGGTTTAAATATTGACAATAAATGCTCCTTTTGCAGTCACGAAGTAGACTTTATTGAACATTTTTTCTTTCATTGCCGCAAGATTTCCGCAGTGTGGAAATGTGTGGAAGGGGCGGTTCACAAGAAGTTCGATATACGTGTTCGTTTGTCTGCAACTGACGCTTTGCTTGGTGTTTTGGAAAAACGTGGACTATCAAAGATTGTTCTTAAGTACTTAAACTTTCTCATCCTCATAGCAAAAATGTGTATTGGAAAATTTCGATATGGTAAATCTATATTGATAGAACGAATTTTTGAATATGAAATGTTACTAAGAAATGCTGCACCTTAAAGAAAAAAAGGAAAACAAGGAAAACAAAAAAAGAAACGGGAAGATGGAGAGAAGGGGGTAAAAGAGAGAGAGGGTGGGCTGAGAGAGAGAGAGAGAGAGAGAGAGAGAGAGAGAGAGAGAGAGAGAGAGAGAGAGAGAGAAAGAGAGAGAGAGAGAGAGAGAGAGAGAGGATTGAAGAAGAACGGTATGACGAAATTCTGTGTATGTGTGCAAATTGTCGAGTTTTCGTTTTTTATCTGTTTAACTGTCATTTTAACTGTCATTTTACCCGTTGAGACAGAAGTCATATATATATATAAAGAAAAACGATTACTGATACGATATTTGGTGTTGGTGGACACAGTGGTAATTAGTATTGTTCATAAATTAGTTTATAGATGTGAATTGTAATAGAGATGATTAGTCTTGGTATGTCAACTGTTACTGTTCAGCTACCCTGACCTGGCCCATACCTTATTAAGACGGTTACTCTTCAAATCCGGGCCACCAAATCGGTTTCAGTTTTCAGAATATGATATTATTGATTATTGGGTACATAGTTCACTTTATGGTTGATCATTGTTGATTCTTTTTCTTCTTTAGTGTAACTCATTTTTTTGGTAAGTATGAATCTTTTGTTGTTGTTGTTGTTTGTTAAATACTTTATTTTATTTTGTTAAATTCATATTTTATCTTGTGTCTGGCTGTTGGTCCTGATTTGGCTCGGAAGAGTCCGCTGGACCTAAAGCAATAATCATGTAATGTAATGTAATGTGTCTGGCTGTAAAACTTTTTTCATTCACATAAGTGTTGCAATTTAAAAAAAATAATAATAATAAGGTCAACGTATGACCCCTAGTGTCAAGTTGTGGTCCTGATTCGGATCTTTGCAGTCTGCTGGACCCTGTAAGCAAAGAATAACTAATGTCACGGTCCAGGTCTTTGTCTCTCAAATTGTTTTTGAATATTACAAGAATTGGAATTGTTAAATGAAATCAGGTAATGTATTAAATATGTCCTAAATTATCTGATGCTGTACTGATAAAGAAAGTATAAAGACATTGTTGGTTTTTAAAAAAAAAAATTTAAATATATATATATATATATTCAATTGTGGAGAAAGCGTACTATTTACCAGCATATTATTTGTCAACCACTTCTTTGTTTTTTTAACAAATTGATTAGCCTTATTTTGTGCCATTATAAAATGTGCTGTGCCTCGGAAAAAAAAATTATGAAATGATTAACTTTTTGTTATTATCAATTATTATAATTACTTATGTGACTGTATTTCTAACTTTGTCTCTTGTTTGAAATCTCATGTCAAAATGTCTGATGAATTATAATTTACAATGCCCAGCACAGGATTTGTATGGTGGCATGAAATTGCTCCAGATTGTGCACTGACCTTCTGTCAAGTATATAGAGACTAAAACTACACCTGTACAAGTCATGCAATATGTAATCATCATAATCTTGCCATTGATAGGCCCAGTCTTTTGACCTCAAAAAGATTGTTGTGTCCCATCATGAAGTGTTTGTTTGTACTGATCGCAGTATATGAATGTCTTGAATACTGAAAGATGCAACTATGAATGTCATGAATACTAAATGACGCAACTATTTTAAAAAAAATACCATAAACTTTACTACCAAGATTGCAAAGAATTATCCCACTATAATTACTAGGATTATTTACATCACCTTTCTTATATAGCGGGAGAATAATTGATTCACACCAACTTTCAGGGTAAATACCCTTGGTAAATAAGCCATTAAGAAATTTAACTAAGAGAGAGAGAGAGAGAGAGAGAGAGAGAGAGAGAGAGAGAGAGAGAGAGAGAGAGAGAGAGAGAGAGAGAGAGAAACATGACTAGTTAAAAGTGGATTGTTTTGTAAAACAATAACAACTAGAAACAATGGACAAGAAAATACGTATATCTTATTACCTACTAAGGCCCCGATCTTTCGCTGTTATGCCTAAAAACTTTAATAAAATGAAACGTTAGCTCGTATGTTCCGCCCTTGTATGAAGTCACAATGCTTTTCGTTGGCCTTGAGCTTTGTTCGACCAATGATAATGCTTGTCAATTTCATATCCTCTTCTCATATTACCCGTGCCTTTGGATTTGCAATCCTACAGTGCAATAGAATGGTGCTACAACGCTTTTATTGGCCTTGAACGGGGACCGACCAATCGTGTTAATTTCCTTGTCGTTGTATTAAACCATGAATGACAAATCTCGTCTTTTTTATGGGGTCAACTTAAAACCTAAATACGCATCACCTATGACGCATGACTAGACAGCCATTGGATGATGTCGGAATGCTATTATTAGCTTGGCATTTTTGTTTAACCAATGGCAAATCTTGTCATTTTCGGTCTGAATCTGTTACCTCACGTTAAACTAAAAAAAAAATTCAGCCATTGAAGTGTCAAACCAAAAGCTCGTAACAACGCGTCATCATAATATTGTCCTGTCAATGCATGCATTATATCTTCTTCGTTTTAAAAAAAATAATAATAATAATAATAATAATAATAATAATAATAATAATAATAATAATAATAATAATAATAATAATAATGAAAAAACTATATTATTGGTATTATTATTATTATCAGTAGTAGTAGTAGTAGTAGTAGTAGTAGTAGTAGTAGTAGTAGTAGTAGTAGTAGTAGTAGTAGTAGTAGTAGTAGAAATAGTAGTTCACTTTAATTAACAGGCTACCCGCTTTGACAATTCCATATAAAATTGAAAAGAAAACGCAAAAACAACAAAAGCCTTAAAACAGTGATAGAATTATACCAACAATAATTTTGACAACAACAAAAGAACGCATACCTTACGTGACGTGTCATTGTCAGTTGACAGGAGGAACATTATCTTTTTTACCACATTGCGGAGAGCGTAATGACACTGGAGCCTCTATCGCGCAGAGGTATACCTCTTCAGGAAGTTTTAGTAGGTAACACCAATGATTTTATTATGTGAAATTCTTGATAACACATACATGATTGTGCACCTCGAGAACGTACTGATGTCTACCTCTGCACTATAGAGGCTCCAGTGTCATTGCGCTATCAGGGTCGTGGTGAAATCATATCCTATCCTATTCTATCTTATTCTATCCTACCCTATCCAGTAACTCAAAGGTCGTTGAGGCGCCACAGATGACCGTTTAACCAGCGTACTTTATATTTCTCTGTTCTCAGCAACCATGGTGATGAAATATTAGCTCAGTTATAAGCCAGCTACTATTAAGAAATTTTTTTAAAAAAAAATCTCAGTTAATTTACAAATGAATAAATTAAATCTTATTATTGGGAAGTGTTATCTCCGCTTCCATGATGATGATGAAGAGGAGGAGGAGGAGGATACTTATGATGAGGAGGATGATGAGGATGATGATGATCAGGATGATGATGAACATTTAATTGATATTGTTTATTTCGCTTTAATGATGATGATGATGATGATGATGATGATGATGATGATGATGAGGATGAGGATGAGGATGATGGTGATGATATTATGATGATGATGATAATATGATGATGATGATATGATGATGGTGATGATATGATGAGGATGATGATGATGATGATGATGATGATGATGATGATGATGATGATGATGATGATGATGATGATGATGATGATGATGATGATCTTTAAGGCGTAGCACTCCATAAAACAGACAAGCTCACTGCGCACGAAGGACAGAAATAGAAGCCTCATCCCCACCCTTAATCCCCCACCACACAACCACTCCCACCTTCACCTCACTCCACACATCCACTTCCCCCCACCCCCAAAAAAAACAAAGAAGATAAAAGTATCCATGCGAAAACAGCATCCATAATTTGGCTGGTTGGCACCGAAACGGGAAGGATTCTATTTTTTTATATATAGAGAGAGAATTCAATGCCAACAATAGTTGTACAATCTCCGGGTGCAGTCTTGGTTGCAAAGCGTTATAGATAGGACCCAGGACGGTACTAAATAGTACTAGCGATAGGAAAGTGGTCGATAAGACCCCGTTCCTACCTACCTATGACAGGGTGTGATGGTATATCATATTGAGGGGCTGTGTACTGTCAAGCGCTTTGCTATCGAGAATCTGTTACAGGCGCCCGACTTCAGTAATTCCCCAGGTGTCTAATTTCACCCAGTAGAAAGGGTCGCATTCTCTATGGCATAGCGGCCGGAGTAGTATGTATCTATTTATAGATTTAGAGAGAGAGAGAGAGAGAGAGAGAGAGAGACATCTGCTACCACCACGCTATCGAGGATATATAGGTCTCTATATTGATACATACTAACCACCACGCTATCGAAGATACACTAATACTATGTCTTAGCTATCGAGGTTAATGTGGATTCACCACATTCCCCATGCAAACACCTTTCACCATATATAAAAGGCCCCTAAGGCCTCCTTGCAGGTCCTTTCAACCCATGTCAATAATAGTGCACGGCGTCCCAGCCTGGAATGCTAAATCTTACCGAAGCGTGCATTTGTTGGCAGTGTTTGTATGTTATTGTTAGCTAGTTCTTGTTTGTGTGTATGTGACAAAGGATGAGTTGATGGGTCGGAGGTGGGGAGAGAAATGGTAGAAGGGGGGGGGGAGTGGAGGGAGGGGGAGGGGAAAGAAAATGCGTTTGAATATATTGCGGGCTGCAAGTTGACACTGTTTGAAGGTTGTATCGAAAGGACAATTAAGGCTACCCGTCGTCATAATAACATTGGGTGCTCCATGTATGGCTGCACGCTACAACTGGTCTGTACAACTTCAGTCTGGCTGAATTTGAATGCAAGAGAGAGTATTTAGTTAGTTAATTAGTCATCATCATCATCATCATCATCATCATCATCATCATCATCATCATCATCATCACCTTCTTATTCTTCTTACTTCTCCTCCTTTTGTTGATTTAAAAGGCCCCAACTCGAAGTCTTTGTTTACTTTTAGCAAAAACGGGGTTACTCTCAAATTCGCATTGTTATTACCTTAAACAATGACGAAGTGGGCTCAAACCAACCGCTAAAGTTTCAATGTCGCAGTACTATCCTGACAGGGATTGATTTCCCCTGTTTTAACGGTACATCAATACCATAGTTCTGTGACCTTTAACCCTATTTCTGATTGAACCACGTGGATTGAAGAATGCCTCTTTGGGGTTTGTGGTAGGAAAGGCTCTATTTTATGAACCTAAAACTAAAAACCTTACGAGCAATTTCTTTTAAGGGTTCTGTCTGAAATCGGTTTAGGGGGATGAAATCTTTAGTTCAAGAATGTTGGCTAGTCGTTGCTATTAAGAGCGCAAAAACTACAGAATGTTTTTTTTAAAAATAACTATAATTTCGAAACGAATTATTTTTTCTGGTAAGCTTATTTTTTTCCAGTTGGGCAACACTCACTATGAATGTTAAAAATGAACTGTCGAAAGGGGGCGTGGTCAAAGTGGGTCCATTTAAACTGGACACGCATGGCGGTGTATACCATTCCTTGCTCCGCATACAAAAGATTGTTGTGCAGTTGTTAGAGAGAGGGAGAGAGAGGGAAAGATAAGATAAGCGCTGGATGCGCATTTTTACAACTTGCCCTTGGGGCTTTAACAATAACCATTACATACAACAAAATGAAAGAGAGGCAGAGAGAGAGAGAGAGAGAGAGAGAGAGAGAGAGAGAGAGAGAGAGAGAGAGAGAGAGAGAGAGAGAGAGAGAGAGAGAGAAGAGAAACTTGAAACTTTTTGAAACTTTATTTATTAGTGATAAAGATTTTAGACTAATTAATTAGTCTACTCTTCCATTCTGTCCCTTAACAAGTTAACATTATAAAGAAACTTTAACATTAACTTTAATTTGGAAACCATATTACACCCACCCACACACACACCCACACACACACACATACCAATATCTTTAAACAATTTTAGACACCCACACACCTCATCGTCCCTCACTATAATAATAATAATAATAATTATTATTATTATTATTATTATTATTATTATTATTATTATTATTATTATTATTATTATTATTATTATTATTATTATTATAAATAAATAAATAAATAAATTTGTAATAAACAAATAAGAAATAATGAAAATAATTACACGAATGACTGTGTTCACAAAAGAGAGAAAGAGAGGAAGAGAGAGAGCGGAAGAGAGAGAGAGAGAGGAAGAGAGAGAGAGAGAGAGAGAGAGAGAGAGAGAGAGAGGGAGAGGGAGAGGGAGAGAGATATCACTGTCATGCGTTGCTGCCCAGTCTCCAGTAGACTCATTACCATCCGTCTGAGAGCAGCCCCTTCCAACATCACCATCATCGAGGCCTATACCCCAACATCAGACTATGAGGACAGCGAAGTCGTGGATTTCTATGAACATCTACAGGCTGTCCTTGACCAAGTGCAGAAGAAGGACATAGTCATAGTGGAAGGCGACTGGAATGCCAAGGTCGGCCAAGATGAGCACTACAACTGGGAAGACACATGTGGACCCCACTGCAACAACGAGACAAATGACAGGGGTCTGAGACTCTTGGAGTTCGCCAGATATAACAATCTGATACTGGCAAACACGGTTGGTCTCCACCAAAAATCAAGACGATGGGGAGCTTCAAACAAGATTGACTACATCATGGTCAAGAAACGCTTCAGATCAAGCATCAACATTGGTTGGACACCCACTTTTCCAGGAGCAGAAATCGGAAGTGACCACGTTCTCGTGATGATGTCCTTCCGGCTCCAATTGAAGAGTAAACACAGCAAAGTGCATTAGACTGAAGTTCGAACTGGGCAAACTGCAAGACCCGGAGGTGGCAGAAATATTCCAAGCCACAATTGTAGGGAAATTTGCATCACTGCTCATTTTGGGAGCTGGTGAAGTAGATGTCAACACCATGACCACCACTTTCAACTCAGCTATGACAGATGCCGCCACTGAGATCCTTGGCAAGCACCGCCCAAAGAAGAAGCCTTGGATCACACCTGAACTTTTGGACATGTGTGGACATCAAAGTCCAAGCCAATACAGTTCATAGCTTCAAACATTTAGGAGTCATTGTATCAGACAATGGGTCCCGACAGGAAGTCCTCTCCAGGATCGCACAAACAACTGCTGCCCTGACGAGGTTGAAGCCAAGTTGGAAAGACAGGACCATCAGTCTACATTCCAAGGTAAGGCTGCTGCGCTCCCTTGTCATCTCCATCTTCCTGTACGCTTGCGAAACATGGATCCTGACAGCAGATCTCCAACGAAGAATACAAAGCATGGAGATGAGGTGCTACAGAAGACATCTAGGCATTTCCTATACCTAGCACATTACCAATGAAGAAATTTTACAGACCATCACAAAAGTCATTGGACAACACGATGACATGCTCACAGTGGTGAAGAAACAGACATTCCGATGGTATGGCCACGTCACCAGAGCATCAGGCCTTGCAAAAACCATCCTGCCAGGCATAGTGGAAGGAGGCAGAAGAAGAGGGAGACAAAAAATAGGTGAGAGCACAACATTCGAGAAAGAACTGGCTTGACCCTGAGCGAAACCATGAGGGTTTATGAAGGCAGAGAAAGATGGAGTACGCTGGTTAAACGATCATCTTTTGTGCACCAACGATCTTTGAGTTACGGGATAGGATAGGATCAGATGAGAGAGAGAGAGAGAGAGAGAGAGAGAGAGAGAGAGAGAGAGAGAGAGAGAGAGAGAGAGAGAGTCCATGGTTACAATGGCTAAACACAGAAAGCCACAAAGGCCGATCCATTCAACCGAAAACCGCAGCTGCTGCAACAATGGCAATATCGATTTTATTGATTTTTCCGCGAAACGATTCGATCGCGGCGTCGGCAGCTTGTAGTTGTATTTATTTGTTTTATACTTTGTTAAGTGCTTAAAACGCCTGTGTTGATCTTTTGGTTGTTTGTGTTATCGTTGTAGTGGTGATGGTGGTGGTGGTGACGTGGTGGTGGGGGGGGGGGGGGGTTTGAGGTGAATATTCAGATGTAGGGTTTGACAACTCAAATTATTGTCCTTAAAGTTAATGCGTTAAACCTTGTTCTTCGGTTGCACGTTGTGGTGGTGGAGGGGTTGGTTGGGGTTTGTTGTTGTTGTTGTTGTTGTTGATGATGATGATGATGATGATGATGATGATGATGATGATGATGATGATGATGATGATGATGATGATGATGATGATGATGATGATGATGAGACACAGGCAATGCCTCCTCACTCCTTCGGATGACCATCTAGTCTGTGTTTTTCCGTTGTGGTAGTGTTGATGGTGATTGGGAGTTGCTGTTGTTGTTGTTGGTAAAGTAATGAGATAGCATGAAGGGTTAAGTGTGCGGAAATGGTATTGAAGGAAACTTTCATTCGATCCAACTTTTCATATCGATGAACGCAAAGGCCTATGATCGCCCCTAACATTGCATTTCGGGATCTTAGAACATGGAATAAAAAAAAAAGTTCTACAAACCTTCCAATTCATAGCCTGTCTTAATTGGAGGGTTCGTGGAGATTCCCTACCTTTTCCTTCTTTTTTTTTCGAAGTTCCCAGATTTGAGAAAATCTTGATTAAACGTTCGTGAACCTCAAAGAATTTTCCACGAACCCTTCAATTATGAAAAGCCTTTTAATGTGGGTAAGCCACTTACTGCTAATGGTACACGATCTTGCGGCACACAAAAAAAATGTATACATACATAAGCAAATTAATAATCACGACCCTTTTTTGTGTTTTGAGGTTCTCAGGTCCGAACCTAGATTCCTGATCGTTTTGGACAAAACAGATTCCGCATCGCCGTAGCTCGGTGGCAGAGCATTTGCCTGACACATCAATGACTCAGATTTGAATCCCGTATTAGGCAAAAGTGTAAACTTTGTCACCGTCCAGTGTATTAATATGATTGCTATGGTGGTTCAGTGTTGATTTAGGCCTCTAACTCAATTGCACGTTACCCCCCTCTCCTTTTCCTGTCTGCTATATAGCCAATGGTGCGTGTCAACGTAACGTTCTTGGTTTTTGATTGATTGATTGATTGTTGCTTTAGGTCCAGCGGACTCTTCCGAGCCAAATCAGGACCGGACAACCCCCAATCCGCATAAAAGATCAGCCGAAACAACCCTAGTGGGAAAATTGAATGCCCTCCACCGGCCAGTCGCTTTACAATAAAGGCATCCCACGCAGGGGACGGCTGAGGGTTTACCCCAACTACTCGAACCCCCGGTTACAAAAACAAAATAGAATACAAACATCATTATAAATCATCAACAAAACACATACATATAAAATGCCTATAGTGCTAAATAATAACATCATAGGAAGCCCTAGTGACCACCCGGCAGAAAGCGTCCAACACTCCCAAGCTGATCCAACAGACCTCATACACAAACAAGGAGTCTTGTCCAGGAAGAGTTTTCAAGAAAAAAAGGTAGGTCATTGATCTAGCGAAGAAGAAGATAGTATAGCAGAGTGATAGGACAGATCAGGAATGGGAAAGAGCAAATGAGGAAGACAGCGACAGTGGGAATTTAAAGCACTAAATTTCCAGAAAGTGGGGATACTATTTATACTGAAACCCCCGGCACTCCAACGGGGGTACTGTTGCCGCAGTGAATCAGTCATGCCTACAAAGGCAAGACAGGTTTTCAACTGGGGCTTTCACTTTTCCCTTTATAGGTTAGAACAAACGTTCTTGGTGGGGCCGGGTAGCTCAGTTGGTAAGAGCGTCTTGCTAGTAACCGAAAGGTCGCTGGTTCGAATCCCGGATTGGTCAACGTGTGATCATATTATTTTCCCCTTTACCAACAACTGGCCCGCTGGTGTCAGTATAAATCGGTCCAGTAGTCACCTATATGCGAAAGTGTCGTGTGACTATAATCTACAAACAACAACAACGTAACGTTCAATGGTTAGTCTTCGTGTGGGCCTATTGTTCATGCAATCGTCGAGGAACCCTTGAAAGAATATAAAAGCAGTTGAAACAAAATATGATTCTTGTGTGTGTGTGTGTGTTTGTGTGTGTGTGTGCGTGTTTGTGTGTGCGTGTGCGTGTGCGTGTGCGCGCGCGTACCTAACAAACTTTACTCATTTCATTACAACGTATGTTTATTTGTTTGTAATAAATGAATGTAAATGTGCGACAAGGGTTTGCTCGTCCCGAAACACGGTGCACGTTAATAAAAAGGTAGAGCTGGGTACCGTGTGTCAAAGTCGTATCGGTATTTGTAGGTCGTATCGGTATTTCGTACCGGTATACCGCGATTTTAAGTGTTACAATCAAATGGGATATATATGGCACTGACAGTAGTGACAAAGAAAGATTGTCATACACTTCAAAACTGTTTCAAAGAACCACATTTCCATAGAAACTGAAGCTTTATTTTTGCTTGAACGCCTTCAAAACAAATTATGATAAATCACTGTTTAGAACATCAGCAAACTTAAAACCACAAAATCAAAAATGAAACAAAAACATTTCTTTAAGATCTTTAAGAGTTCAGCAGGATTGGCGACTGATACCATGCACAAACGCGTGGATAAGCTGCTGTTCTTATAAGTTCTTCAAGAACGTCTGCCTATCCAAGTGTTTGGGCTTTAGGCTCGCTCTCTGGGCGGACAAGATGTCGCCCACTGTCGCGTTATGTGTTGTCGAGATTTCCCAGTAAACCGGACCATGGACACCAGCACCGGTATTTTCCGAACCTGAATACAGTTACGTCTTGGTAAAACCGTCCAGCCCTAATAAAAAAGACAGTCGCGCAAATTTAGCTGCCTATGATTATGCTATGTTGGTTTTTTTTTTCTTGCATGGTTATATGCCTACTGTATATGAAAATGTCCAATTACTTCCTTGTAAGCTGAGGCCCAATGTCGAGGTCACGCTTCGTAATCCCGATACACTTCACAGCACGTTTGCTATTGGCTCAGGCTCGAGTACCCGTGCACCTTACAGAAGCAGTTTATAATATACTGTTGAACGCTTGAAAACTCACCCGCGGGACAGTGGTAGATCTACTTTTTAGCGTCCCCAGTCTTTCAATTTTGAAAACTCATCCGCGTGTTGTTTTCTGTTCCATTGAAAGTGCCTAAAGCTAGCGCTTATCTACACTACACATTAATTAAGTTTACATGAAAAGGGCTCATTTTGACCGCGCCCTCTCTACAGATCTTTTAAATATTCACAATGAGTGTTACCCCACTAAAATAAATAAGGTTACAACCAAAAAAAAACACCAACAACAATCTTTCAAAAGAATAGTTATTGTCTTAAATCAATAAATCCCGTAGTTTGTGTGCCTACTATAGTAGCAACAGTCTGGAGCTAACAATAGCAGCTTCCAAAGCTGGTAAGAGAAAGAACCCGTAAAAGCCATTGCTCGTAAGGGTTGCCGTTTTAGATTGATAAAACAGACCCTACCTTACCCTACCCTACAGCGAAGAACACAAAGCATGGAGATGAGGTTGCTACAGAAGACTTCTGGGCATTTCCTATACCCAGCACATCACGAATGACGAAGTCCCACAGACCATCACACAAGCCATTAAACAACACGATGATCCGATGGTATGGCCTCGTAACTAGATCATCAGGCCTTGCAAGGACCATCCCGCAAGGCACGGTGAAAGGAGGCAGAAGAAGAGGGAGACAGAAAAAGGGGTGGAAGGATAACATTCGAGAATGGACTGGCATGACATTGAGCGAAGCCATGAGGGTTGCTAAGGACAGAGAAAGGTGGAGTACGCTGGTTAAACGATCATCTGTGGTGCTCCAACGACTTTCGAGTTACGGGACAGGATAGGATAAGATAGGACACTACCATACCCTAGACGCCAAAGACGAACACTTCTAGCCACGTGATTCACTCAGAAACAGGGCCAAAGGTCAAACGGCTGTACCGTTAAAAACAGGGGAAAAAACTCCCTGTCAAACTTAAATTGAAAATTCCAACTTAAGCGGTTGGTTTGGTCAACGAAAGTTTACGTTATCAAAAACAATTCGAATTCCAGAGTAAACCTGTTTTTGCCAAAAGTAAACAAAGCCTTGGAACACAAAGATAGACTGGAGCCTTTTAAATGACAACGGGTTAGTTAACACTATACATAAAATGAATCAAGTAATTTAAGCACAGTCTGCCCGATCCAATGATTAGCTAGGGTGGGAAAGAATTAGGCAGATTTACAAGTTCCAGCCAATCTACAATTATACCCAGTCAATATTGGGAGTTTTTGAACTTCTGAAATCAACAGGTGTGTGTGTGTGTGTGTGTGTGTGTGTGTGTGTGTAGGTGTGTGTGTGTGTGTGTGTGTGTAGGTGTGGGCATGTAGAAACGACGTTACAGTGACACACTCATGGAACTCCACATGGTTTCTTTTGACTTTTTTGGAAGGGCGCCCTATTTTGACGTCAAAATAGTTCCCTGCAGAGTTAGAGCTGTTTTAGGCCTATGGTTAGGTTAAGGGTTAGGGTTAGGGTTAGGGTTAGGGTTTGGGTTAGGGGTTAGGGTTAGGGTTAGGGTTAGGGATAGGTTCAAAAATTTGAAAATGTCAAAATAATGTCACGAAAATGAAAAGTGTGTCAAAATAATCCCTGTTTTTTTTCACAACAGTCATCATAATGTCGTTTTTACAAAAATGTGTGTGTGTGGGTGTGTGTGTGTGGTGTGTGCGTGTGTGTGTGTGTTTGAGTATGTAAAAGAAAGAGAGAGAGTAAGAAAGAAACAGACAGAAGATAGACAGGTTTTGAGAGAGAGAGAGAGAGAGAGAGAGAGAGAGAGAGAGAGAGAGAGAGAGAGAGAGGGACATTTTCATTATATCTGTCCCGACCATAGACCAAAGTAAATTTACATTTACAACAATACGTGTGGGTGTGTGGGTGTGGGTGTGTGTGTGTGTTTGTGTGTGTGTGTTTGTTGTTGTTGTTGTTGTTATTGTGGTGGTGGTTGTTATTGTTTTGTTTGCTTTGTGCTTGTTTTGTTTCACAAACAGTTACAAAACTACCTTTGTGTGGTTTTTGCTGTGGTTATTGCTGTTGTTAGTTTGGGTTTGTCATTGTTGGTTGTTTTCGTACACCGTACGGCATTCATTTCACATCGGTTCTCTGACAACTACCCGCAGGACGATTACCCCCGGACAACTACCCGCAGGACGATTATCCCCGGACAACTACCCACAGGACGATTACCCCCGGACAACTACCCGCAGGACGACTACACCCGGACAACTACCCACAGGACGATTACCCCCGGACAACTACCCACAGGACGATTACCCCGGACAACTACCCATAGGACGATTACCCCCGGACAACTACCCACAGGACGATTACCCCCGGACAACTACCCGCAGGGCGATTACCCCCGGACAACTACCCACAGGACGATTACCCCCGGACAACAACCCACAGGACGATTACTCCCGGACAACTACCCGCAGGACGATTACCCCCGGACAACTACCCGCAGGACGACTACACCCGGACAACTACCCGCAGGACGACTACACCCGGACAGTCACAATATTTTAATGTTTTGTTAAATTCAAGAAATATGTTTTCAGGGGGTATTTGTCCGATGGGTAGATTTCCTAGAGAGGGAGTGGGGGGCGGGGGATATTTATCCAGGGGATGACTATCCGGAAGTGGTTGTCTAAATGGTAGTTGTCCTGAAACCTTGATATCAAGTTGCTATCTAACGTTAGCCGCAGAGCCCAAGTTTAGTTTTGCCACTAACTCGAAAGAGCATACCACAGTTAGTGTGTCCAAAAGCGAGCGACGCGTGTTAACGTTGCCATCGTAGCGTTGTGTTGTGCAGTGAGTGCATGCTGACGTTAGGTCGATGATAAGCCTTTAAAAAAAATCCTTCTTTGCTGGTACGATTTCTGAGAAAAGCTCGTTTCTGACGAACATCGGAAATTCATGTGTTTATTTCTCGGCTTCTGTGCGTTGCTCAGCTGATGTAGAGGAATTACTACAAAATACTAGATTTTGCCGCGTGATTGGCAATATTTATATATCAATGCTTACGTACACATGCGGTAAGGTTTTATGTACTAAAGGAAACGTTTTACTATAAACTTGTCATAGCTATTTTCACTTTCCGTTTCACTGGATACAGTTCATTTCATCGATGTGTCCCCAGCTGTAAACAGTTAAGTATTCTTTTTATGGTTATGATTATTATGATTATGATGATTAATATTATTGTTGTTGTTGGTAGTAGTAGTAGTAGTAGTAGTAGTAGTAGTAGTAGTAGTAGTAGTAGTAGTAGTAGTAGTAGTAGTAGTAGTAGTAGGCCTAGTAGCAACAATAACAACACAACAACAGAAGTAGTAGTACTCTTGTTGCTGTCATTATGTTGGTGCTAGTAGTAGTAGTACTAATAGTAGTAGTAGTAGTAGTAGTAGTAGTAATAGTAGTAGTAGTAGAAGAAATGTTGTTGCTGTCATTGACAATTAAAATTAATTTTTAAAACACTTTTTAAAACACTTTAATATATAAAATAAAATAAAACATTTAATATATCTATAAAAGTCTGCCAACACTAGAGTTAGCAATAACTTTCCCAACTTCTGTAATATACTACTCAAAATAATACAAAGGCCACTTGGACATATGGGTCTCTCTTTAAATCAGAAACACGAATTCAATTTATTAGTTCATAATATTTTATTGCAATCATTTCTGCATCAATAACAAAAAAGATTTGAGACATCAGTCGCTTAAAATTCGAGTAAATTCATTTTAACTGGACATACCCCTCATTTACAAAATCAAAACTTTAGAAACCAAAAATCTATAGAGTCAGTATCGGGTGTGGCCACCGTTTACATCAATGCAGTCTTGGCATCGTTGTCTCATGGACCGTATCAGGTTATGGAGGATGTTTCCTGGGATGGCCAACCACTCTTGCTGGAGAACTTGGGCCAGAACTTCAAGGTTAGCTCCTGGAGGGAGGTTTGCCCGTGTCTGTCAACCCAAGACATCCCACAGATGTTCTATGGGGTTCAAATCGGGTGATCGAGCCGGCCAAACCATTCCTTTGACGTGCTGTTGCTGCAGGAAGTCATTGACGATACGCGCTCGGTGGGGTCTGGCATTATCATCCTGTAGTATGGCACCATCCCCAATGGCCCGCAGAGCTGGGAGAACCCTAGGTTGTAGGACGTCATCCCTGTAGCCAATACCGTTTAAGTTACCATGAATTTGGAGCAGGGGTGTTCTGAAGTTTAATGCGAAGCCACCCCACATCATGACAGATCCACCACCAAAGCGGTCATGCTCGCGTACCGTCGCATCAGCAAAACGCTCCCGTGGACGCCTCCAAACATTCACTCGACGGTCGTTGAAAGACAAGGAGAACCGAGACTCGTCTGTAAAGAGCACCCTTGACCAATGTTGCCTAGTCCACACCAAATGACGCCGAGCCCAGGCCAAACGCGCTGGACGGTGAGCTGGGGTGAACAAAGGCCGTACTGCTGGTCGTCTTGATCGCAGGTTTGCCTCGTGTAGACGGTTGCGAATTGTCTGGTCGCTGACGTTAACATTGCTGGCTGCGTGAAGCTGTCTTCTGATGGTGTTTGCTGTAGCGGACCTCATCCTCAGAGCTGACAGGGTGATGAAATGGTCTTATCTTGCAGTGGTAGATGGTGTTTGCTGTAGCGGACCTCATCCTCAGAGCTGACAGGGTGATGAAATGGTCTTATCTTGCAGTGGTAACGCGGGGGCGTCCGGACCTTCTTGGTTCGTGGACGCTTCCAGTGTTGTTAAAGCGCTCCCGCAGCCTTTGGACAACGGAGTGGGACACTCCCAGCCGCCTGCCAACTTCTCTCACCCCCACCCCTTCCTGAAGCCATGCAATAGCTCTGCCTCTATCCGCATCAGTCAATCGTCGCCTTGGGGGCATGGTTAGAAAAGCAGCAAAAGCGCTGCCATTTATACCCAGAAAAAAGCGCCGATTGTTGGACTGAACTCACAAAATGCAAGCCTTTCGCGTGCAAATCACTTTTTAATGTTGAAAATTTTGCTTTATTAGCAAGGCAACAGTAAATTAGGGTCATTTTTTTGTACAAATTGGCTTTGTTTTTCAACTCAGTGCAGAAAGTTCAAAACTCACACATGTGAGTACTTGTCAGAATAAGATTGTCTTGAATGTTACTGTACAGGATAAGTTTTGAAATAAGCAATATAAGCGATATTATTGATAGCAGCAAAAAATAATTAAACTAAATGAAATATGAGAGTGGCCCTTCAATTATTTTGAGTAGTATATTTGGGTGATACAGAACAGCGTATACAGAATGTCCATATTCATATTATGTTCTAGAACAGCACGCTTTCTGCAGTAGCTCTGATGCTTGTCACTAGTTGCCTTCGCTGACGCAGGACCGCCTGTCCTCGTCGTATGCGACGCTGCACCACGCTGGTGTTGATGTATACGCTCCTGTGCTCAAATAGACGCGACGTCCGCTCGTCGCTGTCTCTAATACTGGCGATGTAGCTCCGAGACTGTCCCTCGACGTAGTCTTGCGGCAGCCACGTAGTCCCGATATGTTGTTCGCTCATGAAGCAACTCTTCAGCGACTCCACGCCCTTGCAGTCAACCCGAATCTATCGGGGATGTAGTCCCAGTATGTTGGCCCCTCCCGACGCAACTCGTTGGCGGCTACCCTCGATGACTGCCACTCGTAACGTTGACTCGCTTGTTGTCGCAGTTGAATCATTGGCTATGGCGTAGATCCCGGCTTGGCCCCCAAAATGTTACACTCGATGTTGTTTTTTTTATCAGTTGATTCAGCCCCGATGCTTGAAACCTGATAAAGTGTAACTCAGATTCGTTTATCCACGCAGCCTGCTCACTCAGCAACAAGGCAAAGTCGTTGTATGTAGTTTTCCAACTTTATTCAGCGAACATCAACAACTGCATACAATCGCTTTTTTCCACTCTCAACTTTTCACTTTCAACTTTACAATTCAATCTACTTTCAACACTACAACTTGAAACAGTGCGGCACTATATATAGGTATATAGTCTCTCTACACTCCAGAAAGGGTAAGAATACCCCAGCATGACGCACCACAACCAATCAGAACATACTTCATCACTGTCTCACGTCATACAACCTTATTTGGGATAGAAGCTTCTATAGTTACCACTAGAATTATCCATACGCTTCGATCGATAGTAAACAACCAACTCTAGAAAATTCTCAAATAATATCGACCAACTAAAATTATCAACGTTATACAAAGCTTCTTCTAACAACAACGCACAATCAAATCAAACGTAAAATTCACTCTATTATTGCATGCTTTGCAAAATAAAACGAACAGATCTATCGCGCGCGTCACACACGAACCATCGTACGCGTTTCAACGTAACACTATACTATACTATACTATACTATACTATACTATACTATACTATACTATACTATACTATACTATACTATACTATACTATACTATACTATACTATCCCGTAACTCAAAGGTCGTTGGAGCACCACAGATGGTCGTTTAACCAGCGTACTCCATCATTCTCTGTTCTCAGCAACCCTCGTGGCTTCGTTCAGTGTCAAACCAGTCCATTCTCGAATGTTGTCCTCCCAACTCTTTTTCTGTCTCTCTCTTCTTCTGCTTCATTGCACCGTGCCTTGCAGGATGGTTTTTGGAAGGCCTAATGCTCTAGTGACGTGGCCATACCATCGGAGTTTCCGTTTCTTCACCACTGTGAGCAGGTCATTGTTTTGTCCAATGGATTGTGTGATGGTCTGTCGGACTTCGTTGTTGTTGATGTGCTAGCTGGGTATACTATACTATACTATACTATACTATACTATACTATACTATACTATACTATACTATACTATACTATACTATACTATACTATACTATACTATACTGTACTATACTATACTGTGCTGTATTATTCTATACTGTACTGTACAATACTATTATATTAAACTTCTGTGGATTGTTCGTTATACTAAGAGATGGAGAGACCGTGATCTTATACTACTATTACTATTACTACTACTACTATTACAACAACTACTACTACTACTATTACAACAACTACTACTACTACTCATGGCAGGCGGCCCAGAATTTCTCGAAAAAAAGGGACAGTAAAGTGTCAAAAATCAAAAATACAAATCAAAAACCAAACGCTCTGCGATCTATTAGAAGCATTATTTTCTTTTTTCGCTAACGAAGGTAGTTAGGCCGTTGCTATTAATAAGCACATAAACACTTACGGAATTTATTGATTTTACAATAGCTAAATTTTCGAAAGCGTGATTTTTTTTGTTCCGATGCGCAAGCTAATTTTGTTTCAGTGAGGCTACTGTCACTGTGAATGTGAAACCACAGGGGGATTAACCCAGTAGAACGGATCCTCCATAGCAAAAAGAAAGTGGATCCTCGATAGCATAGGGGTAGCAGAAATATGTATTTATTATATATGTTACCGGCAATGTGTAAAATCCCGGTATTGTATAGAATGCCTAGAAAATGTTGCTGGTCATTCTGTATAATGACTAGGAATTGCATAGAATGCCTAGGAAAAGAATCTAGGCATTCTATAGAATGCCGGATTTCACACATTGCCGGTAACATATACACCATACTTTCTACTGCTTTCATAATTATTTCCGCTATCCCTGTGCTGTCGAGGATCCATTAAATCTTTACGCTACCCCTATGCTATTGAGGATCCACTTCCCTCCCCCCTCACACTTCCACTCCCCCTCCTGCATTCCTATCCGGTCGAGGACCCACTAATTCTTTCCTATTGAGGATCCATTCTTCTTGGTTAATTAATATGCTTGTGGTTAAAGGGATCTGTCGAGGGATAATGGAGGTGTGTGTGTGGGAGGGGGGGGGGCACACTTACACAGTGTTATCTGGACAAACCAGTGAACATATCTACATAACTTGTTTTGACAGACCTACTTGCTTTGATGTCAAAACAATGATCCGTTAGGGTTGGGTTAGGGTTAGGGTTCCTAGTACTTAAAAAAGGGTACGAAATATGACCTATTTTCAGCACAACGTATGTGGCGTTTCAGGAAAGTCATAATAATACTGTGTGCGTGTGTGTGTGTGTGTGGGGGTGTGTGTGTGCGTGTGTGTGTGTGTGTGTGTATGTGTGGTCAAAATGGGTCCTTTTTAAACCGGGTGGTCGAGTTTCTAGATTTTTTTAAAATAAGAATATAATAATACAGAATGCCATCACGCGCTTTTTCTTCAATCGAACTCAAAGCGCGACGATCTGAATAAATGGCTGTTACAGAAGTCGGAATAGAAAACAATTTATATTTTTGCAATTTTAGATTGACTGCGTCCAATATGATTATTGAAGGGAGGGAGGAAACCGGAGTACCCGGAAAAAACCCTCTGTGTCTATTGCACTGATACCACCTCCTCCCTCCCCCTTTACCTACCCAATCTCACAGAACTGTCCTTTGAAAAGATGTATTCATCGACTGTTCTCTGTTTCAGCTTTTTATTTTTATTTTTTTAAATACATCAGCGTGCGACAGAGAAAGTCGAGCGATGAATAGCAGACTCCCAACTCTCAGGGTGGGCAATACTTAGTGGACTATGAGCTCACGATAATATGGGCAAAAGACGTAAGAGAGGAGCGAAACGAGAGATTCCTGTTGTGGCTTCCAAGATGTCCAGGACGTCATCTGCGTCGTCTGCACACAGTGGAGCGGGACATAGCGCCACAGCTGCAGACGTTGAAGACAGCAAGTTAAACCCTGGGGAACGCAACAGAGTGGCCACAGTGCGTAAATATAAAGAGAAGAAACTAGATCAAGACGTACAGGAGGCCTTTCAAGTAAGTTGTATTCCTATCCTATCCTATCCTATCCCATAACTCGGAGGTCATAGGGGCACCACAGATGATCGTTTAACCAGAGTACTCCATCTTTCCCTGTCTTCAGCAACCCTGATTGTTTCGCTCAGTGTCAAACCAATCCATTCTCAAATGTTGTCCTCCCACCTCTTTTTCGGTCTCTCTCTTCTTCTACCTACTTGCACTGTGCCTTACAGGATGGCCTTTGCAAGACCTGATACACAGTGGTGAAAAAACGTAAACTCCGATGGTATGGCCACGTCACCAGTAACCAGAAGATGTATTACGTTGTATTTATTTTTTTATTTTATAGTAGTAGTGCTACCTACCTCAGAATAATCTGCGAGAAATACCTACAGCACCAACAACATCTATATCATGTGTTCGGAGACTTCAAAAAGGCGTTTGACCGAGTCTGGCATGCAGCTCTGTGGGCAACCATGAGGGCGTACAACATCAGCCCTAAAATTATTGGAAGTCATCAAAGGCCTGTATGACAAGGCTACCAGTGCAGTCCTCCACAACAGCGCCATCGGAAACTGGTTCAGAACAACAATCGGTGTGCGTCAGGGATGCCTGCTCTCTCCAACACTCTTTAACATCTTCCTAGAGCGCATCATGTCAGATGCCCTTGCAGATCACGAAGGCACAGTCAGCATAGGGAGTAGAGCAATCTTCAACCTTCGTTTTGCGGATGACACTAATGGATTGGCTAGAGAGGAACAGGAACTTGAACAGCTTGTACAGATGCTTGACCCAACTCCAGAGCCTATGGAATGGAAATAAGTGCAGAGAAGACCAAAATGATGACCAACAAAACCAATGGCATCAACACGGACATCAAAGTCCAAGGCCAATTCCTCAACACAGTGCATAGCTTCAAGTATTTAGGAGCCATTGTATCAGACAATGGGTCCCGACAGGAAGTCCTCTCCAGGATCGCACAAACAACTGCTGCCCTGGCGAGGTTGAAGCCAATTTGGAAAGACAGGACCATCAGCCTACATTCCAAGGTAAGACTGCTGCGCTCCCTTGTCATCTCCATCTTCCTATACGCTTGCGAAACATGAACTCTCACAGCAGGTCTACAATACAAAGAGTACAAAGCATGGAGATGATGTGCTACAGGAGCCTTCTGGGCATTTTCTATACCCAGCACATCACCAATGACCAAGTCCGGCAGGACAGACCATCACACAAGCCATTGGACAACACGATGGTGAAGAAACGGAAACTCCGATGGTAGGGCCACGTCACCAGAGCATCAGGTCTTGCAAAGCCCATCCTGCAAGGCACAATGCAAGGAGGTAGAAGAAGAGGGAGAACGAAAAAGAGTTGGGAGGACAACACTCCAGAATGGACTGGCTTGACACTGAGCGAAACCATCAGGGTTGCTGAGGACAGGGAAAGATGGAGCACGCTGGTTAAACGATCATATGTGGTGCCCTACGACCTCCGAGTTACGAGATAAGCTAGGATAGGGATGGTAGTAGTAGTAGTAGTAGTAGTAGTAGTAGTAGTAGTAGTAGTAGTAGTAGTAGTAGTAGTAGTAGTAGTAGTAGTAGTACTAAGAAGAAGAAGAAGAAGAAGTATAAATCAATTCTTGTCTAGTATCACAGATGTGAATAGACGTTAAAATAAATAAATAAATAAATAAATGAATTCAAATCTAAAATTTCATGTATTTGTACACAACTGTTGACATCCATGTATTTAAATATAATATGTAATTTAAAAAAATATATTGTATTGTATTTTTTTAAATCAATTTTATATTAGTTATATTTTAATTTATTCGAAAGAATTTGTTTTTGTTTAGTTTTAATTTAAATATATATTTCTTGATCTAAAAAAAATACGGTAGTCATTTATTCCATTTGTTATAATTCATTCATTTAAAAAAATATTATTCTTTACTAACTTCAGGAAATGGAACGCAGTTGCACTTTAGGTCAAAGTCAGAAAAACGCTTGGCAGGACTGGGAGAAGAAGTACTCCAGAAAACGGTACCCAGGTCTTGGAGAGTACGTCACCTACTCCGTGCCGTACTGCTTTATTGACAGGCAAGAGATGCAGGACAATGAGTTGCTGGGCTTTGTCGTACCCAAGCAAGACAGTCAGGTCCGAGGGGACGCTGCGCAGTGCATTGTAGGCCTCCTTTTTAAGGTCAGTCGCAATGGGTTTGCTTGTTGTTGGGAGTGTGGTGGTGGTGGTGGTGAGGCAGTGTTGAGTGTAGATTGTGTGTTGGTGTTAGGGGTTGGGATGGTGGTGGGTGCTGGTAATGGTGACTGTCACAACAGGGAGGACATATAAGGCTGACACAGAACTGTTGGATTTTTCCTTTGTGTTGATTATTGATTTGATTCTTACTTCAGTTCACATGCAAACAAAATAATATACGTCCTCATACAAACATAACTCATTCAATCATTTTCAAACGTATTGCATGCACACATTGTTCTGTAATAATAAATTAATGTTTCTCTAAATTCAACACATCAACTGTACCACATACGACGATAGTACTTTGATATATGCACACAATTATTCTGATTATTATATTCGTCGCAATGTCATTCATTCTAGATCATACTCTTCCTTTCATGCCACATTAAATAGGCCTACCTACGTGAACTCACAGTTAATGTCGATCTCTCACAGACACGGCTTCCTATGCACGGCTAAGACTCTATTTTTCAGTTGAAGTTCCCCTTGAAGTACAAAAATCTCCTCTCAAGTTTGAAGTGAGCACTCTTCCCATTCGATGTACTCCTCACGCTCGAAGTGCTCCTCCCGCTAGAGGCTTCTATCACATATTATATAACACTGAATAAAGTTGGAAAACTTCATACGACGACTCCTGTCTTGTTGCTGGGTGAACAGGTTGCGTGGATAAACGAATCCGAGTTACACTTATCAGGATTCAAGCATTGGGGCTGATTCAACTACTGATAAAAAAAAACACACACACCAGTGTAACAGTGTCTGATCTGGATTTAGAATTCCCACCTTAAACTTGCGAGTATCCGGAGGAACAATACCGGTTCTGATTGGCTGCTAATTATAGCCCCAAGCCCATTTGCATGTTGAATCTAGGCCGGCAGTTAGGCCTACATTGCTGAATCTTCGCCGATAGATTTTGTCTTGCGCAAGTGCACTTTTGTTAAAAATCATGTAATTTGTACTTTTTAGTTTGTATTTTCCTTCAGCTGCATTTAGTTTCTTCACACACAGGCAAACACACACACTCCCCCGAACGTGCTTGTTTTCTATTGATTTAGGTTCGTCAGGAAAGAAAAACCATGCGAGCAGCGACATGATTGCTTTAGATTTACTATTAGTTTATTTATTTTAGCATTTGAGGGGAGTCGTTGAGTATTGCCGATACTATTTTGCATGCTTTTTAGTTTATTAAAAAAAGGGGGGGAGGAGGGGGATGAACGGTTTACAATAATTACAGTGTAAGTAGGCCTACATGAACGGCACAACCCACTTCATTGAACATAATCATAAGACATAAGAGATTTATTTGTCCAAGAGTACACATTGGAAAAATTGCTTCCAGACGTTCAAAACAACAATAATAATAAGATGCCGACAATGATAATGACGATACATAAACGATTGTATGACGACAGCAACGATGATGATGATGATGACGACGAGAATGATTATGATGTCTACGACGAGTGATGACTACGACGAGTGATGATGATGATGATGATGATGATGATGATGATGATGATGATGATGATGATGATGATGATGATGATGATGATGATGATGATGATGATGATGATGACTTGATGATAATGAACGATGTTACATATCCGGTTTATTTCAGAAGTCAGTTTAGACAATTCGCTTACAAGTCATGCAGTGACATAAGACATATAATAATAATAATAATAATAATAATAATAATAATAATAATAATAATAATAATAATAATAATAATAATAATAATAATAATAATAATAATATTAATATTAATAATATTAATAATAATGATGGATACAGTCAATCTACACACAATAATAATAGGATTGGATGTTATAAATCACAATTTTCAAATTAAATTCCATTTCCAACTCGTCTTCTAATAGTAATCTCCCTGCCTTTACACCAGATGTTTAAGTGATAAATGTGTGCTTGGTGTATACATGAGAATATGTGTAGCATGTGAGCGTGTATGTTTGGAGCCTTATAGGTGATTTAGGGGGAAAACGCGAATATAGTGTCGAGCATTGTTATTATTATTATTATTATTATTATTATTATTATTATTATTATTATTATTATTATTATTATTATTATTATTATTATTATTATTATTATTCCGCAATCAGATGTCGTTCAATACTGTAATGTCAGCTGCCAAAGGCATATGAATGTCCTTAGCACTGTCACAGTTTCAGTGTGATATTATAAACTTGAATGGACTGGTTTGACACTGAGCGAAACCATCAGGGTTGCTGAGGACAGAGAAAGATGGAGTACGTTGGTTAAACGATCATCTGAGATGCCCCTACGACCTTGCGGAATAGAATAGGATAGGATAGGCTAGGCTATAATAATGCACTTGTCTTTATTGTTTACCGACCATTCTCGTAAAAGAGTAAAAGTATTTAACTCTATGACTTCCCATCCCCCCATTTTTGATTTTGGTCTATTATTATTATTATTATTATTATTATTATTATTATTATTATTATTATTATTATTATTATTATTTACTGATGTTGCTGTTATTAATGCTTATTATTAACATGATGATGATGATGATGATGATGATGATGATGATGATGATGATGATGATGATGATGATGATGATGATGATGATGATTGTAACAGAAGAAATGTTGATGACAAAAATGTGGTAACTCAGCTTAGCGATAAACAGATAGTATTGAATAAACGTGACGTTAATTGACCAGTTATCTAAAGGGAAGTCCTCCTTACGTTAAATTAATCTCCTTGAAACGTTCGTTCCCGAGACAATCAAACAGACCTCGCTAACCAAGAATGTTAAGTAGCTTATTCGGTCATATGACCAGGGTCTCTTGATCGATAAGTAGCCCATGCGACTCATATCTCTATTGGATCTACCCTGTTTCGTCTCTGACACTCGAAGTCAAGACGTAACCGAGCGTGTCTCCCAAGTCATACAGTTGAGAGGAATTTTCAAAAAGGAGATTCACATGTAATCCCGTAGGAGTGAGATTAACTAGAACGAGAATTAAATGATTGGTCGGAGGACGTAGAAACCCCTGCATATCCCCGTATCCTAAAATTTAGCTAGTCTGTCGAATACGAAGTACGAAGCCACGAGGGTCAAAGGAACAAACAGCAGTGAACGCTTATCTTCACCTCACCGAGAAAGTGATAGACTAGAGACGGTTCACGATTCCAAGAGACCAGAAGTCAGCTCTGGGACGGGTTGTGGAGGCAAAGCATGACGCTTGCTCCCGTGGAAGAGAAAAAGATCCACCTAGAATCTACCTCGCCACGTTCGGCCCTGTAGCTACACGACTCAGCTGATCATCCTGAGAGGCAAGACCCCTCAGACTGACCGACGGATTCAAGCACTTGCAGACGCGTAGCAGCTAAGTCTCCCTGAAATGCAACTGAAGTCTAACCCAACTCGGACACATATTAGACCACCAGAACAGTATTAGAACTGCTTAGCAAGTGATGAAGAAGAATTGCTAAAAGAAATTGCCCAGCACATTGAACAGTTATAATTATTAAGTTACATTTAAATGAAGTAATTTTAGAATTTACCTACATACGACTGGTGTCATTCTATTTGTATTGTGTTGTGTCTACTAGCTTTTTTTCTCTTGAGACCAAGTAACCTAGTCCGTTGATTAGTAATAAGCATTTCTTAAAGTGAGCCAAATGATACTTTAAAACCCGAGAACAAATATAAATTGTATGTGACCAAGCACCGTGATTAGTCTCTCACACAGCATTGGAATTCTGGTAAAAGAACGTCTGATAGAGGTAGCCTAATGCCCCATCTATCTACAAGTCTTACTCCCCTTTTAAGATAAACGTATCTTCTCCAGGATATCATCACAATGATGATGATGATGATGATGATGATGATGATGATGATGATGATGATAATAATAATAATAATAATAATAATAATAATAATAATAATAATAATAATAATAATAATAATAATAATAAAATCCCCTCACCTCCAGTCAAAACAAAATCTGTTCAAGGTAACATAGAAAAAATTAGGGTCTGTAAGTGTGCTTTTTTTTTACCTTGTCCACCTTGGGTGCATTTTGTTTGAAGTTTTTTTTTTTTTCAATTTCTTTCGCAGACGATTCCAAAAGTTTAGGGTCGGGCCAAAAAACTAGAGTCAGTTGTTATACAGTAAACAGACTTTTTGGGCAGAATAATAATAATAATAATAATAATAATAATAATAATAATAATAATAATAATAATAATAATAATAATAATAATAATAGACCAAAATCAAAAATGGGGGATGGGAAGTCATATAGTTAAAGTATACTTTTACGCTATACGCTAATGACATTCATATGCCTTTGGCAGCTGACATTACAGTATTGAACGGCCTCTGATTGCGGACAAGCAAACAAACACACACACAGACAGGGTGAAATCTATACATTCAATGATTTATAAAGGGGGTGTAAAACTCTATGAGTACCCGCCCTACAATTCGCCACGGCGGGAATTCTAAATCCAGATCAGATACTATCTACTTACTTGAAGAAATTCGTCAATTATCAAGTTCCAGTAGACTAACTTACCTGCGAAGATTCAGCAATATACGTCTAAGTGTCCTAGATTCGACATGCAGATGAGCTTGGGACTATAAATAGCAGCCAATCAGAGCCAGTATGGTTCCTCCGGATAGTCGCAAATATTATTAATGTACATAAATGCATCATTATTTTCGTATATTCTGCTGAAACTGGCAATAAATATTTGTGCTTTCGGAGCCTACTAGAGGGTACTGCAATTTGTTGTGTAAATAGTGCATTTGTATACGCTTTGTATTAATTTTAGACACCCGAGCCACTTTTGACTGACTCCAGAGACCAGACGACCTACGTCCAAGAGTTGAAAAGAAGGTTGCATGATGCCTATTAGGTTGCGGCCAGAGCAGCCGACGAAGCGAGACAGAGGCAGAAGACTGCATACGATGTGAAGTCCCGAGGTGCAGTCCTGCAGGATGGCGACCGAGTGCTGGTACGGATCCTAGCCTTTGAAGGCAAGCACAAACTCTCGGACCGCTGGCAGCAGGAAGTTTATATCGTTGAGTCGCAACCCAACCCAGATATTCCTGTTTACGTGGTGGCTCAAGAAACTGATATGAAGGTGAAGAAGACGCTTCATATTAACCACCTCCTGCCGATTGGAAGTGTCCCTGCAGAGAAGAAAGAAGTACCTGTCAGTATGAGCACAGAGCCAGACCAGTAGAGACCATCCAAAACGCCCAGAAGGAAGAAACCAACAGTTCCAGAGGAAGCAATTCCAGCTCCCTCTATCGGCGAAGCAAACGGCGATGACGACGACGAAGAAGAAGATGGTGCCATTGCAGTCGTCGGACAGACTCATGGACCTGGCAGAGAGGAGGAGATGTCAGTGACACTCATTGCAGAAGAAGAAGGGGCCCAGCCGTCTGAAGATGAAGCAGCGCAGCGTCAGGATGACGATCCAGTGACGTCCGTGGCTGGCAGTGAAGTGGACTCTACAAATGGTGACGATCATTAACCCTCGGTGCATGAAGAGGATGGAGCCCACGACGCTGATGTTGGTGACCAGGCATCTGTTCTAGAAGAACATCAGGAGGAACAGCCTGGGCCGAGAAGATCAACTAGACATCGACATCCGCCAGACCGGTGGACATACGGCCAGTTTGCCTTGACCAGCCAAGCTCGCAGGTCAAGTCCCAGTGAAGAGACAGAGAAGAGACTGAAGTTGCTAGCTAGTCTGGTTATGAGTGGCACTGTTTCAGTCAAACCTGATTGTTTTCTAGCAAAGACATTGGAATCGATACTCCCTCGTTAATTGTTGATATTTGTCCAGCTTCAATAATTCTTTTTGACGTTCACGCTCTTTGGCCTCAGTATAGTCTTTGAACTTTTTACCATTGTCTGGCATTCCTGTTGATCAACTGAACCCTTGGAGTGAATGAGTCCTATCTATTTTCACACCACCCACACCTTCTTCAACACTATGACGACAGGAAGTCGAGGATTTCTATGAACATCTACAGGCTGTCCTTGATCAAATGCCGAAGAAGGACCTAGTCATAGTGCAAGGCGACTGGAATGCCAAGGCTGGCCAAGATGCGCAACACAACTAGGGAGACACATGTAAACCCCACTGCAACAACGAGACAAATGACAAGGGTCTGACTCTTGAAGTTTGCCAGATTCAACAATCTAATACTGGCAAACACGCTTGGTCTCCACAAAAAATTCCAGTCGATGGACCTAGCACAATCCCAGCGGGGAGCATCATAACCCGATTGACTACGTCATGGTCAAGACACGCTTCAAATCAAGCTTCAACATTGGCAGGACACGCACTTTTCCAGGAGCAGACATCAGAAGTGACCACGATCTCGTGGTGGTGTCCTTCCGGCTCCACTTGAAGAGAGTAAACACAGCAAAGTGCACCAGACTGAATTTCGACCTGGACAAACTGCAAGACCCGGAGGTGGCAGAAATATTCCAAGCACAATTGGAGGGAAATTTGCCCTTCAGCTTGTCTGCTACACACGACTTGGCGAGCTAAAGCAGTTGAGTTCACTTGTTGCGTGTCGATCAGTAAAGTGTTGTATATTATAGTCAAATCGTGAACGAGTACATTACATCGTCACGAAAAAGTGCCTTGTTGTAGAGAAATTACAGCTACACACGTTTATAAATTCGAACGGTGGAGTGATTAACATGGCCCCAGTACCTCCGACCCAATGCATAAGCCGTAAAACGTAAGCCAAATGTGACCACTAAACTCATAACGTATGGACACATGTCAAAATTCCGGCCAGTGAACAATCTCAAACCCCAATTTATAAGCCGGAAAACGTAAGCCAAATGTGGCCACTACTTTAGAGCCTACTATTTGACAATATTTCACCAATCAGACGGAGGTACGTTAGTTATAAAGTTCACAACGTCACTTCCGTAACCTTCCGCTCTCCCTCCTGGTTTGTTTGTTTTTTAAATCCAGGTTTGTATATTTCAAAATTACCTTGACAGAAGAAAGTAAGATGATTTGAGCCGCCAAACTGTTGCGTAAGTTCTTATATTTTCAGCGACTCTACTCGTGATTAAAATGTCCTTTGGTGTGGAAGTAGACCTTTAAGCCCCCCTACCCACCCACCCCACCACCCACCACATACTCCATCCCCCTGAAGGGTTTGGAACTCCGGGATCGGCAGAGGTAACCAGCACTCTACCAAGTCATTCCATCACCCAGTGTTCCCTACATAGTGCCGGTCCTGATTTGGCTCGGAAGAGTCCGCTGGACCTAAAGCAACAATAAATCAATCAATCAATCAACCTACATAGTGTGCTTAACCAGCTCAAAGTACGATTCGAGGCGCAGAACACTGGGGGGTAGGTGAGAGGGAAGGGGTGTGGAAAGGGAGGATGGGGGTGGCGGAAATGGCGAACGACTCTGCAACAGTCTTGGCGATTTTTCCTTGCAGCTTTTGGGGATCAAAAGGGAAAAGGCAGCAGGACACTCCGGGCGCCCACTGGTAATACTGGGAGGCATCTCTTACGAACATGTGTTGATATGGCTTGAAAGATTTCACCAAAAAAATCTCACATTCGTCACAGACTTTCCTAAAATGGCCAAGGACACCCCAAAAGGGTAAGTTGTATGTAAGTGCTTGTCACAGTCGGTAGATGGACATAAAAGGCCAAATACACGTAAGTGTCAAAATTGAAACCACGATTGTTTCCCCTTTTCACTCTTCAACCCATTCCTGTATTAAAGGATCGAGACTTCATTTTCAAATCACAAAACCCTTAGATAAAACAACATAACAAAATATACAGCTTCAGCTTACGTGGGTATTGTAGTTTACGTTAATTATGTAGAAAATAGGGTCGGATTCTGTTTTTGTGAACACCATTATCAATGCAGTGAACACGCCATAGGCGCGTCATACATTGTACATTGTACATCGCATTTCCACCCATTTTCATCGCGATCATTTTAGCCTACATGTGCGGAGATCATTACCGGCAGAAGAAGTGTTTTGAATGTTGAACCATGTGAATCAGATATTATTAACGATAGTGCGATTCGTTCGTAAAGCTATCGAAAGGTACGAAAGGTTGCTGCAGTTGTAGTTGTTCATATTATTTAAAGAATAAATTTATGTGTTCTGCATTTGAGGCTAACTCCTAACTTTTAAAGAATAAAAGTATCTGTTCTGCATTTGAGGCTAACTCCTAATTTTTAGGCTATCTAAATGGTTTAAGGGGAAGAGAACAATCGAAATCCCAGTTTAAAAACCAACTAGGCCTATAATTGTCATGATTATTGTAACATTTTGAATGCTATTATTATTTTTTGGCTGTGATGCATATATATTATTTGAGTCTTTAGGAAGTCAGGCGCTTGAAAACTGATAACTAATTTTTGAAATCTTGCCTTATACTCTTCGTTGTTTTTGCAATAATAATCGTGTGTGTAAGTGCGCGCGCGTGTGTGTGTGTGTGTGTGTGTGCGCGCGCGCGTGTGTGTGTTGTATATTTTTGTTCTTCTCTCTCTCTCTCTCTTTCCAGAGTTAAACCGTATTACTACAAACCCTTTACCTCTGACAAACCTGGCGAGAAATCGGGGAAAAAAGATCGGGGCGAGACAGACTTGTTGGTTCTGGATCAAGAAGCCGGTGTGATATTCGTCCAGGTAAGGATCATGCTTTCGAATTAATTTTAACCCTTGATAGACTAAATGCCGTTAGCGCTAATAATAGATGCTGTTGCCGTATCGGACTAATTAAAAAGATATTTAAAACAAATTACAATAAAACTTTAATCTGATATGTTTCACAATTTTCTCTCAAAATTACTCTCAATATTTTCATCTGATGTTTTTCTCATTTGTGTCTCAGAATTTACTCTCAGAATTTTCATCTGATTTGTTTCACAAATTTTTCTCAGGATCATTACGATCCTTCTGTGCATTTAACAATTACACGTCTTAATCTAGTGAGATGCATTATATACAACAATAATTTGTGCCGTTCGGGTTCTGTTCGAAAAATCAATATTAAGTGGTTCCTTGTGAAGTACTTAGTAATAGTAGTGGTTGTAACAAGATGCTAGTTTTACACATCACACTTTAAGGTTTTGCCTTGTTTAGTCTGTGTAGGCTTAAAAGGTTACTGTTAGTCTAAAGCAGACGACAGAAGTGATCATGTGTAACACAGTTGTAGCTCGATGCAAGCACAGTTGGTGACATCATCGCAGCCTACGATGGAGTTTCGAATTTTACATCCACTTAGATTTTTCATCCAATGAGAACACAGCTAGGTTAGATAGAACCGGTTCTGTGTGATTCAAGCAAAGAGATAGAACGTCAGTCTTCGTTGAAACGCTGAGCAGTACACAGTACACTCAAGCAGAAATCACTCTCCTGAGAAGATTAGACAGCAGTACTTGTTGAATATTCGAATTCAATCAAGTAGCCACGGCCTGACATTGTCAAACAGGTAAATGAACATACTTCTGTTTCATCGTGATGTATTTGTATTATTGTTGAATTATATGTGTGAAATTTGCTATGCATAGAATTGAATTGTTAGTCCGACTTTGCCTGACCCCATGGAGAATCCAACCACGAGGCAAGCACGACCGGTTTTGACGCCATGTTGTATACCTGACGGAACCACTGTTGTTTAACATATATGTATGCTTGCAGACCAGTGGCTGTACTAGAGAATGTTTATAATAATAATTCTTTCTCTATGTGTATACTTAGCCACATTTTATATTTATATATGTATAGGAAATTAGAGTGGAGATTCCAGTGGACCACAGACTTAGCAGAATGGTCGTCGCTTATATAGAGATGTGGAGCTATCACTGAGGGCTACTGTGGCCTTCAGTAAGACGCTCTGCACAGACCTATTATACAGGGTTGTGCAGAATTTCATCTCATATGTTACAGACGATCAGGCGTTATATCGTGAGCCCAATTCAGCAAAAGACAAAACCAAGTCGACGCTTAAAGTTGGCTGCCGAGGCATCTGTCGCGTTAGGACTAGTTTTAACTCTGCTTGTTGACTATTTAGCCTTGTGTAGTCTTTGTAACAGTAGAGAGTCAGTAAATTACACAGTAGCAATAAAAGTACACACAGCGAGCCAGACCCCCACACAGCTTAGTGACTCAGCACTGTGTGCGAGAGTCGTAAACATTTTACCCAATGAGAGCTTTGAATCGGACCGTTTTAACCAATCAGAAGCAGGCTAAGTGGGTAGAGCAGTTTTGACTGTGTCAGAGCCTAACACAGCTTTGGTCAGTCGTGTGTGAGACGAGGAAGAAGTAACATCTACTTAGCTAGCAGAGAACTATCTTCACTCATAGACCAGGAAGCAGGATTTAGAATCTCCGAATTCTATCAAGTCACAACGGGCCTGAACTTGTCAAACAGGTAAATGAACACCCTTCTGTTTCATCGTGATATATTTATATTATTGTTGAAATTATGTTTGTGGAATTTGCTATGCATAAATGTGAATTATTAATCCGAATTTGCCGTACCACGTGGAAGAGCCGACCACGAGCCGAAACACGACCGGTTGCGCCGCCATGTTGTATCCCGTATGGAACCACTGTTGTTTAACTTATATGTATGTTTGCAGACCAGTGGCTGTACCCGTGAATGTTTATAATATTATTAATTCTGTATGTGTATAGTTAGACACGATTTATATTTATGTATGTATAGGAATTTAGAGTGAGATTCCAGTGGAACCCGGAAGTAGCAGAATGTTCGTCGCTTATGTATAGAGATGTGGAGCTATCACTGAGGGCTACTTGGCTTTCAGTGAGACGCTCTGCACAAACCGATTATTCAGGGTTGTGCAGAATTTCGTCTCTTATATTACAGACGAGCAGGCGAGCTATCCCGAGCTATCCTGTGCACCCCACTCCACAGAAACGACTAGTTGGTTGAGGAGACTCTGCCGCACAAGCCGGAAAGAGCTACCTTGCAAAACCCCCTACAAGACCCCACAGCGTGGCAAGGGAACCCAACTACACAACTACCCAGGTGGACCAGAAGCTACCTCACAGAAGGACTTCGCACGCTCCATCTAGCAGTTAAGTGAACACGCCAAGGTGCACTTAAACTGATCATAACAGGACCACAGTAGTCCAACTCTTCAGAAACTGTAAAACGGACCACAGTAGTCCAAATCTACATGACATATACTAGCAAGTGCCCGAGGAAGAAATAACAGCTGCCTAGACTATCAGCGATCGAACTATTAGCAGTGACTGAGACATTTTAAGTTAGATTAGTGCTTAGAGAATCTTGTATAGAGTAGAAGAAATAAATGTGTGATTTTAACTGTTATCAAGTGGCTGGACTACATATGATTCATAGCCGTGTGAAAGCTAGTGTGACAGTAATCTTTTACCATTTTTCTATCTATCTCTGTACCCCAACCTTAACACAGAACGAGCTAAACAAATAAATTTATTAAAGTAATTCATAGGGTGACTTACTAGCAGTTCCCACCGAATAAACGTGAGGGTCCATAATTCCATTGTGCAGAGCCCATAAACCCCACGTGACACTTTAATTGGCGAGCCTGCCAGGATCTGTGTATAATAGGAATTGGGTATAACCGGACCTAAGTACAATAAAATTAGATAACAGTAGAAGTAGAATAACTTAGAATAGTGTAAGGGTATAACACTGATCAGTTGGGTGCACTATTCTTTAGTTAAAAACTTTTTTGCTTCAAATATTTTTGTGCCTGTATGTTGCATTGTTCTTTTGCAGGTTTTGCTTAAATAACTGTTGTATGCCATTTGACTCTTGTTTTATTCTATTATTGATTACGAATTTTATGGTCTTTGCATTGTTTTTATTGAATTGCAATATTGCTAGTGTTTTGGTATTCCACTTGATTCAGAGGGTGTTCATAGACACGTTTGGCAATGTCGGACCCAGTGGCCTTGAGATTGCGTTTCAAGGAATTAGGGGAAGCTTTACACTTAGCAGGGGGAGACCTAATTGCGTATATCAATGCAGAGGTAGAGAAACAGGAGGCTAAGGCAGAGAGAGCAGCAGAAAGGGAGGCGAAGAAACTAGCCTTAGAAGCAGAGCAAAAGAAATTAGAATTAGAAGCAGAACAGAAGAAACTAGCATTAGAAGCAGAGCAAAAGAAAGCAGAGTTAGAAGTAGAACAAAAGAAGGTAGCATTAGCAGCAGAGAGAGATGCAGAAGTTAGGAGATGGGAGTATGAGCGGGCAGAAAAAGAAAAAGAGAGGGAAGAAAAGGAAAAAGAAAGACAGCATGAGTTAGAGCTAAGAAGATTGGGATCAGGAGCTTCAAGTTCTTCCTCAACCCCTCCCCACTCAGATCAGCTAGAGGTAGCACCCAACCCTGTACAAGGAATGTCATTTCCACTGGGAACATTCAATGAGAGAGAAGAAGGTCTAGATCTCTATCTGACTAGGTTTGAGCGTCTAGCAACAGAGTACAAACTAGATCCCACTCATTGGTCTTTTAAGCTTAGCCAAGGGCTTAGAGGAAAGGCTTATGACATATACAGTAAGCTACCGACTGACAGAGTGACTGACTATCACAAAGTAAAAGAGGCACTCCTAACGGGATTCGAACTGACAGGAGAATGCTACCGGCAAAAGTTCCGCACCAATCGGAGAGTGAAAGGAGAGAGCTATGCGCAGTTCGCGGATCGGTTGTCCACAACGCTGGATAAGTGGATTAGCCAGTCAGCCACGGCTAAGACGTATGATGGACTGACAGAACTGTTAGTATGGGAACAGCTACGGGAAACCATGACCCCCGAGCTGAGAACGTTTCTCAGTAGAGCAGGGCGCGGAAAGACTGGAAGATCTGGTCAAGGTCGCAGATAGGTACGTGGCCGCACACGGAGAAGCCAAGAGCTTCAGGCGAGACCTAAAGCCTAACGGGAAAGAGGCACAGAAACGAAGCCCTAACCGGGAAGAGCGCACCGCGAATAAGCCGAATAACCCCAGACCTGGGCAAAATAAAGGACCCAACGCGGAATTCGGGAAAAGAGGTCCCGCAGAACAGAGACGGTATTGTTCGTTCTGCAACAGAAACAATCACGCCACCGCAGAATGTTTCAAGTTGGCCGCACAACGTAGGGAGGAGCGCGAAAGCCGGCCAGCGCACAGAGTTCTAACTCAAAGCAGCGGTAACAAGCCACACCCATCGGTGACAGACACGGTCAAGGTCAACGGAAAAGAAGCGAACTGTCTGTATGACACAGGTCTATCATACGACGCGATAGTTAGCGAATCTCTCGTATCGCGCGCGGACTTGACAGACAAGACAGTCGACTTACAAGGAGCAGACTTGACGAAACCGACGACTACTTGCCCAATAGCTTGGATCGAAGTAGAGAGTAGGTACGTCACAGGAAGAATCCAAGCAGCTGTTTTACAGAAACCCCTGTATGATCTAGTGCTAGGATGTAGGTATGTGTTCTTAGGCACGCCCCCCAAAACGGTAGAGATAGCTGCAGTGCAAACCAGGGCCCAAGCTAAAACCCAACCACCCCAGCCCGAGTTCGCTCCGAATCCAGGACTCGAAGAGATCAAAACAGCACAGAAAGAAGACACCTCGATAGCGAAGTGCTTCCAGAAGCTACCCAAGGCGCACACACCCCCGCACAAGGGAGACTTCTACATGGAAGAGGGAGTTCTACATCGACAAGGAGATGGAGATCACACCCAACTAGTACTACCAGCCACCCTTCGAGCCCAAGTACTAGAATTAGGCCACAGCATGCCACTCAGCGGACACATGGGAATTGGAGCCACAGTGCAGAGAATCAGCGCACACTACTATTGGCCAGGAATCACGGAGGATGTCAAGCGCTACGTGAAATCTTGCCACCAATGTCAACGATATTCCCCGCGACATCACACCGTACCAGTTACCTTAGGACCATCGGTAGTAGTCGGCGTACCATTCCAGCAAGTCTCAGTAGACATAGTAGGACCACTGCCCATGACCAAGAAGCGGAACAGATTTCTACTCACACTCGTCGACGCATGTACGATGTGGTGCGAAGCAGTCCCGTTGCCAGCGATCGACACCAAGAAGATTGCAGATGCACTCATCGCCATCTTTACCAGAGTCGGATTCCCGGACAGCATTAGAACGGACAACGGATCTCAGTTCACCGGCCGCCTGATGCAAGACGTGTTCGAGTTGATACAAGTACATCACATTCGCACACCACCATACCACCCCGCCAGCAACGGACAAGTAGAAAGACTGAATGGAACCCTTCTCACCATCCTCAGGAAAGTCGCCGACGACAATCCAGAAGCGTGGGACACCTACGTGAATGCGGCACTGTTCGCATACAGAGAAACGCCCCATGCAGCCACAGGCTACACCCCGTCAACATTGCTATTCGGCAGACCTCTAGCAGGACCGCTAGAAGCCCTACGCAGAAGTTGGACGGAAGCCAAGATAGACGACACACCAAGAGGTGCCACCAAGTACGTCGCAGACCTGCAGGAAACCCTCAAAGCAACGTGGAAGAAAGCTGGTGAAGCACTGAAGAAGGCAAGAGCCCGTCAGGCGAAGTACTACAACCGCCACGCGAAGGACAGAGAACTGCAAGTCGGCGATCAAGTGCTACTCTTACTTCCAAGTGGAACCAACAAGCTGGACATCGCTTGGAGAGGACCGTACCGGGTGACTGCCAAGAAATCCAAGACAGTCTACCAAGTAGAGGTGAACGGGAGAGCCCGATACCACCACATCAATCTCCTCAAGAAATACACGGACCGACCAGCGACTCCCAGCACTCACAACTTGTTAGCCATCGCCATCGCGGAAGAAGGAGAAAGCATGGAGACCAATGCAGTAGAGTATCCCCTGCACTCCAAAGAAACCTACAAAGACGTGATACTCAACGGAGACCTAGCCGCTAAACAGCAACAGCAAGTACTACAGGTCATTCGACAACATCAGACTGTGCTCACAGACCGACCAGGGAGGACAGACCTCGTCGAAGTAACCTTAACGGTGACCGACCCAACACCCGTCCGCCAGAAGCTCTACCCGATGCCCCTGTCTCAGCAGCGAGCCATCAAGGAAGAGATAGACACCTTACTGGCAGCCGGAATCATCTCAGAGTCTACTTCACCCTACAGCGCAGGCACGGTATTGTTGCGAAAACCCAACGGAGAGCATCGACTGTGCATCGACTTCAGACTGTTGAATGCCGTAACGCAGTTCCAGCCAGAGCCACTCCCGGACCAGACCGACCTATTTGCCAAGCTACAGCGAGCAAAGTACTTCTCACGCATCGACCTCAGCAAAGGATACTACCAGATACCAGTGCAACCGCAAGTCCGAAAGTACCTAGCTTTCAGCACTATGGAAGGACACTTCGAATTCAACGTGCTTCCATTCGGACTCCACAACGCACCCAGCATTTTCAGCGCCATGATGCGAAAACTCCTGGCACCCCTGAGCAGCGAGCACCTACATTCGTTTATGGACGACATCCTCATCGCAACACCTACGTGGGAGGAACATGTCACGCTCCTACAACAACTACTCGCCCGCCTCAGAGACACGGGATTGACGGCAAGACCCACCAAATGTCAGATTGGATTCACAGAACTAGAATTTCTGGGACACTCCATAAGTCAAGGAAGCCTGCGACCGGTAGAGAAGACAGTGAAACGCCTACTCGACGCTCCTAGGCCCAAGACCAAGAAGGAAGTGCAGTCGTTTCTAGGACTCTGCGGCTTCTACCAGAAGTTCATCCCCATCGCCGTGCCACTGACAAATGGAACCCGGAAAATCGCCCCGGACAAAGTCGTATGGACAGCAGAATGTGAGACGGCATTCCAAACACTCAAGGACAGAATGACATCGGCGCCAGTACTCCACCTACCCGATTTGACTCAGCCATTCGTTCTTCGCACCGACGCAAGCGACTTAGGCCTCGGAGCAGTACTGCTACAGCGCGACCCCAAGAATGCAGAGACGCTATTTCCTGTCGCCTACGCCAGCAGAAAATTGAGACCCGCCGAGACCCACTACGCCACGTCGGAGAAAGAATGTCTTGGACTAGTCTGGGCCATACAGAAATTCCAACTCTACCTGTATGGGACCCACTTCACAGTTCAGGTGGACCACCAACCACTATCGTTCCTGGCAGCCTCCAAGTCTTTGAACTCTCGCCTGATGCGATGGGCACTCACCCTTCAGGCATACTCATTCCAAATCGAGTACATCCCCGGCAAAGAAAACCACGGAGCCGACTACCTCAGTCGCCATCTCGTGGAGGACACAGCAGCTGTCGCCCACCCAACACAACTAAGGGCCACAGCACCAGAATTCGTCCCCGTCCAGTAAAACCCTGTCACTAGAGTCCATAGCTACCTGGCATAGCATTGCAGCTCAGGTAGAGCAACTTAATTAGTTTGTAAATAGGGCCCTAGGATAGTGCAGTGTTAAACTAGGCCCTGTAGTAGAAAAAGGTCGAATCCAGTAGTCATCGCCTTTTTTCAGTTGAGGGAGCCTGTCGCGTTAGGACTAGTTTTAACTCTGCTTGTTGACTATTTAGCCTTGTGTAGTCTTTGTAACAGTAGAGAGTCAGTAAATTACACAGTAGCAATAAAAGTACACACAGCGAGCCAGACCCCCACACAGCTTAGTGACTCAGCACTGTGTGCGAGAGTCGTAAACATTTTACCCAATGAGAGCTTTGAATCGGACCGTTTTAACCAATCAGAAGCAGGCTAAGTGGGTAGAGCAGTTTTGACTGTGTCAGAGCCTAACACAGCTTTGGTCAGTCGTGTGTGAGACGAGGAAGAAGTAACATCTACTTAGCTAGCAGAGAACTATCTTCACTCATAGACCAGGAAGCAGGATTTAGAATCTCCGAATTCTATCAAGTCACAACGGGCCTGAACTTGTCAAACAGGTAAATGAACACCCTTCTGTTTCATCGTGATATATTTATATTATTGTTGAAATTATGTTTGTGGAATTTGCTATGCATAAATGTGAATTATTAATCCGAATTTGCCGTACCACGTGGAAGAGCCGACCACGAGCCGAAACACGACCGGTTGCGCCGCCATGTTGTATCCCGTATGGAACCACTGTTGTTTAACTTATATGTATGTTTGCAGACCAGTGGCTGTACCCGTGAATGTTTATAATATTATTAATTCTGTATGTGTATAGTTAGACACGATTTATATTTATGTATGTATAGGAATTTAGAGTGAGATTCCAGTGGAACCCGGAAGTAGCAGAATGTTCGTCGCTTATGTATAGAGATGTGGAGCTATCACTGAGGGCTACTTGGCTTTCAGTGAGACGCTCTGCACAAACCGATTATTCAGGGTTGTGCAGAATTTCGTCTCTTATATTACAGACGAGCAGGCGAGCTATCCCGAGCTATCCTGTGCACCCCACTCCACAGAAACGACTAGTTGGTTGAGGAGACTCTGCCGCACAAGCCGGAAAGAGCTACCTTGCAAAACCCCCTACAAGACCCCACAGCGTGGCAAGGGAACCCAACTACACAACTACCCAGGTGGACCAGAAGCTACCTCACAGAAGGACTTCGCACGCTCCATCTAGCAGTTAAGTGAACACGCCAAGGTGCACTTAAACTGATCATAACAGGACCACAGTAGTCCAACTCTTCAGAAACTGTAAAACGGACCACAGTAGTCCAAATCTACATGACATATACTAGCAAGTGCCCGAGGAAGAAATAACAGCTGCCTAGACTATCAGCGATCGAACTATTAGCAGTGACTGAGACATTTTAAGTTAGATTAGTGCTTAGAGAATCTTGTATAGAGTAGAAGAAATAAATGTGTGATTTTAACTGTTATCAAGTGGCTGGACTACATATGATTCATAGCCGTGTGAAAGCTAGTGTGACAGTAATCTTTTACCATTTTTCTATCTATCTCTGTACCCCAACCTTAACACAGAACGAGCTAAACAAATAAATTTATTAAAGTAATTCATAGGGTGACTTACTAGCAGTTCCCACCGAATAAACGTGAGGGTCCATAATTCCATTGTGCAGAGCCCATAAACCCCACTTGACAGCATCTCCAGCATTGTGCGAAGATAGCCCAACCGACGAACCACAAAGTCAAAGACTCCACGACAACACAGATTGTCCCAGAAGCGACCTCAACGCAGCGCTTCAACCACGCAGTTAAGTGCCACAAAAAACAGTGCACTAAAACTCTGTATAAACAGGACCACAGTAGTCCACTCTTCAAGAACTCTGACCATTAAGGCAGAAAGTATCCAGTGCCCTATGATGAAAAAGTAGCTGCCTAGATTATCAGCGAGCGAACCATTCGCATTGACAATTGAACTTTTAAGTTAGTCTCGTACTTCGAATATCGTGTATAGAGTAGAAGAAATAAATGTGTGATTTTTACTGTTATCAAGCGGCTGGACTACATATGATTCATAGCCGTGTGAAAGCTTGTGTGACAGTGATCTTTTACCATTTTTCTGTCTATCTCTGTACCCCAGCCTAAACACAGAGCGAGCTAAACTAATAAATGTATTAGGTGAAGTCATAGGGAGATAACTAGCTATCCCCATAGACTAAGACGAGCATAGCAGTCCATTGTGCAGAGCTCAGCAACAATAAAAACCCCGTCACAGTGGTAGTTGTAGTAAGCGTAGTAGTAGTAGTTGTTGTTGTTGTAGTAAGCTTAGTAATAGTAGTAGTTGTAGTAAGCTTAGTAGTAGTAGTAGTAGTTGTTGTTGTAGTAAGCTTAGTAATAGTAGTAGTTGTAGTAAGCTTAGTAGTAGTAGTAGTAAGCTTAGTAGTAGTAGTGGTTGTGGTAGTAAGCTTAGTAATAATAGTAGTTGTAGTAAGCTTAGTAGTAGTAGTAAGCTTAGTAGTAGTAGTAAGCTTAGTAGTAGTAAGCTTAGTAGTAGTAGTAGTAAGCTTAGTAGTAGCTGTAGTAGTAGTAAGCTTAGTAGTAGTAGTAGTAGAAGTAAGCTTAGTGGTAGTAGTAGTTGTAGTAGTAAGCTTAGTAGTAGTAGTAGCTGTAGTAGTAAGCTTAGTAGTAGTAGTAAGCTTAGTAGTAGTAGTAGAAGTTGTTGTAGTAGTAAGCTTAGTAGTTGTAGTTGTAGTAGTAAGCTTAGTAATAGTAGTAGTAGTAAGTTTAGTAGTAGTAATAGTAAGCTTAGTAGTAGTAGTAGAAGTTGTTGTAGTAAGATTAGTAGTAGTTGTAGTTGTAGTAGTAAGTTTAGTAGTAGTAGTTGTAGTAGTAGTAAGCTTAGTAGTAGTAGTTGTAGTAGTAGTAGTAGTAGTAGTAAGCTTAGTAGTAGTAGTAAGCTTAGTAGTAGTAGTTGTAGTAGTAGTAGTAAGCGTAGTAGCAAGCTTAGTAGTAGTAGTAAACTTAGTAGTAGTAGTAGTTGTAGTAAGCTTAGTAGTAGTTGTAGTAGAGTAGTAGTAAGCTTAGTAGTAGTAATAAACTTAGTAGTAGTTGTAGTAGTTGTAGTAAGCTTAGTAGTAGTAGTTGTAGTAATAGTAGTAAGCTTAGTAGTAGTAGATAGTAAGCTTAGTAGTAGTAGCAGTTGTAGTAGTAGTTGTATTAGTAGTAAGCTTAGTAGTAGTAGTTGTTGTGGTAGTAGTAGGCTTAGTAAGATTAGTAATAGTAGTAGTTGTAGTAAGCTTAGTATTAGTAGTAGTATGCTTAGTAGTAGTAGTAGTAAACTTAGTAGTAGTTGTAGTAGTAGTAAGCTTAGTAGTAGTAGTAGTAAGCTTAGTAGTAGAAGTAGTTGTAGTAGTAGTAAGCTTAGTAGTAGTAGTAGTAGTAGTAAGCTTAGTAGTTGTTGTAGCAGTAGTAGTAAGCTTAGCCGTAATTTGTACTAGTAAGCTTAGTAGTAGTAGTAAGCTTAGTAGTAGTAGTAGTAGTAGTAAGCTTAGTAATAGTAGTTGTACTAAGCTTAGTAGTAGTAGTGGTACTGGGATTTATCTAGTGCACATATCTCACGGATTCAAGACTTCCTAAATTATTGTCTAGGCTCATCGATGCGATGAGCGCACTATTTAAAGGGTCCCCAATTCGAAAGCTTTGTTTACTGTTGACAAAAATTAGTTTAGCCTAAAGTTTGCATTGTTATTGTATAACACAGTGACAAGGTGAGCTTTCGCGGCTCAAACCAACCGCTATAAAGTTTGATTTTTTTTTCATTTCTGTTCTGACAGGGAGTGATTTCCCCTGTTTAACGGTAGGCTACACCAATACACTATACGATCTATGATGCTTTGTGCACTAAGGCTGACAGCCAGCTGTTGCTAATAATAGGAACAAAACCTACGGTAGTTATTGATTTAAAAAAATAATTGTACTGTCGAAAGATTTTTTTTTATATATTTTATTTTAAGCTGATGTTTTTAGTGGGGCAACATTTACTGTGAATGTTAAATGGATTTTTCGAGGAGGCGTGTTCAAAGTGAGTCCCTTTTAACTAATGACAATCTTTGTCACGTTAAAATTGCTTTTTTCTCTCTTTTCTGGTTCTAGGTGAAATCGTATGGCACGTGCTGTGATGATAAGACGACTACAGCGAAAATAAAGAAGGGAAAGGAGAAGAACAAGTTTCAAGTTTGTTGCAAACAGCTGGAGACCGATAAAGAACAGTTCGAGAAGATGTTTCCAGAGTTTAAGGAAGTGAAGGTGCACAGGGTGATTGCCATGCCCAATGTATTTCTGGAAGTCGCCAAGAAAGATTTTACACTCTCCCTGGAAACCTTGAAGGTAGGAAAGCATGCAAGCAAAGAAATTACACTGCTTATCCGAGACTGACCGAGGCTTACGCTCTCGTCTCGGCCAATCTGTACTATTGGTCGTAGAATTTAAAGCTTTAGTCTATTTTACAAATAAAAATTTACACTTTTTAGCAGGGTGGGGAACTCTCCTCAGATCCGCTGATTTCAGAGGAAATCGGCAGCCATTTCAGAGGAAAAAAAAAAGAGTTCAGAGGAAATAAAATTTGTCCGTTTCCGAATCCAGTAGACCTATTATTACAAGTACCCATCTGTGTCCACCTTTTACTTTCTCATTGCTAGAACGGGCCCGCTAGAACTGAATGCGTGCAACATCTCCCCGCCCGCTCTTGTTGATTCTTACGACCACATAAACGCGACTTGCTTAGAGGGGCGAAATGGTGTTGAACGCGTTTTCGGCTGTTATCATGGCGTGTGTGTCCAGAATAGTTCAGCGCGGGGATATTTTTGAATACGAATACGAAATTTTATTGTCAAAAACACAAGTGTGTGTGTGTGCTCCTGTGTTTGTTCAAGCTTTTTCTAATAATTATTACTTTTTTTTCATATTTGGTTGGTTCAGTTCACTATACATTTACTGCACTGTTACTATGCCACTCTTGGTATGGCTTAAAAACGTGCACCCCTTTTCAGAGTTTTTCTCAATGAGTTGTTCCCCACCCTGTTTTTAGCTACTGAGAGTTATGAAGTACGGTATAGAGTAGACAACGGGTCGAAGTACAGTTCCCAACTCCCACTAATTCTCCGCAGCAATCCTTCAATCTCCTCCATGTAATATAATAAATTTTGACGACAAAGATGTTGTAACTTAGCTTAGAGATAAACAGATAGTATTGAACAAAACCTTATGTTAATTCACCAGCTCTCTTAGGGAAGGTTTGCATTAATTAAATTAACATCCTTGAGACGTCCACTCCCGATACAATCAGGCAGAACTCGTAACAAAGAATGTAAATGTAACTTAGCCCACTTGTACATCTGACCGGTGTCACTGAACAGCTAAGTAGCCACGCGAATCATATCACTCTGAGATCTACCCTGCATCTCTACCTTGACACCCGAAGTTGAGATGTAACAGATAGTGTCCCAGAGGCAGGACAAGAGAACAAAGACGTCTAAGAAAAGATTCACGTATTCGCGAGAACGAGATGATTGGTCGAAGATGACGTAGATTCTTTTATATACCCTTTACACCCCGCTTTAACCGGGCAGTCAAATACGAAGTGTAGAACCACGAGGGTCAAGGAGCGGACTGAAGTGAAAAAAATCCTCAACCATCACCAACAGAGTGATAGACTAGAGATGGTTTCACAGTTCCCAGAGACTAGAAGTAAGTCAAAACTAGTAGATTTCTAGTACGTTCATGTTTAAATATTATATTGATTGCCATGTATTAGTATGTTCATGTTATAATGTACTGAAACCGATTATTGTTTCTGACATGTTGTGCATATTGCTCCATATATCTTAGCCTTAAGATTTAGATATCATAGTGTGCTTATAGGAAACTCAGCAGGTGTCTGATGCTATAGACTCCTTGCAGAGGGCACCACATACTGATATATCTGAATAGAATATTGTAGCCAGAGTTCTGGATTTTCCAGCTCAGCTCTGGGACGGTTTGTGGAGTCAACCCTGACGCTTGCTTCCATGGAAAGAAGGAGATCAACTAGAATCTACCTCCCCACGTCCGGACCCATAGCTTACAGACTCGCCCGATCATCTTGAGAGTGACCAGACTCCCTCAGAGTGACCACCCGGCTCAAGCACTCACAGATAGTGAGAGCTAAGTCTCCTCTCAACTGCAACTGATGTCAAAACTACTCGGAACATTATTAGACCATCAAACGTATAGAACTTCTTAGCGTATGATGAAGAAGTCCTGCTAAAGAACTTTCCCAGCACACTGGACAGTTTGTAATTATTAATTGCATTTGATTAAAGTCATGTTAGAATTTGTATTGAAGATATAAAAGTTGAAATCACATAGGTACGACTGGTGTCATTCTATTTGTATTGTGGTGTGTCCACTAGCTCTTCTTCTCTTGAGACCAATTAAACTAGTCACTTTACTGGCAAAAACCATTTCCTAAAGTGAGCCATTGGTACTTTGAAACCTGAGAACAAATATAAATTTGTATGTGACCAAGCACCGTGATTTAGTCTCTCACATCGTTTAGGAATCTTGGTAAAGAACGTCTGATAGAGGTAGCTTAACGTCCCATCTATCTACAGGTTTTGCGCGCTCCCCGTGTAAGATAATCGTATCTTCTCCAGGATATCATCACACGCCTCCAAAGAGAACCTAAAAACTCGAAACTGATCTCTTCTCGTCTTTCTTTGCTCATTAATCATCTTCCACAACAATGGTCTGTTTCCGCATGGTTTTCACCAACCCATATCTGCCAGCCTGTTGTTTTTTTTCGTCATATTTTTTTTATTTGATGTATCCCCTTTTTAACATTAATTTATTATCGTAAACATTTTTTTTGTTGGTGTGTGAATTCGTGAAAATTATGCTTTTAACCGATTCTGGGCATTTTCTGTGCCCTGCGCATCATCGGCGACGGGGTCCGACGGACCGTCACGCAGGCCATTGGGCAGCACGATGGCATGATCGCAGTGGTGGGGAGGCGGAGGCTCCGATGGTGTGGCCACGTTGCCAGAGCATCAGGCCTTGCAAGGACCGTCCTGCGGGGCAGGGCGCGAGGGAAGGAGAGGAGGAGGGGGATAGGGAGTGGAGAGAGAGGTGGGAGGACGACATTCGAGAATGGACTGGCTTGACACTGGGCGAGGCCGTGAGGGTTGCTGGGGACAGAGAGAGATGGAGTGCGCTGGTTAAACAATCATCTATGGTGCCCCAATGACCTTCGAGTTAAGTGATAGGATAGGATAGGATTATGTGTATTTTGTACAATTTTAAAGTAACTGTGTGTACTATGTTAGCACCACAATGGAATTTATCTGCTAAGATAATCAAGTATCTGTATTCGTAGAGAGAAGCGACGCACTTAGGCTTCGGCTCTTCTCAAATCAAGAAACGGGCGCGTACCTGTGATTTGGGTTGAAATGGTTGCAACCAGGCGCCTCGGGCGGCTTGAACTAGATCCTGTATCGGCCAGCGCCTTGAGATGCCCTTGAGCTGTAAAAGCGCTATATTAGTAGGATTACATAAATAAAATACATGAAATAAGTAAATAAAATAAATGAATAAATAAGTGCCTTGAGTAGGGGCACACGAGCAATAATAAGAAAGGTTTTTTCCAAACTGGTTTAATTGATTACATTTGAATTTTTTTAGTTGATTTGCTTTTAATTAGCCCTGTTCCATTTCAAGAGCTGTGCAAGGTGCTTACAGAGAGCAGAATCTACAATCAAGCCAACCTGTGCATCGTATATGCGCCTCAGACAACTGAGGAGAGGGGATTAGGGCGTAGCGTTAGTGTTGGCTGGATGTGTTTACGTTTAAAACTGTCTTGTACCATGATTGTTCCCTACTGTTCAAAACACAAACTCAGGTGTGTATTTTATCCAGTCGTTCTTGCCTGAAGAATAAAACTACATGGCCTCATGGAATGTTTTTAACAAGCAATTATAATTGCCTGTTATCAGAAAGATAACGTCCACGTGCTGACCAAGGACGACATGTTTGAGGACGATTGCAAAACGATTGAAGATTTCCAAAAGCCGGAGTCAGAGCTGGATTTGTCCAAGTTCGAGAAATGGTGGGAAGACTGCTTCCTGAAAGAGACAATGCCTGCAAATAAGCAGCTGACTCCTGAAATGATGCAAACAATCATTGCCAGGTGAGTGATCGATGAAAATTGATCATTGCTGAGCGATCGATCAAAAATAATCATTTATGCAATTGCTTGTCTTGTCGATAGCTCAAATAGAAATGCCGTCGTGACTGTGGGTAAACAAATTCTCATTCTGTGACTCGTGTAATTCCGCTATACTCGATGTCAACAAACAACTGCTCGCAACAAGTATGTGAATACATTCGAGTTTGCTGTCATGTCTGAGAAACAAGTCTTCGTGATGTTTAAGCAGAGTAGAGCGGATGCCAGACTCAGAAAATTCGTTTTGCATGGTAAACAAAATATATGTTAGACAATTTCACATGTGGATCCTGCAATTCAGCAACAGCGTGATTTCTTGTTTTGATTTCTGGCTGGTCAACGTTTAGCGCACACCTTTGTAATAAATCTTGGACACATTATTTAAACAAATGTTGCGTCTTATTGCATGTTATGTGGTTTCTTTTTGGTCAAGATTATAGCATGCCGTGTGAATTAAAACGTGTTTGTTTTTAACCTTGTTTACAGGTACACTGGTACCCTGTCCAGACCTTTAGGGATGAGTGGGAAAGAAGAACGTAGCCACATGAGGACTCCCTGTGATTCCATAGAGCTGGCAGCAAGAGTATGCAAGACGTTGTCCTTCTTCTTCGAGGAAGACGAGTCCCAGTCAAAAGAAACCATGGTAAAGTTCACGTCTATTTTGCGCATGCATCCGCATTTAGCTATCTGCTCGTAATCACCCAGCGACTTCAGCGTTGTATCTTGACGGCAAAATCCCCCCGCGGGGATGCCGTGGGTTTCTGTATGAAAAGTATCCCCACTTTCTGGAAATTTAGTGCTTTAAATTTCCACTGTCGCTATCTTTATTCTTTGTTCTTTCTCATTCCTAATCAATTCTTTAAATCCACTATACTATCGTCTTCTTCGCTAGATCAGTCACCTGCCTTTTTTCTTGAAAACTCTTCCAAAACTCCTCATTTGTGTATGAGGTCTGTTGGGTCAGCTTGGGAATATTGGACGTTTTCTGCCAAATGGTCATTGGGACTTCCTATGATATTATTAATTAGCAATGTAGGCATTTTATATGTATACATGTGTTTTGTTGCTATTTTATAATGATGTTATATTTTATTTTGTTTTTGTAAACGGAAGTTCGATAAATTAGAGTATAGCCTCAGCGTGCGGCACAGTAAGCATGGGGGTTAGAGCGGTCTCCAACCTTCGTTTTGCGGATGACATTGATGGATTGGCTGGAGAGAAACAAGAACTTGAACAGCTAGTCCAGAGGCTTGACACCACCTCCAGAGCCTATGGAATGGTGGAAGACCGGGGTGATGGCCAGCAACACCAATGGCATCATCACGGACATCAAAGTCCGGGGCCAATCCCTCGGCACAGTGCATGGGTTCAAATATTTAGGAACCGTTGTTGCAGACGGTTTGTCCCGACAGGAAGGCCTCTCCAGGATCCTACAAACAACTGCTGCCCTGGCAGGGTTATGGCCCGTTTGGAAAGACAGGACCATCAGCCTGCATTCCAGGGTGGGGCTGCTGCGCTCCCTTGTCATCTCCGTCTTCCTGTGCGCTTGCGAGGCATGGACCCTCGCGGCAGATCTGCAGCGATGAATGCAGGGCATGGAGATGGGGTGCTGCGGAGGACTTCTGGGCATTTCCTATGCTCAGCGCATCACCAACGACGAAGTCCGACAGACCATCGCACGGGCCGTTGGACAGCCCGATGACCTGCTCGCGGTTGTGAGGGAACGGAAACTCCGCTTGTGTGGCCGCCTCACTAGATCATCAGGTCTTGCGGAGACCATCCTGCGGGGCACGGTGCGGGGAGGTGGGGGTGGTGGGAGACCGAAAAAGAGGTGGGAGGACAACATTCAAGAATGGACTGGTTTGCCACTGAGCGAAACCATCAGGGTTGCTGAGAACAGAGAAAGATGGAGTACGTTGGTTAAACGATCATCTGTTGTGCCCCTACGACCTCCGAGTTACGGGATAGGATAGTCTCAGCGTCCCCTGCGTGGGATGCCTTTATTGTAAAGTGACCGTCTGATGGAGTGCCTTCAGTGTTACCACAAGTGTTGTTTCAGCGGATCTTTTATACGGATCAGCGGTGAGTCATCTTTCAACCAAGTTGTGGTCCTTATTTTGTGGTCATAATTCGGCTCTTTGCAGTCCGCTGGACACTGTAATCAATGAATAACTTACTAACTAACTTGACGGCAAAATATAGACTATAATTGACATGACGCATTCGAAGGCTTTAATCGTGAGTTAGTACTTTCGTTTTATTAGAAGAGCACTTTAGGTCAAGGCACACTGTATTCAAGTACTGTTTAGGTCCAGATTTGTTTTGGAATTAAATTATAAACATAAACGATAAAGGAACCAGTGATGCAGCAATCAGTTCGCCTCTCAAAACGACGATTACTATCTTTGCTACTTTCCGCACATTTTGCGACTTACATTGGTTGTCTTAACTGGTTTGAACATTTCAGAAGGAGATGCTGGAATGCCCGCCAGTTGACAAGTACAAGAGAGTACACTTGCAAGGTCCTCCTGGCTCAGGGCGAACTACCATGGCCATGCTGAAGGCCAGAAAATTCCTTCAAGGCAGTCCCGATCCTGCTTCATTCAGCAAAGATCCAAGCCAAGCGGGTACAAGTAGAGATGTTTCCTCAATCCATCATGTTATTATCGTTGACCTCTACAGAGGAGCCCAAGGGCGCTCTATTGGATTGCATGTATATCATGAAATCCTGAAAACTAATACAATTTTTGATAAAAGAGTTTTTTATCTTCCTCTGGATGTTAATACAAATCTATCTGAAGAGAAGTTTACTGAAAGTGTAGATAAAATCATTGGTTCTGCCAAAATTCCACCGGAAAATCTTATGTTTATCATTGATGAAATCCTCCCTGTTGACTTGTGGAAACCTGTCCTAACGGCGCTAGATAAAAACACGTACGAAAAGAGCCACGTCTGGTGCACAGATGGTCTGGAGAAACAGTCCCTCGGTAACCACGAACATAAATTTCAGGCGGTACACATGAGGTCCATTTGCCGAATCCCGCTGACCGTTCAGAAACTTCTGTGTCTGGTGGACTGGTGTAACGAAGAAGAAAAATCGAAGAGGTACCTACCAAAAGTGAAGCAGGAAGGAGAAGGGGCTGTTCAATCGCAAGGGCCAGTCCTTGTGAAGACCACAAGTTGCGTGGCTACCAGAGGTCCCATGCCCCTTTGTATTCGCCATAAAGACCACACCGCTCCTATCGTTTTGAGCTGCGACAAGTGCGCAGCTGATCTTGCGTCTCTGCTGTCTGATAAGCTGAGTCTCGTAAAAAGGTCTGAAGCAGGTATGGCGGAAACACTACAGTGTAGTATCGTCCTTCTCTTCAACGTACCTTCCAGGAATTACAAGGAACTAGATGATGGACGGCACGTTGAAATCAGCCAATCGAATTACAACACGTACGTACAAGCGGTTGAAGACAGCGTGTTTGTTAAAACACTTAAGCGAAACCTGCCTTGTGTGGAAGTGGTCGCCAAGATGACGGAATCCGGAGAAAACAAGCCAGGCCTGGAGCACGACAGCTTGTGGAATAAGATCCTGGTTTGCTGGATTGACACATTCCAGGGGCTGGTCCGAGATGTGGTGATTTTTCTGCCCAGTGAAGAAAAACAAGACGCATCCCAGTTCTACAAAGATCCTGCAGAGTTCCAACGTTCCGGGGCTTCAGGGGCGCCCAAAAGTTCAAAAGAATCCAGTCATTTCGGCAAAATAAAGAAAGGAACAGATTTACCCCCAGTACCAGAAAGCAACACTCGAAAGATCCCATGGCCTGGGGTGTTCAATGATTATGCTTGCAAAGCTTCCCCGAGAGGAAAAAGTCCAGAAAAAAGAAAAGAACTTCCTTTCGACCAGAGGCCAGCGTCCCCATGCCCCACAGGCTCCACCTCTCAGGAGACGCTCAAACCAAAACTGTCTCCCGACAAGAGGCCCGGATCCTCAGGCCCCACAGGCTCCACCTCTCAGGAGACGCTCAAACCAAAACTGTCTCCCGACAAGAGGCCCGGGTCCTCAGGCCCCACAGGCTCCACCTCTCAGGAGACGCTCAAACCAAAACTGTCTCCCGACAAGAGGCTCGGGTCCTCAAGCCCCACAGGCTCCACCTCTCAGGAGACGCTCAAACCAAAACTGTCTCCCGACAAGAGGCCCGGGTCCTCAAGCCCCACAGGCTCCACCTCTCAGGAGACGCTCAAACCAAAGCTATCTCCCGACCAGAGGCCCGGGTCCCCGGGCACCGTGACTCGGGCCACAGCGGAGTACTTGAATAAAGTGGACGGTAAGAAACTGGCCGATCTGTATTGGACCACTGAGGACATCGAACGCTATTCTGACTGGGACAAAACCAACCTGATGTTCGCTGCCACGCGCACTGCTGCTCAACTTATCCTCTTGGTCCCGTGAATGGGGACTGCAACTTAGCCTAAAGGTCTGCAAGTGGCGTCAGAATAATACATTCCAGTTGCACCAAGTGAGCACCTTTGCTCTGTGCAGCAAAGTACGTCCTCGTAATTCAACGTACACGTACGCTTTGCTTGGTGATATTGTAACCTCGGAGTTTTTTTTTGCGCTGAAAGTCGTTCTAATTGACATATTTTGCATCATTGTCCTGCACCTTCACACTTGCTCATTTCAATTCTTTGCTCAAGAGCATGGACGGGCACATTTTGTAGCAGTCACTGTTTCTCCCTGCTCCACAGCTGTTGTCCTTTACCACGGATGCAGTACATGTTCGCGACTAGGGGTGCCTGTACAGCGGATCCTTTATAACGCAGGGGTAGACATCAGGGGGTGTTCTCATGCATGCACCTACAGCACTACAGTTTTGCTTGCTATCATTGCATGTTGCACAGTAAACTGTTTCACGGACGTTATTTGTTATCATGCATGCACCTATTAAGTTCCACCTCTGCGCACCCAGCACGTGTAATGCCTCAGTGGTTTTCAGCAATCTCCTACGTCACTACAGTTGATTAACTGTTTTTGCTTGCTATCATTACATGTTGCACAGTGAACTGTTTCACAGACGTTGTTGGCAAACTAACGTGTTTATATTAAACAGCCAGCCACGTACTCTGTTCAAATTAGGTCTAAAACTAGATAACTGGGTCACATTTTTGCTTATTTAAGCATAACTATCTTTTTGTATTGTCATTTGCGGGTTTTTTTAGCCATTTTTTTTTAAATTTTTGTTTGCTTTTAAAAAAAACCTTTACAAGCGCACCATGTGTTTTAGAGAGAGAGCGAGAAGAGAGCCTGCGTGTGAATGTGTAGGTGTGGAGGGGTGCGCGTATGGGTGTGTGTTTGTTTGTGCTACATCAAGGTGATTGTTCTAGAATATGTCAATAGCTCTGTGATATTCACTTGCACAATCACACAGTTTATTTTCTACGATTCTGTTCTATTCTGTGATCTTTTCCCCTCCCACCATTGTGGGCGAGGCGTGATATGCAAGGGGCGAACGTATGTGACTTAGGTACGAGACTGTTGAGGTCAGCGAGGGTTTTCTCCGGGCACTTCGGTTTCCTCCCTCCCTACAATGATGGTATTGGATGCAGTCCAAACTAAAATTTCAAAAATAACAATTTTTTTTCCTTTCCGTCTTCTAATAGTGATATACCTGTCTTTACACCACATGTTTGAGTGCTATATGTGTTTTGTTGTGTGAAACATGTGAGCGTGTATGTTGGTACAGATCGCCGCGCTTTGAACCTGATTGGTGAATTGGGGAAAAGCGCGTTTATAGCATCCATTATCATTATTGTTATTATTATTATTATTATTATTATTATTATTATTATTATTATTATTATTATTATTATTATTATTATTATTATTATTATTATTATTATCATTATTATTATTTTTATTATTATTGCCGTTATTATTATATGTAAAAAAGTATTTGCAAAGTAATAATAAAAGTTATAACACTATAAATTTGCCCAGAGCTTTATTACATTGTTGTATAGCTTTAATCCAACAGTGATCCCACTTGTGTATTTAGTTTGCTGTAGTGGTACAATAATTATAATTTTTGCGCCATGTTATGTTTTACTTTGTACTCATTTACCTTTAATACTCATTATCATTTCGCATCAGGTCCCATGATCGTATTTGGAAGCTGATAACTAATATCATGATATTTATAAACCTTAAACTCTGTTTGTAAATATATAATATTATATTTATTCACTTATCATTGCATTAATAAATTGTTAATTCTGTTTATAAACTTTAAAAGTGCCATATGCAATGATATTTTGACTTACAAATTATATGAGTACATTTACAGTGCAATGAGTTTTTTCCTGCTTATTGGCAGCTGTGGATTTAAAGGAATATATGCATCAATTAAAACAATTCTGTCACTATAATTTTCTTCATTGATGATCTTCTATTGTCTTTTTTTGTATATAACGTTTTACCTACTAAGCTTATTACTTGTTCGTTACGACGTAGAAGTCCGAAAGCCTATTCGCTGATCTACTGAATAATCCAAGACTTGTGGCCATGAAATTTTAAGTAGAGATGTTCAAGCACGATATTTGTTTTTTCCAAAAAGCAGCATATTGATCAAGGCAGCTTTTTTTTAAATTTTTAACCAGAATGTTATTTTATTATTTGTTGTTGTTTATTTTTCCAGGGCTAAATTTTACATGAATATTGTATTTTTAACCTTCACTGCATGTTGCTTCTTGGGGGTAAACATTAAGTTTGAGAATACACGGAATTTCTCAAACATTTTTGTAATGTTGGTGGGATTTGTTTTGCCCAGTTAGGGGTCAAATTGAATGACAAAATATTGAGCACAATCTACTCAAGTATTTCTACATCCTCCGGTAACATCTATTGGTAATAATTGTTTATTTTGTCGTTTTAATGTAACGCTCCTTTTTTCTGTTTTAATAATAATTGTTAGTTTTAATCGATGTGGATTTTCAATTCAAGAAACTGTTTTTGGTCTCTTTTGGCTGCCACTATAGTGCCCTCTCTTTCTACACGATTAGCATGGAGTGCAGTTGTACTCTGTTGGCAATACAGTACATGCTTATGTTAAAAGTGATTTGCCAGTGGTTAGTGCAGTTGCATGTATATTAAGTGTAATATAACATCTGTAGTTCAAAGTCTATTTCTATAGGCACCTGCTAGATATATTAGATTGGTGTATTGATATCACCTGATACGACTGTTCTTGGAATTTAAAAAAATATATATTATTGACATTATTATGTCCAGATCATGTGAGAAGCAATGTATGCGAGCAACAGGAGTACGTTTGAAACTCTTTTTTTCACATTTCCTGTCCCCTTTCTGGTTGGTCCCAGGAGTAAGGTAGGGTTATGTACTGTCCCCGTTATTTACCTAATACGTGGACAAGATCATAAAATAAACGCACCCAGAGCCATAAACCCTCAATTAAAAAAAAAGCCTTGTTTGCCTACTAAGTTCTGAGCAAACATTCCACGCTTCCACGCGCCACCCACTCGATAGAGGCGGAAGCAAAAAGTAAGCTAAGAATTACATGTAGGCCCATGCACATCACAATCATGTCATTAGATCTATTGGTATTATCTGATAAGCTTATTAAACCAATTGGGAACTGATTTGTGTTTTGTTATTCTTTTGACCGATTAGAAACATTGATATCATCTGAAATGGTTGTAAGTGGAAAATAGCTTCTTGTACAGTATAATAATGTACTGTTATTTCTAATTTCACAAACGAATCGGTCATATGTCATCGGATTTTGAAATATTACTGGCATTTCATAGTAATGTATATTGGAAACTTAGTTTTGATCTTTTTGTTTATTTGTTGTTGTTGCTGTTGTTGTTTTAAAGATTAGAAATATTGATTTTGATGTATGTTGAGAAGTGATTTTTTGTGAGCCAACATTCTTGCGTCACATGTGGTTAAAGTAGAAACATGGTGTAATCTAGTAAGAATTATCTTGAATATTATGCTTTAAAAAGAGTACCACTGATGTTTGCATGTGCTCTTAATTTCTTGTGCACTTGGTTCACATGTAATTAGATTTCAAGTATAGATGTTGTACGATGAATGTTGACAATTGAATTTTGAGGGATATATTCTTACATACGTTTGTCACATGTCACTAGATAATAAATATGGGTGTCATATATTAGGATTATATACTGAAAACCTTTGGTTTTGTTATTAATTCTTTTTTTTTTAATCTTTAACTATAAATTTGTAACGACACAAATCATTAGATTAACATTTATTTTACTTTATATATAGGTCTATGTTGAGTTGTATTGTTATTCTAATATGCTACATTTGTCTCATGTCAGTTAGATGAAGACACTTTGATTCCATATATATACTTATACTTATGTGATTTTATTCATGTTTGAAATATGATCCTCGTGTAGGGCTATGAGATATTCTTAATCCCATATACAAAAGTCATGGGTCAATAAATCAAACGTATCGGGTTCAAAATCTGCTGTCACGTGAACTGATTGAATCATTTCAATCAGGCTGATTATTTGCGTACACGTGAACTTGATTTGTTAATCAGGAAGCGGTGCTGGAATTCTTTTTTTTAAATTGTGTGTGGATTTATTCGTCACCCATATGTGACACGGAAACCCGTGATAAGTGATCCCATGTTGTTGCCATGAGTGTTGAAAACGAACTGTTATATTAATATCAGCACAATGTTTCATGTGTCCAGTTGCTCGATTGATACTTTTATGGTGTAGAACCATGGAATGTGAGGCAGTGAGGGTGAGGAGATGAGCTCCGCTCCGCCCTCATGAAACTGGCCATGAGAAAAAGGAAGGTTCCTAAGAACTCTCTCCCAGGACCGTAAGGTTGCGGGGAAGAAAGAAAAAAATAAACTTGTACCCTTTTCAATCTGTCAGTGCCCTTGCCTTCCGTTTTCTGGAAATACTTTGAAACAGTCGGGAACCAGACCGAGCCTGGTGTCGGTCTGCCGGTTGATCGACTGTCGCTCCTGTAGACGCCATATCTAAAGAGCCGCTGAACGGAGTTGGGCTAAAATTCGTAGGAACATATCTACTTAGTTTAGTGGCCTGTCTCATCTGCCATCATATTTGCTCTATCGCCATGTTCAAGGTCACTGGAGTCATTTCGTTGCTAAACACGTTTTGCTCAACATCTCAAAAAACGGCTGAAGCGATTGGGTTGAGTTTTGGATACAGTTGTTTTGGGGTTTTTTAAATCATAGGCCACCATTCAGCAGCAGTCGGCTTGTTGGTCCCTCGGTCGCTCCGTCACTCCTGTTCCGATTGTCACGTTTTTGTTTAAAACATACTGTTGGCCGTATCTCAAGAATAACTGAACGCGAAATTTGATCCTGTTTACTTTTGCGGGTACTTAAACTATGCTATGCGTGTATGCTGGAGCTTTCGTAGCTGTACTTTTCTTTTTCAAAGGTCAAGGTCATTGTGCCATTTTTTAAACACGTTTTGCGCTGTACCTACAAATATGCTGAGACGAATTTTTGTTGTTGAATTTTTTAATTTTTTTTTTGGGGGGGGAAGAGAAGGGGGTGGGAGGCAGATAGTTCATACCGTAGTCTATAATTCCATGTGTTCCTAATGCTTCGTTAGGACAAAGCAGAGTCCCAACGCAAAATCAACAGTTTTGGAAAATTATTTTTTTTCCCGGCTATGTGTGTGAGTGTCTGGAAATACATTTGAATGGCTTGCCATCTTGTTTTGTTTAATCCCTTATTGGAGTTTGAGCACAGGTCTTGTGAGTGACTTTCTTATGCACTGTGCAAAGTGTAATGAATTCATAGGATTTATATAGCTTTCTTTGGGTAGCAGGCACTCTTGGAAAGCACTTTTTACTGCTGGATCGTGTTACATTCCCTCTGATCTGTTGTAACTATTTTAAACACAGACTTAGTTAGAACTATGCACTAAACAGGTGTTTTTTTCTCGTAAGACTCGGGGATGATTATGGTAAGGTAGTCGCGCCTGTTGAAAAAAAAAAGGAACTAGAGGTACTGATGGCATCTAAGTAATAAGGATTATTTATGTCCAAGATGCTGCAATCAACCCCAGTCCCCTTTCTGTTGGCGAGACTACCTAGACCTACGCTCTCTGTGTTTTAAGAAAAAACCTTTGTTGTCGCCTTTTGTCAATTATCGACACTTTATTATGTAACTGTAGCATGCATACTCGTTGTAAGTTTATCTTATTATTATCCAAATCGCTAATTACGGTTTCTACAGAGCCACTACTACTGTGACTGTGATAACCCTTCAAGTTTTAAAGTACGATTTCTGTATGTATTCACTGCTGAAAGTTGTTTCTTTATTTACAATAAACCAGACTATGCACAGGTTTGTCTTTTAATTATTTTACTTGGAAAGAATACTAATAATTATAGTTATTTTGTGGTCTTGTGATTTGTGAAAAGAGTAAGCAATGTTTGTATTGTTTGAAATTAACCAGACTATGCAAAATGTAATATTTTAATTATTTGGAAATAATGCAAATATAATAATGGTTATTTTGTACCTGTGATTTTAAAAAAAAAAGGTCCCAATTCGAAGGCTTTGTCTGCTTTTGACGAAATCGGGTTTATCCTAACATTCGCATTCAACAATGATAAAGTGGGCTTTCGTTGTTAGAACCAACCGTTTGGATTTTTTTTTCGCTTCTGACAGGGAGTGAGTTCCCCTGTTTCAACGGTACATCAGTGTCACAGCGGTGTGACCTTTGGCCCTATTTGTGAGTAAACCACGTGGCTTGAAGAGTGCGTCTTTTGGTGTCAGGGGTAGGGTAACTCCGTAAGGTCTACCAGACATTTTTAACGGGTTATGTCTCTTACTAGCTTTGGTAGAGGCTATGTTTAATTTTAATTTTAAATTATTAGTCACACATTGAGAGAGTCACCTTGCTGAACTGGTGGTGAGCCCCAGTTGGGGTGCCGGGGGTTTCAGTATAAATAGTATCCCCACTTTCTGGAAATTTAGTGCTTTAAATTCCCACTGTCGCTGTCTTTCTCATTTGCTCTTTCCCATTCCTGCTCTTTTCTATCAATCTGCTATACTATCGTCTTCTTCGCTAGACCAGTCTCCTACCTTTTTTCTTGAAAACCCTTCCTGGACAAGACTCGTTGTTTGTGTATGAGGTCTTTTGGATCAGCTTGGGAATATTGGACGCTTTCTGCCAGGTGGTCACTAGGGCTTCCTATGATGTTATTATTTAGCAATGTAGGCATTTTATATGTATGTGTTTTGTTGATAATTTATAATGATGTTTGTATTCTATTTTGTTTTTGTAAACGGGGGTTCAATAAGTTGGGGTGAAGCCTCAGCCGTCCCCTGCGTGGGATGTCTTTATTGTAAAGTGACTGGCTGGTGGAAAGCTTTCGGTTTTACCACTAGGGTTGTTTCAGCAGATCTTTTATGTGGATCGGGGGTTGTCCGGTCCTGATTTGGCTCGGAAGAGTCCGCTGGACCTAAAGCAATAATAATGTAATATAATGTAATGTAACTGGTGGTGAAATGTTTTGTTGAGACTCTGAGATCAAACTTCGCGAAGAACTTTTATAGTTAGATCTATCCATTGTGCATGACTTTTTAATGATTATGTGGCGTTCCTGCTTGGCTAAAACTTGTCATCTGTGTTTACCTGTTAGAACTGAATACGCTTGAACTATCTACATTTAAATAATTGGTGTTCACCTTGTTTTATTTTATTTTATTTTTTTTATTTTTTTTTTAATTTTAGTAATCTTATATAGATTTTGTTGCTTGAACGGTGATCTACTTGTATCTTTTAGAAAACGCACATAAACGACATTGAACGCTTCGTGTTCATGATTTAAAACTACATCGTTTCTTTTATTCGTAAAACATACACACCGGTGGTTAGCATGATTTTACTTTTCAAAAACTGAAGGCAGCAAAGACTAAAAAACATTTTTTTTTAAATTAACACAAGAATTTGCTTACTGAAGGCAGCAAAAAGTATTGACAATTTGACACAAAAACTTGCTTTCATAGAGATTGCAGTAAGCAAGCATTTAGTAGTAGTAGTAGTAGTAGTAGTAGTAGTAGTAGTAGTAGTAGTAGTAGTAGTAGTAGTAGTAGTAGTAGTAGTAGTAGTAGTATTGGATTTTCTGTATAAGTAGTAACTCGACTTTGTGGAAATTTAGTGCTTTATATTTCCAGTTTCTGTCATTCTCATTTGTTCTATATCGTTCCTAATCTGTTCTATCAATCTACTATCTTCTTCGCTAGACCAGTCACCTGCCCGTTTTTCTTGAAAACTCTCCCCCAAACTCCTCATTTGTTTATGGGGTCTGTTGGGTCAACTTGGGGATATTGGACGCTTTCTGCCAAATGGTCACTAGGGCTTTCTATGGTATTATTATTTATATGTACGTTTTATTAATATTTTATAATGATGTTTATATTCTATTTTGTTTCTCCCCCCCCCCCACCCCACCCCACCCCACACCGTCCCCCCATAGGGGGTCCGGGGTTTTCTCCTCTGTACTTTGTATCAATCTACTATACTATCTTCTTCTTCGCAATACCAATACCTACCTTTTTTCTTGAAAACTCTACCAAAACTCCTCATTTGTGTATGAGGTCTGTTGGGTCAGCTTGGGAATATTGAACGCTTTCTGCCAAATGGTCACTGGGGCTTTCTATGATATTATTATTATTATTTAGCAATGTAGGCATGTTCTATGTATGTGTTTTGTTGATATTTTATAATGATGTTTATATTTTATTTTGTTTTTGTAAACGGGGGTTCGATATATTAGAGTATAGCCTCAGCATCCCCTGCGTGGGATGCCTTCGTTGTAAAGTGACCGGCTGGTGGAGTGCCTTCAGTGTTACCACTATGGTTGTTTCAGCAGATCTTTTATACGGTTCGGGGTGAGTCCTCTTTCAACCAAGTTGTGCTCCTGATTTTGTGGTTCTGGTTGGGCTCTTTGCAGTCCACTGGACCCTGTAAGCAATGAATAGCTATCTATTTTGTTTTTGTAAACGGTTTTAAAAAAATAAATAAATTAGAGTAAAGCCTCAGCATCCCCCGCATGGGATGCCTTTAGTGTAAAGTGACCGTCTGGAGGAGTGTCTTCAATGTTACCATTAGGGTTGTTCAGCAGATCTTTTATACGGATCAGGGGTGAGTCCTCTTTCAACCAAGTTGTGGTCCTGATTCGGCACTATGCAGGTCGCTGGACCCTATAAACAATGATTAACTAAATTATTTAGTTATTTAAAATAATTTTGTATATAATAATAATAATAATAATAATAATAATAATAATAATAATAATTATTATTATTATTATTATTATTATTATTATTATTATTATTATTATTATTATTATTGCTTTTTAAAAAAATCGTTCTTATATAGCTCTTTTCTAGCTCAAGATTTGCTCAAGCAAGGCAAGGCGCTGGCCGATGTAGGATCTAACTCAAACCGCGCAAGGCGCTGGCTTTAAGACAAAACCAGGAAAGTTATTATTTAAATAAAAATAAGGCAGTAAACATAAGGTCATATACCTCAACTCAGTCCACCTGGTAGGCAGAACCATTCATCCATTCATCCAGGCAGTAAACGTTACAACATCCTTAAGGGTGAGGGACCTTACCGGCCCCCAAGTCGAAGAAGGTGATTAGTATTGTTTTTAACAAAACGTGTTTCACGCTAACATTCGCATTGGTATATTACTTTTAAACGAGGTTAAAGTAGGCGTTAGTGGCTCGCACTAAATCGCTAAAGCTGGAATTGAATTTGCAACGTCTGTTGTGACAGGGGGCGATTTTCCCCCCGACCCTGTTTAACGGCACACCAACACGGTACAAACATCACCTACTAAGATTATATTTGGCGCTAGAGCGGCAGAGCAGTACAGTAGTTATTGGCCCAAAAAGTACAGAATTTATTGATTTTAAAAACCCAGGAACTATACTTTGGAAAAAGCATGAGATTTTGGTGTAGGCTTATTTTTGTCAGCGGGGCAACACTCACTGCGAATGTCAAACGGGGGAATGATGGGAGTGGGGGTTGAGAGGGGAGGAAGGGGGCCGTGGTTAAAGTGGATCATATTAGAAGCGTTTTTTTTTTGTTGTTGTTTTTTTTAATATGAACTTGGCCTTTTGAGTAAATGCGCCCAGTTGGGTCCCGTTGATCTGGGGTGCCTGGTATTCAGTTGATCGTGAGCTGTAGCGAGTTCCTTAGCAGCCAGTGGCTTACTCGCGTTGTTTCGTATGCAAGTTCTCACAAAGCAACGTTGGGGGAAAAAAAGGAAGTTCTGCGCCTGCGCATTAAGAGTTCATAGGCTAAAATCCAAAGGAGGATAAGTCCACACTGTTGGCGGCCACGATGTACTCGCAGGAAAACATATATTTTTCCAACTCGCCAAGGTCACGTGACGGATTGCTTGTTTTCGCCTTGTGCAACGGAACTCATCGCCTATATTTCGCGCGTACTCGCGAGTATTTGCTTCAATGCAACACGCTACTGGTTTCCTATACCAATGGCCGCGGGTTCGATTCCCGCAAGGGGTGAACTTACGTGGACTTAGGTGTGAGACTATTCATGTCAGGATTTTCTCTGGTTTCCTCCCTCCATTCATTAACGGTTTTGGATGCAGTCAATCTTTTTTTTTTAATTTAAAAAAAGTCGAATGGCCTTTTCGTAATAGCGATCTTTCTGCCTTTACACCACTTGTTGGAGTGATAGATGTGTTTGGTGTGTGTGTGTGTGTGAGAGAGTGGGTGAAACATGTGAGCGTATTTAGGTTGGTACAGATTGCGCTTTGAGCCTGGTTAGTACTTTGGGGAAAAGCGCGTATATAGCATCCATTATTATTATTATTATTATTATTATTATTATTATTATTATTATTATTATTATTATTATTATTATTAATGAGAAAGCATAGATTTAGTCGGGCCCCGTAACTGCATGTGAGAGCGTCTCTGTATAATGATTAACTAGTGTAGAAAGAGAGACGCTTCTTAGGCTTCAGTATCTCTTACATTCAGATAACGGGCTCCAATGTGAGAAAAGCGTACGGTTTGTGGTTCAAAAGTGAAAAGTGTATATCATTATCTACAGATCGCACTACTAAACGATATTGAATGACCTACAAGAAGAGGCTATACACTGTTGATCGATATACACTGTTGATCGATATAGGCAGATTATAAATTTGTCTCACCCACAGGCGGCCGTATCGGGAGGTGAGCGAAGTGGGGCGCTGTCTGCATACTTTATAATTAATTATAATATAGTACTTGAATTCTAGTTTAAAGGCCCCAATTCGAAGGCTTTGTTTACGTTTGGCGAAAACGGGTTTATCTTACAATTCGCATTGTTATCACATTACGTAATGATAAAGTGGGCTTTCGTTGCTCAAACCATCCGCTAAAGTTTGACTTTTGCATTCCTGTTTTTAAAAGTACAACCGTGTGACCTTTGACCCTTTTTCTGAGTAAACCAATGGGCTTGAAGTGTGCGTCTTTGGTATCTAGGGTACGGTAGGGTCTATTTTATCAACCTAAAACCCCAAAAAAACTTTACGAACTATTGTTTTTACGGCTTCTGTCTTTTACCGACTTTGGTAGCTGTTATTTTTAGCTCTAGATTTGTGGCTGACTAGCCCACAAGTTATGTTGCTATTAATAGGCACAAACACTACGTAATGTATTCATTTAAAACAGAACTATACTTTCGAAAGAGTTCTTCTTAATTTGTAAGCTTTTTCCTTGGGGCAACACTCACTGTGAATGTTAAACGGATCTGTTGATGGGGCGAGGTCAAAGTGGGTCCCTTTTGAACAGAGAGAAGGACGCTATTCCGAGAGATACGGGCTCCTGTGCACTCACCCTATTATGGAATTCTCTTTAGTAGGTTCGACCTCCTGACAGGCTATACTTGTGTTTGTGGTAATGACGGATAGTGACGACAAGCTGACATCATCGAGGCTATAGATAAGCAATGGCCCAGTAGTCACCGGTGAAAAATGTCATGCCCTTTTGGAGATTAATGTCACACACCCACACACACACACACACATTCACAAACACACACAAGTCAAGTCAGGGCATTCTTTAATTCTCAAAAAGAAAATTGTGGATTGTCGCTTTGCAAGACAAGACAGGCAATAAACACAGTGACAGCAATGTAATAATGATATAACATTAAGGGAAATAAACCCACACCCACACCCACACACCCAATTGCGTTATTACAATATAATGTTCAGCTCTTCGTTTTAACAAACAAACGTACCAGATAAACAACATTTGTACCCTCGCGTGCATATACATATAATCGCATACACACACACACACACACACACACACACACACACACACACACAATATTACTTAGGTAACATTACATAAAGGATCCATTACAACAAATAAATTCATAGCAGGTGGAAGAGGTTACGCCAATGAGCACTCTCGGAAGGGGGAAGTGGTGGAAATGGGTCCGTGATAGCAAAACAGTGCGGAGAAGGGGGTGGTGGGTTTTAACACACGCACACATACACACACACACACACACACACACACACACACACACAAATGGCAGGCTGGAATAATTTTGATGCCGCCGATTTAGACTACTACAAAAGGACCCACGCACTCCGTCGCACGGACTTTTTAAAAGATCCTGACGCTCATGCCCTAGATGGGTGAGTGCCGGCTACACAAATACACTCAGCAAGCACTAGGTCCTGTCTCCCCCAGCCCCGGTCGCCAGGATTGTGCTCAGGGGTCTGGGCGTCGGACGATGCGCCCAAAGGCTGCAAGTGGGCGCCTCGAGTTAGATCCTGTGTCGACCAGCGCCTTGAGCTGAGCAGCTCTTGATATGGAAAAGAGCTATATAAGAACGATTAAAATAAAATGTGTTACGTGGAAAGCTGATGTAACTTTGAGATAAGATAAACCGTGAGTCATCCATCGTGGGCGTGTAGTAGAAAATAAGATTTAAAACTTGTTGTTTGCGGCGGCAGGGATAGCACAGTGGTCAGAGCGCACGACTTGTGTGAGTGCGTCTTGGGCGACGTGGGTTCGAATCCTGACTTCAGCAAACTATTTTGTGATTGCTGAATATTACGGGCCAGCGCCTTGAGAAGCTCTCTGAGCTTGTAAGTGCGCTATATAAGAGAAATCTCTTTCTTTCTTTCTCTTTATAAAGAAATTAAAGAGCCCATTTGATTTTCTGATCACAAACTAATGTGTGGTGATTTACTTTACAGGTGTGTGTGCGCGCTTCTCTCTCTCTCTCTCTCTCTCTCTCTCTCTCTCTCTCTCTCTCTCTCTCTCATAAAGGTGATTTACTTAAAAGGTCTCACTCTCTCTCTCTCATAAAGGTGATTTACTTAAAAGGTCTCACTCTCCTAAAGGTGATTTACTTAAAAGGACTCTCTCTCTCTCTCTCTCTCTCTCTCTCTCTCTCTCTCTCTCTCTCTCTGATAAGATCAACGATGCATAGGAAAATTTTAGGGAGTGCTAGCGCCGACTCAGAGTCGGGGGAAGATTGAACTATTGAAGCTAGTACTATGGTGTCTCCTGGATCGCACGAACAACTGATGCCCTGACAAGGTTGAAGCCCATTTGGAAAGACAGTAGCGTCAGTCTACATTCCAAGGTAAGGCTGCCGCACTCCCGTATCATCTCCATCTTCCTATACGCTGGCGAAACATGTACCCTCATAGCAGATCTACAACAAGAATACACAGCATGGCGATGAGATGACACAGAAGACTCCTGGGCATTTCCTATACCCAGCACATCACCAACAACAAAGTCCGACAGACCATCACACCAGTCATTGGACAACATGACTACATGCTCACAGTGGTGAAGAAAGGGAAACTCCAATGGTATGGCCACGTCACCAGAGCGTCAGGCATTGCAAAAACCATCCTGTAAGGTACGGTGCAAGGAGGCAGAAGAAAGGGAGACAGAAAAAGAGGTGGGAGGACAACATTCGAGAATGGATTGGTTTGACACTGTACGAAGCCATGAGGGTTGCTGAGAACAGAGAAAGATGGAGTACGCTGGTTAAACGATAATCTCCAACGACCTTTGAGTTATGGGATAGGGTAGGATAGGAATATGGTGTAGTACCCACACAGATTTGGACTTTCCCTAATTTCATTCTCAACTTCTAGTTTTCTTATGTAGTGTTTTGACTGGCGGTCTACTGAATCGCTGAGGTTTAGCGCCATTGGACAACACGATGACCTGCTCACAGTGGTGAAGAAACGGAAACTCCGATGGTATGGCCATGTCACCCGAGCATCAGGCTTTGCAAAGACCATCCTATGTGGGACGGTGCAAGAAGGCAGAAGAAGGAGACAGAACAAGAGGTGGGAGGACAACATTCGAGAATGGACTGGCTTGACACTGAGCGAAGCCATGAGGGTTGCTGAGAACAGAGAAAGATGGTGTACGCTGGTTAAACGACCATCTATGATGCCGTAACGACATTCCAGTTACGGGATAGGATAGGATAGATTCAAGATTCAAGATTTATTGACTTCATGTGAAGAATTTGTTTTGCGCATATGGGAATACATCAGAAGTTATAAGTTCATACACAATACATTACAGCACAACACAGTGCAAGCAGACACATCGCTTTCTTACATTTACGCAAAGTAAGCTATTGAAAGTAAAACAATCAGACATTACACATCAGCCAATCAGATCACAAAATAGAACCGCAAACACTGTCAATATATATCATGTTACCTAATCGCGTCAAGCACCCACATCTCAGTCTATACGTCAATTGATTAAACCAACATACAACGCCTCACAGTTCACATTACATTAATAATCAATGTATACATCATGCACAAACAATCACTACATTTTTGCACACATTCATACAGCATGGTAGTAATAAAAATACTTGATGGACAAAGATTCCATTTAAATTATCATGACTAGTACACAATATGACTAGTAAGTACATATGCCTAATGCGCAACTGATATCATAATACGTTACATGACTAGTGAGTATCCATTATTCGCACACAATCGATAAATTTCGCACACATTCATACGGCATACAGTAGATAGAAAGAAACGCTGAGGTTTAGCGCCATTGGACAACAGTGTCAAACCAATCCATTCTCGAATGTTGTCCTCCCACCTCTTTTTCTGTCTCCCTTTCTTCTGCCTCCTTGCACCGTGCCTTACAGGATGGTTTTTGCAATGCCTGACGCTCTGGTGACGTGGCCATACCATTGGAGTTTCCCTTTCTTCACCACTGTGAGCATGTAGTCATGTTGTCCAAGGATAGGATAGGATAGTATATATATAGATATCAATCTTTGTATCTCTCTCTCTCGCGCGCGCTCTCTCTCTCTCTCTCTCTCTCTCTCTCTTTCTGTGTTTGATTAGGGTAATAGTGGATGTGTGTGCGTGTGCATATTTGGATTTTATACATGCTTTTTTATATTTAGATGTGATGTTCGTTATTGTATCTTATAATGTTCAACGCTTTTTTTTTTTATCTCATAATGTTTTAATATTGTTTAAATATTTATTCTTGTATGTGGGTGCGTGTAAACGCTTAGAGCAGGCTGTTACACTGTTGTTGGTTTTTTTTTATGAGTAGTTGATTCAGCCCCGATGCTTGAATCCTGATGGGTGTAACTCAGATTCCTTTATCCACGCATCCACAAGGCAGGAGTCGTCGTATGAAGTTTTCCAAATTTATTCAGCGTACATCAACAACTGCATACAAGATCGCTCAATCGCTTTTTCCATTCCTTCACTTTTTCAACTCTCTTTTTGTGAGACAGTGCGGCACTTATATGGTCTCTATACTCTAGAAAAAGTTCGAACATTCCAGCGTGACGCAATTACAGCCAATCAGAATAAAATTCGTCACCGGAACTATGCACTGTCTTACTTCATATAACTTTATTTAGGTTATAAGAATCTCGTAGCTAACACTAGATTTAACTACATGCTTCGATCGATAGTAAACAAGTGATTCTAGAAAATTCTCTAATAATATCGACCAACGAAAATTATCAACATTATACAAAGCTTCTAAGGTAAAGGTAAAGGTAGGCCCATAGCCTTTTGGCCGTAGGGGAGCGTGATGTTGGATATCACACTTATCTTGGGCCAGCGTAATGAGGGTGATGCCCATCTCTCTCCCTCGCTGCTTTACCTTCCCCACCCTCAAGAGAGTAGGCACTCAGTCACAGTTGAGTCAACTGGGGGCGTTGTTATTTGTCGCTTCACGTTTTTGCGGTCACCCATCCAAGTGCTAACCGCACTGGACGGTGCTTAACTTGCGACACAGTAGCGAGTGCTCCAACCACTGCGCTATCCGACACCCCGTAACTACAACGCAAAATCAAATCAAAGGTAAATACACTCTGTTATTGCATGCTTTGCAAAGCAAAACGATCGGATCTATCGTGCGCTTCTCAAACGTAACACAGACTTTAGTTTGGTTTTCCGCTGTAAAAAAGAAACTTCTTCTTCTTCTTCTTCTTCTTCTTCTTCTTCTTATTATTATTATTATTATTATTATTATTATTATTATTATTATTATTATTATTATTAAATAGAAATTATAAGCTACACATCTACACAAATCACCAGTAATCACTGAACATAATTAGGCTTATTATCGACCATCGTTCCATAGACCTACTGCGCCGCAGCGTTACAAAATTGCGGACACATGAGTTCATTTACATGCATAGACTTAGTCTTGCACAGCCATTAAACAAACTACAATAATTAATAATTGTAATACAATACAATACAGGCTCTGTGGGTTCGGGCAAATAGAATAGACCCAACGTTTCCCGGCGTGTCGTAAGAGGCGACTAACAGGGGTGATGTTAGCACGGCATCACTGGGCGAAAGTCTTCTACACAGAAGTCACCGGCCAGGGCGGAGGAACCTCACGTTACTACAGGTTCAACGACCACGTGCTCAGGGCCAAGGCGAGCCACACTTTATTCGTGGATTTCGGCTGTGGCCAACAGCCTGGAGAGGATTGGGCCCTGCCAGGTCTTTTTTGCCCAAGACACACTACATGATGACACAATCCACTAATTCCATACCGGATCGGTCGTCGCCCGGGCCGTCACCCGGCACAAGGACCGCGCCTTCCGTTGGCCACCAGGACGGAGGTGTTAAGTATGCTACTGATGGACAATATAGCAAGATCCGCACGAGAAACAACATCGTCATAGGAACCTGGAACGTCAGGACCCTAACTGCGGAAGGAAAATTAGAAGAACTGGCCCACGAGCTGGACCACTATCGATGGAACGTTCTAGGTATCAGCGAACTGCGCTGGAAAGGCCTAGGTGAAACAACGACTGACAAAGGCCACAAGCTCTATTTCAGCGGTAGAGATGACAGGCACGAACACGGCGTTGGATTCTTGGTCCACAAGAACATTCTAGCCACTGTCATGGGTTGCCGCCCAGTCTCCAGTAGACTCATTACCATCCGTCTGAGAGCAACCCCTTTCAACATTACCATCATCCAGGCCTATGCCCCAACATCAGACTATGAAGACAGCGAAGTGGAGGATTTTTATGAAAATATACAGGCGGTCCTTGACCAAGTGCCGAAGAAGGACATAGTCATAGTGCAAGGCGACTGGAATGCCAAGGTTGGCCAAGATGCGCACCGCAACTGGGGAGACACATGCGGACCCCACTGCAACAACGAGACAAATGACAGGGGTCTGAGGCTATTGGAGTTTGCCAGATACAACAATCTGGTACTGGCAAACACGCTTGGTCTCCACAAAAAATCCAGACGATGGACATGGCACAGTCCCGGCGGGGAACATCACAACCAGATCGACTACATCATGGTCAAGAAACGCTTCAGATCAAGCATCAACATTGGCAGGACACGCACTTTCCCAGGAGCAGACATTGGAAGTGACCACGATCTCGTGATGATGTCTTTCCGGCTCCATTTGAAGAGAGTAAATACAGCAAAGTGCACTAGGCTGAAGTTCGACCTGGACAAACTGCAAGACCCGGAGGTGGCAAAAATATTTCAGGCCACAATTGGAGGGAAATTTGCACCACTGCTTATTTTGGGGGCAGGCGAAGTAGATGTCAACACCATGACCAATACCTTCAACTCAGCTGTAACAGATGCCGCCACTGAGATCCTTGGCAAGCACCGACCAAAGAAGAAGCCGTGGATCACACCTGAAATTTTGGATCTGTGTGATAAACGAAGAGAGTTAAAAAAGAAAAAGAACACCTCACAGGGAGCTGATGTCTACCGAAAAATCAACAATGACATCCGAAAAGGCATGCGCACAGCAAAGGAGAACTGGATAGAAGATCAATGCCAGGAAATAGAGAACAATCTGAACAAGAACAACAGCAAGAAGGCCTACCAGACTGTGAAGCGGCTGACAAGTGTTAAACAGCCCAAAGTCTCCACTATCCAAAGCAAGTCTGGCATTTGCCTTACAGAAGAACAAGAAGTCTTGGACAGATGGACAGAGTACTGCTCTGACCTTTACAACCATACACCAAATGGAGACCCATCAGTTCTAGCATGTCCCGAGAGCAGAGAAGAAGAAGAAATCCTCCCAATTCTCCGGGAAGAAGTTGAGGCAGCAGTGCAATCGCTGAAGAAAGGGAAGTCAGCGGGAGTGGACAACATACCAGCGGAACTGCTACAAGCAGGAGGAGAAGCGATGACTGATGCTCTCACCATTATCTGTAACAAGATCTGGCAGAGTGGGGAATGGCCTACACCATGGACCCAGTCGCTTGTCATCACTCTTCCCAAAAAAGGTAACCTTCAGGAGTGTGAAAATTACCGCACCATCAGCCTCATCAGCCATCCCAGCAAGGTCCTCCTGAAAATAATACTCAACAGGTTGAAACCACAAGCTGAACAAATCATAGCTGAAGAACAAGCAGGATTCATGGCAGGGCGAAGTACCACTGAACAGATTTTCAACCTCAGAATAATCTGTGAGAAATACCTACAGCACCAACAACATCTATATCATGTGTTCATAGACTTCAAGAAGGCATTTGACCGAGTCTGGCATGCAGCTCTATGGGCAACCATGAAAGTGTACAACATCAGCCCTAAAATTATAGAAGTCATCAAAAGCCTGTATGACAAGGCTACCAGTGCAGTCCTCCATAACAGCGTCATCGGGAACTGGTTCAGAACAACAATCGGTGTGCGTCAAGGATGCCTACTCTCTCCAACACTCTTCAACATCTTCCTAGAGCGCATCATGTCAGATGCTCTTGCAGATCACGAAGGCACAGTCAGCATAGGGGGCAGAGCAATCTCCAATCTTCGTTTTGCGGATGATATTGATGGATTGGCTGGAGAGGAACAAGAACTTGAACAGCTTGTACAGAGGCTTGACACCACCTCCAGAGCTTATGGAATGGAAATAAGTGCAGAGAAGACCAAAATGATGACCAACAACACCAATGGCATCAACACGGACATCAAAGTACAAGGCCAATCCCTCAACACAGTGCACAGCTTCAAATATTTAGGAGCCATTGTGTCAGACAATGGGTCTCGACAGGAAGTCCTCTCCAGGATCGCACAAACAACTGCTGCCCTGACAAGGTTGAAGCCCATTTGGAAAGACAGAACCATCAATCTACATTCCAAAGTAAGACTGCTGCGATCTCTGGTCATCTCCATCTTCCTATATGCTTGCGAAGCATGGACCCTCACAGCAGATCTCCAACGAAGAATACAAAGCATGGAGATGAGGTGCTACAGAAGACTTCTGTGCATTTCCTATACCCAACACATCACCAACGTTGAAGTCCGACAGACCATCACACAAGCCATTGGACAACACGATGACCTGCTCACAGTGGTGAAGAAACGGAAACTCCGATGGTATGGCCACGTCACCAGATCATCAGGCCTTGCAAAGACCATTCTGCAAGGCACAGTGCAAGGAGGTAGAAGAAGGGGGAGACCGAAAAAGAGGTGGGAGGACAACATTCGAGAATGGACTGGTTTGACACTGAGCGAAGCCATGAGGGCTGCTGAGGACAGAGAAAGATGGAGTATGCTGGTTAAGCGATCATCTGTGGTGCCCCTACGACCTTCGGGTTATGGGACAGGATAGGATAGGATAGGATAGGAATACAATTTTTGATAAATAACAACAGCATAAACAATGAATGAACTAATACATAAATACGAACGCTCCGATATATATATATATTTCGAACACAGCAGTTTGGGCGGAGAATAACAGACATAATTATATTGCTCTGTAGTAGCGTCTGCTCCAGCTATCGACCCATCCAAGGGGGGTACCTATAAAGGTCGAAAAGACAACTAAAGACAACTAAAGACAGCTAAAGACTACTAAAGACAACTAAAGACGGCTAAAGACAACTAAAGACGGCTAAAGACAACTAAAGACGGCTAAAGTCAAGGGCGAAAAGACAACTAAAGACAGCTAAAGACTACTAAAGACAACTAAAGACAACTGAAGATGGCTAAAGACACCAGGGGTAGAAATTTTAGAGGGTATACAAGGCTATCCTATCCTATCCTGTCCTGTCCCGTAACCCGAAGGTCGTAGGGGCACCACAGTTGATCCTTTAACCAGCATACTCCATCTTTCTCTGTCCTCAGCAGCCCTGATGGCTTTGCTCAGTGTCAAACCAGTCCATTCTCGAATGTTGTCCTCCCACCTCTTTTTCGGTCTCCCTCTTCTTCTACCTCCTTGCACTGTGCCTTGCAGAATAGTCTTCGCAAGGCCTGATGATCTGGTGACGTGGCCATACCATCGGAGTTTCCGTTTCTTCACCACTGTGAGCAGGTCATCGTGTTGTCCAATGGCTTGTGTGATGGTCTGTCGGACTTAATTCGTCGTTGGTGATGTGTTGGGTATAGGAAATGCCCAGAAGTCTTCTGTAGCACCTCAACTCCGTGCTTTGTATTCTTCGTTGGAGATCTGCTGTGAGGGTCCATGCTACATACAAGGCTACAAACAACTTAAAGAGCCCAAAAACACCTGCCATCTTTGAAAGACATTGGCTATGGCAGAAATTTGTTGCCGCGTAGAAAGTACAACGGATTAAAAAAAATAACAATACTATTTTTCAAGTATATTATATAAGATAATTGATTTAGATACAAAGTGAAAGCTGTTCTGGGTGATTGTGTAGTCGGATTTAATGAAAATGCAATGCCCGATTCGATACTGAGGCTATTGTTTGTGAAGCAAAGCTAGTATACCTCGTTTGCAGACGAATTTTTTAAAGGGTTAACTTGGTACGCAAAACCGGTACCGCAGCGGGCCAAAGAGAGCTTTAGAGTGCACGGAAACCTTACAAATATTTCAGAATTTGTGTGTAACTATATTTTTTTAAAGGTTTTCTCACCCCTTCGCCATCATAATGACATTGAGCACCCCATCGTTCTTATTCATTTATTTATTTTGTGTGTGTGAACTGAGTAGGAGGAGGTCTTCTTCTTCTTCTTCTTCTGCCTCTTCTTCTTTTGCCTCTTCTTCTTCTGCCTCTTCTTCTTCTTCTTCTTCTTCTTCTTCTTCAATCAACTTCAACAATTTATTCCTACTAAATTACTACTATTTTTTTGGCAACCTGAATGAAATTGTTATTTCCAAACCTATAGCTTATAATGGCACCTTAGTTTTTACCGAAAAAGAGGTGGGAGGACAACATTCGAGAATGGGCTGGTTTGACACTGAGCGAAGCCATCAGGGCTGCTGAGGACAGAGAAGGATGGAGTATGCTGGTTAAAGGATCAACTGTGGTGCCCCTACGACCTTCGGGTTACGGGACAGGATTGGATAGGATAGGATAGCCTTGTATACCCTCTAAAATTTCTACCCCTGGTGTCTTTAGCCGTCTTCAGTTGTCTTTAGTTGTCTTTAGTAGTCTTTAGCTGTCTTTAGTTGTCTTTTCGCCCTTGTCTTTAGCCGTCTTTAGTTGTCTTTAGCCGTCTTTAGTTGTCTTTAGCCGTCTTTAGTTGTCTTTAGTAGTCTTTAGCTGTCTTTGTTGTTTGTAGATTATAGTCACACGACACTTTCGCATATAGGTGACTACTGGACCGATTTATACTGACACCAGCGGGCCAGTTGTTGGTAAAGGGGAAAATAATATGATCACACGTTGACCAATCCGGGATTCGAACCAGCGACCTTTCGGTTACTAGCAAGACGCTCTTACCAACTGAGCTACCCGGCCCCTCTGGCTGTCTTTGTATGTATATTATGTATATTAGTTTATAGTCCCCTCTCTTCCCAAAAAGGATTTTCAGAGAGGAGACTGTCTTTTCGACCTTTATAGGTACCGATCCAAGGGAGATAAGCCATAAAAGGGGCTTGTAAGCGTTATATAGGAGTTTTCCGTACGTACCACAGCTTTACCCGTTCGCTATCGGGGATCCACAAAATTCTTGCCGAGGGTCCATTTTTCTTGGTTAATGCGGCTGTGCACTACACACATAGGTTTACGTGCGTCGACGATGAAGTATAGATAGTTCACCGTTGAAACTCGCAACCCAAAAAAACCAAAAAAAAACCAAAAAACCAACTTAAGAGCGACGAAACGCGTATGTTATATTTTAGGCCTGCTGGCACGTCATGTCTTGATATACTGGTGACGCAAAATCTTTATTTTGTTTCACGAGGACGATTGAAGGACACTGAAGGCAAAAATCTTGGTGGTTCAGGTTGTATAGGATGACGACGTACCAAAGAAAGAACGACGGGAAGATGCAAGAAAGAAAGAAATGACAGGAAAGAAAGAAGGAAAAAAAAGAAAATAAGATAGATTGGCAGGAAGAAAGAACGGCAGAAAGAAAACAATCCACTAAAGAACGACACATATAAATAAAGTAAAAAGAAATAAAAAAACAGAAAGAAAAGGCCGGTTTAATATATATATATTTTTTTTTAGCCATAGAATTAGACAAGGAGCGGAAGAAAGTAAAAAGAAATAAAAAAACAGAAAGAAAAGGCCGGTTTAATATATATATATATTTTTTTAGCCATAGAATTAGACAAGGAGCGGAAGAACAAAAGACAATAATTATCATGCAATCATTATGTTACAGAAAAAAAAACAATAGAAGAAAGAAAGGAAGGAAGAAAGAAAAAAAGAAAATATATAGAAGGAAACAATGAGAGAAAGAATGAGAAAAACCAAAAAGACAATGCCGTACGACCATCATAAAAAAGGAAAGGAAGAATTAAAGTAAGTATGAAATAAAGATTGAGTGAATAAAATAAAGAATAACCCCCCCCCCCCCCCCCCCCCCCAAAAAAAAAAAAAAAAAAAAAAAAGAAACACAGAATAAAATCAAGTATCAACGAAAAAAAGGTCGGAATCCAAAAAAGTGGTACAATCATATTCGTAAAATGTTTTGGTATTGTTAGTATAACAGTTTACATAATAATACACTTTATGTCAAATAATACAAACAATAATGCACCAAAAGGACCGACATATACCAAAGACATTGAAGAAAGAAAGAAAGATATGACGTAGATGTCAACGATCAAAATTCGAAAATAATACATCAGTTTATGTGAACAACTTCTATATCTGTTAGAAAGCACCAACAGAATTAACATAATATTGAAGACATTGAACAAAAAAAATCATAAAAATAAATAACGTACATTTACATGCCAAAGCTCAAAAATTGAAAACAATTACATCACTTTATGTTAAATAATGCAAAAGACACTTTTATAACTGTATAAAAGCACTAACAGGATCAACATATATGGCAAAAATAAGTTTATAAATTAAAAAATTAATAACGTACATGAAAGTGTTCACAATTTGAAAATAATACATCAGTTTATGTCAAATAATGCAATAGAAAACGTATGTATCTTTTTAAAAGCATGAACAAGATCAACATATATTGAATGAATAAGTAAATAAATAAATAAATAAATAACGTACCTGCCAATGCTCAAAATTCGAAAATAATACATCAGTTTATGTCAAATAGTACAAAAAACAACTTCTATTATCTGTTTAAAAGCACCAAAAGGATCAACATATATTGAATTAAAAAATCTATAAATAAAAATAAATATATTAAACAAATAAATAAATAAATAATTGCCGATATTCAAAATTCGAAAACAATACATCAGTTTATGTCAAATAATAGAAAAGAGAACTTTTATATCTGTTTAAAAGCACTAAAAGGATTAACATATAAAAACGTCAAATAAATCAGCAAAAACAATCAATAAATCAATCATTGGTTCAGCTAACTAAAAATAGCTCCTGATAAAGAGTGCTTTACTGTTTATGTAGCTCTGTGGTTTACGTCTACAGGTTCATGTTGAAGACTGGTTCTAGTCTTACACCTGCTGGTGGTTATAAAGTTAGTTATTCGTTGCTTACAGGGTCCAGCGGATTGCAAAGAGCCGAATCAGGACCACACAATCAAGACCACAACTTGGCTGAAAGAGGACAGATCCGCATAAAAGGTCTGCCGAAACAACCCTAGTGGTAACACAGAAGGCACCCCACCAGCCGGTCACTTTACAATAAAGACATCCCACACAAAAACAAAATAAAATATAAACATCATTATAAATTTTAGGGCCGGATCCAGGGCGGGGGGGGGGGGGTTACCTGGGTTCCGGAAACCCCCTCCAAAGTAGAAAAAAAAAAAAAAAAAAAAGATTTTATTTAATGCAAAGAGTTTCAATTTAAAAAAAACAAGTTTTAAAAATATTGCAGTTTTTAGTCACTTTTGGTCAAAGGTACAAAGAGTTAGTTATAGACAATTCAACGGAAATCCATTTTAAGGGATCCGTTGAAACGTCCAAAGCGTTTTCCCATTGAAACGACCAAGTAACCCAACCCCTAAGCCTAAATTAGTAAATGCAGCCATATTTTCCTGTTCTGGCCGCAAGCCTCTTCCAGCAGCTTCACCTTGATACTGCCCTAATCCCCCAAAAACGACTTTTTAGAAATATTAATTAAGATGCTAATTTGATAATTATGAACACAGCGTTCGTTGCCTGGTTTGGTGAAGTTAGGAAAATGGCAAATGCTTTGATAACTGATGTTATTGGTCCTCGTCAAGCATCCCGACAGACTCTCTGTGACAACCAACCTGCGGCCACTCCAGAAGAATACTTCAAGATTAGCATTGCCATTCCTTTCTTGGAACACCTGTCAACCGAATTGGACTCGAGGTTCAAAAATGCTGACCTAGCAGTTGATGGTCTCTGTCTGGTGCCAAGCACTTTAATAGACAACCAGGATGGTTTCATGCAGGTTCCAGAAGGGGTGAAGACACTGGCAATGCAGAATACCAACGGTGGGTTTGCAAATGGCGAAGTGCTGCTGAGAATGCGACAGCTATCCTCCCATCCACGGCATAAAAAGCACTGAAACATTGTGACAGGGATTTTTATCCCAACCTGTTCATCATGCCAAAGTACCTTTGCACCCTGCCTGTCACTACTGCCGATTGTGAGCGTTCAAACAGTCAGTTGCGCAACCTGAAAAACTACCTGCGCTCCACAATGGGGCAACAGAGGCTCAATGGACTTGCTTTACTCAAAGTGCACAGGGATGTTGATATTGACTTCAAAGAGGCAGTGAACTGTTTTGCAGGAAGATACAATTCACAAATGATACTAATGCCGAGGAACCTAGTGCAGCAAGATTGAAAATGAAAGCAGGGCTGTGATGTTCATAAACTACAAGGTAAAGCTTTATACCGTTACCGATCGACAAAAAGTAGTGAATAATAATAGTATACAAAACATCTCTGCTGATAAATAAATGTTTGTGTGTGTTGTTGTTTTTTTAATGGGGAGAGGGGGGGGGGGGGCAGAGGATTATTTTTGTACCCTAGAGTTTGTCAGTTCAATTGTTAAAAAAGCTCAAAGTCCCAGACCATCACAATTTTTTTTTGCATCCTTGAAAAAAAAAATTTCCCGGGGGGGGGGGGGGGGGGGGGCATGCCCCCGGACCCTTCTAGAAGGCTCGGCGCTTCGCGCCTTCGCTGAATCTGTAACCCCCCCTTCAACTTTTCCCAGGTCCGGCCCTGTTAAAAATATTAATAAAACACGTACATATAAAATGCCTACATTGCCAAATAATAACATCATAGGAAGCCCCAGTGACCACCTGGCAGAAAGCGTCCAATATTCCCAAGCTGATCCAACAGACCTCACACAAAAATGAAGAGTTTTGTCCCGGAAGAGTTTTCAAAAAAAAAAAAAGTAGTTGACTGGTCTAGCGAAGAAGAAGATAGTATAGTAGATTGATTGAACAGAGAAGGAATGAGAAAGAACAAAGGCCAAAGACAGCGACGGTGGGAATTTAAAGCACTACATTTCCAAAAAGTGGGGATACTGTTTATACTGAAATACCCGGCACCCCCACAAGGGAGTGGTGATAAAGTCCGGTTCAAAATATGAAAACTGGCTCAAGCACATTTGGGGATGAAAACTGGTTCAAACAAAGCATATTCAATTTTAGTGAAGAAGAATATTGTTCAGGCCTATATGGTGATGAAAACTGGTTGAAACTAATTACGTTAGTGATGAAAATTGGTTCAAGCCTATGTACTGGTGATGAAGACTGATTCATGTCTAATGTTAGTGATGAAGACTTTCAGGCCTAGCCGCTGGTGATTAAAACTGGTTCAGGCCTACCGGTAGTTTGTGATGAAGTCTGGTTCAAGCCTATTTGGTGATGACTGATTCAGGCCTGTGGTTCAGTGATTAATGTGGGCGAAGAAGAGTGGTTCAAGCTTAATGATGGAAACTCTTTCAGGCCTGATTACTGTGATGAAGATTGGTCCAAGCCTAATTATTGGTGATGGAAACTTGTTCAGTTATTCGTGGGGGTGATCAAGCTTAGTGATGAAAACTCGTTCAGGGATGATTACTAGTGATGAAGACTGATTCAGGCCTAATTACTGATGATTCAAACTGGTTCAAGCCTACATGTTGATGATGAAAACTTGTTCAAGCCTATTTGGTAATGAAGAATGGTTAAGGCTTCCTGTTAGCGATGAAGATTGGTTCAGGCCTAATTTCTGTTGATGAAGAGAGGGGGAAACCTTGGTAACTCAGTAGCTCAGATTTATGCGCTCCCGTTAAAAGACGTGTTCAGATCTAAATGCTGGCGAACAAAACTGGTTCATGCCTAAATGTTAGTGATGAAGACTGACGAAAAGAGAGAAAAGCCTTAATGATACCTCGGTAAGTCAGGCTGGCATGTTTAATTCACGCTGAAAACTGGCTCAGGCCTAAGTGCAGGTGTCGAAAACCCCTTTGAGGCTTACAAGTTGGTGATGAAGAGAGTGACTCCAAGAGGCCTTGTGACACCCCAGGAGCCAGCCACGAACTTCAGCTTGTAACTCTGTCCTGTTCTCAACGGTTTATGCAAAGCCTGCATCGCTCGCACCTGTGATTGTGACAGACGGAAGGAGGAAGGATTACAACTGTGAGGCAGGCAGTGGATAGCGTTCAATTTATCTCGGTGGTAAAACCTTCATTTTGACTCATAACTTTTGCAGCAAAACCTAACTGCAAGGGCAACGCCCATATGACTTACGTGCTCCTGTGGAACTCGCAATGTTTATAGTAAAAATGAGTGCCTAGAACAAAATGAAACGGTGGTACTAAAATGCGAAATAATACCGGCTTTAATCTTTCTATGCTCTTGACCTTCAGATGATATTGACCTCCGGCTCCAAAAACACTCATGTACTATCAAATAAACTACAGCAAAAGTTGTATTATGCCACAAAAAGATGACCTTGGGATGACCTAGACCTTCTGTGATCTTGACCTTGGGATGACCTTGAAGCTCACGTGACTTATGCATATCTGATCAAATAACCCAATGTTGTTGCATACTATGGGTGAAATAAACAGCCATTCCACTGTACGATGACCTATTTTTTGTATGTTTTTGCAAAGCCTAAAATGATCTTGACCTTCAAGGTCAACCCCAAAACGGAACAAATATGAAATATCAATCTATCATCATCATCGTACAGTACAACAAGTTGAACTTTTTATTGCTCTTAGTTTAGGGTCAAGATCAATTCAAAGTACCTAAACTAACTGACTTTCGACAGCTCCACTTTGGAGTGAGGATGACCAAATTTGTGTAGTATGTGTGTCTCATTGATATCTATCATGCATCAAAGAATCATAAGTTCAATATTAATAATGTATTCGTGCTGGCTACAAGAATTTCTGACCATACGATCCGTAGGCCTAACTCTGTCTGTTAGGTTTAAACTAGCTGTGTGCAAAAACTTGAGATATACTTTTCAGATCCCTTAAAGCACATAGCCCTATCCTATCCCTATCTTGTCCCGTAACCCGAAGGTCGTAGGGGCACCACAGATGATCGTTTAACCAGCATACTCCATCTTTCTCTGTCCTCAGCAGCCCTGATGGCTTCTCTCAGTGTCAAACCAGTCCATTCTCGAATGTTGTCCTCCCACCTCTTTTTCGGTCTCCCTCTTCTTCTACCTCCTTGCACTGTGCCTTGCAGAATAGTCTTTGCAAGGCCTGATGATCTGGTGACGTGGCCATACCATCGGAGTTTCCGTTTCTTCGCCACTGTTAGCAGGTCATCGTGTTGTCCAATGGCTTGTGTGATGGTCTGTCGGACTTCGTCGTTGGTGAACGCACATAGCCACTAGACCACAACTTGACTGAAAGAGGACTCACCCCTGATCCGCATACAAGATCTGAGACAATCTAAAAGATAACACTGAAGGCGCTCCACCAGCCGGTCCCTGTACAATAAAGGCATCCCACTCAGGGGACGTTGAGGCTATACTCTAATTTATCAAACCCCCGTTTACAAAAACAAAATAGAATACAAACATCATTATAAAATATTAACAAAACACATACATATAAATTGCCTACATTGCTAAATAATAATTTCATAGGGAGCCCTAGTGACCATTTTTCAGAAAGCATCCAATATTCCCAAGCTGATCCAACAGACCTCACACACAAATGAGAAGGTTTTTTTCCCGGAAGAGTTTTCAAGAAAAAAGGTAGGTGACTGGTCTAGCGAAGAAGAAGATTTAGTAGGTTGATAGAACAGAGTAGGAATGAGAAAGAACAAAGGAGAAAGACAGCGACAGTGGGAATTTAAAGGGGGTCAGCTCGTTACTCCCCCGTATCACTACTTCCCCGGCTCGTTACTCCCCCAGCTCGTTATTTTAAGAATGTAGGAATCGGAAAGTGATTGTTGTAGAGAAAAGGGTTAGGGCAAGGGTTAGGGATAGCTCTGCAACTAACCCTTACCCGAACCCTTTTCTAAAAATTTTTACCTAGTTCGTCTCCTATATTCGACGAAATAGGTCGAACTTTGTTCAAAATAATGAGCTGGGGGAGTAACGAGCCGGGGGAGTAGTGATACGGGGGAGTAACGAGATGTTCCCATTTTAAAGCACTAAATTTCCAAAACGTGGGGATACTATTTATAGAGAAACCCCCGGAACCCTCACGGGGGATATCCTACCTTCGTCTCCACTATTTTGCCATGCACTGTGAAAGGGGAGAAGATGAAATGCCATCTGAAGGTGTCCACGATGTAACCTAGCCGAGTCGTGTACTCCATCTCAAACTCGTAATTCCAGCCATCTTCAGAGCCCCATTTGCAGCTGTTACACATATAATAAGTCATTTAATAGAATCATACGTATTCTAAGTTTTGTTGAAGAGAAATTTAGTTCTTTTAAAACAGGCGCGGGGAAAGGCAGAGGAGAATATCATGGGGGGGGGGGGGAGAGGGTGAGGAGGGGGCTGAGAGAAACAGAGAGAGAGAGAGAGAGAGAGAGAGAGAGAGAGAGAGAGAGAGAGAGAGAGAGAGAGAGAGAGAGAGAGAGCGTTGGATACAGAGAGAGACAGATAAAACAAACAATCGAAAGAAAAAACAAAGAAAGAAAGAATTAACATCAAATTTTTAAAATAAAAACAATAAGAAACACATGAAAGATTTAACTGAACAGAAAAATAGAAAGAAAGAATGAATCAAAGACTGAAGAAGAAGAAAACAAAACAGAGCAGAAAGGAAAAGAAAGAAAAAGGAAAAAAGAAGATTACAAATTCATCAAAGAATGAGCAGAACAGAAAAGAAAGAAAGAAAGAAAGAAATATTGAATGAAACGGTGAAACGAAGAAAAGAAAAAAAAGATGGCATGTATAGGCAAGAACAAGACGGCAGGCCATTGAAATGTATATACCTTTACGCTCACATACACAGTTGGTATGTTTGTTAGAAATCTGATTTAGAAATAAGGGGCGTATAGCATCCAGTATTACTTTATTATTATTATCATTCTTCTTCTTCTTCTATTATTATTATTATTATTATTATTTTTATTATTATTATAATTATTATTATTATTATTATTATTATTATTATTACAGGATGCTATGTACGCGCTTTTCCCAAAATCAATCAGGCTCAAAGCGCGGCGATCTGTACCAACAATAACATACACGCTCACCTGTCTCATCCACCCTCACACACACAACAAATACACATCCATCACTCAAACAGGTGGTGTAAAGGCATGGAAATCGTTTTTGGAAGACGGAAAGAAACTCGAATTTTTATTTTTGAAAATTGTGTTTTGACTGCATCGAGTACCATTATTATTATTATTATTATTATTATTATTATTATTATTATTATTATTATTATCATTACTATTATTATTATTATTATTATTATTATTATTATTATTATTATTATTATTATTATTACTATAAACCAGCAGAGTGCATTCGAACTAATCGAGACAATATAAAGTTTGGCAGAATGGCAGGCGATACGACCCATGTTCTCCCCGCCTGACCATTGGTCTTCTGCTTTTTGGTGGTGAGCAGGACTACATCATCGGCTGGCATTTTTATGCAGGTTAGTGGCAGTGGCCTGCAGAGAGTGTCGTGGCACTAGTAGTCAGAATCCGGTTTACTATCAACCCGCTTTCCCGCCTTGCAAGGCAACAATTTGTATGTCTCTTACGAGGGATAAATAAAAATAACAGTTCAGGTCGGGACGTGTTCTCAAGGTGGTAGCGGGCAGGCGGGAATCAAATACTCCGCTCGGCTACGAAAGTTTGCTGATAAATGTTCTTTAATATAATACCTCGGACTTCACTCTCTACCCAAACAACTCTTCACCAATAAAGAGAACAGAAATAAAATTCAATACAATAAAATAAAATACAATAAAATACATCTGTTACGATTGAGACGCGCACGATAGATCCGATCATTTTCTTTTGCGATGCATGCATAATAAAGTGTATTTATTTACCTTTGATTTGATTTTGCATTGTTGCTAGAGGAAGCTTTGTATAATGTTGATAAGTTTGGTCGGTCGATATTGTTGAGAATTTTCTGGAATTGCTTGCTTATTATCGATCGAAGTTTCTAAACCTTGCGGGTAAAAGATGGTCGAATCTAAACATTATATGACGTAAGGCAGTGCATAGTTTCGTTGACGAGTTTTATTTTAATTGGATGTTATTGCGTTATGCTCGAATGTTCGAACTTTTTCTCGATCGCAGAAAGGCTATATACGTAATACACTGTCTGGGTGATGTGATAGGTGGAGTAGTTCGGCACCGGTATGAACTTCTTATAATATCCAGTCAATCCAAAGAAAGTCCGCACTTGCTTCTTTGTTTGGGGACGTGGAGCGTTCAGATTCTTGGTGACATTTTCAAATAGAAGCCCTTTTTGCTCTTCTTTCAGGGAATGACCAATAAAGTCGCTGTTGTCAGTTCCAGGAATGTACTTGCTGGGTCTCACTGACAGGTTGGCTTCTGTTAGACGGTGAAACAGCTCCCTCAAGGTCTTCAAATGCATCTTCTATGTTTGGGTGTGGACTAGCAGGTCGTCCCAGTAACACACGACGTTGCCCATCCCTTTGAGCATCTTCCTCATCCCTCTGTTCAGGGTAGCACCGCTGTTGACCATGCCAAAGGGCATCCTTAGGCACTCGTACGTCCCATCAGGAGTTATAAAAGCAGTCTTTGGTATGTCTTGTTGACGCACGGGAACTTGCCAATAACCTTTGCTACGGTCAATTTTGAGAAGAATTGCCCCCCGATAATTGACGGAACAGGTCTGCTGCAGTAGGTATCTGCTCAGGGTCGAAGACGGTGAACTTGTTAACTTTCCTGTCCTATCCTATCCTATCCCGTAACTCGGAGGTCGTAGAGGCACAACAGATGATCGTTTAACCAGCGCACTATATCTTTCCCTGTCCTCAGCAACCCTGATTGTTTCGCTCAGTGTCAAACCAGTCCATTCTCAAATGTTGTCCTCCCACATCTTTTTCGGTCTTCCTCTTCTTCTACCTCCTTGCACCGTGCCTTGCAGTACGGTCTTTGCAAGGCCTGATGATCTGGTGACGTGGCCCTACCATCGGAGTTTCCGTTTCTTCACCACTGTGAGCAGGTCATCATGTTGTCAAATGGCTTGTGTGATGGTCTGTCGGACTTCGTCGTTGGTGATGTGCTTGGTATAGGAAATGCCCAGAAGTCTCCTGTAGCACCTCATCTCCATGCTTTGCATTCTTCGTTGTAGATCTGCTGTGAGGGTCCATGTTTCGCAAGCGTATAGGAAGATGGAGATGACAAGGGAGCGCAGCAGTCTTACCTTAGAATGTAGACCGATGGTCCTGTCCTGTCCTTCCAAATGGGCCTCAACCCTGGCAGGGCAGCAGTTGTTTGTGCGAACCTGGAGAGGACTTCTTGTCGGGACCCAGTGTCTGATACAATGGCTCCTAAATATTTGAAGTTATGCAATGTGTTGAGGGATTGGCCTTGGACTTTGATGTCCGTATTGATGCCATTTGTGCCGCCGGTCATCACCCTGGTCCTCTCTGGATTCATTTCCATTCCATAGACTCCGGAGGTGGTGTCAAGCCTCTGCCCTAGCTGTTCAAATTCTTGCTCCTCTCCAGCCAATCCATCAACGTCATCCACAAAACGAAGGTTGGAGACTGCTCTACCGTACTCCCTATGCTGACTGTGCCCTCGTGATCTGCAAGGGCATCCGATATGATGCGTTCCAGGAATATGTCGAAGAGTGTTGGAGAGAGTAGGCACCCCTGACGCACACCGACTGTTGTTCTGAACCAGTTTCCGATGGCGCTGCCGTGGAGGACTTTCCTGTAGTCGATACTCTGTTGCTCCCGTCCTTCTTCTTCACGACTACATGGAACGTGTAGGGAAATCTGGACTCCCTGATGATATCCATCTTCAGCATCTCATCGATGTCTTTCTTCAAGGAATCGCGGGCCTTAAAGGGATCGGGAAGGGTTTGGATCGAACGGGAATTTCTGAAGTAAGGTGGACTTCATGTTCGACAAAAGTCGTTGAGCCTGGGACATCACTGATGTTATGGGGAAACTCGCCCATAAGGTCCTCGAGTTCCATCTCTTGACCCTCCGTCAGGCTTGGTCCTAGCTTAACATCACGATGCCTTCTTTGCTGTGGAAGTCTCCAAGTTCCAACAGTTCCTCGCTGTCAAAATTGTCGTCAATCTCAACTGCCTTTGTTGCTGCGTGTACAGTCTCTGGTGGCCTTTCCACGTATAGCTTAAGGAGGTTGGCGTGGTATATCTTGGAATTCTTGCCGACTTTCAACACGGTCTCCACTTCGTATGGGCCTCCAAGTCTGCTGAATATTTCCACCAGCGCCTCAGCCACAGTTTGAGTCAATCTTCTTCAGAGGCACTGATACCGGGTACCGAGTGGCATAATCCACTAAGGACAGTATCAATCGGTGATCTTCTGCACTCGGAGGTTTATTTCGCCGAATACGTCTAAGGCTACCCTCTTGAAAGGTCGGTCGATCAAGGGCATCCTCTGCATAGGCGCTTTAAGAATCCTTCCTCGAGTTATGGTCTTTTGGTAAATGTCACTTGATCGGCATGAAGTCCTGGACAGTAGAACACGCCTGGATTCTGTCCGACGTCTTCTTGATACTCAGGTGACCTCCCATGATGGAGTCATGAGCTACTTCCATCACTTGGCGCCTTAGTGGTAACGGTACCAAGACTTGACATAGTGGTTTACCTTTGTTAACCCTGGATGCTGGAAGATTCTGTACCGTATACTGGCCTTCACCTCGAAATAGACCGCGCCATTGCATTTGGTCATGGCGGTTCCTATACTTGTTTAAAGGACTATCAGCTCCCTGGAGCTGGATTAGCTTATCTTTGTCCACGATGGCGGCTTTGGAGCTGTCGGCGACCTTCAGTGGTGTAGTCACCTTATCTCTCCTGGGCTGGACCCTGGTAGTGACAGCACCGACGATCTCTGGTCGGCAGGGCTGATGAGGAGTGGCCACATTATCCCGTAGCAGCTCAGTAATGTTTCCATCGGGAAATGAAAATGGATCCTCCTCCACAATCTCGATATGTTGAGTTGAGGCAGGACTCCACTCTGGATCGGGGTCGTCGGGTCTCTCGCGCCGTCAATATTCTCGATCATCAAATCGTACAGCGGCTTCTTCAGACAAACAGCTTCTACTTCGCCAATGTAGAAAAAGGTGCTGACTTCAATCTTTGCAACTGGCGCTTTCACACATTTGCTGTCGGCCATAAGTGTTCATTTTGAATTGCCAGGGAACTGTTCTTTAACAATTAGATCTCTGACGATGACTCCACTGCTGCCTGAGTCTCTTAGGACAGTCACTTTATGATTTTCTACGCACCCCTTGGAAACAGGCATGTTCTGGACGGTCACAGTGAGCTGGCGACGACAGGGATAGTTTACCTGATGGCAAGGAGAAGTTGATCATCGATCATGCATTGGTGCACGTCCGCCGCACACTTGGTCAGGGCTACTGGTTTGCCGTCGGTTGAAGAAACGCCTGCGTCAACTGCCCGCCGCTGCGTTGTCCGTATTGCTGTTCTGTACACTACCTTTTGTTTTGAGGACAGTCAGCAGCTCTGTGGTCTGTGGTGCTGCAGGTGAAACAGCTTCTTAATTGCCCTTCCTTGGAAGGTGGCGCGGAGTTCGTCTGTCCATGACTCGTCTGGTTCCCTGGATATGGTTCCCCTGGATATGGTTCCCATGGATATGGTTCCCATGGTTTCAAGTCTTCTGAAAACGTTTCGTCAACGTTAGTGGCAACAGGGTCTTCCCGTGAGCGAGGAGATACTTTTCAGCAGCCTCAGTCACATCTTTCAGCGTCTATAGTTTTTTAAAAGTCTAAGTGGGTCGCCAGTTCCTTGTGACAGCAATTCTTGACGCTGCTATTCGATTTCTCTTTCTTCTCGGCGACTAGTTCATCACTCCGACGCTTCTCTTCAATTTCTCTTTCTTCACGCAATATTCTCTCATGGGATTTTTTGCCTTTTAGATTCAGTTCAAGTCCTTTCTGCAAGAAGTCATCCATCTTGATGCTTTTCTGAAAAGTTCTTGATTGTGCTTGCCCCTTTCTAAACTCTTCGAGAACATCACTCTTCGGGGCTAGAAATTAACTTTTTTCTTTGGGGGCCACCGGGCCCCTTGATTGAAAAATTTGAGGGCCCACAAGCAACTTTCGGGGCCCAACTTGAAAATTAATGCAAACAAAAAACAAAAGAAGTATTGACAATATAATAAGTAGAAAGTACAATTTGTCTGATAATCTAAAATAAAAACAATTGAATTCCCACGGCACACAGAATAACACTTCTTGGCCGTCCTCGTTCACTTTAAGGCCATGCCATGGAAATCTTTTTTTCCACCCTTCATTGTACTTCTTTGATCTTTTTTCCTCTTCATACTTCTTTTTTCTCTCTTTTTCTTGTTCTTTCCTTTCATCGACGTTTTCTTCTGGCGTCTTTCGCTTCCCAAAAATTGGAAAATACGCCATCGCCGATTGTTTTAGCAACTGTATGGCGACGATATGTAGCCATACTTTCGTACTTGCAAAGATGGACATTTTGCGCTTATGTTGTGCCATAGCCTTTTGTTTATTATATTAAAAAGATATTGAAGTGTAACAGTATATTAAACTTTTGAGTGCAAAATTAAAGGGTTTTCGCTTCTTTTCTCTGTTTATTTTTTTCTGTCCAAATTTAGGGCACCGGTGTGGGTTGCTTCCCTTGGCCCAAATACGAAACTGCCGAGTAGAGCTAGCTGTAGCAGACGAATTATTTTGCGGGCCAAGCGGGCCCTTCGTTTTTCAACTTTCCGAGCCCGAAATCAACTTTGCGGGTTTTTGGCCCCGGGCCCCGGCTAATTTCGAGCCCTGCTCTTTCTGCAGTAGAGCTGATGCTTGTCACTAGTCAACTTCGCTAACACAGGCCCTGTTGTCCTCGTCGTATGCGACGCTGCACCACGCTGGTGTTGATGTATGCGCTCCTGTGCTGATGTAGATGCGACGTCTGTTCGTCGCTTTCTGTAGTACTGGCGATGTAGCACCTAGACTGTCCCTCGACGTAGTCTTGTGGTAGCCATGTAGTCCCGGTCTTCGCCGACTACACGCCCTTGTAGTTAACCCGAATCTTTCGGGGATGTAGTTCCAGTATGTTGGTCCTTCCCGATGCAACTCGTTGGCGGCTACCCTCGATGACTGCCTCTGGTAACGTTGACTCGCTTGTTGTCGCAGTTGAACCCTTGGCTATGGCGTAGCCCCCATAATGTTACACGGTTATTTATTAATGGTTGATTCAGCCGCGATGCTTGGATCTTGATAGATGTAACTCGAATTCGTTTATCCACGCAGCCTGTTCACTCAGCAACAAGGCAGGAGTCGTCGTATAAAGCTTTCCAACTTTATTCAGCAAACGTCAACAAGTACATACAAGATCGCTTTCTGAAATCACTACAACAATCATCCTCACAAGCACACAGTGCATTATTTATATAGCCTCTCTGCGATCGACAAAAAGTTCGAACATTCCAGGAGGTTTTCTTCTCGTAGCCGGAGTATCCATAGTATCTGAAGAAGAAGAAGAAGAAGAAGAAGAAGAAGAAGAAGATAACCCAATAACACTCAATCAAAATAAAACTCGTCACCGGAACTATGCACTGCCTTACGTCATATAAGCCTAATGTTTAGATTCGACATTCTTTTACCCGCAAGGTCTAGAAATTTGATCGATAATAAACAAGGAATTCCAGAACATTCTCAACAATATCGACCGACGAAAATGTATGAACATTATAAAAAAAAGTTTCCACTAGCAACAACCCAACATCAAATCAAAGGTAGCCTACATACACTCTATTATTGCATGCCCCGGAAAACAGAATGAACGGATCTATCGTGCGCGTCTCAATCGTAACAACAACCTTATACTCACATGCCTTTCAGGCCTCTATGGGACAAATAGTTAAGCGAGAGAAGTAGTGTGTCTATGCCATCAGAATGCTTCCGTACGCAACATGTCGGACATACGAACATGTTTTTGTAGCACATAATATCATAGACATCAATCAAATACTGCATACTGCGACTCTTCTTGCAATACTCGCAATCCTTGATGGTCGCCGGTTTCTTGTAGTCGAATATCTGAACACAGAGTAGTTCATGAAATAATAGTTATTCATTGCTTACAGGGAACACAGAGTAGTAAAAGATATAAATTATAATGCATTATACATTTTCTCAAAATGGCTAGCGTCATACAGCAACCATCCAGCAGGATAATTATTTGTCTTGATGTGTGTATATATATATATATATATATATATATATATATATATATATATATATATATATATATATATATATATAGATAGATAGATAGATAGATAGATAGATAGATAGATAGATAGATAGATAGATAGATAGATAGATAGATAGATAGATAGATAGATAGATAGATAGATATACAGATATACATAATACATTGATATACTTTGATATAATAATAGGACTGATGAGGACTAGGAGAAATAATTATTTATGACGTCGTTTACATGCTAGAAAATCTTCACGAACAAGTGTGAAAATCCAACCTTCTTTCCATGCAGAACCCATTCACTTTTTAATCAACAACAGCAGGAGCAGCAGCAACAGCAGCAGCAGTAGCAACAGCAACAACTTCAACATCAACCAGGCAGAATGAGGAAAAACTATAAAACCAACAGAGCAGTTATACTTACATGTCGGGGTACTCTATGCAGCAAGTTTTCGTGAGCTTGTTTATCAGATGGCACTTGGGCGTTAATTTCAGCGGCGAGAGCCTCTCGCTCCACCGGACCCACAACCTTCGAAAATTTCTTTGCCATGGTTCTCGACATATCCATGGAGGTTCTAACAAGCGTTTCCCGCTTTTGCCATAATGTGGAGTGTCTCGTCATACACTCGTCGTCCCTCCACATTATTATGGCGGTAGACGGCGATGGCCGCAGCAGAGGCACCTTCCTGACTTTTCTGAACACGCTTTGCAGGTGGATTGTCTTCCATCTCCTCCAGCCGTCGTACTGCTCCTCTGAGCCCAGATTTGTGCGCAGGTCACACACCTGATGCATGCCCATGTAGATGTTGGAAACTCGCACCAGTTCGTCAGAAGGGGTGCCGTAAGCTTGTCTCCCTTTGAAAGATGGTTTCCACCCTATTGAGGCTTGGCTTATTCTCTGGTCGATGGCGTGCATGATCGGGCTCATTGTGAAGTTCAGCACAGGAAGGGGCGGTGGTAGTAGCCGTGGTTTCTTCAGGCCCTTGTCTGCCTGTTCGCTCTCCGCGGTTTTATCATCGGTGGGCAGTTCCTGGTCCACAATATACCGTGCCAACGCGTGTGATGTACTGCTTCCTGGAGGCTTTACCTTTGACCGTTGAGTGGATAGCGGATATGGTGACTTTGACCTTTGATTAAGTAACGATATCGGTGACTGTGACCTTATTGTAAGCGGATAGGACCTGAACTTTTGTTTAAGTAGCGACGTCGGTGACTTTGACCTTTGTTTAAAACGCGATGAAGCATCCTCGGCAACCAGATGGGTTGACTGTGATTTGCTGACTTTAAAAACTGTGGCCAATGTTTTTGGGGGTTTGTCCTTCGCTGAAGGCGTTGGTACTAATTCTTTTGAAAATACTTTCGGCATGTCAGTGCGAGATCCTGAAAGCGTCTCTTGGCTTTTTGGTTCGTCAGTTACTCCAGTCGTGCTCCCCTTCTTCGTTTTAGCGGATGGCTTCCTTGATGTTTTCTTATTTTTCGAAGTGGAGTCTTTTCCTGAAGGGCTTGCAACTGCCTCGGTGGACTCCACTGCGAAAACGTCAAGAATGTTTTCTTTCCCTTTCGGTTCAGCATGGGGTCTTCTGGTGGGCCCAGCTGTTTTGTGGTTTTTTGACATACAAGAAGACTTCTTCCTTAATATTTTTGGTTCTTTTTCCTGCGACTGATCCCAAACACATGTAGGTGATGTTGCGTCTTCAACACTAGTAACAGTCCTGACACTTTTAGGTATTTTAAATGCTGCTGCTATTGCTGTTCTTGCTGATGATGATGATGATGATGTTGCTGTTGCCGCCGTTGTTATTGTGCTTTGTGTTTTAGCTGCACTTCGTATTATACTGCGCTGCCATACAGACGAGGATATTTCCTCCGTTTTATTCCTAGATGTTTCACCGCCTGGATAGATATGTTCTCTGTTTGTTAGATCCATTTTTCTGTCCTGCCTTTCAGATAATGACATTGTGTCTAATTGTTTTGAATGTTTCAAATTTACTGAGTCGGATGCTGTGGTTTTGCCTCGTCCTGGGAAAATAATACCGCCTATCTCCTGTGTTCCGAGCAGTGCGTCTGTGCGGCTTGTCGGACGAGAAGGCTTTGGCACTGGTGTAGTATTAGTATTGGCTAGTTTTGGTTGGGTCTGACTTTGGTCTCTTAGTCTCCGACTACTTGTTCGATCTTCGGGCTGCGAGGGTAGTGCACTTGACCTAATTTCCAAGCAGGATGCCAGCTCAAAAGGACTTTGCAGCAGGTGATAGCTACGAGCACGTGCACGATCAGCGAGTGTCCGCAGAAGTACCTGTTGTACGTCAGTCTTTTTCCCGACAGCTGAATCTGGCTGCACATGGGACTTTGAAACCATGTCAACCATGGACAGCGAAGGTCGGATGCGAGAGACGTAGGGCGGGATGAACGGATCAGCGCAGGATACAACTGAAGGATAATGGATCGGTCCGGTCTCGCTCTGGCCAGATGTATTCGTGCTGAGTCTTGATGGGAAACCTGTGACTTCCAAGAAATCCATGGCGGCACTGGGACCGGCTGGTCTGAAGGCCATAACAGGCTGGTAAGATGGTGTTTCTCCTCGAGAAATTCTGGGTGATGAGGAAACACACCTCTCGGAATCCAGCATTTCATCCTCAGATCTGCCTTTAGCGCATGTCTGCCCTACAACGGTCAATTTACTTCCAATGACTTTCAGTGGTGCCGAGTCTGAGCTCCTCTCTGTTTGCGAGCGGGACGTCTGGGCTTTCTGGTCTAAAAGGCTGGAGCCTTTACAGGGACTCAATGCTCCTGACCCTTTCTTTCCCAAAGACAAGCGTGAGTTGATGATGCTACTGATTTTCTTCGAAGGTTGTTGCTTTGATTGTGATTGATGCAGTGACTGTTCAGTGTGTAATGAATCTATTAATCTGTGAAGTTTGGTCGGATTGATACATATTTGGGGACTATTCTCTTCAACGGAACTGCTCCTCTCTTCTGTGACAAACCATTTGACCTCTTTAAGCGCTGAGCTATTGGATCTTGCGGTTTGTGAAGATTGTGGTTGCATCTGCTCTTCATAGGTTACATCACTTTTACCTCGGTTTGTTCTTTCACTAAAATCGACGGCTGCAGATATTGTTTCGCTCAAATCTGTTATGCAGCTTGAATGTCTGGACTGCGGTGGTATATCTTCGCGTTCTACAAGAAGATGCGCTTCGCTTGAACACTCCATGTATGGTTTATGGTACTCCCGACTTTCTTCTGACAGCCACTGTGAACTTCCTGTGAATATCGAGAACATTCCTGAAGTACTTTTTTCATCAGCGCTATCGTTTGTCTTGTTGGTGTATGTTGGTGGCATTTCACCGTTTTCTAGCGACTGTGCTTTTCCTTCTATGCTTTGTTTATCACGTGGTGCACCTCTTTCAGTGTCATATTTAGATTTGCTGGTTTCCGTTTCAGTTTGTCTCGTGCTGATTTTTTGCGGCGCGCGAATATTCTCTTCATCTCCATGCTTTTTATTTCTTGCAGATGAAGGACATAAGCGTTTACTACTACTACTACTGCCAGGATGTTTATCGTCAGCTGCTATTTCATCCTCAACTTCTCCTTCTCTCCCTTCTTGACTAACAGACACGTCCGTAGAAAGACTGTGATGCATCATTATCTGCTTTCCTTCTGGCTTGGACAGTATGAGTGCACGTGAACTAGTAGCACTGTTTCTGAGGTCTTTTGTGGTGGTGACTCTCTTTTCTCGCTGCTTTCTTGTGCTTTGTCTTGTCGTCGTCGTCGGCGGTCACAGATGTTTGAGGCGAGCTTGGTCCATTATTTACGTTGTAAGTCCCCAACTCTTCGTCTGTTGAGCCCGTCTCTCTTTCGCCAACATCCATTGGTCCTTGCTTTTTATTGGCTGACCAGCGACTTTATCAGTTCTCTAAGATAATAAGTGCATTAGCTATATGCTAACTTGTTCAGGGGTTGATCTGTCTTTGTTGTTGTTGTTGTTCAATACAATATGTCTTTGATCATCTCTTAAAAAAAAATTAAAAAAAATTGAAGCTTGACTATGTGTCTGTAAAATTCAATTAATCAAAAACCATACACAAAATAACAGTTTCACGTCACATATTCACATCATGTCATCATCTGCAAAGTTATAACCACAAACTTACTTTACAATTAAAAAAAAAAAGCCTAAAAACAATTAATTGGCTGTGCAGCAATGGGAGTCCACAAAACATACACATTACTAGTAATTATACTTTAACTATACTTTAATCTTAACTACAAATTAATTCTATATCACAGGCACGCCATCGTTCGCCATCAGTGTAACTAAAGAGGAAACCCGATTTACCAACAAAGTGTAAAAATATCGAGTATCACAAAAGAAAACTCACTCAAACCGTTGTCAGAGTGACAGCACAAGCATCTAACGCCCCACCTGGGAGTTGAAAATATAAATGACAGATGGAATAAATGAGTTTCTGTAGCGTGTGGTTCTTGTGCATGGCTGTCTAACTCTTAGTCTTAAGCTTCTGTCTATCCTTCTGCTGTTAAATTCAGGTCTGAGTCGGTGCATATCATCGGTCAAAATCTTCTGTGTCGGTCAGTCGTTGTTCCTGTGTTGATGCGAAGGTGTCCTGCCTCCTCCCAACCACCCCATTTGCTTCCTTGACGAACTAATCTACCCCTATCCTTGCTGATGCTGCCACTCCAACACATGTTGTTGTTGTCTTTCCACGTGTGGTTTTGTTTGTTTAGATTTACTGAGAAAGCTTGACACTTCTTATATTTACTTTCAGCTGCTGCACTTATTGATGTCCGCATTTTCTTCTGGGTCTTGAACTTTTACCGTGACAGAGAGAGACAACCCTAAGAGGCGCGTTGGAATGGAAGACGTTGGAGTACCTGTGCAGAGAATTAAAACGTTGACACTGCCAAGTAATAGGAGAGATAAGGAGCTGAGTGTACCTATCGGAAAAGGGCAGTAAGAGTCACCTTAACCTGCAAAGTTGATGTTTGGAAGAACTGGCACAATTGTCGTATCGATTTACTACACTGAATAACCGTGTCTTGTCTTTCTGTAGCTGTCAACCCCATGTACCATAAAATTAGCAAAACATAATCAAGGTATAGTAGATCAGAATTAAATACTGAAGGATCAATCTTTAGAAGCTACAGTCACGTTCAACCTAAGAACAAACATACACCACAGCCTATTTTTTAGTTTCATTGTGAGTGACTCAGCACCCACGACAAAGTAAGCGGAAGTGACGCGTTCCAATTGGTTGGCGTCATTTCCTGTAGATCACCGTTTGTTTGTTTGTTTATTTCATTTAACGTCTATTCACCGAAGTGATTTTAGACAAGAAAATAAAAGGAAGGTGGGGGTAAAGGATATGCGCTACATGGATGGGGGAAAGGAAATAACATTTAAACAAAATGGTACAGTAACATAACATGAAACAAAATTAAATAAAAATTAAGTATTCAAACAATATTTTAAAACTCTAAAAAAAAAAAAAAAAACATAAAATAAAATTACTATGGAACATGTCAAACTTGCGAAATGTTCATGTACATAAAAGTCAATTTTGTGAGATTGTCATATACGAACTAATCAGAATAAACTTGCAATTTTTATAACAAATGTCCTACAGGACTATAAATTATAGATTTAGCGATGGTTATCCAATATTTACTATTTTTATTTTGAACATTATGAATGTTCTGTGGAATATATTGTGTTATTACACTGCAGTCATGAATTATATGATTTATAGTTAAATTTTCATTGCAAATGCAAACAATATCCTTGCAATATTTTGTCCTCCAAGAATTTAAAGCAAGACGATGTGCTAAAGAGGTTATTGTTCGAGGATACTGTGAATTATCACTGTATATTATTTTTAAAGGAAACTTATTTTTTATTTTCTTTTCTATTATACTATAAATTTCTTTTGTTGATAAGGGGATGTCAATATGGCTAACGTTGTGTTGATTTTTCGCCCCTTCTTTTGCTTTCCTGTCTGCCCAATCATTATTATCTAAACCACAATGAGATGGTATCCAACAAAACTGAACATTTGTGCCATTGATAATTAAGCAATGTATAAGATATTTTATTTCATATATAATATCACCTCTGCTTTCATAAATATTAGAGTCCAGACTCTGAAGAACAGATTTAGAGTCTACACATAATAAGATATTAAAAAAGGTCTTTTGTTGACTCAAGATTTTATGTAATGCCATAAGAATTGCGGTAAGTTCTGCAGTATAAATTGAACGATCTTTACCTAAATACAAGGATTCACTAATTTTTAAAGCAGGTATAACATAACCAGCCCCGGTTTGGCCTGTATCTAAAACAGAACCATCAGTATAAATTTGCAAATAAGAATAATATTTTTTATCTATATGTTCATAAGCTTCTGTTGCTAACAATAATCCATTTTCTTTTTTCCGTATAGCAGTATATTCAAAATCAAAGTTTGCTCGCTTAAATTCCCAGATTGGTATAGGCATTTGTGGTATTTTTGTAGAGATTGATTTAGGAAATAAATTTGACTCCTGTAAAAGTTCATTTGTATAAGTTGCTATTGTTTGTAAATAACTGATACCCTGTGCTCTTTTTGGATAATCTAAATCAGATCTTACTTCTAGTTCTGTGTCAGTGAAATTTGCTACAGCAGAGGCTCTAACTATATATTTAGCGCATGATAATTTTCTCCACTCATTTAATGGTAATACTCCAGCTGCTTTATAAGCATCGTCAGTTTTTGTATGTACTGGAATACCCAAAACAATTTTAATTGCTTTACTGTCCATACTCTGGAGTTGTTTCAGTAAATATTTTGGTGCCGAAAAATATACCTCTTGTCCATACGTTAATTTAGATCTGACAAGCATGCACACAAGATGAATAAGAGTTTTAGTATCACGTCCCCATTTTTGAAAGCTTATAATCTTTATTAAATTTAAACTTTTAACGGCCTTTTCCAACAAATAATGTATATGTTTTTTCCAACTTAATTTAGATGTAAAATATACCCCGAGAAATTTTATTTCCTGTACATATTTCAATTCTTTGATACCAATATAAAATTTGGGCAAACATTTGGGGTTAATCCCATTATTAAACAAGATCATGTTTGTTTTTTCTTCTGATAATTCCAATCCATTATCCTTCATGTAAATATCAATATTGTTCAGTTCATTTTGATATATCTTTTGAATATGTTTTATTTCATATATAGAAGTTTTCCTTTTTAAAGATACATTTACCCATATTGCAATATCGTCAGCATATTGAACTAGATGAATTTGATTACTTACAAATTGAGGTAAGTCATTTAACAAAATAGTGAATAAAAGAGGTGAAATTATAGAGCCTTGTGGTATACCCATGTTAATATTATATGTAGAAGAATAAGAGTGACCTACTTTGGCCATTATTTTTCTTCCATGCAAAAACCCTTTAATATATTGAAAAATATTTCCAGAAAGCCCTATATATTTTAATTTGTATAAAAGTCGAGCATGCCAAACTCGATCATAAGCCTTTTTAACGTCAAAAAATGTAGCTAATATATTTTTCCTTCTAGCGAATTGTTTCTTAATGTGTGTTGTTAATTTCACTAAATGGTCTACTGTTGATCTGCCTTTTTTAAAACCAGCCTGATTGTCTGGAATTACTTTATTTTTTTCACAATAATATGATAATCTATTCATTATAATTTTTTCCATAATTTTACCAGCATGTGATGTTAATGCAATGGGGCGATAACTTGAGGATTCGTGTCGATTTTTCCCTGTTTTTAAAAGTGGAATAATTATTGATGTTTTCCAAATATCAGGCAACACATTATTTTCCCAACATTTATTGATAATAGTGAGAAAATGTTGTATCCATTTTAAAGGCATGTGTTTTAGCAAAATGTATGATAACCCATCTGGACCAACTGCAGATTTTTTAGTGCCAAAATAATTTAAAGCATCTGTAACCTCTGTTATTGATATCCTAGAATTCATAAATAAAGAATTATCTGAATTAGGTTCTTTATAATGTTCAGAGTTTTCTTCATGTTTTCTTTTTTCGAACTCATCTCTAATTAGACTACTAGTATTGCTTGCATTTGCAAAAAGTTTTCCAAATTCTTCAGATTTCTCCTTTGGAGAAGAAAATAGTTTGTTAGTTATTTTTATGGGACACTTAGGAAGCTGAAAGCCATTTTTCATTTCTTTAACTTTTTTCCAAACATTATTGACATTACATGTATTTGATATTTCTTTATTACAAAAATCTTCCCAATACTGTTTCTTTGCTGATGCTATAATTTTTTTTACGTTTCAACGTTGTTGAAAGAAATTAAGTAAATTTCTTCTTGAGTGGGGGGTTATGTTACGTTGAAACGAACGAAAGTGTGTCTAAAGCGCGCACGATAGATCTAATCGTTTCGTTTTGCAAAGTATTCAATAATGGAGTTTATTTACCTTTGATTTGAGTTTGCATTGTTGTTAGGAGAGGTTTTGTATAACGTTGATGATTTGCGTTGGTCGATATTGTTGGAGAACTTTCGGGATCTGCATGTTTATTACTGTCGATAGAAATTTCCCGATGGATATCGAAGGTCGTGAATGTTCCCGGAAGTAGAGGAAATGTGTATGACGTAAGCCAGTGATGACGATCTTTAGTTCGATTGGTGGCAGTGCGTCATTTCTACCGTGTACCAAATTGTTCGAGAAGAGAGAGAGGTTATTTAATCGTCGTTCACCGTTTACGTATCCCTCCGTGCAGTCTCGGTGGCTTCGGTCTTGGAAATAAAATTCAGTGATTTTGATAGATCTTTTTGAGAATCGCAGTGAGCAGACTGCTAGGACATTTTACCAAAGCCGATTATGAAATCACTATTAACATTTTCTACATTTATTGCCTTCGATGTGTGGTGATCATCTTCGTTAATCTCTGTCCGTTCTGTTCTTGTCCGACTCCTCGCAAAAGAAAAACAAAACAATAGCACAGAAATAGTCGGGGGAGGAGGTGGGAAAAAGGGAGGGGGGAAAGGAAAATTAAGACAAATTTGCCAAAAAAGGTTAAACTAAATACAACTGCTACGACACACATGGGGACAAATAGAAAGACAACAATCAAAAGATACTTATTATAACAAACACACTGAGTTCACTGGTCCTGACCTGCAAATCTAAAATGAAGTCGAAGAATCTCCATAGTCGATAGTGAAAACCATACCGTGGCTTAATCAGCACTACCAACACTGCGCTCAATGAATGATGCATGACGACGTTATTTGGGATTACCTTGACCGTCAATGAACCAAGGTTACTGTAGTTTTTGCATAATAAAACTTTTGCTGTAGGTTATTTGATCACACATGAGTGTATTTGGAGACGGAGGTCAAGGCCATCTCAAGGTCAAGAGCATAGAAAGATCAAAGTCGAGATTACTTGCAACTTAATGCCACCGTCTCATTGTTTTTTTTTTTCTGGGCAGTCATTTTCATGTCCCAACGATTCCCGGCGTGTCGTAAGAGGGCGACTAACAGGGGTGATGTTAGCACGGCATCGCTGGGCGAAAGTCTTCTACACAGGAGTCGCCGTCCAGGTCCAACGACCACGTGCTCGGCGCCAAGGCGAGCCACACAGTCACTGTATTCGTGGATTTCGGCTGTGGCCAACAGCCTGGAGAGGATTGGACCCTGCCAGGGTTTTCTTGATCAAGACACACTCCATGATAAAAAGAACCACTCACTCCATACCGGATCGGTCGTCGCCCGGGTCACCAAGGACCGCGCCTTCCGTTGGCCACCAGGACGGAGGTGATAGGTTTGCTACTGATGAACAACTTAATAAAATCCGCACGAGAGACAACATCGTCGTAGGATCCTGGAATGTCAGAACCCTAACTGCGGAGGGGAAATTAGAAGAATTTGCCCACGAGCTGGACCACTATCGATGGAACATCTTAGATATCAGCTACATGCGCTGAAAAGGCATAGGTGAAAAACGACCGACAAAGGCAACAAGCTTTATTTCAGCGGTAGAGATGACAGGAACAAATACGGCGTTGGATTCTTGGTCCACAAAGACATTCTAGCCACTGTCATGGGTTGCCGCCAAGTCTCCAGTAGACTCGTTACCATCCGTCTGAGAGCAGCCCCTTTCAACATCACCATCATCCAGGTCTATGCCCCAACATCAGACTATGACGCTAGCGAAGTTTAGGATTTCTATGAACATCTACTGCCTCCAGTACCATTACTGAAGGGAGGGAGGAAACCGGAGTGCCCGGAGAAAACAACACAAAAGGGGCTTCTACTAGAAAACGTCACCAAGATTCTGAACGCTCCACGTCCCCAAACCAAGAAGCAGGTGCGATCTTTCCTGGGGTTGGTTGGATATTACAGGGAGTTTGTACCAAACTACTCCGCCATCACAGCACCCTTGTCGGACCTGGTGCGGAAAGGCTGTCCAAACCAAGTGCAGTGGGGACCGTCTCAGGAGAGGGCATACCAGACTGTGCGCGACCTCCTTTCGAAGGATCCGGTGCTACGACTGCCCGATACTTCCAAGGAATTCGTCTTAAGGACAGACGCAGCGGGCGAAGGCATCGGCGCCATACTGATGCAAGAACACGAAGGGAAACTATTTCCGGTCAGTTACGCCAGCAAGAAGCTGTCCAGGGCTGAGAAAAATTACTCGACCATGGAGAAAGAATGCCTTGCCATCATATGGGGAATCCGGAAGTTCGAACTGTACCTTCAAGGAGTGAAGTTAGTGCTACAGACTGATCACAAGCCGCTAACTTACTTGAACTCTGCCAAGTTTGTGAACAGTCGGATCATGAGATGGGATATGTACTTGCAGAACTTTAACATGCGAGTAGAATCTATCAAAGGATCAGACAATGTTGATGCGGACTTCCTCAGCAGAGTGTGTGAGTAAAGAACATTGACTGTGTGGATGAACTGTGAACATTGACAATATCCAGATAGACTTGCGGATGGAAGAACATTGACTCTGTGTGTGAATGAACTGAGCACATTGACAGTATTCAGAAAGTCTGAGATAAGTTTTAATATTGTATTTTGTTTGTGCATTACGTTTCAACGTTGTTGAAAGAAATTGGGTAAATTTCTTCTTGAGTGGGGGGTTATGTTACGTTGAAACGCGTACGAAAGTATGTCGGAAACGCGCACGATAGATCTAATCGTTTCGTTTTGCAAAGTATTCAATAATGGAGTTTATTTACCTTTGATTTGAGTTTGCATTGTTGTTAGGAGAGGCTTTGTACAACGTTGATAATTTTCGTTAGTCGATATTGTTGGAGAATCCTCTAGATCTGCTTGTTTACAATCGATCGAAGTTTCTTGATGGACGTAGATATTTGCGAACAGTCTGGGACGGGAAATAGTGTATGTATGACGTAAGACGGTAATGACGAAGTTAGACGCGATTGGTTAAATTGCGTCATACGAGATTGATCCAGGTTATTCTCGAGTATCAAGAGACTATTTAAGTGACGCGCTGTTTCAAAAGGGATAGTTGTTGTTGATAGTGAGTTGGAAAGTAAATTTGAGAGTGGAAAGGCGATTGAGCGATTGTATGCAGTTGTTGATGTGTGCTGAATAAAAGTGGAAAACTTCATACGTCGACTTTGTGACTTGTATGCTGCTTGAGCAGGCTGCGTGGATAAACGAATCTGAGTTACACCCTATCAGGAATTCAGCATTGGGGCTGAATCAGATACTGATAGAAAACACCAACATCAAACGGAGTGTAACACATCTACATAGTAGTAGTGGTAGTAGTATGTGTTATTAATATTATTTGTAAACTGCAGGTGTCTTGTTATTTTTCTTATGCAATGGCACATGCCATTTTTTTTTATGCAATGCTTTATTGTGCATCTAAAATCATGTGCAGAATGGTAAGGGTATGTGTGTGTACCCTGGAGTCTGTATGTTAGATAGATGTTCATGTTAATAATAATAATAATAATAATAATAATAATAATAATAATAATAATAATAATAATACAGAATGCTTTTTCTTCAAATGAATACGAAGAGCAGCAATCTGAAGAGATAGATAGTACAGAAGTTTATTTTTAGATTGTTTCCACCTGCTAGCCTGCTTCTCCTCCTCCTTCACCCCCCTCTCCCACCCCACCTTCCCCTCCCCGAGTTACTAGCATATTTAACAAAGGTACTTGGGGGCGAGTTCAGAACGTGTGGTGCTTTTCCATCATTGCGAAATATTCCGTACATGGTTTGTCATTTGCCTATATAGTATATGAATCCTGTATTCTGAACAGTTACGAATATGTTGATATATAATAATTGGTGCATGCTAGACTGGATGTGTGAGTTTGTGACTGAGGGTGCATTATTTTACCGAGCCAGACCAAATGGTCTGGTAAATATATATGATGAGGGCTTTTTAGCCCAATTTTATTGTCCTTAACGCTCATGCAATAGGACGTTAAGCATCGTTTTTCGTTCGTTCGTTCGACTGAGGGTGCGTCTTTGAGGGTACGCCAGTATATCATTACATAATAAAAAAACTAATACAAACATCATTATTATTCATATCTTTGTTTTAATTAATTTTGCAACTGCTGTCAGTTACCGTTTTTCATGCTCTGTTATACTAGTCTTTTCTTGCACTTTCATAGTGTGCCCAACATGTGTAGAAGGATTTTCGTTTTAGGTGTTTGTAGGATTGCACGTACATGTGTAGCCTAGCTGGCACTAACACATTAGGAGAGTCACAGAAATAAATCATAATTACCACCACGTAAAAATCAAGATTAAGGCACTACACTCTTTGTTACGTTTAAAAAGGACAGAATTTTATTTATAAACAGAAATACATTTTGGAAAACGTTCACTGCCACTACACACACAACTGAACTGATGGGTCACAAATTGGAGACTAGCACTGTGACAAATTTAAACATAAACACAGACTGGAATTAATCATTGACAATTTGTAAACTACAAATATCAAAATCATTCTTTCTCCCTTCCTCTCAGTGTACAATCAAATTACTCCATCTCATACATTCCTTCACATCAAAATCATTCATTCCCCCTTCATCTCCGTGTACAATCAAATTACTCCCATCTCATACATTCCTTCACACATGCGCACAGCGTTTCTGCTCTTTTGGTACTGTGATTAAGGTTTGTTCGTATTAGACAACTATCCAGTTTGTCTTAAAGGATACAATAAATTATCAGTAGTTAAGTAATGAAATAAGTGTCGTTCAAAAATCATGTAATTGAAACAGCAGTTGGCAGATATATTTAAAAAATAATAATTTTCTGAAAAGAAAATCCACATGAGTTTATTTGTAATAATAAATGTTCTTATTGCGTTTATAGATAAAAGTTTCATTATTGACATAAGCGCCTAGAGCTCTGTTTTGATAAGGCAAGTACAATTCAAATAATAATAATTGAAAAATGTTACACTTCAGTTTTTACAAAATAAATGTCCCTTTCTCTCCACGTATAATCAAAATACTTTCTTGCGCTCCTTCACTCATGCTCACAGTATTCCTCCTTTTTATTACACTCAAGCACACATCTCTTATTTTCTTCCCTTCTTTAAAGTCTCAATGAGCTCTTTTAACAAAACATTCCTCTCAGCATACTGTTGAGATGATTCTTCGGCCAGGTTGATGAGGCGGTCAAGTTTTGCCCCCGTTGCAGTCACATACTCTCTGAACCACTGAGGTGGCTCCTCTCTTGTACTGGCCCTCCTCCGTTTTACTTGTGGTGGTCGTGTGGGAGTGGAGAGAGTGACAGGAGAAGGGGTAGAGCGAGAGGACGTTGCAGAAGCAGTGGTGGAAGAAGAGGGAATGGCAGGAGCAGGGCTGGAGCAAGAGCGAGAAGAGTGAGGTTTAGAATCAAAACCCATAGAGGATGCAGGTCTTCTCTCTCGCACTGAAAGAAAGAAATGGGCATACATTACGAGAATGTAAATAACATAATACATCACAAAGAACAAAAAGGGTGTCCAACACACTGGCCCACTAAAAACAATAGTCAACGCACTATAAATACTAAACAAGCAATCTTATAAGAGACGCATTTCAACCAGAGTTTGTTACTGTCTATGACCCTTTCAACCAGAGTTTGTTACTGTCTGTGACCCTTAATTCAACCAGTTTGTTACTGTCTGTGACCCTTTAACACCACCAGCTGTGCACAATCTTCTAACTATCCACTCATTCATCGGACCATTAGCTTTCAAACTTCACTCGCCTGTCACAAAATCTAGAAGCCCGGGTTTTATTAGCAGCCTACTGCATAATTTTTACTTTAAGTTTTACAAAGAAATGCTTTAAAACTTGTATAATGTCTCATTAAAGAAATGTTGCTTTAAAACTGGTACAATGTTCTCATTATAACGCCTAAAAATGTTCTTGCCAGGTGAACTAATGAAAATTTGAACAAGCGATTTTTAAAATCCCTGAATAATTTCAACCAACCTAGGAGAATGCACTTCGCTTGTGATGGTGGTGTGTGTGTCGTCCGCAATCCAGAGGTTATCAAATTGAGCCCCAAATGGTAGGCATAAAAATACACACACAATGGTCAACACTGATTGAATTGAACTGCATACAGTAAATAAATAAATGAAGCACTAATAATTCTTGCTCAGAACCATAACCATATGGAGGTAAAATACCTTACCTCCTGCAAGTGAAGATACTTGACAGACAGGCTCTACAGCAGGATCCCCCTCCAATGCAGAGTCCATCACACCAAAAAACTTCCACTTACGGCGGCCAGTTCCAGAAGCCTTGCTGGCATCTCTGATGATCTTGTGTCTAAAAAATTAAACAGTTACAAGCCTAATCAATACAAGAATAGATACATTGTTGAAGTTCGATTTGGGTGATACAGTTTTACATAGTGCACTGAATTTTATAAGAAAATAATTAGTGCACAATCACTATTGGTTTGGAAAGGTAAAAAACATAAATGCTTCTAGATTTTATATAGGAATGCAGTATATTACTAATAAGTACAGATTTTAGTATTTCACACATACATACAGTCTGTCAAGTTAGAACTGTAACCAAGACTATTATAAATTCCTCATTGGATTCTGAGACTTAGGCCACCATGACATAAAATCAAAAAAATAAAATCTTATTATTCTGAGACATCTCATAAACACAATGATCCCCCTCTCCCCAACCCCCACACCCAAAACAAGCAATCCAGCCTACTGTACAATTGTGAGCCCACTCAGTAACAACAATGTCATTAAAAAAGTGATCTCTCCAATTTAGAAACATTCTACGGCCGACACTGATTACTACTGTAAAAGTACAGAATGCAAGACAGCACAACTATGCTTTGCATTTTTCACCTGTTCTTTAGTGATCGCCATTTTTTGTCACAGCTGTCTGCATTAAAGTTATATCCATTGGCTTGGAGCCTGGTGGCGATTTTTTTCCAAACCTCCATCTTTTTGATAGTTGGGTTGGCAAAATGGGGTTTGTGCTCGCTCCAAAGCTCCACAAGTAGGAGTACAGCAGCATGAGGCCAGTTGCTGCTGACAGCTGTAAAAAATAAAATGGCAAACTAATATTACATAAAATAACAAGCAAATATAAGTTTATTTGTCGATTTTTCTCACTTCAAGTAAAGAGAGTATTATACCCTCTTTGCTTGAAGGTCAAACTGTAACTCAACATCCGGAAACCAAACTAAAACCAATAACAAAGAACTATTACAATACTGATTGATAGTCAAATGTAAATAAGAAATACATTTATAATGGAACTGGTGCATATCATAAGTAAATTTTGTTTGTAATAGTAAAACACACTACTTGTTACAAGACAAAATAACTTATCAAGTACTAACGCCACCAGGTATTTCAAAGTGTCACATGATTTAAAAAAAAATAAAATAAAAACATTACAGTGCAAGCAGCAAATTGCTAAATTTAAATGTAAAAAGTAAGTTTAAGAACCTTTTGTGGCGAAAACGTTGATTAAAGTCGGTGAAACAGATCTACAAAGTCATAGTTCACATGGGAGTGTGTGTGTGAGAATGAGTGTGTGCGGGAGAGTGAGTGTGTGTGTAAGTATATGTGTGTGTGTTAGTCATTAGTTTTTATATACGGTTACTGTTAATAGTTCATGATTTTTCCTCATTTTGTTTTATAGTTACCTTTATTTGTACTCTAAGTCTAGATTAGGCGCATACATAATAATAATAATAATAATAATAATAATCATCATCATCATCATCATCATCATCACTATTAGTGGCCTATCAACATTATCATTGTTTTTTCTTCTTTTCTGCTTTTATGATCAGACCTTAGTTTCTTGCCCCAAAATGCTGCAGCTTCACTACGCTATGAAGTGGTTACCAAAACTAAAGAAGAATGGAAGTTTCCATAAGTCGGCTTCCTCGATCTAATCTGTTGTTGAATAGTACACAACAAGAAACAAAAATAACCAACAATTACTATTTTTTTTTTAAAAAGTATAATGCAAAGTAAACTGATTTAAAAAATATACACACAGCACGATCTGTCCTCCTCTCTCCTGTCCTTGTCTTCTTCCGTTTGACCTTGATCAATTTCAGGCGCAGTCTGTTTTTGAACTAGCACCCCACATGGTGCCCCGTCTACTCCTCCAATGACAACTTCCCTGAGTCCTGTGGGGCAGGTCAGGCCCAATTCAGTAGCTTTCCTCCCCAACATCCCTTGGGCAAACAAGCTGCCCTGCTCTGAAAATAGGAACAAATAAAATGAGACACCAGCAACAAATGATGAACACATTCAAAAGCTGCAAAAAATACATAATATATACGACATAATATTAGCAAAGACAATACAAACAATATAGCTACGCCAAAGAGGATAAAAGAAAGAGGGAACACTTCTTCATTACGATACTAAGCCTTTTTGTCGGTTATCTCCCTTGGGTTTGGTATGTCGCTTGTATTACTGCACTAAGCATGCCTTGTTTTTGTGAGTAATGACAGTTTGGCTGTATTGTTCATTCGTTTGTTTTATCCATCTTTCTTATTGTTATTTGCAATGGTTTATTGATATTTTGATGTAGTTTGTTTAGCCTTGCTTTTTTAATATATTGTTTTTTGTTTTACTGTTTCCATAAAGAATTCTTTCTGACTGTGGCTGTTATTTGTCTATATATTAACACACACACCATACATACAAAAAATACAAAAAAAAACTTGTTTGTTTGTGTTTTTTTTGTGTGCATTTTGTTGTGTGCTGGTGTGTGTAATGTTCACCGGCCCCTTTTTTCCACTGTTAGTGTTATTGGCTTGTAAAAACATAGCTTTAATTAAAAGAATTATTTTTTTTAAGAATTGGTCAAATTGCCTCTAAAATAAACTGTATGAAGAAATAACAGTGTGTACATCCAACCCACAGAGAGAGAGAGAGAGAGAGAGAGAGAGAGAGAGAGAGAGAGAGAGAGAGAGAGAGAGAGAGAGAGAGAGAGAGAGAGAGAGAGAGAGAATATGAGCTAAACATATCAACAAAACAAAAAGGAAAACAACTTTATCCTTTTGTTCTTCAAGTAGAGAGCAGCAATGTTATTTTATTATTAAATTTCAAAACACTCAATTCGACCACAATTCAAAATGTCTATTATAAATCAAAGTGTGCCTCTTGACAATCAGAATTACAAACAACCAATTGGTACAATAGGCTTTATGAACACATCACATAGCTAATAATTCTAAACATGAATTATGCCCATAGTGAGCAGTAAATAGCCCTATTAACAATGATTCAACTCTCAAATACAAACATGCGTCTTGTCATAACCTGCATTTATACATGTACGTAGAGATATATCATATAATATTATATATTTCTGTTATTCTTCTTATAATTGATTTTAAATTAAATTGTGGATTGAAAACATATATATCTTACAATCTTGCCGTCAGTGACAAACAGCAAACGACACATGTGAGCCAATTACACACAGCCAAGCCAAATCAAGGCAAACAAAATATTCCACATGAAACTTTTTAATGATTCATAGTATTAGTAGCGTTTACAACTTATTCATGAGACAAAACCACCATTTTCCTGTTTCGTTTGCCTGAACATGTTGAAAATGACCTACTACTGTCCTTCAGTGTGAAGTGCAGTCGGATACTGAGAAAGAGACGAAAGACTCTGTCTGTGAGATCACACTTTTGTGAACTGCAACTGAGAGCTGATTGTATACGCTGTTTAAATAATGTCAGCAAGGTCTGTTTGACTTGAAAATTTTGCAGCAAAGGTTGTGCGTTCAACATGTAAGTGGCCTCTAACTGTTTTACAGTCTCAAATAGTTCTCTGCTTGGTGTTAGTAGTCCTTCCTTCACTCCACAAAACTGCTTGTTGGAAGTGAATATTTCTTTCGTTGCAGTGGGGTTCCAATCCCCAGTTAGTCTGTCAGCACAGTCACTGCAGACGTGCAGTCTAACTTTACGTGCAATGTAGCCTCCAATGTAATTGATGATATTGTCCTGTACATTTTGCATGAGAGGTGATGACGGAAATGGACATGGCACTGCCATTTTACACAGCTGCTCTATATCTTCAGTCATCTCTCCATTTTCTTCCTGTGCCGCAAGCTTTGGGTTGTCAGCTCCTTGGGTTTCTTCCGCAGCAGGTTCAACGGTCGGCGTCTCAGCTGTCAGTGACTCCAGGTTGAGAAGAAATGCATCCATGTCGTCCATGCAGTTGCTGCCTGCACTGTGTGAGATAAGACTGTCGACCATTGCTGCACGAAATGCTGTGCGGAACTGCTGAGCATCAGGATGATAATTGTGCCCATTCTTGCCTCGAATCACTGAAAAGAGATTCTCCACATGATCTTGATTGAGCCTGTTGGTGAAAAGCAATTTGATGCCATGATTGCCATGAAGGTCCTCCCACAATGCTAGCAGAGAGTTGATGTTGAGCACCCACCCCGACAAGCAAGGCAGATGTCGTTTGGATAACGATGTCAGCGACTGAAGCCATGCGCGAGTCTCGAGAAGAAATTCACAATGCCCAGATACTTCTGTGAATGCATGTCGCATCTGCTGAGTGGCTTTCTTTGACCCACTGTTGAAGGCATTGAACAGTTTGTCTATCTTCTCCAAGAACTGAGCAGTGTGGATAGCCTCTTTTGGCAGGGCTCCAAGTTGGACCAGCGTGGATATGCCTGCTGCAACCGTGTGCGATAACACTTGCATAACTGGTTGGAAAAAAAAAAAACGATATAAATATGGCAAATGCTTGTCATCACAGCCACAAGAAAAGCAACCAAAAATATGCGTACCTTTCCGAGGTTTCTTGGTGGCAGCCAGGGTATCTCTCTCTCTTGGTGGAGGTCTCTTGCCAGCGAGTTGTGGTGGCGGGTTGGGCACAGCAAACACTGTTGGTACACCGTTCCACACAAGCCGCTTTCTCTCGGGTGTTGTGAACTGTGATGGCTCAAAGTGGTCACTGCACAAGCGTAGGTCGTGCAACTGTTTGGTAGACTTTCGTCTTATGTCCTCCCTCCTCGTGTTCTGGACCCACAGAGCACACCTGCAAGTTGATCATTCACAAATACTACATTTGGCCAAACGAACCTTTTATAGAACACTCATGAAAACTGGAGAGAAAAAAAACGTTAGGAAACATCTTGTCACACCCCTCCCCACCCCAACACTCATTATTTGGCACAAAATATTGCAATAAGACCATGCTCTGTAAGTTTCATCAAGAATGTTAAACATCTCAACGCAGATGGAAAGTGGTTTGATTCTTCTTAGCTTTAAAACAATCATCGTAATTCTGTTTTTTAATTATGCGGACAATAAACGGGCACTTGAAACTCAAAAAGCCTCAAGATCTTCGCCAGACCTAGCGTAGACGTAACTCTAGTTCTAGTACTAGTAGCCCTAAGGCTTACCTTAACTTAAATGCATATATAGGCGAGGCTGCTAAAACCTACCTCGAGTATTTGTTAGTGAAAAACAACATTTACCAATCTTTAGAAACTTGTTAAAATTATTATCTTAATCCAAGTAGATTTACGTCAGACCTAAATTCGACCGGTCTGACAGGAGTTGCAATACTTAGGAAGTTAGGCTTTGCAATTATGAATTAATTTTGTGTGCAAATTCATGTCTGCTAAGTTTTGAAACATACCTTGCTTCATCCAAGGGAAAACGAAAAAAGGATTTCCCTTTGCAGAAAACATTGTACATGGAGTTGCTGCAGTTAGGCGCTGAACAGTGGATTCCTCCTTGCTTGCTCTTCAGACAGCGTGCGTCGGTAGCCGCCATGTTTACACGCCAAGCATACCTCGTGTAAGGGGCACAACTCTTGCAGCGGGCTGACAAATTTACCGAAGTGTTCTCTCTTTCTTTTATCCTCTTTGGCTACGCTAAGACCACGCAATTTAGTTTTTCCCTTCTATAAAAGTGAGGATCGCAGTGCACCGCTGCGAACCTGGCGGTATAGACGGTCAGTGAGGCAAGGGAGGTAACCTGGCCTTATACCGATAATGTCTGTTTTCGCTTTGTAAACATTATATTATTAATAGTTTCTGACAAATTCTGAGACTGAACAGTTATTAATGTACACTTAATTCGAGTTGTAATAGCTATTTTCTCCAAAGACAACACCTTTACAGTATTTTTTTTTTTCTATCTAAACACACCATTAGGCTGAAGTTTTCAGATTCAAAAATAATTAATTACAAAAAAAGCTTCTTTTTCTAATTTTAATATTTAGATTTTTTTTATTGTTTATGTAAACACTACAACTTGTTATTCTCTGCACTTAGCTAGAAATATTTAGTGCTATATACTATGTAGTTTTCAAACGTCTCTGTTGTATAATTGTATAGTGTTGTGATGCATACTAAATTTGTTAAGAAAGATTTCATTTCCTGACTGAGTACAACAATTAAAATATTTTTCTCATCATGGTGTGTTGTAATATTTTACATTCATAAGTGACACGGTCGTAATAATTATTGTGAAGAGAGAGAGAGAGAGAGAGAGAGAGAGAGAGAGAGAGAGAGAGAGAGAGAGAGAGAGAGAGAGAGAAAGAGAGAGAGAGAGAGAGAGAGAGAGAGAGAGAGAGAGAGAGAGAGAGAGAGAGAGAGAGAGATTCATCTTTCAAACAACAATACAGAGAGAAAGAGAGAGAAATATTCACCTTTCAGAGTATGTAATAATAAAAAATTTTAAAAAACTACATTTTACAAGTACAAACATTGGCTTGTTTGATCTGCATTCCAGCAAAATAAAACAAAAATAAATTTCAAAGTATAAGTCCGCAGTGTTAAAATTCTATGAAGAAGGCTGCCCACAGCACTAATATATATTGCGTTTGCTTAAGTGAGGATAATGTACGCTGTACACATTACCCAAAGTATTATTTTCACTCATGAAATAATTATTACTTGTAGCGTTTGTTTTCTTGTTTTAAATTGTGTCTGCATTGGTCATTTCATGTCATAGTAATATAATTTTACATGCTGAAGTCATTATTCCATAAATATAATTTAATAACTTTGTACTTTGAACTGAACATACCATTCAACTTTCTCTTTTTTATAGTAGCTGGAACTGCACATTTTGATCTGTCAATTGGTGCCTTTCTTTTTGGGGTCACTGTAGAGGGTGGGTTGGGAACAGCAAAGATTGTAGGCACAGCACACCAAATTAGTCTTTTCCTGGAATCTTGAGCGTTCATGAACTGTGATGGTTCAAAGTGTTGTTCACAAATAAAGTACCCTTTTTTGTGAAGCTCAGTAGCATGCTTCCCAAGTAGATCATCTCTTCTGCAGTTCTGTACCCAAATTCTGCATCTGTAATAATATATATTTTTTTTAAATTTCTCAACAGGTCAGTGTATTCTGCAAGATTCACTGTATACTTAATATGTCACACTCACTATCAGTCGCCCAGTGGTTCACTTTAGTCATTCTATCATCCTTCAAAACTACCCCAAAATATTTCTCTTGCAGCAAGCATACAAAACAAAAGGATGTTGAATGTGCAATGTGTGTTGTTAGTATGTCTGCTATTTAAAGAATGTAATTATTTTTTTTTATTTATTCTAATTTGTTACACTTACAGTCTTTAATTCACATAAAATGGACTTTAAAAAAAGTGTAAGTGCTATGAGCGTTAGAAAGCACTAAGCTAGATCACCAGTTCATTCATTCATTCATATTACTTTTATAAGTTAAGTTATTAGTTTAATCAGGATATAACATTATTAAAACTATATTGTTGAAGGCTTCCTAATGAAAATTACAGTAATGTAGCCATTGTATTCCTAGACTTGTACTAGGTGTTCAGAAAAAAACACCAATGACCAAACAAAGGCAATATTTTGACAAAATCAATAAAGAGAATACAAATTGAAAGTAGTCTATTTTAATGCAAACTAAACACTACCAAGGCTTTTAAATTGTCAATCAAATAACTATGAAAATTAGTTTCAAAATACCCTTCCTTTATTTTGTGTCTATTTCAGACTACAACATTGCAGAGACAGAAATCAAACAAAAATAATGTATAGGCTTATATACTTACTACTTAGTCTTTACAAATTACAGGTAGGCTAGATCTGTTTTCTGATTAGGCCTAATCATTCTATTTTGGGATGTGGCTGTCATAATTTCATAATAACAGTTATAATAATAAAACATAGACGCTGTTTACTTACAATTTCACATTTTAAAACTAGCCCAGGCCCTAAATCTTTCACACTGACACACTAGTTAAAGATTTGGAGACAGTCACATCGAGACACTAACATGACTCAGTGGCCTAATGCATACGCCAAATATTATTCAATCTGAGGCAAATATACATAGTAATCGGTATATTGTAGATTAACTCACCTTTCTTTATCCTTTGGAAATGCGTAAAAAGACAAACTGGGGCACTTCTTTCGCGAATTTGAACAATTTATTGCGCTACAGTAAGCACACTTGCTCAATTTTGTCGCCATTACGCAATGTAGTTGACCGTCTATACCGACAGGTGGCGCTCACATCGCTGTCCTCACGTAAAGGTCGGACATCCGGGTCATAATCACGTGACTTTAGCATAGCAACAGTGGCTTGGGGGAAAAAGCCCCTACGTTCAATAGAGAGAAGATGCCGAAAAATTGTTGCGTACAAGCTTGTACAGCCAATATTTATAAGAATCCGGACCGGAATTTTTTTTATGATGCCCATTGAAAAGATGAGACGCAAGAAAATGGCTTCTTGCTATCGGAAGAGAGCAAGTTCAGTTGGATGGAACAGTCAACAGAGACAAGTTCAAAGATGTGGTCGCCGAAATCTTCTGACGTTTACGTCTGCTCACTGCATTTCATTAGTCCAGGCATGAGTTGTAGGCTAAAATTCCACCCGTTGAAATTATAAAAAGAAATAAATCGTAAAAATTCACAGGTAAAGATTATTTAATCACAGTGGGTGGCGGTCAAGTTTGTTGTGAACAAGAAGAAGACTTAGGTAAATTACCTTTGATACTAGGCTATAGCAGGGCTATTCTGGCTTTACACTTGGTAAATTATCTAATAGACTAATATTTCAATCTTTTCTCGTAGGATAAATTTTGAATTTTGGGCAACACTTTTTTTTTTGCTCTTTTTTGTACGTGCTTAGTTGCTGCAGACTGTCTTTTAAACAAAGGGTACCAAATAATGTTGCCATAATTATGGGCCCTGATAACATCACACCCAGAGTGCTAAAGGAGCTTGCTGGTGACATTGCCCCCATCCTCACCATCATCTACCAGTCTTCCATCAACACCGGCAGACTACCAGCTGATTGGAAAGAGGCCAATGTAACACCAATTTTTAAGAAAGGGGAGCACTATGAACCATCCAACTACAGACCCATATCCCTGACCAGTGTATGCTGCAAAGTGCTGGAGCACATCCTTACCAGTACCATCATGAAACGCCTAGAGCAGAATAACATCCTCTGCAAGCAGCAACACGGCTTCCGGGGTCGTCGCTCCTGTGAAACACAACTTCTCGAGTTCTCAGACGAGCTCATCACCAACTTAGCGGCAGGGACGCAGACTGACGTCCTGGTTCTCGATTTCGCGAAAGCGTTCGACCGCGTCAATCACTCCCTCCTCGTCCACAAGCTGAACTATTACGGTGTCCGTGGGAGCATCAACGCCTGGGTCGCAAACTTCCTGGACCGACGTAGCCAAGCAGTCGTTGTGGATGGCGTCAGGTCCCAGTCTATCAGTGTCAAGTCAGGCGTCCCCCAAGGCAGCGTCCTCGGGCCCTGCCTGTTTCTTCTGTATATCAATGACCTGCCTGATCCCCTTACCTCACCCTCCAGGCTTTTTGCTGACGACACAGCCGTCTATGATAAGATATTGTCCACTGCTGACGAAGCCCGGCTCCAAAGTAACCTCGACCTGCTGACAGAATTGGAGGAGCGCTGGGACATGGCTTTCCACCCCAGCAAGTGCAACAAGCTGTCTGTCACCAGGAGCCGGAAGACCCACAACACGCAGTACCAGCTTCATGGCCATGCACTCGAGGCGGTCACAAGTGCCAAGTACTTGGGCGTCACGCTGACTAGCAACATGAGCTGGACTGAACACATCAATTCCATCACTGCAAAGGCCAACAAAACCCTGGGGTTCCTGAAAAGGAATCTAAAAGTCAGCTCTCAAAACATCAAAGAAACTGCCTACAAGACGTATGTGGGACCGATTCTGGAATATTGCTCCCCAGTATGGGACCCCCATGAACAACAGAACATTAGCCAGATTGAAAAAGTGCAACGTCGAGCTGCCCGCTTTGTGCTGAGGCGCTATCATAACACCTCCAGCGTGTCGAACATGCTACAACACCTCCAGTGGCCTTCCTTGGAGAAGAGGCGGAAACTCTCTCTTCCATGCTATACAAGATCCGTCATGAACTTTCTTGCGTCAACTTTAATGAAAAGCTGCAGCCCCCACCACCACGACAGCGCCGTGGCCACAACCAGCAATACTACCAAATAAACTGCCGCACCCAGTATCAACAGGCCTCATTCCTGCCGAGGACTGTTAAGGACTGGAACTGCTTACCACAGTCAGTGGTAGAGGCCTCAACTCTTGACACATTTGTGTCAAGGGCCTCTGCCCACCTCTGATCCACAACAGCGCCGCCCCCTCCCCCTCCCCTATCTCCCTCCCTTCCATCCCCACCCCCCTTATACCCATCAGCAGTGCCTAAATTCATATCTGCGCAGATCCCTAATAGTAACATAGTGATCGACATGACGATTGTGGTTACTTATCAGGAAGAAGAAGAAGAAGTATTCAAGATGGGGTCTAACTAAACATAAATTATAAAAATATAAATTAAATATAAATTAAATTAAATTAAATATAAATTATAAAAATGTAAAAGATTGACTTGGTAAATCAATATAATAATATATACTTATAGAAAACTTCGTTCAATAATACCAAGCAAATTATTTGCTTTAATACTACTTTGGACACTAAAATGGATATAAAAACCTAGCTTAGTAATATAGTGTCAAAAGTAATACTGAAGTCTTTCTCTTTCTTTTACATTATATGACAACAAGACTTGTCTGTCACCCACAGTCATTAAATAAATTTTACTGGTATTATTATTATCTATATGAAGTACTTTAGATATAATTAAAGTAAAGCTGTAAAGTTTCACAACATATTTGAAGTTGAATTAAATCCCTTTGTAAAAAATATGATAATTTTAATTTTAAGGTAGGCTAGTTTCTCCGAGTATGGAGAAAAAAGTAGTAGCCTGCTACTCCCTTCTTGCTTTAATTATAACTAGCAGTTATTAGCCGTGCAAATAAATTTTTGATGACCCAATTGCTGGGCCTGATGTAATATGCCCGTTTCAAACATTTTCCTGGAAGTGACTTTTTTTGTGCATTCTGCAGCATTTAGTCATTTTATGTTTGTTTTTAATCTGAAGAAGAGCAAAGCACGAAAATTCATATGTCTTGTATTGTTGTATAATTAAAAGTATCTAATATATTTTTTTTGTTTTGTTTCTGATTTTATGCCCGTTACAGGTTATCTTTGGGTGTCCAAGCTGTCAGCCACTGAGTGAAGTCAAATTTATTTGAGACTATAATGTTCCATTGTAACCTACATAGTGTATAGTTTATGTTGTGGTGTTGGTACAATAACTACCTTTAGGAAATATATCAATTGTCTGAAAATGGAAAAAATTGTAAACACAACAGGAACTGCAAAGTATTTTGAAAGTAAAATCATGAACAGAACTAAGATATATATCAAAGATACTTTTAATTAACGTTAGCTCGAAAATTAATTCATATTGTATAAAAGTATCTTTGATATAATAATCTTTATTGTGTTTATGATTCTGGAAGTGGAAGGCTGAAGTGCACTAGCTGTCAGTGGTGAATCACTAAAAAGAGACATAGATTAAAGATAAACTTATAATTGTAATAAAACACAATAACCATTTATTTGAGGAGAACAGCATTACTGATTTATTGCACATGCATGTGATTAAAACAATAAGGCAATGCTATCACTGCATGCACATAAGTTTTTAAAATTATAATACATACCAATGAAATACGAAATTGAGGCAATCATTTAAAAAAAAGCACCAGATATTTATTTTTGGAACAATTCAGTTTTAATTTATATTCTAAATATTTATTTTTAATGTAAAGTTTGCTTTTATTTATATTTATTTTTTCTGATGAATCGAATGACAATTAATTATGCTATGAAATTTACAATAAAACTATAATGTTATTTTCTAATTTTTTTTTTAAATAGACCTACCTATACCTAATTTTAAAAAAAAGAAAAAAAAAGCATAAGATGTTAAGTGTTCTAAAAAGTACATGCATCATGGATAAATGAAAAAAAATGAAGCAGTTATTAATACCCGTGCTATGATTTTATTTTTATTTATATATTTATTTATTTATATTTGGCATTTTACTTGCACCCTTTTTTGTTTTTTATTTGCCTATCCCATTTTTTCCTTTAGTATCTATACCTCCCTCTCTCTTTTATCTCTCTCCCTCTGTATTATTAAATTTAAAAAAAAAAGTATCCCCAACGAGATTCGATCCCGGATCGCCGTAATTAATGATAGTCAAACGACTTATCCATAGATCCACTTGCTGCAAAAATTCTAAAGCCTTATTTTAGGTCCTATATCATTAAACATGATGAACCCTCGATTTTATTAGTGTTATAAACTTTAAACTGCATTAAACAACAATATAACGCCGATTTAAAAGCGTGATCAAATCCAAAGTTATGAAATGAAGGCTACGGAGCGAAATCACTAAACGCCAACCGGAAATGAAGGCGGGGCCTGCCGTAGGCAACGTCAAGAGTGATTGGTTGGACACGCACATGTTTCCCACGTGTTTTTAGTACATTTTCAAGGCAGTAAAATGCTAAATAAAGCCGTTTTGCGATCGAAAATAATGTTACGTTTCGTTGTATCGGCAGCGCGTGATCGAGCGGCGAATGGCAAAACTCGTGTGGAAGCAATTATACGGACAGTTCAGCTGTAATCTGCACAAATTCGAGCAAAGTGAAGCCCATTTCCAGTTTCGGAAAAGCATGACTCAAAGAAAGAGCTCCGCGCAGCCCGCTCTGCGCAGACGAACCGGAAATCGATTAAAGCCTTTCGTTTTCGTTGGAGACTCTGTTTCTTGAGTGTTGACGAAGACGGGTAGAAAAACGCCTTACTTGATCGCATCGCAAGAAAATGTCGTATCATTGTGTGATGAAGGAGTGCCACAATGGCAGCTATCGTTTAAAGAAGTGGAAAAACGCCGAATGTGATGTTCATGGAGTTAAACACGCATCTGACACCAGCAGCCCCTTTTCCTACTGTAAAACTGGAATATCCGGATTTTGAGAAAAAGGCGTGTATCCATCATTCTTACTTTTATGCACATGTATTGAACAAAACAAATTATCTAGGTTAGGCCAATAATGTGTCTCTCGTGTTTAGGGTCACATGAGGTAAGTAGCGGCACACACCATCAAAAGATGGAAAAAAATGAATTAAAGTGATTTCAGACCCCTTCCTCCCCGTCTCTCCCCCCTAAAAAAATGTACATTAATAATATAACAATTTTACATTAATAATATAAAAATTTAAAAATGCGAACTAAGCTATCATCTTAACCATTAATACTTAAATGTACACAATTCTTGAAAATCAAACACTTTCTCACTTCCAGTTAAGTTTTCAGTTCATTGACTTTTGTTAGCGTAAAAACTGAAAGTAGTCTCTAAATTGCTTGTTTTCTCACCTCAGTAAAGACAGTCAATAATGCATAGATCTGAATAAACTTGGTATCAAAAGAAAGATCAAGTCCTTGTCTTGTCTGCTGTGTGTTTGTTTTGTGTTGATAATTTTAGCAAACATAATTATAATAATAATACAAAATTAAAAAAACAATAAACTAAATTATAAGCAATCATAACATTATTTTAAACTTATTATACATTTTCATTGTAGACAGGGACATGTATGCCAGTTATGAATACACTAATGCAACCCGCAAATTCACAACTTTAAAAGGGCATTTTTCAGTAACTATTGAAGATGATCTTATATTTTTTTGTTTTGTTTCTCTTAGATTTTCATGTACTTTTTTTTTAAAAAAAAAATGAAAGCAGCTGCTCAGTAATATAATTTTTAGCTGAGGTTAAAATTTTATTTAAAAAAAAAACTGCTTGGTAATGCATAATAGTTTTTGTGGGTGTTGTATTTCAGGTTGAAATGGTACTGGCCCAGCACCACTACGAGAACATGGATGTGGTCCAAGCCAGGAATACATACATGGGTGCATCATCAATCAACACACGCACAGAACCATGCATAGGAGACAGTCAGTCAGGTGCAAAGGGGCTGCAAGGGGGGCACTTACATAACTCCGAGGATCCCAGTCATACTGTAGAGGTGTTACCCAATGCCAACACTGCACATTTGGTGGACGGATTGTTAATAAATATATTCACATTACTGTCTGTGGTCTTACTGTTTGGCAGACAGATTAAGCGGATGTTTGTAGAAATGTGTGCATTGTTGCGTGAAATAGCTTCTCTGAAGCGAGAGAACCAGAACTTAAAAGAACAAATCATCAATTTGCAAACAATCCAGTCGAAAATGACTATTCCTAAATCAGTCAGAAGAGCTCACCCGGTTGCCAAAGCCCCACCTCGCCTGTTCTACAGTCTGATCACTGAAAAGAATGTGCAATACTATACTGGTTTATCAACCAAGGGTCTGGTGAAAACTATTCACGACATAATGAAGAGCTTTGTTTCCAGACGATGGCAGGGAAACTCCAAGCTCAAGTCTGTTGCGCGAAAATTCAAGAAGCAACCAGCTAAGTTTGGTCCAAAACGGTTTCTGGATAGCATTGATGAGCTTCTACTTGTTTTGATGCGTCTGCGGCTGGGTTTGGATTTAAAAGATCTTGCAGACCGTTTCCATATTTCACACAGTCTTGCAAGCAAGATTTGGACGGCCTGGCTAAAGGCTATGGCAGCTGTGTTGCAACACACAATAAAGGTGCCAGATCTAGAGACAGTCATTGCCACCAAACCTACAAGGTACAGAAGCAGAGACATGACGAACTTGATGGCAATAATTGATGGGACTGAACTATTCATAGAAACTCCACAAGATTTTTGGCTACAGTGTGTGACGTGGAGCGATTACAAACATCACAACACACTAAAGGTTCTTGTAGCTGTGTGCCCAAACAGCTACATTTGCTATGTATCTGCTGCACACGAGGGAAGGATTAGCGACACAGAACTGGTCAAGGACTGCAGGTTTTTAGAACTGTTCCCACCCATGTCAACAGTGATGGCAGACAAGGGATTTAACATCCATGCAGAATGTGCCAGACTGTCCTTGAATGTGCAAGTACCACCAGGGCGTAGGGGACAGACACAAATGCCCACTAAGGATGTGAAGCAAACAAAAAAAGTAGCAAACCTTCGGATTCTTGTCGAACAAGTGATCAGTCGTCTGAAGAGCTTTACATTTCTCAAAAATGAAATGTCCATCGTCAGTGCAGATCTAGCTGATGAAGCAGTTCTTGTTTGTGCTGCTCTGAGCAACTTGAGAGGGCCTATCTACACTGATTAACTTGTTCTCTCTAGATCTATTACCCAGGATCAGATTCTATAGTAAGACATTAAAGATGGTGCCATACAGTGAAAAGCTAGAAGTGTTTCTGCCTGAGCTCAGAGTACTGCAGGCGACTGATTTGAACTAAATTTTGTTTTTTGTTTTGTCGCAAATTATCTTGTCAGTCTGGTTTTCTCTACTCATTTGCCCTAGCCTTTTATGCAATGTGTATTTTGTCATCACCGTGTTCAAATAATTACCAGCTCTTTGTATCGGTATTTTCGTATTGTTATGAGTGAAATTGACTGGAATGCTGTTGTGTTAGAGATAAAGATCAAAGTCGGGATTACTTGCAACTTAATGCCACCGTCTCATTGTGGTTTTTTTTCTAGGCAGTCATTTTCATGTGCCAACGATTCCAGGCACTTTAAGAGGCGACTAACAGGGGTGATGTTAGCACGGCATCGCTGGGCGAAAGTCTTCTACACAGGAGTCGCCGGCCAGGTCCAACGACCACGTGCTCGGCGCCAGGGCGAGCCACACTGTATTCGTGGATTTCGGCTGTGGCCAACAGCCTGGAGAGGATTGGACCCTGCCAGGTTTTTCTTGCCCAAGACACACTTCATGATAAAAAGAACCACACACTGCATACCGGATCGGTCGTCGCCCGGGTCACCAAGGACCGGCCTTCAGTTGGCCACCAGGACGGAGGTGGTAAGTGTGCTACTGATGAACAACTTAATAAAATCCGCACGAGAGACAACATCGTCATAGGAACCTGGAATGTCAGGACCCTAACTGCGGAGGGGAAATTAGAAGAATTTGCCCACGAGCTGGACCACTATCGATGGAACATCTTAGGTATCAGCGAACTGCGCTAAAAAGGCATAGGTGAAAAAACGACCGACAAAGGCCACAAGCTTTATTTCAGCGGTAGAGATGACAGGCTCAAATAGGCGTTGGATTCTTGGTCCACAAAGACATTCTAGCCACTGTCATGGCTTGCAGCCCAGTCTCCAGTAGACTCGTTACCATCCGTCTGAGAGCAGCCCCTTTCAACATCACCATCATCCAGGTCTATGCCCCAACATCAGACTATGACGCTAGCGAAGTTGAGGATTTCTATGAACATCTACTGCGTCCAGTACCATTATTGAATAGAGGGGGGAAACCGGAGTGCCCGGAGAAAACCCTCAGTGACCTCAATAGTCTCGTACCTAAGTTCTTGCGGGAATCGAACCCGCGATACTTCGGCATAGGAAACCGGCGACTAATCCACTGCGCCACGAGGCCACCGCGCTAGTAGTAGTAGTAGTAGTAGTAGTAGTAGTAGTAGTAGTAGTAGTAGTAGTAGTAGTAGTAGGAGGAGGAGGAGGAGGAGGAGGAGGAGGAGAGGAGCTACGATAAATAGGCTCCTTTTTACTCTTCTTCGTCTTTACTAGCAGAAGAAAAGGAAAAAAAAATCCGTCTTATATAGAATATATAAAAATCGAAGTGTGTTTGTGTGTGGGCGCGCGTGTGTGTGTGTGCGTGTCTGTGGGTGTGTGCGAAGGTGTGTGTGTGTGTTTGTGTGTGTGTGTGTGTTTGCGTGTGTGTGTGTGCGCGTGCGCATATCAATCACAGTAGATTTTTTTTAAACAAAAAAACAAGAAAACAAAAATATAAAACCAAGCGAGTATATTATTTTAAAGTACACGCACTGTTTCTCACAGCTATGGCATAACAGACGTAGGCTTAATAACGTAATTAACATTATTAACATACGAACGTAATTAAAAGCACACAGGAAACTGGAAGAGCAAAACACATACAGTATGACTCACATGCTCCTAATGGAATTTGCAATATTTAAACATGGAAAAGACTGCCCAGAAAAGAAAAAAACATGAAACGGTGGCATTACAATGCGAAGAAACAAAGACACATTTTATTCAAAGAAAACCCATTACTACAATTATTTACAGCAAAGGCAACAAGCGAGCTTATATAAACCCACCCTGTAATAAAGATTTTCATCTTTCCCTGCCCTTGACTTTGAGATGACCTTGACCTCTGGCTCTAAATACACTCATGTATTATCAAATAAACTAAAGTTAAAGTTGTATTATTTTAAAAACATTCAGTGACCTTGGGATGACTTTGACCTTCAGTGATTTTGATCCTGGGATGACCTTGGCCTTGACATGACCTCTCATGCTCAGGTATGATCAAATAACCCAATGTTGCATACAACGGGTTAAATAAACAGGCATTCCACTGTAATGACCTATTTCTTAATAATGTTTTTGCAAGGCCTAAAATTACTATAATCTACAAGATCAACGCAAAAACGGAACACATACGAAAGATAAATCTATCATCTCTAAATACAACAAATTTCATAGTTTAGGGTCAAGGTTAGTTAAAAGTACCTATACTAACCGACTTGGACAGCTCGTAACCTTGAACATATAGTGAGGTTAACCAAATTTGCAAACTATGTGTGTCTCATTGATACATATTATGCATCAAAGAATCATAAGTTCAATATTAATAAGTAGTAGTAGGCCATGGTGGAAGGCGCGCAAAGGTGGAGGAGAAGTATCGAAGTCGCTCGACGAGGCGTGGAGAGGTGTGACCGTGATAGCAAGGGCCAAGGAGAAGACGGCAGCACGTAGGGAGATGCGATGAAGGCCACCGTCACGGCGTTACGGGACCCGCTGCTGGAGGTGTGCCCCGAAGTTGAAGCTGCTGTTGCGGACTGTGGGAGATGCCGAGACGAAACTCCACATCAGCTTTCAACCTTCATCTTCTCATCAGTTGGGCTTCCTTGACTGGGCGGCGGTTGTGCTGCATGGAAGGGCCCTCCCTGCTTGAGTTCCGTCTTGTCCGGTCTTCTGACGCCCACCCCCTTTCACTACTACCCGGCGACGTGGGGTTCCTTGTGGAGGGTGGCGTCCTCCGGACTACAGGTGCTTGCACCGCCATGGCTCCCTATGTGCTGCCGTCTTCTCCTTGGCCCTTGCTACCACTGTGGGTCTGAACGTCTGCAGTGTGTGAGCGAAAGCCTGGCTATGGACCGGCGCAGTGTAAAATGCAGGTCGGCAGACCGCCGCAGTGGTAAACGCAGGTCGGCTAGGCGCAGCTGAACCAGACCGCCGCAGTGGAAAAAGCAGGTCGGCATAAGAAAAAGGTGCTCAACACCTCAGTGTGTGGTAAATGCTGGAGCTCGTAAAGACAGCCTCTGAATCTGCCAACATCTCGGCGCCTTCGCTGCCTCCGTTGACAGACCCGTCTTTGACTGCCGGCTCAGCTGCTGATTGTGTGTAAAGTCAGCGATTGTGACTTCTTTGTGTGAGATTTTGACCAAAGAGGACATCACCTCGTCAGTCAGTGTCATAACCTTCGTGTTCCTAAAACTTGACATTAGTTTGTAAACAGTTTTAAATGTTTCAATTTCATGTATACACGCATTCATCAAAAGGCCTTTCTTATACAATTACACAAGTTGAGACAGAGAGATAAACTTGAAACACCGAAGACGTAAAACACAACAGTTGGAACCCAACACCAATATACGTTTTGTTAATTTTATGGCTCTCTTCTTTCTCACTGAATTTAGTAGAATAATAATTAAAACGGAATTCAAGAAAACTATATTCAAGAAAACTATAAGTCCTATAGTAATAAAATAAGAAATAGCTGAACTATAATATGATTTTATCTCTCTCTGAAGCAATCCCGTTCCCGGTCTGACAGACAATTACATCTATCAAATTATGAAAATATTTTGTTTATTTTATTCATTTACAAATTAGTTTCAATATTATGTTTCCAACAAGCAAATAATAATAATAATAATAATAATAATAATAATAATAATAATAATAATAATAATAATAATAATAATAACAACAACAACAACAACAACAATAATAATAATAATAATAATAATAATAATAATAATAATAATAATAATAATAATAATAATAAATTGTATTTATACAGCACATTTTTCATTAGAATAACAACTCAATGCGCTTACACACATCATTCGTACGCATCATCACAACATTCGCACTACCTCATGTCCAGCATCATTCAGAAAGTATTATTAGTGATCTTACTATTTACAGAGAGAGAGAGAGAGAGAGAGAGAGAGAGAGAGAGAGAGAGAGAGAGAGAGAGAGAGAATTAAACATCGGACAGCTAGTGTATGAATAGTTCTCCACTCTGAAAGAAATTCGATTTTTATTTTTAAGTTCTAGATTGACAGCATTCAGTGCCATTAGAAAGGAAATGAGGAAACCGGAGTATCCGGAGAAACCCTCGGTGGCTGGAAGTCTCATATCACACAAAAGAATGTTCGTCCTAGACGGGGTCGAACCCACATCCTTCGAAATAGGGAACTAGGGCCCTAAGCAACTCACTGCGCCACAGACCACCCCAATTAATGTTATGGTAGTTGGGTGTGTCGATTAGCGCATTGGCGCAGTCATAATTACATGTATGTAGTCCAAGTGTTCATCATGCCGCAGTTATCATTATCCACAAGATTTTTCCAGAATTTCCCGATAAAAACGACAATTACGTGTCAAACATCACAACAACAACAAACAATTAAATCACTAATTCTTTCCGCTACCCCTAAGCTATCGGGAATCCTCTCATTTTTTTCCTATCAAGGATCCATTGTACTTGGTTAATGCTGCCTGTGTAGGCACGCTATCTACCGCTTCAGCGTGCATAATGTCTATCTAGATATTCACAGGGGTTTTAACCAAGTATAGAATGGATCCTCCATAGCAAAAAGAAAGTGTATCCTCCATAGCACAAGGATAGCAGTAGCATGGATCATATAATTATGATCATCCTACAAATGCCCCTATCCTATTGAGGACCGAGGATACATTCTACATGATTAATGCCCCTGTGATCTATGATATATATATAGGGCTGTACGCTTCCTACCGCCTTGTTATCGGGAATATATTTTCAGCGTGTAATCATATCCCTGTGCTTCAAACGCAGTTATACATTTCGTTGAATGAATAAACAACGAACTGCCTCTTATGGTAATGTGCTGATATACAATACTTATTGCTCCAGAAATTTGCAACTATTTTGATAACATGATCAGACTTCAAACGCATTTATTCTATGTGTGTGGACTTAATGATGGAATGGAATTATTTTCCGTCTAACGGTATTATATTAACTTTTTTTTCTATTATTTTTAATTATATATTTTGTCCATTTCAATTTCCATGTGATTGAGCGAACTGATATGGTGTTGCGAGAGAAATTTATGAGGTTTCGTTGAACTCACTTGACCATGTCAGCCACTGTATATAAACGTCCCCACAGAACATAAACGCTACCTGTCCCTTGTCCGGGGACTTTAATCTACCATCGTATCGTATCATAAACGCTACACAGACACAACTAGTGCACATATATCATCAGGACAGGACTCATCTATCCAGACAGATCTCGTTCCACAGTGTTCCCTCTGACATCATCATGTGGTAAGATACAGCACTATTCTGTAATTGTCTGTCTGCCTGCCAGTCTGTCTACATAAGTAAACGATGTTAGTCCCCATTAAAAGGGCAACACCAAAACCAAGAAGATAGATAATAAACATTTTAAAAAACACACAAGTATTTAATAAATAAAAATAAATTGATTTATAAAAGAACTAGATCAAATATTGTTGCTATAAACAAAAAAGGTTTTCAAACCAGTTGTGACACATTCCCTAAAGCGCGTTTTCGCTGGATCTCATTAATATCAAGCATTACATTAATCATTATTTAAATGTAATGAAGTTGCACCAAGGATTGTGTATAATACGGATTTGGGATTCATGCTTGAGTATTCATTGTCCGGTGTTTGAAAATATAAAATTATTCACTTCAACTGTTGCCGATATTCTTACCGATTATTGAACCAGCGAGAATGGGCTCATCTTCTAAACCAGTCTGGAAAAAAGAATTAGCTTCTACATTCTTCAATAATTTGGATCGGAATAGCGTAGACAATGTTGTGAGATACTACAGTGACACAGAGAGCCTCCGTGGATGGGGAGTGTCACTAAAGAAATTAATCAAAATCAAAAACGCCCTCTTATTGATTGCAAGGGACTTCAACTTCCCTGGTATGGATTGGCCCAATCTCGTGTGTAAACCCAGGGCTCCGCACGCGGATTTCCATGATGAGTTTTTAACCCTCCTGCATGATCACGGACTGGAACAACCGACACGAAAATCCAACATTCTGGATCTGGTCGGTTTTAACCAACGCTCCGGGGCGGGGCTGATCCCGCGCATCAAAAACATGCCAGGCATTTCAGACCAATATTCAGTGTTCTGATTTTTTTTTTCACATAAAAAATCCACTCGACCTATTAATAATCTGTACAGACACTGCCTTTACCAAAACAAAACAAAACAAAACAAAAACATCCAACAAGACTGTAAATTAGAGATTTTGCAATTGTTATCCAATAATTGATATTTTTTATCCTGAGTATTTGGAATATGTTGTGGAATATATTGTGCGATTGCATTGCAGTCAAAAATGAGATGATTAATAGAAATGACTTGTTCGCAAATGCAAGCAACTTCCTTACAGTATTTTGTCCTCCACGAGTTCAAAGCAAGACGATACGCTAAACTGATAACTGTTCGCGAGGAGGTAACATGCCTTTGTATAATTTCATGAAAGGAAATTCATCTATATATATAAATTGCTTAGCCGGAAGTCCTTCTTCGCCTCTACTATAAAGTTTGTCCCCTATGGACGCTGATCTGGGCAGGTGCTGGAGGCCGCGAATCGGCCTGCTGTGTGCTCAAAACCCACGAAATCGTTATAGCCGACATTTCCTTACCGAACATGTAACCGTTTGTGAGATAAATAAATAAACAAAATGTCCACAAACTGCAATAGCCTCATTCCGCGCGCTTCCATTAAAAATCAAATTGAAGTTTCAGCATGTTTTCCCATATAGACCAAAAAATTGATTGTGTTTGTACGAAGCATTGATAGCTTAGTTGGTAACACTTTCGCCTCACGTTTAAGACGACCCAAGTTCGATTCTGACGCGGGCAATTTTTTTTTTTCGTTTTTTTTCCCCCCCCCCACTACAATATGGATATTTTTCTTTTTAATTTAGGCTTTTTACCTTTATTATTATTAGTAGTAGTAGTAGTAGTAGTAGTAGTAGTAGTAGTAGTAGTAGTAGTAGTAGTAGTAGTATTTATAATATTATATCTTATATCAAATTTTCTTTTAAAACCTTGGTGTTTATGATTTCTATTTGTATTATTCTATATTCAATATTATTATTATTATTATTATTATTATTATTATTATTATTATTATTATTATTATTATTATTATTATTACCAAGGATCGGGATGGGGTGGTACGTTAGTATTATTATTATTATTATTATTATTATTATTATTATTATTATTATTATTATTATTACACATCTTTCTTTATCATAATTTAAATCTAAAGTTTGTAAAACTGATTTAGACACAACACAAAATAATTTTTTTTTTAAAAAACAACAGTAAAGAATAGCCATATGCTCTGAAGTAAACATTGCATGATCTTTCCCTAAGAAATAAGCCTCGTTAACTTTTAAAGCAGGTATAACATAACCTGCTCCTGTTTCACCTGATTTTAAAACAGAATCATCAGTACAGTATAAATTTGTAAGAATATGTTTTATAGATACGTTCATTTCCTTCTGCTGTTTCCTTAATTCAGAATAGTCTATGTCGAAAATATCACCGTCAGCAGCATGATAAACTATCTAGAAAACAAAATTCTCTCCAACGCTCAGCTCGGATTCAGAAAGCTGCGCTTGTGCGAAACACAGCTGCTCGACCTGACGGAAGAGCTAACGTCGCGCCTCGATCAAGAAAAGCGAACGGATCTCCCGATTATGAACTTTGCCAAGGCATCTGACAGAGTAAATCATAGTCTGCACTGTCACAAGCTCAACCATTTTACCCTGTATATATATATTTTCAAGACAAGGTGTTTTTTTTTTTGGCTTTTTGTTTGTTTGTTTTGTTGTTGTTTTTTACCCAGAGGCACTAGCAGAGCTGAGTCAGCCACGTTAACAGCATCCCGAATAATTCGCCCTGTAAACTTGTGAATGAACTTTAGTGGGAAAGAGCGCAGCAGTTGAGTTAACCAGAGCACTATCTTTGTTAGAGACCAAGAATCCTGGCAACTAGACGAATCCCGAGAACCTACTGGAAGAAGAAGAAGAAGACATGAAATGCTACTGCAAATTGCTACAAATCGCCTGGTATGAACGCGAGACCACTGACGACGTCAAGAACCTGGTCACAAACAAGCGTAGCTGAGACGAACCCAGGATTATGCTCGTGTCTCCATTTATGTCTTCCGATCTTCAGCCTAACCTGCAAGCGCGTAATGATTCCGCGCGCTCCAATGTAAAAATGACCACAGGCACCATCTACAAAACCTTTCTGCGAGGAACAGTAGAAGGAAGCGGTCGCAGAGGATAAAAGAAAGAGCTGGATAGATTATGTCAAAGCATGGACAGCGCTGGAAATGTCAACCCTCCTGACAAGCTGCAGACCGACCGAAGTAGTAAAACTCAGTGTCAGCCTCCCTCATGTATTTCCAACGACCTTACCGGTTACAGGACGGATGGATGGATAGATTCTATTATGTTTCTTGGTTATTTATCCGCGTCGTCGACTGTTTTATTTTATTATTGGTTGATTGATTGATTTCTGCAGTTTCCATGTCACACTAGTCCTGCTAGGATGGTGTTTGATTCTCACTGCAACCAATGCTCAGCCGGATGATCAGCGTAACTCTGGTATGTATGTGGCTTCCATGTTATCTTTTGGATCTATAATACTCCTCCTTCATTGGTCATGGCGATGATGATGATGATGATGATGATGATGGTGATGATGATGATGATGATGATGATGGTGATGATGATGATGGTGATGATGATGATGATGATGATGATGATGATGATGATGATGATGGTGATGGTGGTGATGATGATGATGATGATGATAATGGTGATGATGATGATGATGATGATGATGATGATGATGATGATGATGATGATGATGATGATGATGATGATATAGTAAAGATCGGTTGCGCAATACATTTAAGGATAACTTTTTTTTCTTCAATTTTTGATGGCAAGTGCGCTTTGTTTGAAAATTAATGATTCTGCCATCATCTAATGATGATGATACTTCGTTATTATAAATAGCTCTTATATAGCGCGCACTTTTCCATCTCAGGGCGCAGGCTGATATAGAATCTAACTCAAGCGACTCGAGCAACCCACTTACTGTCTTCATAGACGCATCATCTGGCACTACAAACAGCTCAGCATAATCCTGGACGACCGGGGATTATGGGATATGATGAAAGCATCAAGAACTTGCTGGGTGTATTTGTGTAGCTGGCACCCACCTGTCTAGGACATGAGCGTCAGGATCTTTAAAAGCCCGTGCGATGGAGTGGAAGCGTGCACAGATCAGACCTCGGTTTATACTATCTGCCGAAAGGGTACAGCGTTTGACAATAATACTACCTCCAAGCAGAGTACAGCAGCCTATGAATACAAGCACATGTATATAAAACATGAAAATTTTATTGTTCACAGTTTACGTTGGACATGCTATGCTAATTTCGTATGCTGTTTTTTTTTGTCCACAGATTCTTGCCTCAGTATTGACGACCAGTTCGACTCTAATTCCTTTTACGACAATCAGACGGAAGCGTGTTACGTTCTAAGCCAGGGCAACTTCGATGGCATCGATTCTGCCGCTGCCTTCTGCGCCTCGCTTTCGCCAACCGCCAAGGCTATGACACACCTGAGCAAAACCGATATCCTTGGTGCGATAGAAACTTTCATTGATGGTGAGTGTGCAGGCACAACACCCGATTTCTTCTGATAAATCTTTCTCTGGCTAATTTCAGGTAGAATGCAAAGGAGGATTTGTCCTATCTTGATTGGTCATACAATTCGTTTTCTCTTGACAGTACTAGATGAATGTCTTCGCTCGCCCGCCTCCCCACCACCCACCCCCACCCCTCTCTCTCTCTCCCTCTCTCTCTCTCTCTCTCTCTCTTTACCGTTCTTGATTGCCATGGTTTGCCCCCAACGTTTTCTTACTATTTGGGATTGGGACCTGGTGGCAGGCGAACTGTTTCGAATTGGACCCAAATAATGGCATCATGAACGAATCACCGATTCGCTAGTTATTCGCCCTCAAAGTGGAAATGATGGACTGTGATTCTCTGGTTGACGCACTGCTCGTACAAGTAGCAATAGATAAGCTAAATATAGCCGTGTCTTGGTGCAATCATATCACAGGATTTATTCTGATGTTCTGAACCTTAATCATAATTTAAGGCAGTATTCCAATGAAGATTTTTTCAGGTCTTTGTGGATCTAACATCAATCTCGCTTTTGACAGTATAAGCTATAAATCAATCCACATCTTGGAAGTATAATATGACGGTTTACCAAGGTAATTTAAGATCTGGTGCTTGCAGTTAGTTCTTTGTAAAACCGTGATTAAAATCCATTAATGGGATACTGGGTTATTAGACTGACCACTGCCACTCACACCAAGCGCAAATGAAGACTACAGGGGAAAAAAGGCACATGTCACACATTTCCACTTTTGAGATAAATGAAATTTTGTCTTTGAAAGTCGCTATGTTTGTTCTTACTGTATTTCTTGGGACACTAAGTGTTTTGTCTTAAAGATATATCCCTTCTTTTGTATTCATGAGAATTTCTCTGTCCAGATTGTATAATTTAATTAAATATGGAGGATTTAAACCACCAGGGTGGTCATGGACATGTGCCTTTTTTCCCTTTTACAGACCACTCACTTGAGACTTTCTTCTACAAGCTGAATTGCAATGTACTCAGTCAATGTAAAATGGATTATAATGCCTATTTTGCTGTGGTAAATGACTAGGTATGATGGAACTGAAGTTGATTTTGTTATTTTTGATGCCTGTACGAAGACCACAAGGGAAAAAGGGCACATGTCACATTTTCCAATTATTTGAGTTATGTCCCCTACTATATAAACATAGAAGCCTAAAGGTTAGCAAAATAGTCAAATCCAACCCAAAAAAGGCCAATGTACTGCTACAGAAACACCCAAAGAAAAGGCATACAGGGGAAAAAGGGCACAAGTCCAGACTGTAAAATGGGAAAAAGGCCTATGTCACAAACAACAATTCCTTTTTTGGGTTGGATTTTACTATTTTGCTAACCTTCAGGCTTATGTTTATATAGTAGGGGACATAACTCAAATAATTGGAAAATGTGACATGTGCCCTTTTTCCCCTGTGGTCTTCAAATGTAAAGCCATCGTAGTGGGTCAATAGCATTCCATCTAGGCTTACTACGACGCCGACAAAGAATGACTTCTAAGCTGATCTGTTTTGTAGGTTGGATTTTAAGCAGTTAGTTAGTTACTCATTGTTTATAGGGTCAGCGTACTGCACAGAGCCGAATCAGGACCTCAAACCAGTGCCCTAACTTGGTTGAAAGAGGACTCACCCTGACCCGTATTAAAGATCTGCTGAAACAACTCTAACGGTAACACTGAAGGCACTCCATCAGCCGGCCACTTTACAATAAAGACATCCCATGCAGGGGGCATTGAGGCTTTACTCTAATTTATGGAACCCCCGTTTACTAAAACAAAACAGAATATAAACATCATTTTAAAATATTAACGAAACACATACTAATAAAATGCCTACATTGATAAATAGTAATACCATAGAAAGCCCTAGTGATCATTTGGCAGAAGGCGTCCAGTATCTCCAAGCCGACTCACAGACCCCATACACAAATGAGGGGTTGTGGGAAAGTTTTCGTTTTTTTAAAAAAAAAAAAAAAAAAAAAAGGTAGATGACTGGTCTAGCGAAGAAGATACGTGTAGTAGATTGCTAGAACAGGGTGGGAATGGGAAAAAACAGAGGAGAGAGACAGCGACAGTGGGAATTTAAAGCACTAAATTTCCAGAAAGTGTAGGAACTATTTATAAATTTAAAAAAAACTGGCATCCTCACGGGGGATGGATATTAAAGCAGCTCTTAGTATTATGGATAAGCCCTTGAACAGTACATTTGGGTTGGATTGTGCTTCCTTGGAAGGTGATACGTTTGATGAGTTGTGGAAGTGATCAGCAGCTGTGTGTGAAGCATTCCATCTTTTCCAATGGTTTTACCCCATTTTGGTGTTTCTTCATTCTGATGTTGTCAATTTCTTCGGTAGAATATGGGCCAAAAGGGATTCAGCAATGATCCAGTTTGGCATTTTGCGCAGTTGACCAAGTGGTGAAGTGTACGGCAAAACAAATGATTATAAACATCATAGCTTATTAAGCGATAATATATCAGCCCATACCGACAGTAATTCAAAACCGATTAAGGGTCTGGAGTGCCGAAAGAGTACAAGAAGCAGAAATATGACCGTGAGACACAGTTAGTTCAGACGTGTACTCAGCGTCGGAAATAGTTGATGTCAAGCGCGGCGATCACATAGAAGCCCACACAGGCAGTGGTTCAAAGCGCATTGCCGCCTGAAACACAGTTAGTTCAGAGGTGTACTCAGGGAAAATAGTTGGTGCATTGGATGTCAAAACGCTCGTAAGGTCAGTGGTTGGAATCTGATTGAGGACTTGGAATACTGCAACAAAAAAACCATTAAATGACCCTTAGATATTGCACCCCTACTCGATCTTCGGATGAAAGTATAAGCCGAGGTCTTGTCTGTGCACGCACGCATTCCATCCTTGTACGGACTTTAGAGATCCTGACGCTCATGTCATAGACGGGCCAGTGCTGGCTGCACTAATACACCAGCAAGCACTAGGTCCCTTCTCCCCATTCCCGGTAGCCCAGGATTGTGCTCAGTTGTCTGGGCGTCAGATTATGCGCCCAAAGGCTGCAAGTGGGCGCCTCGGGCGACTTGAGTGACATCCTGTATTGTAACTAATTAATATAGTGCCGTATGCGAGTCGAAAACAAACTGGTTCCTGTCAGCGTCTAGTGTGCGTAGGAAATTATTATGCAGTTTGATCTTGGAGTTGTATCAAATGCTCGTCTCCGCGAGTGCTATGGCTTAAGCCATCGAAGAAACGCCATGTTGTTGGAATATGTTTTATCTATCCTCATATTATACTTCGAAGATAATGAGTAGGTCTACTGATGATGAATGATTAGTCTACTGATGAGGTATGCCATTGTAATGTGCAGAAAACGTGAGTGCATTGGTCTTTGTCAGCCTGCAGCGGTCGTCGTCATCGCCCAGCGGATGGGTGTGGAGAGAGGATGGCCAGGCAGTGGACATGAGCATACTAGAACGCTTTTGGGGCCCAGGTCAGCCCAAGGAAGAGGACTGTGTGGTGGGGGATTTGCATACGTATGACATGAAAACCTACCCTTGTAGTGGGCAAGCCAGAGCGTTGTGCGAAATCACGTATTAACTTTCACACGTTAGTTTGATCGCGCGCACCATTTCAAGAAAAGAGACACGTTGCGAAAACATAATAGAAGTATGGTGCAGGCAGCTGAGAAGAACGATTACATAAATTACTAAATAAATATAAAAACAATAAATGCTGGACGTAGCAAGGGATCAGCAATGTGCTGCCACACAAGTTTGTAAACAATAAAAGAATCAAATATTGATACAAATGCATCAGTGCTGTGTTAAAATCTCTATATCTTTTTTTTATCTTTTTTTTGTTTTTCTCTCTATGTTTCTTTACCTCTTTTTGTTTATCTGTCTCCGTCTCTCTGGTTTTTTTCTGTCTCTGTCTATCCATCTTTCTTCGTCCTTTGTTGACTCTCACTATTTAGTTACTATATTTCTCTCTGTCTGCCTCCTGTCTCCTTGTCTCTGTGGTGGTCTTAGCCCCTCTCTCTCTCTCTCTCTCTCTCTCTCTCTCTCTCTCTCTCTCTCTCTCTCTCTCTCTCTCTCTCTCTCTCTCTCTCTCTCTCTCTCTCATACACACTATTTAAATGAATCTAGCAATGTTTGTTGTGCTTTGTACATTGCTACGTTTTACACTTTTTAAAACACATTTTTGTAGGGGCGCGCAGTTTACATTACATTACATGATTATTGCTTTAGGTCCAGCGGACTCTTCCGAGCCAAATCAGGACCGGACAACCCCCGATCTGCATAAAAGATCTGCTGAAACAACCCTAGTGGGAAAACCGAAAGCTCTCCACCAGCCAGTCACTTTACAATAAAGACATCCCACGCAGGGGACGGCTGAGGCTTCACCCCAACTTATCGAACCCCCGTTTACAAAAACAAAATAGAATACAAACATCATTATAAATTATCAACAAAACACATTCATATAAAATGCCTACATTGCTAAATAGTAACATCATAGGAAGCCCTAGTGACCACCTGGCAGAAAGCGTCCAATATTCCCAAGCTGATCCAACAGACCTCATACACAAACAAGGAGTCTTGTCCAGGAAGAGTTTTCAAGAAAAAAGGTAGGAGACTGGTCTAGTGAAGAAGACGATAGTATAGCAGATTGATAGAAAAGAGCAGGAATGAGAAAGAGCAAATGAGAAAGACAGCGACAGTGGGAATTTAAAGCACTAAATTTCCAGAAAGTGGGGATACTATTTATACTGAAACCCCCGGCACCCCAACGGGGGAGCTCAGTGGTATACCCAATGTCTAAACAACTACAGCATTGAACGTTAATTAAATAACATTGCAGCCCGTACAGGAAGTGCTTCCAAGCCCGTTAAAAAGCTGGAGTGCAAATAACAACTAGAAGGGCAAAGCCCAAATTACTCACATGCTCCTTATAGTACTCGCAATATTTAACATGAAAATAAGTGCCCAGAAAAAAAAGAAGAGAAATAGTAGTATTAAAATGCAAAGTAATACCGATTTTTGTCTTTCTATGCTCTTGACCTTGAGATGACACTGACCTCTGGCTCCAAATACACTCATTTACTATCAAAGAAAGTACAACAAAAGTTGTATTATGCCTGTCGCGTCACCCGAGGGGGTTCCGCGACGTTCAGCACAAACAACGAGTGGAAGGAATAGAACTCAAAACAAAAGAAACTAACACAAAATGCCAGGTGAACAATCACACACTTTTATTCAACAATGACACACACACTCACAGGACAATGGGGACTGAACCACCCTCAACCCCTATCAAGACCCCCAACCCAGTATTTACTAAACAATTACCTCCCTTGTCTAACTGAAAACCCCAGAATTATACACAAACAGAATGCCCCCAACAATATGCAACAATAGTAACAATCACTTAAATTTCAGATAAATACAATCCCAAGCTGAGTAAACAAACAGCAAATCTTAGAAATTCAATTGCGCCGCATAAACTAACTTGTATTCCAGTGTCACTGTATGTACTTCACAGCCTCCTAACTGAGCTCAGAATAACTATAGTAGTTGTTCACTGAAGAGTTGGTTATATGTTTATGTGCGTGAATGCGAATCTGTATGTGTGTCGGTGTGGTGTATCTGGGATCCTGAGGCCCTGGTGGAAACCGCCGGTCGTCCGAAGTAGCAGGTAAGACCCAGCGTTGACGGGGAACCACACCCCGCAGCGGCGCTCATGATGACACAAAGTCGTGGCAGTGGTGGTGGCGGCCTGGTAACGTCCACACCCACGGTAGCAAAGGCGGAAGTAGCAATGGCAGAGAAAGCAACGGTAGAAATAGAACAAGGTAGAAATCGAAGCCCAATCTGTGGACAAATAAAGGGTCTCACTAGTTCGTCCACAAAACGTAAACATTACATAACAGATACGCCTTCCGCCATCTTGACCTGTTTATACATGCATCTCAATAATACAATGCAGTTCTTAAATCTATACTTTACATCTCTTCCCTAAAACACAGTTGTTTATATAAATATGCAATAATTATTACAACTGCACTTCCAGTCACACAATAGCGATTCGCCTCATCCACACTTCCATCTTCATCACCCCTCTCGATCTACGTTATAGCACATTACCTCCCTTCGTTCACAATTATCTCTATCATGCTATAATACAAACACGCTTCCCTCATATTCATCACCTTCATCACCCCTCTCCAACACAGTACATTGTCTTCCTTCCTTCACATTCATCACCCCTCTCTCTCTCTTTAACATGCATACTTCATTGTCACCCTTTGACCCACTTTGGCAACAACAGCAACGACATTATACATACACATATTCAACCAAGAAAATCATATGAAAATCATATAAAATCAATAAACTACTATTCATCAAAAATACATCCCTTTCCCCTCATTCACAATCATTCATTCACGTACGCAGACTCGGAGCACAGCCACTAAGGAAAAGAATTGCAGGTTTCAACTCACCTTTTAGGTCCTCGGCTTGTGATACACACAACACAATGCAACACACACAGTACAGCACACTGGTTAGTCTGAGAGTTCAAGTCCGTTTCTGGCTAATGCTTAGCTAAATGCACTGGGGCATCTCAATACTGCTGAAGTACTTGAGCGTTGGCAGGTGCCCTAACGAGGGCCACACAACCTTAAGAACGAACTCTACATCTATTACTTCCCAATAAATGGCAGTTACAGTCCTCCCACTACAGACTTTTAGATATTCTTGTCCAGACGAGGGCTCAAGACCTTGGGTGGTTCAAAACACAACGAACAAATACCCTTACAGAAGACGTACTCTAACCTGACACACAGTCACAACGTTACTTCTGTCAAAAAGACTGACTGCTTGCAAAAGCAACCAAAATGACTCTGCTAACTAAATCACATACCAGCACACAGGACAACATCGAGTCGAGCTCAGTAACCCAGTTTCCCCACGCTATGCATTTTGCTCCTTGCGTTAATCACGTGAAACCCATACTTACTTATCTTTCATACGCAGTAAAAGAAACTGCCGATTCGACTATGTACACTGTATCACTAGAGATGTGCAACTCTGCACGATATATAACTAACTCTAGCACGTGCTGAAAACTCGTGTCGTCACAATGCCTCAAAAAGAAAAAAAAACGCACACACACAAAACAGTGACCGTACTTTGGGATGACCTTGACCTTCAGTGACCTTGACCTTGGGATGACCTTGATCTCTCATGCATGTCTGATCAAATAACCCTACGTTGTTGCATAATCAGCCATTCCTCTGCACGAGTACCTATTTTGTGTATGTTTTTTGCAAGGCCTAAATTGCCCTTGATCTTCAAGATCAACGCAAAAACGGAACACATATGAAAGATGACTCTATTGTCTCTAAATACAACAAGTTTGGACTTTATATCTCTCATAGTTTATGGGGCAGGTCACTTCAAAGTAGTGGTCCTGATTCGGCTCTTTGCAGTCCAGCATACGTCAAACTATATTCTCCCACCGCCGTAGCTCAAAGGTAGAGCGTTCGCCTGGCACACCGATGAATTCAGGTTCGAATCCCGTAGTGGGCAAAATAAGAAGTGGCCATTTTCACTATCTTAGCAGTGTAATTGCTCTGATGGTTCAGTGTTGATTTAGGTCCTTACCCCAAGCTCTCTGGGATGGTTATCCCCGTCTGCCATATCGCCAATGGTGGGTGCAGGCGTTAAAGTTCAATGTTCGTTCATTCTCGTCAAGTTATTGCAATAGGTTTGATTTAGATGATTTGGGCCAGGTCATGACACGTGAAGGTGATCGACTTCTATATGCAATGTAAATGTTGTCAGGGATTCATAGTTGTCGTGTCTCTAAAAGGATTTTTGTGATGTAAGATTTACAGCTCCGTACACCTCAAACTGAATGTCATGTCATTTGAACAGGGTTGAGAGTAAAGGATTCAGGCCAGTTCATGAAACATGACGGTGATCGATTTCCATTTACATTGTAACTGTTGTCAATTTGTTAAATACTGAGAGAGAGAGAGAGAGAGAGAGAGAGAGAGAGAGAGAGAGAGAGAGAGAGAGAGAGAGAGAGAATACTAACACACAATTCGGCAATAACAAACTTCGGCTATAACGAATGGGGAAACAATTTTCCCTGGACTTTGTTTTATGCGTGTTTGACTGTAACTCTGCTATAAAGCCAAACATGCGTTTAAAAAAAAAAACAGCTGCTACAAATGAGTTCATATTATATCCAAAGACAGGAGTTTTACACCCATGCATTCAATTTTTTCTAAATAGCAACATAACACAGGGAAAAAAGTTCAAGTGTAATTTATTAACCATTTTTCTGTGCTGAAAATATCCTTAAGAACTTAAGAAGTCTCAAAGAAGGATTATTTTCTTGCAAGTGTATTACCTCCCTTTTACTGTTTTTAAAACTGTCTACTCAATTGCACACAAAATAGGTCTAACTTGAATCATATATGACCATTAGTATGGTTTTGTGTGTGTAAATTTATGTAAGCACCGCTACGCGTTCAAATTGCTGCAAACTGTAAGAGGCATAATTCAATAATTAATTTTAGTTCATTATGTGTTAACATGTTGACAAATTGCAAATCAATTTATACAGAAATAAAAGAAGCTTCACAAAAATCAATTTAAAAGTTAATACTCCACAAAAGAACATACAAATTAAAAAAAAAAATTCAATTTCCCCTACAACCGAAAAATTGATTTAAGTTGCAATCCTAGACAGTTCCGCTTAATGTGTCCGGGGACGTTAATTTACTCAACAAAACAAAAGTTCCGCTATTTTGGCCTTGAACTGCCAGGCAACCACCACCCTTCCCGAAGAAAAGCTTGCAGCTCGGTGTAGCTTTCATAGTGTTCCGAGACGAAATGTCTGCCCGGATAACTCTAGGTAACTAAAAACAAAGCAAAAAATACAAGTTACCTCTCATATCATGCGTCATTTTTTTTTTATTTTTTTTTATGCAAACGGCGAAGCTGAACAAGGGAAAGAACCTGCGTTTGCCTAGTTCCCTACATGAGCAAGGTTTTACATGATTACTTCCCTGGAACTATTTCTAATCAAAGTGCCTCTCGCACTTTGTACTCATCGACACACTTCCAGTTCCAGCGCACCTGTCGCATCAACTCTCAAAATAATCCTTTATCACAGTTTATGAATCATTAAAATATATTCTAGTATTGTTTCTTCAGTTGCTTCCGAAGCAGAGGACTCTAAGTTATAATTACATTGTGATCACAGGACTGAACTTTATTATGACGCACTGACGCACGAGTTTGCTTATTATTACAAAGTCTTTACGTATAGAAAAATGTTCTGTTGACTTGTTAAATTAAAATGTGCTTGATGTGGATGGGGTGTCGGATAGCGCAGTGGTTGGAGCACTCGCTACTTGTCGCAAGTTAAGAACAGTCCAGTGCGGTTAGCACTTGGATGGGTGACCGCAAAACGTGAAGCGACAAATAACAAAGCCCCCAGTTGGCTCAACTGTGACTGAGTACCTACTCTCTTAAGGGTGGGGAAGGTAAAGCAGCGAGGGAGAGAGATAGGCATCACCCTCATTACGCTGGCCCAAGATAAGTGTGGTCTCCAACATCACGCTCCCCTACGGCCACAAAGCTATGGGACTACCTTTACCTTTTACCTTTTTTGATGTGGATGCTGTTATTGATCACTTGTGTAGCACGTTTTCTCCATTCTATGTTAGCATGCTCAGAGTGCTCAGACGAAAAGAAAAAAAAAACAGCAGAAAACTAAAGAGAGATTAAACAAAAATTAAAGTTTTAAGTATCAATAATAATCAAAGAAGAGGGTTTTCAACTGCTTCTTCGTGTTCAATGCCTTTGAGACAAACCATCACACAACACGATGACATGCTCACAGTGGTGAAGAAACGAAAACTCGATCCGATGGTATGACTGCGTCATCAGAGCATCAAGTCTTGCAAAGACCATCCTTCAAGGCACGGTGCAAGTAGGCAAAAGAAGAGGGAGGCAGAAAAAGATGTGGGAGGACAATATTCGAGAAGAATGGACTGGCTTGACATTGACCGAAGCCACGATCGAGGGTTGCTGAAGACAGAGAAAGATGGAGTGCGTTGGTCAAACGATCATCTGTGGTGCCCCAACGGTATAGGATAGGACAGGAGACAGATCACGGGGCATTACATGCTGAAAGTGGACCTCGATAGCAAGGCGATAGATAGCGTACCTATATGTTTCATTTATAATCTATCTGTGGACAGATCGGCTTTCGCAGTTAGTGTATAGGCCTAAGTGGTATAGTATGTTCTACAGCAATGGTGCTGCACATTCACACGATCTGCATGGCACCCACGGTCTTATGTCCGTTAACGCAAGCAACTTGAAGGAGCGACTGACAGGTAACTTGATCGAAGTGAACGAGATGAGACAGGTCGACCAAAGAGCCTACACTAAAGAAAACTCTCTGCGTCAATGAATGAGTTCTTGAAGATGCGATATCATCATTAATGTGCTGAGCCATCGAGGCAGGAGTAGGCTATACCAATTACAGTAATTTGTTATCAATTCGCGTTTGGACTGGTAGCCAAAGCAAATCCTGTAATTGAGTATCTATATAGTGGTGTGATATGATCCGAGTTCTTAATTTGTGCCAGACACATTAATGCGAACCGCAGCATTCTGTACTTTCTGCAGCCACCTTTGCAAATGGTTTTGTGGCAGGACCCATAATATTACTGATTGAGTGCCGTTCTGTGTTGATTTTAATGTGGCTCCCATCTTGCATTAAATTCGGATTTAATTGGTGCCATTCGGTACTTAAGAAAGGTCAGAAGTAATGTTTAATGAATTTTCTTCTTCTTCTTTTTCTTTTACGTCTTCTTCTTCTTCTTTGGGCTTCCTTGATCTAGTTTTCCAATACAAATGTCAGAACTGTCTTTCCAAACATTAATGTATTGCGCTAACTTAGAAAACCGCGCATGAATCGAAAGAAGAAAATAAGAAAACATTTACGTCCCTTGTGGCTCTTCCTTGCATTGAGTTGTATAAGACACTGTCACGTGATGGTTGCTTAGTGCAAGCTTTTTGTTGAAATCGTGCCGAAAAGCGCGCGCCTGACCTAGGATAAACATGCGCGAATTGTACCCAGCTATTTCTGGATACTGCAAGCCCAGAGGTTATGTTCGGGTATTGGTAGAGCCAGTCAGCTGGATAATGAGATCAATGGAGAAGGAGGAGTTATACACGGTGAACACATAGCTGAGGTGGCGTTTGTTTAAGAAGGTAAACGGAGAGAGAATCTTAAACTGGAATCTCTGAAAGCGTTTAGAAAAGTACTTTATATTGACTCTTGAGTCTGAGTGTAAAAAAATGAATCTTCTGTAATACTGAGACATTACTTGAAACGCAGAGAAGAAGGTCAGCCTATTTATTAAGTTGACATAAAAGATGGTAAAGTTCCAAAGTGTTGATGTGGATGACTTTTTACAGAGAAAAAACAAAAACAAAACGAAAACAAAACAACATTTGGAAACTTATTGAGGCTATGAGTTTACTACTTGGTGAGGCCTTTTGGGGATAGTGAGGATACCTGAAAAATTTGCTTTAGACATGACTATGGTGTTTAGCACAATTATTTAGGTTCTCTTTGGTGGCTCTGTTAATTCATTAATTTTTCACTCAGAATTGTTGAAGGTGATAAAATCAAGGTTATCCTAATGTGAGATATTCAGATAGGCTACATGATTTGAAAAACAAATCTTCTAAAGGTAAAAGGTTTCATTTTTATTCAGTTGATACAGTGTACCCCTTGTCAGTGTATGATTCTATGAATCTGTGTGTGCTTTCAAACAAGTGAAACGGAACCATTTAAATCATTTCATGGCCAAAGCTGGACAACATGTGATGAGTGATTTTACTGGACATTATTGTAACAATGGTGGTGGTTGCTGCTGACCAAGGAGGCTGTGTGGGTGGCACCCTCGTCATGCTCAACAAGCGGCAACAGCTGCAACAGCAGCAGCTGATCTATGGTGGAGGGACAGGCATCCTGCCGCTGCGTGGCATCCGATCAGAGCTGCTGAGGCAGTCCACAGAATCACAGATGAAACGTACAGCAAAAGAACCGACGACAACCACGCTACCGCCAGCCCATCAGAAAAACAGCAACAGCAAGAACTCAACCATATCTAACAAGATGCCATCCTCTGCCCAAAACGGCAGTGGCCTTAAATCCTCCAATGCTAGTGGACCCCAACGGAACCCCGAGACCATGAAAAACCTGCTCCAGAGAACTTCAGAGCTGAGAGCGGTGTATGCTGTGGCACAGAAATCGGCTGCTAACACTAAAGGCGAAAATGGCAGCAAGAACAGTTCAATGTCGTCAGAGAAAGAATCGGCGGGGGCAGGACGACCACCGCGTAAGCCTCGCCCCCCAGTATATGTCCCCCCTATCTCCTACTCCACCACACATGTCCCACGCAACATTGTTACCATAGATACATCAAAGGCTCGAGGAAATACCGACGTGGTGCGATTGGCGGCCAGAGACCTGGGCTGGAGAGAGGTGAGTCTTACGCTGCTCTTTAAATGTGATTGATTTGATCCAATTGATTGTCTGATTGATGGAATAATTCAATCCTTCATTCATCATTCATAAAATTAGTGGTTTTGATTGATTTGTTGATTCATATCAATTTGAACTGCTGGATTGATCACCCTATTCATTGATTGACTCTTGACTAAATGATTAATCAAGATTCAGATTCTTTCCTGCCTAGTGATGTCCATACAGTGCATGCATGACAAATACAGTTTGCCACGATTGATTGCTTAATTGCTAGATTAATTTATTAATTGATTGGAGATTATATAATATACATGGTTGTTAGTACTTAGGAGTACTTGATCATACTAACGGAGTGTCACGTGGGGTTTATGGGCTCTGCACAATGGAATTATGGACCCTCACGTATATTCGGTGGGAACTGCTAGTAAGTCACCCTATGAATTACTTTAATAAATTTATTTGTTTAGCTCGTTCCGTGTTAAGGTTGGGGTACAGAAATAGATAGAAAAATGGTAAAAGAATACTGTCACACTAGCTTTCACACGGCTATGAATCATAAGTAGTCCAGCCACTGGATAACAGTTAAAATCACACATTTATTTCTTCTACTCTATACAAGATTCTCTAAGTACTAATCTAACTTAAAATGTCTCAGTCACTGCTAATAGTTCGATCGCTGATAGTCTAGGCAGCTGTTATATCTTCATCGGGCACTTTCTATTCGAATTCATGTAGATTTGGACTACTGTGGTCCGTTTTACAGTTTCTGAAGAGTTGGACTACTGTGGTCCTGTTATAATCAGTTTAAGTGCACCTTCGTGTTATGCACTTAACTCATGAGTGGGGGTTCGAAGTCCTTCTGTGAGGTAGCTTCTGGTCCACCTGTGTCGTTGTGTAGTTGGGTTCCCTTGCCACGCTGTGGGGTCTGACAGGGAGTTTTCCGGGTCGCTCTTTCCGTCTTGTGCGGTAGAGGATACTCCGCCAACTAGTCGTTTCTGTGGAGTGGTGCGCCCAGGATAGCTCGCCTGCTCGTCTGTAATATAAGAGACGAAATTCTGCACAACCCTGAATAATCGGTTTGTGCAGAGCGTCTCACTGAAAGCCAAAGTAGCCCTCAGTGATAGCTCCACATCTCTATACATAAGCGACGAACATTCTGCTACTTCCGGGTTCCACTGGAATCTCACTCTAAATTCCTATTCATACATGAATATCAATCGTGTCTAACTATACACATACAGAATTAATAATAATATAAACATTCAGTGGTACAGCCACTGGTCTGCAAACATACATATAAGTTAAACAACAGTGGTTCCGTACGGGATACAACATGGCGGCGCAACCGGTCGTGTTTCGCCTCGTGGTCGGCTCTTCCACGTGGTACGGCAAATTCGGATTAATAATTCACATTTATGCATAGCAAACTCCACAAACATAATTTCAACAATAATATAAATATATCACGATGAAACAGAAGGGTGTTCATTTACCTGTTTGACAAGTTCAGGCCCGTTGTGACTTGATAGAATTCTATGCTTCTAAGTCCTGCTTCCTGGTCTAAGTGTGTAGAGATTTCTCTAGCTATCTAGCTGTTCACACTTCGGTGTATTCCTCCCAACTGACCAAAACTGTGCGTGGTTTGGACCCAGTCAAACTGGCTCCAACCACTTTGCCTAAGCTCTCCCATTGGTTCCAACGGTCCGATTCAAAACTTAAGTGCTGACGTCACTGCGCTGTGTGTGTGGCTCAGGCTCGCAGTGTGCTGTAATTTAATTGCTGCTGTGTAATAGACTGACTCTCTACTATTACAAAGACTACACATGGCTAAATAGTCACTGGGCAGAGTTAAACTAGCCAATTCATGACACGGAGTATACATGGTAGTTAGTACTTAGTAGTCCTTGATACTAACAGAGTATACATGGTAGTTAGTACTAGGAGTATTTGATACTAACAGGAACATGGCAAAACCCAGAACTCAGGAGTTCAGGAGTATTTGATACTAACAGAGTATACGTAGTAGTTAGTACTTAATTGCTAGATTAATTTATTAATTGATTGGAGATTATATACATGGTTGTTAGTACTTAGGAATACTTGATACTAACAGAGTATACATGGTAGTTAGTACTTAGGAGTCCTTGATACTAACAGAGTATATGTATGGTAGTTAGTACTTAGGAGTACTTGATACTAACAGAGTATACATGGTTGTTAGTACTTAGGAATACTTGATACTAACAGAGTATACATGGTAGTTAGTACTTAGGAGTACTTGATACTAACAGAGTATACATGGTAGTTAGTACTTAGGAGTCCTTGATACTAAAAGAGTATACATGGTAGTTAGTACTTAGGAGTACTTGATACTAACAGAGTATACATGGTAGTTAGTACTTAGGAGTACTTGATACTAACAGAGTATTCATGGTAGTTAAGTACTTAGAAGTACTTGATACTAACAGAGTATACATGGTAGTTAGTACTTAGTAGTCCTTGATACTAACGGAGTATACATGGTAGTTAGTAATAGGAGTATTTGATACTAATCAGGGCTGACCATGCTACCATCAGCCCACCAGGAACATGGCAAAACCCAGAACTCAGAAGTTCAGGAGTATTTGATACTAACAGAGTATACATAGTAGTTAGTACTTAATTGCTAGATTAATTTATTAATTGATTGGAGATTATATACATGGTTGTTAGTACTTAGGAGTACTTGATACTAACAGAGTATACATGGTAGTTAGTACTTAGGAGTACTTGATACTAACAGAGTATACATGGTAGTTAGTACTTAGGAGTACTTGATACTAACAGAGTATACATGGTAGTTAGTACTTAGGAGTACTTGATACTAACAGAGTATACATGGTAGTTAGTACTTAGGAGTCCTTGATACTAACAGAGTATACATGGTAGTTAGTACTTAGGAGTACTTGATACTAACAGAGTATACATGGTAGTTAGTACTTAGGAGTACTTGATACTAACAGAGTATATTATATATGGTAGTTAGTACTTAGGAGTACTTGATACTAACAGAGTATACATGGAAGTTAGTACTTAGGAGTACTTGATACTAACAGGGCTGAGCATGCTACCATCAGCCCACCAGGAACATGGCAAAACCAAGAACTCAGGAGTTCAGGAGTATTTGATACTAACAGAGTATACGTAGTAGTTAGTACTTAATTGCTAGATTAATTTATTAATTGATTGGAGATTATATACATGGTTGTTAGTACTTAGGAATACTTGATACTAACAGAGTATATATGGTAGTTAGTACTTAGGAGTACTTGATACTAACAGAGTATACATGGTAGTTAGTACTTAGGAGTACTTGATACTAACAGGGCTGAGCATGCTACCACCAGGAACATGGCAAAACCAAGAACTCAGCCACACCTAACAAGATGCCATCATCTGCCCAAAATGGCAGTGGTCTCAAATCCTCAAATGCAAGTGGGTCCCACCAATATACCTGAAACATAACCATAAGTTTCATTGCATTTGGTTTGTTTTGTTGTTTGTTGTTGTGATATGGAACAAAGACTAACCTGAAACATTGCTGCTGACTTGATAAAGCTTTCTGCGCGAGCTCTTCCAAAAACATTCTTCAGCAAAATGGCTGATGCATTTAGGCGCTGATTCACTTTCCACGAGAAGAACTCACAACATGGGTCTGAATCAGATCATAGTTGTTGCCATGTTTTGGATTTTTTCTCTCTCTCTCTCTCTCTCTCTCTCTCTCTCTTGTTTAAAAAAAAAAATCACAACTTCATAAAAACAAACAATAATTATTATCATTACTATTATTAAACAGATAAGTGTAATTATTATTATTATGATTATTAAAAAGATAAGTGGACTATGTTGAAAACCTTTCACTGACCATGATGATTTTATTGTCCCCATGTTTACACAAGGAGATTTGACAACAAATATGAAACATGACAAGTTTCATGCACAATGCATAGTCAATGAATAAAAGTTAAACATATTAAACAACACTAATCTAATTAATACGGTATATAATTAATATAATTTTTAATCAGTTTCTTTTTTATAATTTTTTATCAGTTTCTTTTTTAAATCTTTGTTTCAGTGGAATTCTGGTTTCTTGAGCGTGGTAAATTACATTACACAGTATATTATCACTACCTGAAATGTGAAAATAATTATGCCATATCACAGGCGCTTGTATCTGAATACTCGAGCACCTATGCCTGTGACCCGTCTCCCTTTGGTTATGTATACTATTATAGATAACCAAAGGGAGACGCATCACAGGCATAGGCGTTCGCATGTCCAGATACAATCGCCTGTGTGCCATAATATGGACTCATTATTACAAAGATGAAGAATATGGCTTTAAAATTTTCAGGCAGCAAGTAGCATATATCTGATACATAATATATATCTGATTCATAATTGCATTTTCAGTTAACAAGTATAGTGCTTGCTATTAATTTGTGCTTCTTGCTAGTATCCCTTATAAAAATAAAAACAAAATTGGAAATATTTGTTTTATTACTAATAATGTAACCTCTGGATATTCTTTATTTATTTTATGGTCTGTAGTTTGCCTCTGTGGCCAAACAATACATTTTATTTTTTTATCATGGACCATAAAATTTCTGAATCAAATTATTATTATTATTATTATTATTATTATTATTATTATTATTATTATTATTATTATTATTATTATTATTATTATTACCTTGAGCAGCTCTTGAGCTGGAAAAGCACTTTATAAGGCACACACAAAAAAAGTATGTTTACTGTATCCCGACTGACCCTAATTTTTTGGCCCAACCCTAAACCTTTTTTGAGATCATCTGGAAAAAATGTTTGTAAAAAGCCAAAAAAATAGCACCTTAGGTGGAAAAGGTTTTTAAAAAGAAAAATTAAAACAGGAAGCGGACCTACTGACTTTTTTTCTTCTAATGTTACCATAAACAGACATATTTGGGGGAAGAACAGAGGGGTAGTGGGGGAAGGAGGGGAAAGCCTAATATTGATTAAATAATAAAAATGAATAAATAAATATTATTATATTTGTTTATTACACTATTAGTATTATTATTTTCACCCCAATCCTTGCATTTCTGGCTTCAATGTTATTTACTAGGAGGTACCGATCGGGTGAATATTGTTCAAGATACATAGTCATAGCGATAGAAATTGTATACAATAATTTTACATACAATTTATATCCCACAGAAAATTTCATACGCTTCATTAGTAATTAATCTGTTTATTGTTTATTACAAGCCCATTGTAGTAGAACCATTATTGCTTATTACTTTAAAATGCATATAATTATGAAGGTGAGTTGCATGTTATGTACACATTTGTGATATATATAATATAATTAAATTCCTGTTTTGCACTCTGTAGAATATACTTTTAGCTTTTGTGTTGTTGTTGGTTTTTTTGTGTTTTTTTAAAATGATGTATACATTTTTGTGGTTTGATATGAATAGCACTGGGTGTTTTTTTTTTTTTATTCTTCTAAATATTACTGTATAATTAGGTAGTCCAAGCCCTTCATCGGCTCTTGTCCGCTCAGAAGTTTTGACTCAGTTTTCACTTCACTTTCAACACTTATTATTAATGTAAAACTGCATCAAAACGAACAGTGGCTGTATTCAAATAAAAATTGAAAGCTTTATCTTTACATCTGTGTTGTTTTTAATGCATGTTTATGCGAAAGATTCCGAGAAAACAGCTTTTGAATACGCTTCTATCCGAGCGCTGAACGCCGCTCTGAAACAAAATGTCAGTGCGTCTGCTGCGAGGTTGGTCGTTTCAATCTCAAAGCGCTTCACGATACTTCATTGGATGGCTTAAAAATAAGAACCAACGAGAAGTTCGGATACTTAGCTTCATTTACATATAACTATGGTGGGCTCTCGTGTGTAAACGTTTTGTTACGAGCCGAACAAAGTGGATAAAGCGGTTTTGATGTAAGTTTGATTTTAACTAGAAGTTTAAAACTTAGCAAGAAATAAAGAGCAGACTTTCCTTTATAAAACTAGGGTATTTATTAATTTGTGCATTACTGTATCGCGGAGCGCTTTGCCGTAGAAAAGTCTACCCAAACGGTGTTCGGGTTTTCTTCCGGCCATGGCCAACACGTAGGCCTATTCAGCGACACGAGTGCTGAGCGTAGTAGCACACCAGTAGGCCTATAATTTGCCGGCGCGCACTGCGAATTTGATGATTTCCCAACTTTGAAGCACCAAAACGGCTGAACATTACATGGGATAGGCCTGAAGAAAATTGGGCTTGGAGTATAACATATGAAGGGGTTACCTGTCAAAAATCAGCTTTCTGGTATCAATATTGGCTTCACTTTGAGACTCCAAAGTTGTCAATTTCTTCAATTCCAAAACGTTGCCAAAATCACCAACATTCGGCATTTTCAAACATTAATAACTTTTTACCTATTTGTCCTATGGGGAAAAAAAATATACCACTGTGTTCAGAATGAAAAGCTCTTTAAATCTATGTCAGTTTTGTGATGAGGAAATAATTTTTTTTAAATGGCTTTTGACTACCTAGTATAATTATCTAGTTTCATACTTTCTTTATGAAGTGAAGAGAAAATAAACCATTTTTATTTGGGCGAGGGGGTGAATCTGATGAAACTATCACAGCCACTCCAAAGTAAGCAGCTTTACCCCTAGTGGTTCTCAGAATTATGAATAGTGGCCTGGCCTTGGTTAACATACAGCATTTTCGGTAGGCCTTCAAGAAGTAATAATATTATAATTATGGGATTAAAACTACAATAGCTTTGTCCACTGGTTACCACTCTCTTGAAGCTGGCCCAGAGAAAAGTGATGTACCACTGGTCAAATAATATTGTGGATTCTTTACTTTAGAGTGGCTGCTATACAATTTTGTTTTCTTCACACACTACTCTAGTCTAATGCGATTTCAAAATTCCAGTAGTCTTTCATGATTGCTGAATCTTAAGAGGCCATACATCACATACCTTTTCCCCCGCTGGTATAACTTGATCGCAGAATATGTAGAGTGTACTTTGTAATTAATATCTTTATCTACGCTCGTCTGTTGCAATTTGTGGAATATTCATTGGCATTACAAGAGGTTTTTTTGTGTGGTCATCATAGTTTATAATGATTGCAGAATACATGTAAAGTGTTTTCCACTCTAGTCTGTTGTGATTGCAGAATTTGGAGTGGCCTTACAAAAGTTTTTGATGCACATGCATAGCAGTGTGAGTCTACTTACCCACCCCCTCAAATAAAACCATTCCAGATTTTTGCAGATCTGTGCGAGATGAGTCCTAAACAGACCAAAAATGATATAAAAATAAATGGCTATCCATTCTTCTGTCTGTCCGCCATTCGCTGTCTGTGCAAAAACTGTAAAGTGTCTGAGTACATGTACTCAGAGCCTATTTCCACTATAACAACTAAACTTGGGAAGATGGTGTATACCAATGAGACCTCATAAATGATCAGTGAATTAATGACTTCACTTCAAGGTCAAGGTCTCATGGTCATCAAATGTTAGTAAAAAAAAAAAGAATTTTTCACAGAATTTCAATTTTTTTCTAGTTTATTAATATTGAATTTGTGATTCTTTGATGCATGACAGATAATGAGGCACACATACTGTGCAAATTTGGTCAACCTCACTCCAAGGTCAAGGTCACTAGAGCTGTCCAAAGTTAGTGTGTATTGGTACTTTGAAGTGACCTTGACCCTAAACTATGAGAGATATAAAGTCCAAATGTGTTGTTTTTACAGATGATAGACTGATCTTTCATACATGTTGAGTTTTTGCGTTGATCTCCAAAGTTCTGTCATTTTAGGTCTTGCAAAAACATACAAAATATAAGTCATCGCACAGTGGAATGGTTGTTTATTTAACCCATAGTATGCAACCACATTGGGTTATTTGATCAGACATGCATGAGAGATCACGTAAGGGTTAAGGTCATCCCAAGGTCAAGGTCACTGAAAGTCAAGGTCATCACAAGGTCATCGTGTTTTTGGGCATAATACAACTTCTGCTGTAGTGTATTTGATAGTACATGAGTGTATTTGGAGCGAGGGTTCAAGGTCATCTCAAGGTCA
>CM072527.1:42385382-42387882 GCA_036898135.1 Oncomelania hupensis
GTCGTCTTTTAGATATTTTTTTTAATGCACTAACTTGTAGGAGGACCATTTCAAATTTAAATTTGTAAAAAAAACAAAAAAACTTTTCAACTTAAATGACGTACTAAAAAGTTTATTTAATTATATGTTGTTGACGATCAGTATTTCCTTTTCATACATATTCACATGTAATATTATCCAATTTCCATTTACATCTTTGAGGATTGCTTTTATTTTATATTCAAAATTATTATTAAAGAGTACAGCCCCCCCCCCCCCCTGCCCATCTCCCCTAGAGTTTGATGTCAGAGAAAAAAGTACACATCAAAACCCCATTCATTCTTTATTCTTTTTTCAATATTTGGGTGGAAATGTGTCTCTTGTAACAAACAAATTGAGTATCATTTTTTTCTTTTAAAGAAATGAAAAACATCTTTTTTTTGCGAGTCCCCCAACCCCTTACAATTTATAGACACAAAGCGTACAGGTTTTTTCCCATGATGTTGACGTAAAGCGTTGCACAACAATTAGTTTAGCAAACAGCAGGGCAGCTGTACCGAGCAGCAGTTGGCTTGTTCAGCATAGATCGTTACAGTTATATATAGCCAATCAAATCAATAAGTAATGTTGTTATTTTTCTGGGAAAAAGAGATTCTGCCCATCACATACTCTTGTACCAAACCTCACAAACAACGCAGTCTTTCCATTATTTACAAGGTAGGCCTACTCACCAAACCTTCAAAGTATGCTCAGAACGTGTTAGGACCAAAATAATGTACAATTATGTGAAGAAAAAAGTAAATTACAATTGGAAAAAAGGTTCCATTGTAGCGATAGAGTTATCAAATGTTGCATATTTTAAGTTAACAAAGAAAAAAATCTAAATTGAATAACCACAGTCAGGTATATATGTGTATGCATAGACCTAATGCACAAATTACATAACAGCATCATTTCAGTAATATTATGATAAAGCAAATGTTGTTAGACTTTGTACTAAGCAGATTATCTCATTTCATTTGTTGTTACAGCAGATTTGCATGGTTAGATAAGCTGCCCTGCAGAAGTTTTACATACATGAATCTTGATAAGAGTTTATGTTCTTGTTATCATTTTGGTGTACTTACAGATAATACAAGCTTACTTGTTAACTTGTAGGATGGCCAATTTAAGGAGAAGTTTTGATTGCAAGAGGACCAAAAACGAGGGATTGTTATGTGACATTGAAAATCAAAATAATAAATGAGGTTTCAGATAACAAACACATTAGTCATTTCTGTAATTCATGGGGACCTTAATTGTTCTATTGATAAATGTGGATGGTAAAGTTACAGCAAAAGGAGAGGATTTTTTGGGCAACACCTCAAACTAAAATTGGCCTTGATTAAAGGGAGCTTCCTAACAGCTCTCTCTCTCTCTCTCTCTCTCTCTCTCTCTCTCTCTCTCTCTCTCTCTCTCTCTCTCTCTCTCTCTCTCTCTCTCTCTCTCTCTCTCTCTCTCTCTCTCTCTCTCCCCCCCCCCTTAGATTGTAACTAAAAGGTTATGATGGAGCCTTTTGTTCTCACCAGCATCCAATGGAGACATCGCTCTAGACAAGGATTCAGCATCAGCATGGATTGTACTGTACCTATTTGGGGTTTTCTACTTGCTTGCATGGCACAGTGGAAATCTAATATATATATTGATCTTGGGGCTAGACTGCATAACACAAGACATTGACATGTATTTCACAGGCATGGTTTCACAGAGCGTGACAACCGATGAGGCGTAAGATCCGCATTGATTTTACTTGCTGTTCAGGTCCTGATTTAGGGGCAATTCAAAAGTCAATAGTTTGGGTTGAAAAGACCGCGAACATTAAAAAAAAACAAAAACAAGCATGACAACCAATGAGGCTTAAGACACGCATTGATTTTACTGGCTGTTCAGGTCCCAGGAGGTAAATGAAAAGGTGATGGTTTATAGGCTGAAAAGACAGTGATCATTTTAAGATATTGATGAGTTTGGCGCTCAAAAAAAGCTCATGCATGCTAACCATAATACTATCCATGTGCTTAGGTTGCCTGTTGTCAAAGCAGTGAATTCTAGCCTTTCGAAAGTTTTTCAGTCAGAAACTGGTGTGTGGGGGTGGGTGTGTGTGTAAGTGTGTGTGTGGAGTGAGGGTTACTGCTCTTGTGGCAATTGGGTGCATGGTGATCGCTCACTTCTCTGTGATTATTTCATTATTTATTCATGAGGTCTTGTTTTATTTTCCACTGGTTGTGGTGATTCGTGTTTTCTGGTGTGTGGCTTTCTTTCACTCAGATTCTGTATCAGTGTAGGTAAATTGAGTTTCTCTCCAACCACAAACTCCCCTCTCTCTCATTCAATCCCTCCTCTCCCCCCCCCAACCCCCACCCCCACCTCTGCCCACTCTTTTATTATGTTTTAAATTTGAAAACAATATTACAAGTTTACAAACTGACAAGGGAATTTTTGTTGTTGATTGAGTCGATGTAGTGCATAACAATGTATATATTTT
>CM072527.1:42388382-42393382 GCA_036898135.1 Oncomelania hupensis
GAAGCAAAAATCGTGATACTTTGTTGTTATGTATAAACATCAATGCTTTTACGAACAAATAGACTGGGTCAGACCGTTCGTAATTGAGCTGGGTATGTACTTAAAATCGTGACTATTACTTTTGGTTTGCTGTCTTTTTGTACCTGGACCGCCTTTTAAGTGTTAACAAACTGGATATGGCATGACAGTAGTGACTACGCAGAAGATTGTCAACATTCAAAAAACAGTTTCAAGAACCATATTTCCATCTGAAGCTGTTTGCTTGGCCTTTAGACTTATTTTGTAAATTGGTATAGGATCGCCTTTGACGCCATTAAAATCAAAACTTCAAGAAAGGTTATGACTGAAAGGAGCAGAAGATTGCACTACCACTCAAAACTGAAACTGGTCAAGATCTTTCAAGAACCCGGCGCAGACGTGTTTGCTTTAGGCCGTCGCTCAAACAAGTGTCGATTAAGTGTGTCAGTTTCAATAAACCACCACCACTGACATCTGCCGCGCAAAAAAAAATTACAATCGAAAAGTCAACAGGCCTAGGACCGCATCTATGTCCGCCGTCCCTGGACTTTATAGTAAAAACTAATGACTAACCAGAACACCTCACAACTCCTGGTCACATCCAAACCTAGTCCCTTTCGTAGAAAAGCTACTTTTTCAAGGTCATCTCGGACAGTGTCCACATTGTTTTTTTGTAGAATATGATTTGCGTTTCTTTGTGTACTGACATCCTCACGAGACAAAAGGTCAAGAAAAATGTCCAAAGTGATAGGTGAAGTGACCTTTCCCTAGAATAAGAAAAATATAAAGTAGAAAGAGAGACAATATGTCGTGCAAAGGCGGAGGCGTGGGTGCAAAAATAAGTGGGTGGTAAAATGGTTGTTATTATAAAATTATGCATTTTTTATAGACGAATTTCTAGCTGGTTATGAGTCTAAAAGGTCATTCTAGACTAGATTCTTATGCTAATTTTGAATGGGATTCCCATGCACAGATCCAGGCACATGAAGAATCCCGGTCCCAGAATTTTCTACTCAAATAGGATTACTCCGTATTATACTTTTGTGGGGCATAATCTAGGTCTGTGCTATTGTGATTGTGCAGAGATAGATAGATAGATAGATAGATAATAATAGATAGATAGATAGATAGATAGATAGATAGACAGATAGTTATTAGATAGATATAGATAGATAGATAGATAGATAGATAGATAATAATAAGATAATAGATAGATAGATTATAGATATTATTAGATAATTTTTGTTTCAACTCGTTTTTATTATCAGACTTTTAAAACAAATATATTCAACACTATGCATGCAAAAAGATAATATTATTTAGATAGATAGATATAATAGATAGATAATAGATAGGATAGATAGATAGATAGATAGATAGATAGATAGATAGATAGATAGATAGATAGATAGATAGATAGATAGATAGATAGATAGATAGATAGATAGATAGATAGATAGATAGATAGATAGATAGATAAATAGATTTTTTTTTCAACTCGTTTTTATTATCAGACTTTTAAAACAACTATATTCAACAATATGCATGCAAAATAGATGGTTTTATTGTGTTGAATGCTAAATTTATTCTTAATATTCTCATTGCATTGTATCCCCCATCCCCTTGATATGAACAAATTGCTTTATTCTAAAGTCTAAAGTCTCTCTCTCTCTCTCTCTCTCTCTCTCTCTCTCTCTCTCTCTCTCTCTCTCTCTCTCTCTCTCTCTCTCTCTCTCTCAATTTCTCATAAAATCAACATGTTGATACTATAGGCCTATACTAAGCAATTATAAATTGCCGCCGCACAGAATTGATCCGTACAAACAAAATATTTCCTGTTGCGGTGCATCAGTGTAGAACTCTCATTGGCTGAAGTGTAAATCATACGGAACTATATCGTAATTTACAAAAACTTTAAAATATTTGACACAACTTTTTTTTTTAAAAGTAGTTCGATCGCGTCTGATAAAGATTGTTAAAAAGGCTACATTATTTTATATAATTGTGACTTTAGGCTATTTGTAATTGTATGTCTGTGGTCAGATTTTTTTTAATGCGTTAATCAATTGTGGGTTAGGACAAGTTGTAAGATAAGGTTATTTCCAAACCTATCCTATCGCGTAACTCAGAAGTCGTTGGGGCACCACAGCTTATTCCATTCATCTCTGTCCTCAGTAACCCTCATAGCTTCGCTCAGTGTCAAGCCAGTCCATTCTCGAATGTTGCCCTCTCACCTCTTTTTCTGTCTCCCTCTTCTTCTGCCTCCTTGCACCGTGCCTTGCAGGATAGTCTTTGCAAGGCCTGACGCTATGGTGACGTGGCCATACCATCGGAGTTTCCGTTTCTTCACCACAGTGAGCATTTAATCGTGTTGTCCAATGGCTTGTGTGATGGTCGTTGGTGATGTGCTGGGTATAGGAAATGCCCAGAAGTCTTCTGTAGCACCTCATCTCCATGCTTTGCACTCTTCGTTGTAGGTCTTCTGTGAGGGTCCATGTTTTGCAAGCGTATAAGAAGATGAATACATTTGGTAGTTTTGTGTGCCTATTACGCTAAATAGCAACAGCCGTGGTCTAGCCAGCCAACATTCCGGAACTAAAAATAGCAGCTACCAAAACCGGTAAGAGACAGAACCCGTAAAAACAATTGCTCGTAAGGTTTTCCGTTTTATGTTGATAAAATAGACCCTTCCCAACCCCAGACACCAAAGACACGTTGTTCAGCTTCGTTGCTCACTCAGAAATAACTTTTTAAACAAGACCCTTGACCGACTTGCGCTCTCCAAGTCCGTCACGCGGCTATGGTATTCGATGTAGGCTACCGATAATCAAGGGAAATCATTGGCACTCCTTGTCAGAACCGAAATTCAAAATTCAAATGTTAGCGGTTGGTTTGAGCAACGAAAGCCCACTGTATCATTGTGTAATGTGATAACAAAGCCCACTGTATCATTGTGTAATGTGATAACAAAGCCCACTGTATCATTGTGTAATGTGATAACAAAGCCCACTGTATCATTGAGTAATGTGATAACAAATCCCACTGTATCATTGTGTAATGTGATAACTGTGCCAATTTTAGGGTAAACCTGTTTTTGTCAAAAGTAATCAAAGCGCCTTCGAATTGGGGCCTTTTAAACAATTCAAAGTTAAATGCTCTCTCTCTCTCTCTTCCCCCCCCCCTCTCTCTCTCTCTCTCTCTCTCTTCCCTTTAGCCTTCAATTAGCCTTCGGTAATAAACCTTATTCGGAAATGGAAACGATAACTTGTCTATTTGTTTGTTTTTAGTTATTTAAGTTATCCGGGTGGACGTCATCGGAGCATGTAGATCTCAGAACACTATGAAAGCTACCCCGCGCTGCAAGCTTTTCATCGGGAATGGTGGGTGATGGTTGCAGGGCAGTGCAAAGCCGAACTAGCGGAGCTAGCCAGGATTGCAAGTGAAATCAAACTTTCAGTTGATTCGTAAGGTTTGATGGATGACAGCAGAAATGCTAGGCAAGAAGATGTGTTTGTTTTGCTAAGAATGTCCGCCCAAAGTAGGACAACTCATGGCGCAACTTGCGGGCAGGACGACCAAAGTTGTATCCACTCATATTTCCAAACATGGTCTAATTAGGGCTTATTCGGAAATGGGAGGTAACTTGTCTTTTTGTTTTGTTTTTAGTTACCTAGAGTTATCCGGGCGGACATCTCGTCTCAGAACACTATGAAAGCTATCCCCAGCTGCAAGCTTTTCTTCAGCGTTACACTCGATGTTGTTTTTTTATCAGTTGATTCAGCCCCGATGCTTGAAACCTGATAAAGTGTAACTCAGATTCGTTTATCCACGCAACCCGTTCAATCATCAACAAGGCAGGAGTCGTCATTTGAAGTTTTCCACTTTTATTCAGCATACATCAACAACTGCATACAATCGTTCAATCGCTTTTCACTTTACAATTCTCGACTATCAACTTTCTACTTTTTACAACTTTCTCAACTCTAACACAACAGCTCTCTCTACTTTCACAGTGCGGCACAATATATAGTCTCTACATACTCCAGAACAGGCGAGAATACCCCCCCGCATAACACACCACAACCAATCAGAAATAATTTCATCATCACTGTCTCACGTCATACAGCCTTATTTGGAATGGAAGCTTCTATAGTTACCACTAGAATTATCCATACGCTTCGATCGATAGTAAACAACCAACACCAGAAAATTCTCAAATAATATCGACCAACTAAAATTACCAACGTTATACAAAGGTTCTTCTAACAACAACGCAAAATCAAATCAAAGATAAATACACTCTATTATTGCATGCGTTGCAAAATAAAACGAACAGGTCTATCGCGCGCGTGCCATTCGGACCGCCGCGCGAGTCTCAACGTAACATTCAGGAAGGGGGAATGGGGGTGGAGTGGTGTTTGTAGGAAGTGCAAGACCGAACTAGAGGAGCTAGCCAGGACGGATTGCAATTGAAATCAACCTTTCGGTTGAGCCGGAAGGTTTGATGGAGAACAGAGCAGAATTCTAGTCGAAAAACCGTGTTCATTTGCAAAGAATGTCCTCCCAACATTAGACAACTCTTGGCGCAACATGCGGGTAAGCCGGCCAAAGTTGTTTCCCCTCGTGCTTCCGTGCATGGTCTATTATCCCTTGGCAGTGAAAGGGTTAATAATCACAAACTCTCAATACCTAGAATTTCTATCGCAGGGTTTAACGTTTTCTGTTTTCTTTGTTCTTACAGTTTCATATTGAATCCCCCACGACATGGCTACCGTAGCGCCAGCAACTGTTCACCAGCACGTCGAAATGGCCGAGGTTTCGCTGAACGGCGAGCAGAAGGAAGTGGAAACTCTCGTCCAGCCGTTTTCAACCGAGTCTGCTGAGGAGCTCTCAAGGGATGCTACCGCTGAAATCAATCCAGCGTTTCAAGCGGACGAAACCAAAGAGGAGTCGCCTCCCTTAACCTACATCGACTTCCTACC
>CM072527.1:42395882-42498382 GCA_036898135.1 Oncomelania hupensis
TCTTTTCTTTTCTTTTCTTATCTTACCTTATCTTATGTTATCTTCTTTTTTTTTAAAATCTGTTCTTTAATTTTTGCTACATAAGCCTGTAGAGCAAATTTTAAAAACTCCACTGAAGTGAAATCGAAGCTGCAGTATTAGCTGATTGCAAGAAAGCTTATGATAGCATAAATTGCAGTTATATAAGTTAGTTACTAGGGTAAGTCAAGGTATTATAGTCCTCATGTATACTAGTGATCACAGTCACTTATCCCACTTTCCTTGTATAGATCAGTCTAGTTCTAGTCTCGGAACGCTTAAGATGTTTGAAAGATGTTAAAACAAACATCTGTATGAACTCTACATGTGTGCAAGTATTTTTTTTTCATTCAGTGTGTTTGTGTGTGTGTGCGTGCGTGTGTGTGTGTGCGTGAGTGTGTGTGGGAAGAGCACACAAATATACACTTGCATTTTAAATCCTTCTTGTTCTTCAACATTGTTACTGTTTTTCAAGTAACGATTCTGTTTCTTCCAGGTCGCATTTTGACAGTAGAGACAGTACCGTACAAAGCCGTCGAGTCTGATTCAGTGGAAGACGATCTAAACACAGAAAATACCTTGTGGACAGAGGTCGGCAGAAACTGTCGTCTCTTCCTTCTCGCCGTTCGCATCTTCTATGTTGTTGGGCAGCCTGCCTTTGAGAAAATCGGTGAGTCATTGGTCTGTTTGAGGTTTCAAAGGCACAGTCATTATTTAGCGAATTGTTTTGATAGTGCTTATTTTTTTATATCTCGAGAGCTGGTCAAGGGCAGTGGGCGAAAACAGTAGGCCTATCTAACTCAAGTTGCCCAAAGCGCTAACATCAAAATTCATCATTTTGTACGTTGGAAAAGTGCTAGATCTCCGTGATGTCAAAGACACAATAAGTATTTCGGAATTAATTCACCTTTTCGTCTCAAAAGACGTTCATTGAAAATTGATCAGATCTCGATATTTCAAATCATTTCGCCCATGGTGGAGATTCTTTAACATTTTTCGGATTACAAACCTTTAGATTCCAATCCGATTAGGCTTTTATTAATGTAGTTTTTTTAAAAATGATATTAGACTAAGTTTTGATTTTAAAATTATGCACGAATATGTAAAAAACAAATGTTAAAAAAGAATATAAGGAACTCACTCGCTGACCAGAAAACATGTTTGATCTAAAAAAAAAAAACAACAACAAAACAACAACAACAACAACAACAACAACTATATATGTATATATAAAATATATATAAATATATAAAATATAAATATAAAATCGAGTTTCAAATTATATATAATACAAGCTTCATCCCATTTCAATCTTAAATGAGTTCAAACATGAAAAGTATGTACATTTTAGAATATACATACAATGTAAATTTTCTCAAAACAAGCTTTGGTGGAATTGTATTTTTGTATGACATTGTTTTAATTGTGTGTGTATTTACCTGCTGTCACAAGACAGACTAAATATCTTGAATCTTGACCTATAAGGAAACTCCATCTCTTTTAGACATCCAAGAAACTTTAGCAATGAATAATAATAATAATAATAATAATAATAATAATAAGTAGTAGTAGTAGTAGTAGTAGTTGTTGTTGTTTTTTGTAGTAGTAGTAGTAGTAGTTTTAATAATAATTAAAACAAAATAATAATAATAATAATAATAATAATAATAATAATAATAATAATAATAATAATAATAATAATAATAATAATAATAAATAACAATAATATTAATAATCAAAATCATAATAATAGTAATAATAGTACTACTACTACTACTACAACTACTACTACTACTACTAATAATAAACATAATAATAATAACAATAATAAATAGTAGTAATAGTAGTAGTAGTAGTGGTGATGGTAGTAGTAGTAGTAGGAGGAGGAGTAGGAGTAGTAGGAGTAGTAGTAACAGTATTTTACTACTACTACTATTGCTACTACTACTACTACTACTACTACTACTACTACTACTATGAATTTTTTTAAATAATAATAATAATAATAATAATAATAATAATAATGATACTACTACTACTACTACTACTACTACTACTACTACTACTACTACTACTACTACTACTACTACTACTACTAATTATTATTATTAGCAGTATTATTAGTATTAGTTTTGTAAAGCGCATATGCAAACAAGAAGTTTTTCTAAGCTCATTACACACACATGTAGACCTACTGGCAAGGATGATAGTTATAACATAGAACTATCAAACACTAAAGCTGGGGAGTTTTTTTTTATCAACAAAAAAACATACACCCAGTACAATAAAAGCAATATAAAATACTCATTGTCGATAATGGTAAAAAGCCATTTACAAACATGCAAACACGCACTCACACTCACAGACACACACACACGCATATATACACACACCCACACCCACATCCACACACACGCTTAGACAATAATAATAAATTAAAACTTTGTTTAAACACAACATAGTGATAAACATAAAATACATTGAAGAGGAAATCTTCCATTATAATATGTATAGGTTTTGACGAACACAAAACCATATAAGGGGGTTCTACATTTCAGTGTTACTTTTGCTGATTTCAGGCTACTATGACCAGGTGCCAGACTTCAGTCAGAATCCTGAAGGTCTGGGACTGAGAGTGAAGTTTGCTCCCTATTCTCAGACAGTTTCAAGGGCAGCATTGTGGCTAAAAGATCAGCATGTGAGTGTCATCATCAGTGTCGTTATCATCGTCGTCGTCGTCGTCATCATCATCATTATCATCATCAACTTCATCATCATCTTCATCATCATTATCATTATTATCGTCATCATCATCATCATCAGCAGCAGCAGCAGCAATAGCATGTCAAAATTATTGTCAACCCTTCCCCCCTCCTCCTTCTTCTCCTCTCTTTCCTCCTCCTCCTCCTTCTCTTTATCATCATCATCATCATCATCATCATCATCATCATCATCATCATGATCATCATCATCATCATCATCATCATCATCATCATCATCATCATCATCATCATCATCATCATCATCATCATCGTTAAAGTTGTCTTCGTCGTCATCACCATCATCATCGTTCTCCTCCTCTTCCTCATTATTATCATCATCACTTTTGTCTTATCGGCGTTATGGCAGGGCTCGAACTTATGTGACTTAGGTACGAGATTTTCAGGTGACCGAGGTTTTTCTCTGGATACTCCGTCTGTTCTCCCTCTGTCTCCTCAATAAAGGTATTTGACGCAGTCTTATCTACAATTTCACAAAACGCATACACGAAAAATGGATTTCCTTTCCGTCTTCTTACAGCGACCTGACTTTTACACTACATGTTTGAGTGAGGAATATGTGTGTATTGTTGCGCATGTAGGAATGCCTGTAACATGTGAGCATCTATGTTTACAGATCGCCGCGCCTTTGCATTGTTGTTGTTGCTATTATTATTATTATTATTATTATTATTATTATTATTATTATTATTATTATTATTATTATTATTATTATTAGTGGTGGTATTATTATTATTATTATTATTAGTGGTGGTATTATTATTATTAGTGGTGGTGGTGGTAGTAGTAGTAGTAGTAGTAGTAGTAGTAGTAGTAGTAGTAGTAGTAGTTGTAGTAGTAGTAGTAGGCCTACTATTATTTTTATTATTGTTGTTGTTGATATTATTTTTTTAAAATTGTTATTATTATTATTATTATTATTATTATTATTATTATTATTATTATTATTATTATTATTATTATTATTATTATTATTAATATTATTATTATTATTATTATTATTATTATTATTATTATTATTATTATTATTATTATCAATTAGGTCTACTATTATATGTATTGTTGCTGTTATTATTATTATTATTATTATTATTATTATTATTATTATTATTATTATTATTATTATTATTATTATTATTATTATTATTATGTTTAACTGATACTTTGTTGCAGGGCACGAAAGTGGTGAACATACAATCCGTCACCTTGAAAATGGAGAGACAGGGCGGAAGTAAGTATTAAATTTCATTCCGTTTTTTTTTTTTGTTTTTGTTTTTTTTTTTTTTTGGGGGGGGGGGGGAGAAGGGGGAGGGGTTTCGCAGGTAATATCTGAAAAAAATTAGAACTAGTCGGGAAACAGAACCAAATGTCGGTCGGACATTGCACGCCATATCTCAAAAACCACTAAACGGATTTGACAAAACTTCATTGAAACATTACCTGCGTTAGTCGCCAGTCTTCAGGGCCGTCATATCTCCAAGTCATTGTTTTTTCTAATGATCTTTAGCATAAAGGTCTACTTCAAATCAACGCCAGTATTTCGATGGCACTCCGTTTATCAGTCAGTCGGCTGGTTGGTCGGTCCCTCACGCCGAACTTCACTTTTTATTTTTCAAAACACATTTTTGCCTAATCTTAAGAATGTCTGAACCGATTTTCATTGTATATACAGTAAGTCCTCGGGTTACGCCGGTCTCGACTTACGTTGTTTCGTGGTTACGTCGCTCCTCCCCATAACAATATAATAAATAATATTACGCGTCGTTCCCACACCAGCTAATTGCCTATGTGAGCAGCACTCTTTGGTTCCTCCCAAGGAGTACTCCTTGGTTCCTCCACATTTCCGTCTTACGCGGTTTAGCGTCGTAAGCGACGTAAACAAACGGGAGCTAGTTTAATTCATGTGGTAAGGAATTGTTTTCTCTTCTTTTTAATACTTTTAAACAATGTCATTAACAGTTCCTATCCTATCCTATCCTGTCCCATAACCCGAAGGTCGTAGGGGCACCACAGATGATCGCTTAACCAGCATACTCCATCTTTCTCTGTCCTCAGCAGCCCTCATGGCTTCGCTCAGTGTCAAACCAGTCCATTCTCGAATGTTGTCCTCCCACCTCTTTTTCGGTCTCCCCCTTCTTCTACCTCCTTGCACTGTGCCTTGCAGAATGGTCTTTGCAAGTCCTGATGATCTGGTGACGTGGCCATACCATCGGAGTTTCCGTTTCTTCACCACTGTGAGCAGGTCATCGTGTTGTCCAATGGCTTGTGTGATGGTCTGTCGGACTTCAACGTTGGTGATGTGTTGGGTATAGGAAATGCACAGAAGTCTTCTGTAGCACCTCATCTCCATGCTTTGTATTCTTCGTTGGAGATCTGCTGTGAGGGTCCATGCTTCGCAAGCATATAGGAAGATGGAGATGACCAGAGAGCGCAGCAGTCTTACTTTGGAATGTAGACTGATGGTTCTGTCTTTCCAAATGGGCTTCAACCTTGTCAGGGCAGCAGTTGTTTGTGCGATCCTGGAGAGGACTTCCTGTCGAGACCCATTGTCTGACACAATGGCTCCTATATTTGAAGCTGTGCACTGTGTTGAGGGATTGGCCTTGTACTTTGATGTCCGTGTTGATGCCATTGGTGTTGTTGGTCATCATTTTGGTCTTCTCCGCACTTATTTCCATTCCATAAGCTCTGGAGGTGGTGTCAAGCCTCTGTACAAGCTGTTCAAGTTCTTGTTCCTCTCCAGCCAATCCATCAATATCATCCGCAAAACGAAGATTGGAGATTGCTCTGCCCCCTATACTGACTGTGCCTTCGTGATCTGCAAGAGCATCTGACATGATGCGCTCTAGGAAGATGTTGAAGAGTGTTGGAGAGAGTAGGCATCCTTGACGCACACCGATTGTTGTTCTGAACCAGTTCCCGATGACGCTGTTATGGAGGACTGCACTGGTAGCCTTGTCATACAGGCTTTTGATGACTTCTATAATTTTAGGGCTGATGTTGTACACTTTCATGGTTGCCCATAGAGCTGCATGCCAGACTCGGTCAAATGCCTTCTTGAAGTCTATGAACACATGATATAGATGTTGTTGGTGCTGTAGGTATTTCTCACAGATTATTCTGAGGTTGAAAATCTGTTCAGTGGTACTTCGCCCTGCCATGAATCCTGCTTGTTCTTCAGCTATGATTTGTTCAGCTTGTGGTTTCAACCTGTTGAGTATTATTTTCAGGAGGACCTTGCTGGGATGGCTGATGAGGCTGATGGTGCGGTAATTTTCACACTCCTGAAGGTTACCTTTTTTGGGAAGAGTGATGACAAGCGACTGGGTCCATGGTGTAGGCCATTCCCCACTCTGCCAGATCTTGTTGCAGATAATGGTGAGAGCATCAGTCATCGCTTCTCCTCCTGCTTGTAGCAGTTCCGCTGGTATGTTGTCCACTCCCGCTGACTTCCCTTTCTTCAGCGATTGCACTGCTGCCTCAACTTCTTCCCGGAGAATTGGGAGGATTTCTTCTTCTTCTCTGCTCTCGGGACATGCTAGAACTGATGGGTCTCCATTTGGTGTATGGTTGTAAAGGTCAGAGCAGTACTCTGTCCATCTGTCCAAGACTTCTTGTTCTTCTGTAAGGCAAATGCCAGACTTGCTTTGGATAGTGGAGACTTTGGGCTGTTTAACACTTGTCAGCCGCTTCACAGTCTGGTAGGCCTTCTTGCTGTTGTTCTTGTTCAGATTGTTCTCTATTTCCTGGCATTGATCTTCTATCCAGTTCTCCTTTGCTGTGCGCATGCCTTTTCGGATGTCATTGTTGATTTTTCGGTAGACATCAGCTCCCTGTGAGGTGTTCTTTTTCTTTTTTAACTCTCTTCGTTTATCACACAGATCCAAAAGTTCAGGTGTGATCCACGGCTTCTTCTTTGGTCGGTGCTTGCCAAGGATCTCAGTGGCGGCATCTGTTACAGCTGAGTTGAAGGTATTGGCCATGGTGTTGACATCTACTTCGCCTGCCCCCAAAATAAGCAGTGGTGCAAATTTCCCTCCAATTGTGGCCTGAAATATTTTTGCCACCTCCGGGTCTTGCAGTTTGTCCAGGTCGAACTTCAGCCTAGTGCACTTTGCTGTATTTACTCTCTTCAAATGGAGCCGGAAAGACATCATCACGAGATCGTGGTCACTTCCAATGTCTGCTCCTGGAAAAGTGCGTGTCCTGCCAATGTTGATGCTTGATCTGAAGCGTTTCTTGACCATGATGTAGTCGATCTGGTTGTGATGTTCCCCGCCGGGACTGTGCCATGTCCATCGTCTGGATTTTTTGTGGAGACCAAGCGTGTTTGCCAGTACCAGATTGTTGTATCTGGCAAACTCCAATAGCCTCAGACCCCTGTCATTTGTCTCGTTGTTGCAGTGGGGTCCGCATGTGTCTCCCCAGTTGTGGTGCGCATCTTGGCCAACCTTGGCATTCCAGTCGCCTTGCACTATGACTATGTCCTTCTTCGGCACTTGGTCAAGGACCGCCTGTATATTTTCATAAAAATCCTCCACTTCGCTGTCTTCATAGTCTGATGTTGGGGCATAGGCCTGGATGATGGTAATGTTGAAAGGGGTTGCTCTCAGACGGATGGTAATGAGTCTACTGGAGACTGGGCGGCAACCCATGACAGTGGCTAGAATGTTCTTGTGGACCAAGAATCCAACGCCTTGTTCTTGCCTGTCATCTCTACCGCTGAAATAGAGCTTGTGGCCTTTGTCAGTCGTTGTTTCACCTAGGCCTTTCCAGCGCAGTTCGCTGATACCTAGAACGTTCCATCGATAGTGGTCCAGCTCGTGGGCCAGTTCTTCTAATTTTCCTTCCGCAGTTAGGGTCCTGACATTCCAGGTTCCTATGACGATGTTGTTTCTCGTGCGGATCTTGCTAGTTTGTCCATCAGTAGCATACTTTTCACCTCCGTCCTGGTGGCCAACGGAAGGCGCGGTCCTTGTGTAGCCGGGCGACGACCGATCCGGCATGGAATTAGTGGATAGCCTCATCATGTGTTGTGTCTTGGGCAAAAAAAGACCTGGCAGGGCCCAATCCTCTCCAGGCTGTTGGCCACAGCCGAAATCCACGAATACAGTGTGGCTCGCCTTGGCCCTGAGCACGTGGTCGTTGAACCTGTAGTAACGTGAGGTTCCTCCGCCCTGGCCGGTGACTTCTGTGTAGAAGACTTTCGCCCAGTGATGCCGTGCTAACATCACCCCTGTTAGTCGCCTCTTACGACACGCCGGGAAACGTTGGGTCTATTCTATTTGCCCGAACCCACAGAGCATTAACAGTTACAGTACAGTATATAGCACTGTCCGTACAGTACAGGTATTTTTCTTTATGTTTCGACTTACGATATGAAATTCGGGTTACGACGCGTCCAACGAACGGATCAACGTCGTAACCCGAGGACCCCCTGCACTTGTTACTACTACGCGGCATTTAATAGCATTCATATTAGTACTGTCTCAAAGGTCAAAGTCACTGCGGTCCATTCTTTTTGTAAACACGTGTATTTAAAAATTGGCCGAACCGCTTTTTAAGATGCATGTAGTTTAGATAGTGGCCAATCGTTCCATATCTTCATGTTTTTATGTTCCTTATGATACACATGAGACACAACAGCTCCAAGAAAATTAACACTTGTTTTAAAAAAAAAACAACTTTATATGTTTGCCCCCAGATAAGAATGTTTTTGTGTTTCTGGAAACACATTTGAATGGCTTAACATCTTTTTTTCTTTTCTTTTTTTTTTTTTCCTCAGGCGGGCTGTACAAGGTCAACTCTCTAGCCACCAGTTACGCTGAAGCTCCGAGTTTGATGGAATCGCGCTACATCAAAATCCTGCGCCTGTTCTACACGAAAGAAAAGAAAGCGGACACCATGGGGCTGTATGGATCCACCCAGATGACTACCCGGTTGTTCGTTCCCACCAAGACCGTGGCCTGGGGCAAGAGCTTCGAGACCTTCTCCAAGACCATGCAAAGAACCATCGCCTGGCTCAGTGCTACAGGTTAAAAAGAAGAAGTTGTACATTATGTTATCGAGGATGCACTAATTTTTTTCTCCTACCCCTATACTATCGAGGATGCACTAATTCTTTCCGCCACCCCTATACTATCGAGGATGCATTAATTTTTTCCGCTACCCCTATACTATCGAGGATGCACTAATTCTTTCCGCTACCCATATGATATCGAGGATGCACTAATTCTTTCCGCTACCCCTACACTATCGAGGATGCACTAATTCTTTCCGCTACCCCTATACTATCGAGGATGCACTAATTCTTTCCGCTAACTCCTATTCTATCGAGGATGCACTAATTCATTCCCGCTACCCCTATGCCATCGAGGATGCACTAATTCTTTCCGCTACCCCTATACTATCGAGGATGCACTAATTCTTTCCGCTAACTCCTATTCTATCGAGGATGCACTAATTCATTCCCGCTACCCCTATGCCATCGAGGATGCACTAATTCATTCCCGCTACCCCTATGCCATCGAGGATGCACTAATTCTTTTCCGCTACCCCTATGCTATCGAGGATGCACTAATTATTTTTTTCGCTTCCCCTATGCTGTCGAGGATGCACTAATTATTTTTTGCTACCCCATATACTATCGAGGATGCACTAATTCTTTCCACTAACCCCTATACTATCGAGAACGCACTAATTCTTTCCCGCTACCCCTGTGCTATCGAGGATGTACCCATTCTTTTCTCCTACCCCTATGCTATCGAGGATCCACTCATTCTTTTTCGCCACACCTGTGCTATAGAGGATCAACTAATTCTTTTCCGCTACCCCTAATGAGAATTCCTTCCTCTTGGTTTTAATGCGCCAGTGGTGTGGACTAGGACCTCTAACTGCTGTCTGGTGTGGAAAGTGCGCTATCTAACACCCGATTGGGACCATGATTTTGAACACGCCCCTCCTCCCCTCCTCGAACGATCCATTTAACATTCACAGTGATTGTTGCCCCACTGAAAAAATAAGCTTACAACAAAAAATAACATTTTCGAAAGTCATCATCATCATCATCATCATCATCATCATCATCATCATCATCATCATCATCATCATCATCATCATCATCATCATCATCATCATCGTTTCTTCTTCTTCATCCTCATCATCCTCATCATCATCGCCGCTGCCATCTTTATCTTTATCATCATCTTACCGCCGTAATAAGTCACATATGAGCTGAATGTCATGGAAAAACTTACTGTCGCCATTTTGCAGGGACTCCCGTGCTTAGTATGGAGACCGTGAAGTACCAGGTGTCACCCGAAAACAGCGAGGGGGCTGGCGTGAACGATGAACGTGTGGACACCGTCATCAACTCCAACTCCGGCCAGTATCATCTCACGTGCATCAGGTAAGGGATGAGGAAGATAAGCCTCACCCTAGTCTACCCCTTTACGTCACGTCAGTTTAGAACTTCCGCTCTGTTTTCTGCACTTCCGCCTTGTTTTTTCTGTGCTTCCGCCCTGCTGAAGAGTCGTAAGTTTCTCTTTAAAAAAAATAATGTTAAAAAAAATATGGACGTGTAGCTGCTGTTTCGGACTTTAAAAAAGTGTATTAACCGTCCCACATTAAAATTGAAGGCGTTTCTCGACTGTGTAATTTTTCACCTCTTGTGAGTCCGTAAATGATTGACAGGCAGCGTTGTTTTTCTTTCCCGTTTTGTCAGAATAGCAAAAGATGTTTTATTGTTGCCGTGGTCTTTTGTTTGTTTGTTTGTTTTTATGCGAGACGGTCATACAATCATAGCAACCGAAACTTCACGTTGACGTAAAAGGATGTAGATGGCGTGAGATTAGAGAAGAGAAAGTAAAGAGTAATGAGAAGAAAAGAAGAGTGGAGAGAAGAGAAGAGGTAACCGAAGAAATAAAGAAAGAGAAGTAGAAGGAAGGGTGAGCGAAAAATACAGAAGAGGTAGCGCAGCATGCAGTGTTGTGGTTTGGCCACGCGCTAGAAATTATTATTATTTATTATTTAATCGTTCTTATATAGCGCTTTTCCAGCTCAAGAGCTGCTCAAGGCGCTGGCCGATACAGAATCTAACTCAAGCCGAGGCGATAACTTGCAGCCTTTTGGCGCATCGTAATAACGCTCCAGACAACTGAGCACAATCCTGGGCAGCCAGGGATGGGGGAGAAGGACCTAGGTGCATGCTGGGTGTGTTCTTGTCACCGTCTAGGGCATAAGCGTCCGGATCTTTAAAGTTCGTTATGATGGAATGTATGTGACACAGACTAGACCTCGGTTTATCGTCTAGGGCATAAGCGTCCGGATCTTTAAAGTCCGTTATGACATGATGTAATGTATGTGACACAGGCTAGACCTCGGTTTATACTCTCATCCGAAGGAGTAGGAAACGGGAGTAAAGTGTCTTTCCCAAGGACACAACACAATGCCCCGGCCTGGGCTCGAACCCGGGACCTTCAGATCAGCAAGCCAAAGCTCTACCATTAGGCCACCTGCCTGTTTCACGTTAAGAATCGTCAGGAAGGGTTACTAAGCTTACCTGGATACCCAGGTGACTATGCTTGGAAGGCTCGCTCGCTCCCTCGCTATGACGGCGTACTAGCGCCAAAACCGAGAGTTACCATTATCACTAGATAATTGAAATTATCACGTGTTCTGTGTAATTTACAGAGATATCGGTAATCCGCAGTTAATAATTATCAGTATTTGCCACGCTTTCCTAGCGCCAAAACCTAATAATCACAAATATCATCAGATAATTACAATTATCAAGAGATAATTACAATTATGAAGCGATAATTAACATTATCACTGAAAATTATAAATATCAATTTAATAATGATGAGCATGTGTGGCCCGATGCGCGATGCGCATGCACGGCAGCGGCACTGTTCACAGCACGCCTGGGGGTTTGGCCCTAGTAAAGCGTGGCCAAAACTGAAAATTAGTAAATAACACTGTGAATTCGCGGTATCTTTGTAATTTACACAGAACACGTGTTAATTGCAATTATTACTGATACATGTAAGTTTTGCAGGTTTTGACGCAAGTAAGCCGCCTTACCAAAATTAAGCATGATCACGTGAAAATTATAATTATTAAGTGACAATTATAATAATTATGTGATAATTCGAATTTTCAGTGTTGGCGCATTTTCAGGCGGATTGATAGAGCCAAAACTGAAAATTAAACATGATCACGAGAACATAATATTTGTAAATGTTCAATGATAATTGTAATTATTTCTTGATAATTGTAATTATCCCATGATATTTGTAATTATCGCATGACAAATGTAATTATCAGGTTTTGGCGCTAGTAGGCTGCCATAGGCAACCCACCAAACGACACACTGAAACACATTGAAACAAGCGCACGTCGAACCCCAGTCCCACCCAGCTGCGAATGGGTATTTAGATCTGTTGAGAACCGGTGTCACGTCCTCAAAGTTCCGGGTGTCTTACTTTGGCCGGGCTCCTTTGCGCATGCGCCAGGTCAAGTCGAGCCGGCTTTTTCACGATATTCTTAGGCGTCGTAACCCTAACCCTTTCCCTAACTCTAACCCTAACCCTAACTCTAATCCTTACTAAGACTACGAAAGCACTGTGCGCATGCGTCGAATTTTGTAATGCATCGACCAATCAAAATGCTCCCAGTCGTTCCCAGCCCAATTAAGATACTAGGAACTTTGACGATGTCACACCGGGAAGCGAACTTGTTTTTTCCAACCTAGTTCCAGTCATTCGCCGAAAAAAGCAATTACCGAAGTCGAACGAAGCTCTCCGAGTCGAGAGAAGCTATCCGATGTTTTACGAACGAATGCTGGCAGGACTACGTGAAACCACAGGCTGGGACGTCTCGTCTTTCGTAGGCCTCAATTACTTACTATACGTACGTATGTAGGAGGCCCACGAGTTTACAAAGACGAAAGAGAAGACTTCAGAGCCTGTGGTGAAACATCCGTGCATAAAAATAGCCGCTGTTGCTTCCAGATCTAATTCTATTTCGATCTGCACAGCTTCAAGCTCTAAGTCAAGTCGAGATTCGCATTTCGAAGCAGTTAGTATTATTATTATTTTACATGTATGATGATTAATATACTGACACAATTAGTAATAAAGAGAAAAAGTAATACATAACACATAATGCACACGTACAACGATTTCACATCTATATCAACAATAAAACCATGACAAAACTTCAAAGCGCTATGGATACGTTGATGTCCCTTCAGCACAAGGCAAAGCAAGTTTATAATGGTCTAAAAAAAACGTCACATTTGTATTGCAAGCACCAAAGCAATTATTTATTTAAATAATATTATTCTTTTTAACTGATACAGTAAATTTGTTATATGTATTTCAATGATATGTATTTTAATGAGAAACACGTATTTTAAAAAATGTTGCGTGGCAGGCGGAAATTTCCATAAATCATCTGAAAACTTTGGTAAATCTATAAGAAAAAATAACCAGTAACACCATCTGAATATTTCGGGTTACATCCAACTTCAGCAAAAACAAACAAAACGTCACTGACCATATTTACACCATTGAGCACGCACAGCAGCACACTATTCCTTTTTTTTTTAAAAGTAGGAATAATAATAATAGTAATAATAATAATAATAATAATAATAATAATAATAATAATAATAATAAATTACAGATTTAACTAAATAACTATACTACTACTACTACTACTACTACTACTACTACTACTACTACTAGCGAAGTTGAGGTCTTGATTTTGTGGTCCTGATTCGGCTCTTTGCAGTCCGCTGGACCCTGTAAGCAATGAATAACTAATTAGCTATTAATTTAACTCTGATCTCGAGCTGTCTTGATTTTGTGGTCCTGATTCTGCTCTTTGCAGTCCGCTGGACCCTGTAAGCAATGAATAACTAACTATTAATTTAACTCTGATCTCGAGATATTTTAAAAAAAATCACTTAGCCTACTCGTTCTTCACCGGAAATTTAAAGATTCAAATATTATAAAGTATAGACCTAAATATTATTAATTAGAATAGATATAGTTTATACATTTATTTACGTATAAAACAAACCATACAGGTCTAATAATTATATTCAGCTAGTGAGCTTCTTCGCTGCGCGAAGATTGACTTATAATAATTCTATAATGTAGATTATACTGTATAACAGTGTCTACTTGGTTCTAGGCAGGAAATGGGGAATGTTATTATTAGCCAACTGCTGAGAACTAACAAAATGCAAATCAAGGAACGCAACTATTAAATATGGTCGATAATAACAAAGTATACGTTGCGAAATGCTAATCTGTGTACATCGAATAGAATTAGAAGCAACAGCGATCATTTTTAATGTCAACTAGTCGTAGTCATGCAAGCATCATTTCGTAACACATCGGAGAGCTTCGTTCGACTTCGGTGATTGCCTTTTTGGGCGAATGACTGGAACTAGGTTGGAAAAAACAAGTTTGCCACCGGGAAAGTAAAAGTAAACAAAATGCGCATGGCAGTAGGTTATTACAAAATATTCCTGAAATGGCTCTATGCACAAGTCGGCGCGCGAAAGCGGCATGGTCACGTGCCGCGGGAATAACAAAGCGGTCATGGCTTTTTTTTTTTTTTAGCTCGCTCGCGTGTACTCCAATGCTGCTTAAAAATTTTAACTTTACCGACATTTTGGGATAGTGTGATGTTTTGAACATAGCACATTCGTGCAATAATGATTACAGACAAATTATTATCAGAGGACAGGCTTTTTTTAAAGAGTGATTTGTCACTGACATTTAGTTTAGAGTTCATCAGTATTTCATCTTTCAGTGGAAATCGATGAAAGGAAATGTCATTTTCTTTGCATAAAGGTTTTACGTCGGAGTTAGAGCATCCAAATGCAGCACAGTACTTCACCATTTTCAAACTCGAGCACGCTGTGTTATTCCCGCATCACGTGACCGCCACGCCTTTGTGCATAGAGCCTATTATGATTAACGTACTCACTGTACAAAAAGCAAATGGACTGCCTTTAATTAAAATAGTTAGCAAACTATAGTGAAACGGCGAATTCGCAATGAGCGTTCATTTCCCACAACAACCACAAAATTGAATCTTGACGCTTTGACCAATGTTTTGGTTTTCTTCAGGTTATACTTCGCTCGTCAGTTTAAAGAACCTCCACCGGAAGTGATGTCGCAAACAGATGAGGATTCCTGGGCATCATGGGGCTGCGTCCTCTCTTGAGCTACATCTGCTACTGTGGGCGTCTTTTCCTGAAACATTTTTTTAAAAATATACGCAACGCTTTTGAAAAAAAAAAAAAAAAGGTTATTCTTTTCAAAATGATTTTTCCCCTAATGCTACCATTGTCGTAAATGCATTATTGTTCATTCCGTCCCAAGGACCAGATGAATATTATTTTAGGAATCGTTATTTAAGGGAAAATGGTCCATTTTGTGCACGTACCACCTATGGTCTCACTTAGCATACATTGTCAAGTCGTCAAGGTTTTAAGTATTCTGTTTGCAATCAGGGTATTTTCCCAAATCTGGTTTACATTTTTATTGTCTTATAATATATTATTTGTCATCAGTATTTACTCTTTTTTGTCTTTTTTTTTTTTAAAAACATTAATAGTATTGACACTGTTGATGAGAGAGAAGGAGAATTTTCAGTCTTTTTTTGGGGGGGTGAATAAAAATTTCTTGACTCAAAATGTAAAAAAACAATAGTACTCATTATTATTATTATTATTATTATTATTATTATTATTATTATTATTATTATTATTATTATTATTATTATTATTATTATTATTATTGCTTTCTTTTAGTAGTAGTAGTAGTAGTAGTAGTAGTAGTAGTAGTAGTAGTAGTAGTAGTAGTAGTAGTAGTAGTAATTTTATTATTTAGCTCTTTTTGTCTTATTTATTAGAAATGTAAAACCTCATCTCGGGAAATGATACAGCATCAAATTGAATCTCATAAAAGGTCTCATTAATTTGCGTCTGGTTAAAAAAAAAATCTCATCATAATTCATTGCACTGCGACGTATCTTTAAACACAAGAGAGAGAGAGAGAGAGGGGGGGGAGAGAGAGAGAGAGAGAGAGAGAGAGAGAGAGAGAGAGAGAGGGGAGAGGGAGAAAGAGAGAGATCGATCTAAAATAATGTTCCAATGTTGTTGGTGTTTTTTAACATCCTTAAAACTTTGACTCACATATTTGCAACTTGGTTTGTTTTCATTATTACAGCAATGATATAGTGTCTGCTGAGGAGAGGGTGAATTTCTACAAGCATAATAAATATACAGTTCTGCATTTTGAATATAATTTATATCGACTGTTTTTAATCAATGCCCCCAAACTCTCCCTAACACACAGTGCGGCTGAGACTCGCTGAGCACTCTAGCGAGACTCAACCACCCTGTGTGCACTCCGCACAACCCGCATAACAGTGTAAATAAGCTTGAATATTTTCTTTTTTTTAAATCTTTATTGATACCATTTTTGTTTGTGTGGGTGTGTTTGCGTGCAAATATGCATGCATGTATTTTTGGCAAAGCTAGTACATTTAAGAAATAATAGTTTGTTGTTTTTTTACTTGGTGTTTTTGCAATTTTTGTGCGCAGTCGTTCATTACAATAATAAAATTCACAAGAGATACAAGATGATTTAGGTTATGGTGTGTGTAAATATATGATAACCCCTTGGGGTCATGAGCAATCTTGCCACTGTAGATTGTTCTAACCTATAAATGGAAAAGTGAAAGCCCCAGTTGAAAACCTGTCTTTTCCTTTATAGGCAAGACCGATTCACTGCGGCAACAGTACCCCCGTTGGAGTGCCGGGGGTTTCAGTATAAATAGTATCCCCACTTTCTGGAAATTTAGTGCTTTAAATTCCCACTGTCGCTGTCTTCATCATTTGCTCTTCTTCGCTAGATCAATGACCTACCTTTTTTCTTGAAAACTCTTCCTGGACAAGACTCCTTGTTTGTGTATGAGGTCTGTTGGATCAGCTTGGGAGTGTTGGACGCTTTCTGCCGGGTGGTCACTAGGGCTTCCTATGATGTTATTATTTAGCAATGTAGGCATTTTATATGTATGTGTTTTGTTGATAATTTATAATGATGTTTGTATTCTATTTTGTTTTTGTAACCGGGGGTTCGAGTAGTTGGGGTAAAGCCTCAGCCGTTCCCTGCGTGGGATGTCTTTATTGTAAAGTGACTGGCCGGTGGAGGGCATTCAATTTTCCCACTAGGGTTGTTTCAGCAGATCTTTTATGCGGATCGGGGGTTGTCCGGTCCTGATTTGGCTCGGAAGAGTCCGCTGGACCTAAAGCAACAATCAATCAATCAATCAATATATGATAGTATACATGCATGCCTGTTTGGCAAAGCTGGCACATTGAAGAAATAATAACTTCTTTTGATTTGGTATTTGTGAGTTGTTTGTGTGCAACACAATAATGAAATTCCTAAGCTTAGACCACAGATTCAAGATACAAGATGACTTAGGTTATTTGTCCCCATTTTTGACACAATAAGGACATAATTATAGAGATCGGTTTGAGCAAGGATTATCCATCCTGTCCACTTTGGATTTGATGACAATGCAATTCCCAAGTAAATTTATTGTCACACCAACAACAAAAAATGATCAAGCGTCTTTGGCACCCTGACCTATAAAAACATATATTTTTGTCTGTAAACATCTAGCTACTCTTCCGCCATTTCAAACGACTGCCGTATTGGCCTGTATCACAGGCACCCGTATATCTCTAAATAGCTCTCTGCTAACTAAGAATACAATGTAATATACAATACAGTAAGTCCTCGGGTTACGCCGGTCTCGACTTACGTTGTTTCCTGGTTACCACGCTCCTCCCCATAAAAATATAATAAATAATATTACGCGTCGTTCCGCCTTACGCGGTTTAGCGTCGTCGGTGACGTAAACAAACGGGAGCTAGTTTCTGGCGAGCGGCGGAAGAATACGCTTTGTTGTGGTTATACGGCGGGGATGACGGCGTCGCTTCCTACGCTGGCGTCGCTTCCTACGCTCAGTCACTGTACATACGCCATTTTGGTTTACGCCGTCTATCTCTCTCACGTATTTTATCGTTTTTTTGCCCTTCTTCTGATGGTAGTGCATCAAAGAAAAGAAAGGCCATCCATCACCATAAAAGTTAAAATGGACATTATAATATTAATACTTTTTATGTCATTAACAGTTACAGTACAGTATATAGCACTGTACGTACAGTACAGGTATTTTTCTTTATGTTCCGACTTAGATGAAATCGGGTTACGACGCGTCCAACGAACGGATCAACGTCGTAACTCGAGGACTCCCCCGGTACTGTAAGTATGCATATAGCGTTCCACTCCGCTCACATCCCGATACAGGCCCCTGTGGTCTATATGTTGATATCGCGAATTCATACGGAAATTAAAAATAAAAATAAAAAAGACCCTGCATGACTGACATTCATGCACTTTTAAATTTTGACAGAAAGAGCCACTCAGCAAAATTTAATACCGGCTAACACGCTCTGGATAATTGTGTAATAGTAGTTGACTTGTTGTTGTTCGTTTTGTCGTTGTTGTCACAGAAGTTGTTGTTGTTGTTGTTAACGACCAAGTCTTGGATTTTTTTAAAATCGCAAAAGCTGTTGTTATTGCAAAACAACACACACACACACACACACACGCACACACGCACACACACCCCTTCCCCACACACACACACCCGCACACCCACCCTCACACACATCCTCACACACACACTTAGTGTTGTTGTTAGTTTTTGTTTTTTTTCTCCTAAAGTTGTTGCTATTGTTCATTTGCTTGTAGACGGATTTGTCTAATCCTATAATTGAACATATGACCAGGATGGATAGTGAGTTTGAGTAATACTTGGTTAATTTTGAAATACATGTTTGACTTTTGTACGTATATAGTGTACTGTATTCACTCAAATGTTTTTTTGGTTTTCGTTTTTGGTTTTGTTTTGTTGTAAATGAAATAAACAACATTTACTTTATAATTGTATGTACATCTCTCCCTCTCTCTGTCTCTCTCTGTCTTTTTCTGTCTCTTTCTCTGTCTCTCTCTCTCTCTCTCTCTCTCTCTCTCTCTCTCTCTCTCTCTGCGAAGCCGGTGTGTGTGGGTGGGTGGGTGGGTGGGTGTTGGGGGATATGCGTGTGTGTGCGTGTATGTTTGTTTGTGTGTGAATGAAGTTTCTCTTTCTCACTCTGTCTCTTTGTCTGTCTCTCTCTTTCTCTCACTCTGCGTAGGCGCTTTGTATGTGTGTATGTGTGTGTGCTTGCGGTGTGTGTGTGTGTGTGAATAGAGTAAACAAAACTTACTTTATACGATCTTGCCTCTGGTTTGTGTGTGTGTGTGTTTATGAGTGTGTGGCTGTTGTTGTTGTTGTTGTCCCAACTCTAACGGTGTGTCCAAATCAGCCTATTCCTACAAAGTCTATACTTCTTAACTTGCCGCGAAGAAAGAGATAGTGGCTTTCCGCGCTGCCCATTGTGCTTTTTTTTTTAAAATTCCTGCTCTACTACTACTACTACTACTACTACTACTACTACTACTACTACTACTACTACTACTACTACTTCTACTTCTACTACTACTACTACTACTACTACTACTACTACTACTACTACTACTACTACTACTACTGGATGCTATATACGCGCTTTTCTCCAAAACATCAATGAGGTTCAAAGCGCGCGTCGATCTGTACCAACATATATGTTCACATATTTTAGACTATACAATGTCACCACATACACAACAAACGCACCTCTATCACGCAAACATGTGGAGTATGGAGATCGCTGTTGGGCCTACTAGTCGGATAGTGCAGTGGTTGGAGCACTCGCTACTGTGTCGAAAGTGAAGCACCGTCCGGTGCGGTTAGCACTTGGATGGGTGACCGCTAAGGTGTGAAGCGACAAACAACAACGCCCCCAGTTGACTCAACTGTGATTGAGTACCTACTCTCTTGAGGGTGGGGAAGGTAAAGCAGCGAGGGAGAGAGTTGGGCATCACCCTCATTACGCTGGCCCAAGATAAGTGTGATCTCCAACATCACGCTCCCCTACGGCCACAAGGCTATGGGACTACCTTTACCTTTACCTTTTTTTACCTACTAGAAGACGTACGGAAAGGAAATAGAATTTCATTTGTTCACATTTAAAATTGACTTCCTCCAATAACCATTAACGTTTATTGAAGGGAGGGAGGAAACAGGAATACACGGAGAAAACTGGGTGACCTGAAACACCTATAGATTATACAGTATGAGTGCTCACTGAATCTATTTATCGTGACTCGATGTGTAGAAGAACACCTCCGTCTGGCGTGCAAGGAAAGCCTGGTTCGAACCTCGATAATAACTTGAGTGTGGGTTGTTTTTCTTCACACAGGAGTCGACCATTCTGTATTTTCTCTTTATGCGGTGTTTCACCTCCTTTTCCTCTTGTACCGCCCGCAGTGGCATACACGTTTTAGAAACTCGGTCACCCTACCCCCACACCTCAACCAAAAAAAAAAAAGAAAAAAAGGAGAGCAGATTACAGGCACATACATTTATTTATATTGTTCATTAATGTGGCTCAGAGTTTAGCAGTACTAATTTTTAATTTCGTCTGCCATAGTCATATATTATTTAGACAGCAAAAGCCTAAGTGCAGAGAAGACCAAAATAATGACCAACAACACAAATGGCATTAACACGGACATCAAAGTCCAAGGCCAATCCTTAAATACGGTGCACAGCTTCAAATATTTAGGAGCAATTGTATCAGACAATGGGTCCTGCCAGGAAGTCCTATCCAGGATAGCACAAACAACTGCTTCCATGGCAAGGTTGAAGCCCGTTTGGAAAGACAGGACCATCAGTCCAACGTACGGCTGCTGCGCTACATTGTCATCTCCATCTTCCTATACTCTTGCAAAACATGGATCCTCACAGCAGACCTACAACGAAGAATACAAAGCAGTGGTGAAGAAACGGAAAGTCCGATGGTATGGCCACGTCACCAGAGCATCAAGCCTAGCAAAGATCATCGTGCAAGGCACTGTGCAAGGAGGCAGAAAAAAAAGAAGATGGAGACAGAAAAAGAAGTGGGAGGACAACATTCAAAAATGGACTGGCTTGAAACTGAGCAAAGCCATGAAGGTTGCTGAGGAGAAAGAAAGATGGAGTACGCTTGTCAAACGATCATCTGTGGTGCCCCAACGACATTCGAGTTACTGGATACGATAGATAGATAGATAGATAGATAGATAGATAGATAGATAGATAGATAGATAGATAGATAGATAGATAGATAGATAGATAGATAGATAGATAGATAGATAGATAGATAGATAGATAGATAGATAGATAGATAGATAGATAGATAGATAGATAGATAGATAGATAGATAGATAGATTAGATTAGATTAGATTAGTTTAGATAGATAGACAATACAATACAATACAATACAATACAACACAACACAACAAAACTCAACACAACACAATACAATACAATACAATAATATTTATTGTCCAACTTTCACATTATTGATAAAAGCATAAGATTGTCTTTGGCATTTCATACAATAAATTTGAATAGAATAGATACATGAACAAATATAAAAATTTTCGTCCTTAAATCAATTATATGGCTCGCTGGAGATATTCTCTCTCTCTCTCTCTCTCTCTCTCTCTCTCTCTCTCTCTCTCTCTCTCTCTCTCTCTCTCTGTTTTTTTTTCTGTCTTTATCTCTCTCTTCTCCTCTCTTTCTCTCGCCTCATCCATGCACATACACCCACATATGTACACTCACACTGGCCATGGAACATCAGGTGCTACACTCACAAAGCTCTAAAGCTAACGCAAGTAAGCTTTGCGGCCGAGTTCATGCATGTCTGATGGTTGGTTAGTTAGTTAGTTATTCATTGCTTACAGGGTCCAGCGGACTGCTAAAAGAGCCGAATCAGGACCACAAAGTCAGGACCACAACTTAGTTGAAAGAGGACTCGTCCCTGATCCGTATAAAAGATCTGCCGAAACAACCCCCTTGGTAACACTGAAGGCACTCGGGAAATTAGCGGAGTATCGATAGACTATTATAGTGAGTAGGCATAGTAGTACTGTTTACTTCTTCCACAATAACTGTCACAGACCGTGTACTACTGAATTCTACCACAATAACTGTCACAGGCCGTGGACCTTTCCATTAATTACTAATACCACTGCTAGCTTACTACCACCAGGTTAATCTGTCATTAAAGAGATCATGACACTGATAAATCCTGACGAGCAACATTTGACTTTCATTTCTTCTAATAAAACACAACATCGCTGTCACAAAAAAACAAACAACCCACAAACTATTATATTGGAAATGTGGGGTGGAAGGATCGATGGAGGGAGAGAGGGTATGAGGTAAGGGGTAATGGGGTTTGTTTGGTTGTGGTGTTTAGTGCAGTTATGTTATTTAGAATATTTAATATTAGGAGTAGGACTAACTACTACATGAACATACCAACCTGTGAGGTGCACTTTAACAAATATTGCTGACGGTGGACAAATGTTAAAGAGACCCACTTTGACCCCGCTCCCTCGACAGAACCTTTTTAACATTCACAGTGAGTGTTGCCCCAATGAAAAAAAAGTTTACAATTTAAAAAAACAACCTCTAAATAGTATTTTTTTTAAATCAATAAATTTCGTAGGTTTTGTGACTATAAATAGCAACTGCTAGCCAACATTCTTGAGCTAAAAATAGCATCTACTAAAGCTGGTAAGAAACAAAACTCTTTTCTTTTTTTAGACATTGCTCGGTAAGGGCTTTCGTTTTGTGTTTAATAAAATAGACCTTACCCTACCCCAGACACCAAAAACGCATTCTTTAAGCCGTGTAGCTCACTTTGAAGGGTCGAAGGTCACACTGATGTACCGTTAAAACAAGGGAAATCACTCCCTGTCAGAACCGAAATGGAACATCCAAACATGTAGCGGTTGGTTTGAGCAACGAAAACCCGCTTTATAATTGTTTAATGTAATAACAACGCGAATTTTAGAGTAAACCCGTTTTGGCCAAAAGTAAACAAAGGCTTTCAATGTTGGCCTTAAAGGTTAAAGATATTATAGCAGTATTTTAAATATGTATTAACACAGTTACCAAAATAATGTTGAAATACTATCCGTTCTCTGCCCGTAATTAATCTTCTTTACGCTTTGGCAAGACAAAAACAATGACCGGGACACTTTAGGTCTAACCGTGCGCCCTGAGCTTGCTGCCAGCGTGGAGCAGTGCGCGTAACAAGTCAACACCATCATCCTCATCCGCAACATGAGCATCCTCATCCTCCTCATCATGTGGTCCTCATTGGGCTCTTTGCTCTTGCTGGACCCTATAAACAATGACTAACTAACTAAACCCGATCATCACAAGAAGAAGGGGAAAGGAAGAAAGAAAGAAAGAAAGAAAGAAGAAGTAAGGCAGAAGTATCCTCCTGATATTTAATCGTTCTTAGTTAGCGCTTTTCCAGCTCAAGAGCTGCTCAAGGCGCTGGCGAATACAGTCCCTAAAACAAGCCGCTCTAGCTAGGCGCTTCCACTTTGCAGACTGTGGTCGCATCTACCTCATAAACAACAACTAATCAATTCGTGCAAATTGCCTGACTGGGTGCACAAAACATGACGTCATCTCATACTTTGTGCACACACTCTTTTGATGCGTGTTTTGGAACGCAATTTTGTTTTACAGATTCTGTAGAAATTCAACCACAAAGGGTTAGCGGCTGTTTTGGTCTCCCGAATCATCTTTGTTATGTTTTTTTAAAAGCGTTGATTTTTTTTTTACGAACTCACTCTTTCAGTGCATGTTTTGAGTGCACATTTGCTATTTTGCAGATTCTGCAGAAATTCTCCCCCACACAATTTAAGCTGTCGTGCCAACCCACCCCCTGCCGAGTTTATGCACCAATTAACATTGAGATTAAGTAATACCAATCGCCCACATATTTCGTTGAAAACTGTCGTAAACAAATTCTCTAACCAGACCATCATCTTGGAAAACGAAAGGGAGGAGACCTGCTGTAATTTTACTGCAATGGGTTAAGAAAAGTACGCGATGGTTTGCATCTGAAAATTTTACTATATAAACTCTAGCAGAACATGTGGAAGGTACAAACCAATTCTGCTCAGGATAGCAGACAATTTGGAGAATCAGGAAGTCGCCATGACGTCGCTTTTCCTCGCCTTCCTCTGCCTTGCCGCTTCGGTAAGTTTCTTACAATGTTCTACTTCGGGCCAGACTCTGGTCAGCCATCTTTGAAATGTCGTACCTACTAAACACTAAAGTAACTATGCCTTGTGATATTTAACAACAAAGTAGTGTGACTATTTTTATAGTAATTATAGCAAGCCAGTCATAAAATGAGTATTTCTGTTAGCTGTGGCCAAAAAAATCGTTCAACTGTTCAACATGTACGACGAACCAATACAAGTTTTGAAACTAAATACTCAAAACTGAATTTTAAGCACGAAAAAAAGATATATTTTGTTATAATTTTCAATACTGAACACTCTCAGATATGCCCGCATCTTTAAAAAAACAACCAAGGCTGTCTGGCCTTTACACATTATAGTTTAAAGATTTTTTAAAAATATCTATGTATTTACTTATGTAAACTTCTTCTATTTATGCATTTTCATTAGTTTGCGCTTAAGTTAAATGTTGTATCGGCCAGCGCCTTGAGCAGCTTTTGAGCTGAAAAAGCGCTATATAATAACAAATAAAATAAATAACATCAATAAAAATAACAAAATAAAATAAAATAAATATAAAATGTTAACTGTCATTTTCCACCTTGCCTTCCAACAACCCTTTTTTCCTATCCCACACCCCTTGGGGTCATGAGCAATCTTGCCACTGTAGATTGTTCTAACCTATTAAGGGAAAAGTGAAAACCCCAGTTGAAAACCTGTCTTTCCTTTGTAGGCATGACCGAGTCACTGCTGCAACGGTACCCCCGTTGGAGTGCCGGGGGTTTCAGTATAAATAGTATCCCCACTTTCTGGAAATTTAGTGCTTTAAATTCCCACTGTCGCTGTCTTCCTCATTTGCTCTTTCCCATTCCTGCTCTGTCCTATCACTCTGCTATACTATTTTCTTCTTCGCTAGATCAATGACCTACCTTTTTTCTTGAAAACTCTTCCTGGACAAGACTCCTTGTTTGTGTATGAGGTCTGTTGGATCAGCTTGGGAGTATTGGACGCTTTCTGCCGGGTGGTCACTAGGGCTTCCTATGATGTTATTATTTAGCAATATAGGCATTTTATATGTATGTGTTTTGTTGATGATTTATAATGATGTTTGTATTCTATTTTGTTTTTGTAACCGGGGGTTCGATAAGTTGGGGTAAAGCCTCAGCCGTCCCCTGCGTGGGATGTCTTTATTGTAAAGTGACTGGCCGGTGGAGGGCATTCAGTTTTCCCACTAGGGTTGTTTCAGCAGATCTTTTATGCGGATCGGGGGTTGTCCGGTCCTGATTTGGCTCGGAAGAGTCCGCTGGACCTAAAGCAACAATCAATCAATCATTCCTATCCCACTCTCTTTCGTCCTCAACCGCTGCCTCCTATTGCCAAAATGTGTAAGCAGAAATTAGTTTGTGGTGTTGTTTGCAGGCCCTAGGTCAGTCGGCCGCCCAATCAGGCACGATGACCGCTTCTTCCGGGGACATCCCAGGTCCTGGTATTGCCACTGGAACTGGTATTGAAACTGGTATTGAAACTGGTGCTGGCATTGGCGCTGGCATTGGCGCTGGTGTTGGCGCTGGCATTGGCACAGGCGTCGATGCTGGAACGGCCACTGGTGTTGAAACTGGCGCTGGCATCGGCGCCGGCATTGGCGCTGGTATTGAGACTGGCATCGGAGCTGGCACCGGTGCGGGAACTGCGACTGGCGCTGGTATTGGCATTGGCTCACCAAACCAGCAACAAATCTTCGATCCAGCTTGCTTTAATGTAAGTTCAGTCGAAAGCCTAAACTATCTGTCACTGTCATGAAATTTAGTTTAAAAAAACCTGTAAGGGTTCAAAGGAAGAGAGAAAAACAAGTTTGATTTTTTTTTGTATGGTAATATTCATCATTCATCGAGACAAAATTCGGGTTTCTTTCTCAATGGAAGCTCGGCTAGCGCAGAGTACAGCTACCCCGGACGGTAAGGAATAGCCCTTTCAAATTGTGGTCTTGATCTTGTTCAAGGGTAAGTGCTTGCCTATTATGTCCACCAAGTTTGATTTCCTGTGAATTCCAACTCCTTGGCAACAACAGAATGCAGTAGTGCGTGAGAATAAAGTGGTCTAAAATCACTTGTATGTGAAGAGACGGTAAAATAAAATATTGAATTGAAGAGAGCGCAATAATCAAATGGTCATGATATACACATTGTCATTATTTTTACCGCTCCAGGCGAGATGCGCCGTAGGATTCCGCTGTGTTGGCCTACGTCTGTCGTCAGGGATTGGAACCGCATCACTTCCTTTCTGCGTCCGTAAGTTGACGCCACTACTTTGTAGGCCTATAGTATTGTGTTGTGTTGTATTGTATTGTATTGTATTGTATTGTATTGTATTGTACTGTATTGTATTGTATTGTTGTAATAATAATAATAATAATAATAATAATAATAATAATAATAATAATAAATAATAAACTGGGTATCTGTTTTTGCAGGCGAGCTCACCGCGCTTCACAAATACACACACACACACACACCCACACACACACACCCACACACACACCCACACACACCTACACACACACACGCACACACACACATTTCGATAACTTTCTTACAACCCAAACCGTTAACTTTAACAATGTTGTAATGAACTCAGCACAGGTCCACTACGCCACCCGCACCCTTAATGTTCTCTGCTTCCACACCTTCTGCAGCCGATGATGACACTGGCTGATAGGAATGGAGCGAGGCTTTGACCATGATAGTCCATTAAGCTGCTGTCACATTTCTTTCACTTTATTACAACAAAACCCCGTTAACTTTGACAACGTTGTAATAAACTCAGGACAGTTCGTCAATAACACCACCCCCCACCCTCAATCTTCTCCTCTCCCACACCCTTCTAGAGACATTGGTTGATAGGTACCCAGCCACCCTGGTTGATAGGTACCCAGCCACCCTGGTTGATAGGTACCCAGCCACACTGGTTGATTGGTACCCAGCCACACTGGTTGATAGGTACCCAGCCACACTGCTTGATAGGTACACAGCCACACTGGTTGATAGGTACACAGCCACACTGGTTGATAGGTACCCAGCCACACTGGTTGATAGGTACCCAGACACACTGGTTGATAGGTACCCAGCCACACTGGTTGATAGGTACCCAGCCACACTGGTTGATAGGTACCCAGCCACACTGGTTGATAGGTACTCAGCCACTCTGGTTGATAAATACCCAGCCACACTGGTTGATAGGTACTCAGCCACACTGGTTGATAGGTACCCAGCCACCCTGGTTGATAGGTACCCAGCCACACTGGTTTGATAGGCACCGAGCGAGACTTTTACTCTGCCGTCGTGATTGTCCAATGAGCTGCATATGAGACACAAACTTCACGTGCACTAGCTCCAAAAGAGCCAATCACCAAAACTAGGATTTTTGTTCGGAATCCTGCACTGTTTAGAGTATTACACAATGACATGTACTTCAGAAATATCTGGTTATAACAGAACCATTCGGTGTGGCAACTTCGACAATAAATGATAGGCTATTAGCATGATCTAGATCTACAATACAAATGTCAGGTTTGTTAACCACACTCTCTCTCACACACACACAAACACGCACGCACACACACGCACACACACAAACACACACTATTAAATACAGAAAACCTATAGAATCTAAAAGCTTAAAAAGCAGATTGTACGCTGGTTAAAATGGGTATACAGAGTTAAAACATAGGACCAACATTTACAGCAAAATTAGACTCGGTAACATATTTACATACATGCATAAGGCTCGCAAAAGGTTAAAAAAAAGTACAGGAGCAATACGCACATTAAATGGCAATGGTAATACCAATATGAAAGACAAATAAAACACACTGTAAAGAAATAAAACTGTACATCCAGGAAACAAAAGGGTCGCCGGACCATCCAATCTTCGGCGAAGAAGGTGCAGAACAATGGGAAACAGCACTACAAACTCATTGTGTTGTATTGTATTGTATTGTATTGTATTGTGTTGTGTTGTGTTGTATTGTGTTGTGTTGTGTTGTATTGTGTTGTGTTGTGTTGTAAATCCGCTTTTGCTTGAATGTTTTATGGACTTTAAAAATGATATACCACTGATTGTATTGATTGTATTGAATTGGTTGTAGTGTGTTATATTGTATTTATTGTATGGTGTTGTATTGTATTGCATTTACAGTCATCTTTGTCGTGGCTGTTTTATGAACTTTAATAAAGATAGACTTCGACGCTGTATTGCACTGCAATGTGTACAGTCGGGTATTGTATTTAATGGTATTGTATTGTATCATGTTGTACAGGACCGTTCTGTATTATGTTTACAACTTTAATAATGTGTGTACTTTATTCATTCATTTACTACTACTACTACTACTACTACTACTACTACTACTACTACTACTACTACTACTACTACTACTACTACTACTACTATTACTACTACTACTACTACTACTACTACTACTAATGCTGCTGCTGCTTCTGCTGCTACCACCACAACCACTACTAATAATAACACAAGAATTTATAATGCGCACGCATCTCTCAAGATATAATGACTGGAGGTGCACACATTTTATTTACTTATTTTATAATTTATTTATTTTTGCACGTAATGTCTGTATGTACATACAAGTAATGAATGTTTCACAGGTATGTGTGTATGTGTGTATGTATGTATGTATAAATTTTTTTTCAATCCTAATCTGTTTATTGATTCATTTATTGCGAATTAAACTCGCAATAATGATTGAGTTAAAAAATTAATAGATTTTCATTGAGGAATTGTGTGTGTGTTCGGCAGGTATTTACGCCCAGTGTCCACAGTTAACTGGGTATGGAGGATATGGAAACCAATATTTCATGGGAGGTAATAATAATAATAATAATAATAATAATAATAATAATAATAATAATAATAATAATAATAATAATAATAGTTAGTTAGTTAGTTAGTTAAAATAGACTAACGTCCCCGGACACACAAGCGAATAGGGGACGATGAGTAATAATAATAATATCATCATCATCATCATCATCATCATCATCATCATCATCATCATCATCATCATCATCATCATCATCATCATCATCATCATCATCATCAAAAGATGCTGTTAATGGTGAAAACGAAATTAATCATTTTTATGGACTGGAAAAGGACAAAGCTCCTGCTCAACATAATGTACTTACTTGCAACAGCAAATGTATTGGTTTCTTTCTTTTATTTAAAGGTGATAATCATCTGCACACACTAGGGGGTAAACTTTAACTGTGTGCAATTACTTCTTCAGTAAATAATATTAATACATTTAAACATTAAAATGCAATAATTGACTGACCTGATTGAGATTAGTTGTTAGGAAGACAAATAAGAGGTTAAAGAGAATAACAACACAGCTGATCAAAAGATTCTCTATCCATGTATTTCATTGCTAACTCGCTTCATCGCGAGTTACAAGCAACGGAGGTATATATACATTCCATTTCACAACTAATGAGTTACATACAAAGAGCTGGGAAGAAGTCAGTTTCATTTTAGCCCATGGTAGTAGACCTTGCACATTTTTAAAGACAGGGTCTATTTGCTGATGCTGATATTATATGTGTCTGCAGGCATGATGGGCAAGAGAGAAGCAGCCACAGGAACCAGCCAGGGTACAGAACCAACTGACTCTACTCTTCAAAAAGGTACAACAGGTTACTATGCACATCAGACAACACAACACAGCATAACTAGAACGTCCAGGTCCTGATACGGCTCCTTGTAGTCCGCTGGACCCTTTAAATAATGATTAACTAACTAGAATGTCAGATTAATTTTAAAACAAAAAAATATGCATTAGTGTGTTGTTTTGTTTTTTAGAGAGAGAGAGAGAGAGAGAGAGAGAGAGAGAGGGGGGAGGTATAAAACATACTGCTGGTAAATCTTATAAAAAGCAAACAAACAATGAACGTACTCCTCTTTCCAAGCTTAAAATGCAATTATAAACAAAGCAGCTGTTAATAAATATCTACAGAAAAAGTTGATAAATTGTCAATTGCTAAACTGTTTATCAAATAAACAAATGTACTCCTGTTTTCAAGCTTACATTGTCATTACTAACAAAGAAGAAAATGAATAAGGAAACAAATGATTACATAGAATAAGAATATAAATCGCATGCGATGTGAAATAACTACAATTTCATTTTAATTGAAATGCTTCACTGTAGTGTGGTTTTGCTCCAGACTACGGAATGGGAATGGGCGGCATGGGAAGCATGTACGGAATGGGCGGCTACCCTGGAATGTACGGAATGGGTGGCTACCCTGGAATGGGCGGAATGGGCGGCTATGGAATGGGATACGGTAAGAACTGCTGTTTCCCTCTTTCTTGGAATTTAACGTCATTTGTCTTCTGGTAATTACTTCTTCAGTCAATAATATTAATACATTTAAACATTAAAACGCAATTATAAACTAACCTGATTGTGATTAGCTGGAAGGAAAACAAGTCAAAGGTTGAAGATAATTACAACAAAGCTGATCAAAAGATTCTCTATCCATGTATTTCATTGCTAAAACGCTTCATTATGAGTTACAAGCAACTGAGGTTATACATACAGTCCATTTCACAACTTTTGTGTATAGCCTATATACAGCACTGATAAAAATTAATTTTTGTCATCGCTCATGGAAGTAGCCCTTCAACATTTTAAGACAGGTTCTAGTTGATGATTTTGATGTTGATTTTGATATTATATGTGGCTGCAGGCATGATGGGCAAGAGGGAAGCAGCCACAGGGACCAGTCAGGCCGCTGAACAAACTGACTCTACCCTTCAAAAAGGTACGACAGAATACCCATATCATATAACACAACACAACCCAGCACAACAAAAATATCAAGGTCCTGACTTGACTCCTTGAAATTCGCCGGACCCTTTAAACAATGATTACTAACTAACTTACTTATGAACTAACTAGAATGTCAGATTAATGTCAAAACTACAACTACAAATGAGTGGATTTGGGGTGGGTTGGTGGGATCGGAGGATGTTTTGGGGGAAAACATACTGTTGGAAAATTCGTAACATTAACCAAGGTACCTGTTTCCAAACTTAAAAGGCCAATATAATCAAAGAAGTAAATAAATAACTAAAGAAAAAATTAAATGGAGGGGAAGGGGTGTTAATAAAAGTATGAGATTGAAAAAAAAGAAAGAAATAGAGAAAAGAAAAGAATGAAAAATAGAAAGAAAGAGAAAAAAACCATGTAAATTGTCGCAAAATAGTAACTTCTGAAATAAACACAATTTCATTTCAATTAAAATAAATAAATACATAGAAAAATATGATAAATTGTTTCATACTAGTATACCATATGAAATAAGATTACACGTGAACATATAATAAACATGTGAAATAACCATAATTTAATTATGATAAAAATGCTTCACAGTATTATGGTTTTGCTCCAGACTACGGAATGGGAATGGGCGGCATGGGAAGCATGTACGGAATGGGAGGCTACCCTGGAATGTACGGAATGGGCGGCTATGGAATGGGATACGGTAAGAACTGCTCTGTTTCCCTCTATTCTTGGAAATTTACCTCATTTTTCTTCCGGTAATTAATTCTTCATTAAATTAGATTTAACACTAAAACGTAATTATAGACTGACCTGATTGTGGTTAGCTGGAAGGAAAACAAGCCAAAGGTAGGAGAAAAGACAACACAGCTGATCAACAGATTCTCTATCCATGTATTTCATTGCTAAAATGCTTCATCATTAGTTACAAGCAACTGATGTATACATACATTCCATTTCACAACTATTGTATCTAGCCTATATACAGCACTGATAAGAAATCAAGTTCGTTGTAGCCCGTAGAAGTGGACCTTCAAAATTTTAAGACAGGGTCTAGTTGATGTTGTTGATGTTGTTGATGTTGATATTATATGTGGCTGCAGGCATGATGGGCAAGAGGGAAGCAGCCACAGGAACCAGTCAGACCGCTGAACAAACTGACTCTACCCTTCAAAAAGGTACGACAGAATACCCATATCATATAACACAACACAACTCAGCACAACAAAAATATCAAGGACCTGACTTGACTTCTTGAAATCCGCTGGACCCTTTAAACAATGATTAATAATAATAATAATAACGGATTTTTATATAGCGGGTACTCCAGCCTATGACCAGACTCACCACGCTTTACATAGTCATAACATATAAATACATGCACTCGATGAAACATCACTTTTGCTACAATACACCAAAAGACGGGACAGTAAAGGTACAGACTATTTACAATTATGTACATAAATTACAAAAAAGAAAAATATACTATTTACAACTATGTACACAAATGACAAAAAAAAGACAGAAAGTAGAATAGCAAAAACCTATTCACAGCTATTTATATGCCCAGTTAGGCCCAGGAAGGAAAACAGTATAAATATTTACAGCCGTGTATACACTTACGGATCAGACATAGACAAGAGATGAGAGAATGGCAGCAGGACACAAATCAATCTGAATAATGCAGTTTGAAGAGGTGGGTTTTGAGGGCCTTTTTGAATGCTTGTGTTGATTGTATGTTGCGGATATGGGAGGGAAGGGAATTCCACTGCTTAGGTGCGGAGTATGCGAATGCACGTTGGCCGTATGTCTTGGTGCGGGTGACGGGAACCTTGAGTGTGCGAGTGTCAGCAGATGATCTTAAAGTGCGTGAAGGGGAGTAGACAGACAGTAGATCAGCAAGGTAGGAAGGACAAGAATCTGTGAAGAAGTTGTGACAGAGAACAGAGAGTTTGTACTCTATGCGTGCTTGCACAGGAAGCCAGTGAAGGGAATGTAGTAGAGGTGTGATGTGATCACGTTTCTTTGCTCGGAATACTAGTCTAGCTGCTGAGTTCTGAACCTTTTGTAGTTTGTCAATGATGTGTTTCGGGGAGCCAACAAGGAGAGAGTTGCAATAGTCAAGACGAGAAAGGACGAGAGCGCAGACTAGGGTTTTGGTGGCCGGGACTGTAAGATAGTGGCGAAAGGAGCTGATTTGGCGTATGGCCGTGTATGCAACTAAATAACTGATTACCAACTAAATAACTTATTATCTAACTAGAATGTCAGATTATTGTCAAAACTACAAATATAAATGAGTGGATTTGGGGTGGGTTGGTGGGAGGATGTTTTGGGGGAAAACATACTGTTGGAAAATTTGTAAAAAAATTAACCAAGGTACCTGTTTCCAAACTTAAAAGGCCAATATAATCAAAGAAGTAAATAAATAACTAAAGAAAGAATGAAATGGAGGGGAAGGGTGTTAATGAAAGTATGAGATTGGAAAGAAAGAAAGAAATAGAGAAAAGAAAAGAATAAAAAAAATAGAAAGAAAGAAAGAGAAAAAACATGTAAATTGTCGCAAAGTAGTAATTTCTGAAATAAACACAATTTCATTTCAATTAAAATAACTAAATATATAGAAAAATATGCTAAATTGTTTCATACTAGTATACCATATGAAATAAGATTACACGTGAACATATAATAAACATGTGAAATAACCATAATTTAATTACGATAAAAATGCTTCACAGTAATGTGGTTTTGTTCCAGACTACGGAATGGGAATGGGCGGCATGGGAAGCATGTACGGAATGAGAGGCATGTACGGAATGGGAGGCTACCCTGGAATGTACGGAATGGGCGGCTATGGAATGGGATACGGTAAGAACTGCTATGTTTCCCTCTTTCCTGGAAATTTACCTCATTTTTCTTCCGGTCATTAATTCTTCATTAAATACGATTAATACATGTAAACATTAAAACGTAATTATAGACTGACCTGATTGTGGTTAGCTGGAAGGAAAACAAGCCAAAGGTAGGAGAAAAGACAACACAGCGGATCAACAGATTCTCTATCCATGTACTTCATTGCTAAAACGCTTCATCATTAGTTACAAGCAACTGAGGTATACACAAAGAGCTTATTACGGAAAGAGAGGGAACTTCCATTATGTCCTATACAAAATTGCGAGACGCTCTCACGGATTATTTCCCTTTGCTCGGGCTGGCTATATTTCACCATCTGCTATATGAATGATCTGTGCGTGGTAACTTATTGAGCCTATGCCATTGCAAAAGAACATTTTTATGGCAACGTTTGCAAAAACCAAACTTTTAACCATCATTATTATTAACATTCCGCTACTGCTGTCTTTTTTTTTGTTTTTGTTTATGTTTACTTATTGACATTTAATAGGTGCTTTTATGCTGCTTATGTGTGTATGTCATAGGTTCGTTTTCTGCCCTGGAGGTTATTATTTTTTAATCAATGACAGATATTTTAAAATTAAAATATGCATGACAGACTGTTTCATTTATCCGAAACTGTAAATCCGTAATCGCGAGAGAGAGAGAGAGAGAGAGAGAGAGAGAGTGAGTGAGTGAGAGAGAGAGCTCTGTCATTCAATCAATTAATCACAATAAAGCACAATAACAAAATGTTTCACTAATAGTGTGAATTTAATTTATATCAGGTGTCCCCCTACCTCCCAACCCTCTAACCTCCCACATCACTGGCTTAATAACATCAGTCACTTCATTGAAATAATTAATTAATCAGACAGAACAATCGGAACCTACTGGCTAGACTACAACATTCCACGCAATATAGATCTAATGCGCAGAAATTCACAGATCAAAACAAGGACTGAGTTTCTACATTACATTTTTTTCCCGTTTACACTCAAACGAAAAGGGATTACAACAGATCAAGGACCATTTTTGTGCCTAGGTAAGGGGTTATCTTGCACAATATTTGATCACGAGGAGAAAACAGACTTAGTCTAATTTAACTTGTTAACATAAGCAGTTTGACGAAGCCAAACTGCCAATCTGACATATACTTTTGAAATATAAGCACAAATATAGTCAAACAACCTAGCAATAACGTAAACAGTGAGCGACCTGTTGAACGTAAACTGTCAGCAAGCAAACTGTTTTGGATTTAGCACATAGGTATAACATGAATCATTCAAGCCGCTCTCCGATTGTTTTAACACTAACAACACTGCAGCGGTCTTAGTTTAGGCCTACATAAACACAAAAAAATGAAGTTTTTCAATTGCAATTTACTTTTCTTTGTCTCTTAGAAATTTGAAAAAGGACTAGCTGTGCAAAAGTCACCGCCCTGTTTCACTCGTCCGCCTTTTGACTTTCTGCCACGAGCCATTTTCAGCATGTCGACAAGGGAGCATAACTCGTACATTTCGCCTCGCGGTTCTGAACCAAGTTCCCCCTCTTTCTATCATAAGCTCTTTGGTATACATACATTCCATTTCACAACTATTGTATCTAGCCTATATACAGCACTGATAAGAAATCAAGTTCGTTGTAGCTCGTAGAAGTGGACCTTCAACATTTTAAGACAGGGTCTAGTTGATGTTGTTGTTGTTGATGTTGATGTTATCTGTGCCTGCAGGCATGATGGGCAAGAGGGAAGCAGCCACAGGGACCAGTCAGGCCACTGAACAAACTGACTCTACCCTTCAAAAAGGTACGACAGAATACCCATATCATATAACACAACACAACTCAGCACAACAAAAATATCGAGGTCCTGACTTGACTCCTTGAAATCCGATGGACCCTTTAAACAATGATTACTAACTACCTTACTTATTAACTAACTAGAATGTCAGATTAATTTCAAAACTACAACTATAAATGAGTAGGATTTTGGGGGGTTGGGTGGGAGGATGGCTTGGGGGAAGAAATACTGTTGGTAAATTCGTTATAAAATTAACCAAGGTACCTGTTTCCAAACTTAAAAGGCCAATATAATCAAAGAAGTAAATACATAACTAAAGAAAGAATGAAATGAGGGGAGAGGGGGGGGGGGTTAATGAAAGTATGAGATTGAAAAGAAAGAAGGAAATAGAGAAAAGAAAAGAATGAAAAAATAGAAAGAAAGATAGAGAAAAAAAAGTAAATTGTTGCAAAGTAGTAACTTCCGAAATAAACACAATTTCATTTCAATTAAAATAAAAAAAACATAGAAAAATATGATACATTGTCTCAAACTAGTATACCATGTGAAATAAGATTACGCGTGAACGTATAATAAACATGTGAAATAACTCCAATTTCATTTTGCTAGAAATGCTTCACAGTATTGTGGTTTTGCTCCAGACTACGGAATGGGAATGGGCGGCATGGGAAGCATGTACGGAATGAGAGGCATGTACGGAATGGGTGGCTACCCTGGAAATTACGGAATGGGCGGCTATAGAATGGGATACGGTAAGAACTGCTGTGTTTCCCTCTTTCCTGGAATTTTACATCATTTTTCTTCTGGTAATTATTTCTTCAGTCAATAACATTAATACATTTAAACATTGAAACGTAATAATTTTCTGACCTGATTGTGATTTCCTGGAAGGAAGACAAGTCTAAGGTTGAAGAAAATACAACATAGCTGATCAAAAGATTCTCTATCCATGTATTTCATTGTTAAAACACTTCATCAGGAGTTACAAGCAACTGAGGTATACATACATTCCATTTCACAACTATTGTATATAGCCTATATACAGCACTGATAAGAAATCAAGTTCGTTATAGCTCGTAGAAGTGGACCTTCAACATTTTAAGAGGGACTAGTTGATGATGGTGATGTTGATGTTGATATTATTTGTGCCTACAGGCATGATGGGCAAGAGGGAAGCAGCCACAGGGACCAGTCAGGCCGCTGAACAAACTGACTCTACCCTTCAAAAAGGTACGACAGAATACCCATATCATATAACACAACACAACTCAGCACAACAAAAATATCAAGGTCCTGACTTGTCTCCTTGAAATCCGCCGGACCCTTTAAACAATGATTACTAACTAACTAACTTATTAACTAACTAGAATGTCAGATTAATTTCAAAACTACATCTATAAATGAGTGGATTTTTTGGTTTAGGATATTTTGGGGGAAAACATACTGTTGGAAAATTCGTTATAAAATTAACCAAGGTACCTGTTTCCAAACTTAAAAGGCCAATATAATCAAAGAAGTAAACAAATAACTAAAGAGAGATTGGAATGGAGGGGAAGGGGTGTTAATAAAAGTATGAGATTGAAAAGAAAGAAAGAAATAGTGAAAAGAAAGAATGAAAAAATAGAAAGAAAGGAAGAGAAAAAGACATGTAAATTGTTGCAAAGTAGTAACTTCCGAAATAAACACAATTTCATTTGAATTAAAATAAATAAATACATAGAAAAATATGATAAATTGTCTCATACTAGTATACCATGTGAAATAAGATTACAATAATAATAAACCCCAATTTCATTTTGATAAAAATGCTTCAAAGTATTGTGGTTTTGCTCCAGACTACGGAATGGGAATGGGCGGCATGGGAAGCATGTACGGAATGGGAGGCTACCCTGGAATGTACGGAATGGGCGGCTATGGAATGGGATACGGTAAGAACGGCTCTGTTTCCCTCTTTTTTGGAATTTAACGTCATTTTTCTTCTGGTAATTATTTCTTCCGTCAATAATATTAATACATTTAAACATTAAAACGTAATAAATGAATGACCTGATTGTGATTTTCTGGAAGGAAGACAAGTCTAAGGTTGAAGAAAATACAACAAAGCTGATTACCAAAATATCTATCCATGTATTTTATTGCTAAAACACTTCATCATGAGTTACAAACAACTGAGGTATACATACCATCCATTTCACAACTATTCTGTATAGCCTATATACAGCACTCATAAGAACACTTTTTCGTTTTAGCTCTTAGAAGTGGACCTTCAACATTTTAAGACAGGGTCTAGTTGTTGTTGTTGTTGTTGATGTTGATGTTGTCTGTGCCTGCAGGCATGATGGGCAAGAGGGAAGCAGCCACAGGGACCAGTCAGGCCACTGAACAGACTGACTCTACCCTTCAAAAAGGTACGCCAGAATACCCATATCATGCAACACAACACAACTCAGCACAACTAGAATGTCGAGGTCTTAATTCGGTCCCCTTGAATTTCGCTGGACCCTTTTAAAAATAATTTACTAACTAACTAACGTATTAACTAATTAGAATGTCATATTAATTAAAAAAAAACTAAAAATATAAATGAGTGTTTTTAGGGAGGTGAGAGGGTAAGGGGCATGGCAATGCTATTAGAAATAAAGAAGTAAATAAATAACTAAAGAAAGAATGAAAGAGGAAAAAAGAGAGACAATAAAAGGAAGAAAAAAAAGAAAAACAGAAGGAAAGATAAAAAAAAAAAACATGTTAAATTGTTGCAAAGTAGTACCATATAAAACCTATAATCTATTATAAACATGTGAAATAACAATTTCATTTCAATTGAAATGCTTCACAGTTTTATGGTTTTGTTCCAGACTACGGAATGGGAATGGGCGGCATGGGAAGCATGTACGGAATGTACGGAATGGGCGGCTACCCTGGAATGTACGGGATGGGATACGGTAAGAACTGCTCTGTTTCTCTCTTTCCTGGCATTTTACGTAATTGGATTCTGGTAATTACTTCTTCTGTAAATAAGATTAATACATTTAAACATTAAAACGTAATTATAGACTGACTTGATTGTGATTAGCTGGAAGGAAAACAAGCCAAAGGTTGAAGAAAACACAACAAAGCTGATCAAAAGATTCTCTATCCATGTATTTCATCGCTAAAACGAGTTCATCAGGAGTTACAAGCTACTGAGGTATATATACAGTCCATTTCACAACTATTGTGTATAGCCTATATACAGCACTGATAAAGGCTCATAGAAGTAGCTCTTCAACATTTTAAGAGGGACTAGTTGATGTTGTTGATGTTGATATTATCTGTGCCTGCAGGCATGATGGGCAAGAGGGAAGCAGCCACAGGAACGAGTCAGGCCGCTGAACAGACTGACTCTACCCTTCAGAAAGGTACGATAGAATACCCATGTCATGCAACACAACACAGAACAACTAGAATGTCGAGGTCCTGATTCGGCTACTTGAATTTTGCTGGACCCTTTAAAAAATTATTGTTAACTAACTAACTAACTTATTAACTAACTAGAATGTCAGATTAATGTCAAAACTAAAAAATATAAATGAGTGTTTTTATGGAGGTTGGTGGGTAAGAGGGTGTGCGAACGCCATTACAAATAAAGAAGTAAATAAATAACTAAAGAAGGAATGAAAGAGGAAAAAAGAGAGACAATAAAAGGAAGAAAGAAAGAAAAACAGAAGGAAAGAGAAAAAAAAACAACCATGTTAAATTGTTGCAAAGTAGTTACATATAAAACCTATAATCTATTATAAACATGTAAAATAACAATTTCATTTTAATTGAAATGCTTCACAGTATTATGGTTTTGCTCCAGACTACGGAATGGGAATGGGCGGCATGTACGGCATGAGAAGCATGTACGGAATGGGCGGCTACCCTGGAATGTACGGCTATGGCACTTACGGCTATGGCAAGAGGGACGCAGGTAGCAAAGACAAACGCTACGGTTACTCCGGCATATATTACGGCAATATGTACCCTGGTATGGGCTACGGCATGGGCTATGGCACGGGCTATGGTAAGAATAACTTTACTTAAGTAGTAAAATGTTTGTTTCGTTATTATTATTATTATTATTGAAAAATTATTTTGGGTGCCTTTCCCTCTTAATATGTTATTTTTTTCCACTCAGAGAGTACTATTAAAAAAAATTGTTGACTTAATTTTCATATTATATTGTATTTACGTTTATTGTTCTGAAATAGCGCAGTCCCAGCTCAAGAGCTGCTCAAGGCGCTGGCCGATTTATTGTTGATATATGTTTTGTCGGTACGCGGTGTGTGCAGGCGTGGGCAAGAGAGATGCTGACAGCAAAGAAAAACGTTACGGTTACTCTAGCATTTACGGCAACATGTACCCTGGCATGGGCTACGGAATGGGCTATGGCATGGGCTACGGAATGGGCTATGGTAAGGCAATAATAAAAATACACGTGTCTAAACGTAGTGATAAGTGGTGCTCCAATACAGCCCCCCCCAAAATAACTTTAACTTAGTGAATATACCTTGTTCAAAAAATAGAAATGGATTTGCTAATCTCCAAAATGTGTAACAGTTAATATAGCTTTCCTTCTAGAACGTTCACTTTTGAGCCTTCAACATTCTCCTCCATATTAAGAAAATTACTCATAAAAGAAGCATTCGTGTGTATGTGCAGGGATAAGGAAGCGAGAAGCTGACACCAAAGAAAAACGTTACGGTTACTCCAGCATGTATTACGGTAATATGTACCCTGGCATGGGCTACGGAATGGGCTACGGAATGGGCTATGGTAAGACGTTGTTTCGAATAAAAATGTTGATTTTAAAAAATGACCTGGCTTAAAAAGGTTCGTTCTTATATAGCGCACTTACAAGCTCAGAGAGCTTCTCAAGGCGCTCGCCACTAATATCCAGCATGCACACAATAGCTTGCTGAAGTCAGGATTCAAAACCACGTTGCTCAAGACTCACATACACAAGTCTTGCGCCCTGAACCACGGAGCTATCCCTACCGCCATGCTTACATAAATGGAGTCACAGCTGCAGGCAACGTTGGTAAATCTACCTCTTTCTGAAATGGCATTCATGTTTTCATAAGCAGTAGGAAGACTGTGCTTGACAATCCATCATTAACTATGAATCAATTCAAATGTGCTTCTGGTATGTGTCCTCAAACACAAAATCTAGAATTATGCTGTGACTATACTTGATTTGTAAAGCCAATACCATTCTGTAACAGTAGTATTGTATATATGTTTTTTAAAACTTACTTTATTAACGTAGACTAGTAACGTTTTTGTTGTAACTGGACTAACAAGACAAAACGGTGCGTGCAAAAAAAACCACATGTGTTGTGATTGTCTTGCCGGCGCCTAAAGAAAAGGACCAGGGGTTTAATGATAGCATCTTTGGATATAATTCTTAAATTTAAATTGGATAAACTTTTTGTAGTTTTCACTTTTAAGTTATATTGCGTACATTTTGTTTTTTGCCTTCTACTCCCCGTGTAATGTTATGATTTTGTTTTGTTGTTTTAACACGTGACAATGTCCTATCCTATCCTGTCCCGTAACTCGGAGGTCGTAGGGGCACCACAGATGATCGTTTAACCACCATACTCCATCTTTCTCTGTCCTCAACAGCCCTGATGGCTTCGCTCAGTGTCAAACCAGTCCATTCTTGAATGCTGTCCTCCCACCTCTTTTTCGGTCTTTCTCTTCTTCTACCTCCTTGCAATGTGCCTTGCAGAATGGTCTTTGCAAGGCCTGATGATCTGGTGACGTGGCCATACCATCGGAGTTTACGTTTCTTCACCACTGTGAGCAGGTCATTGTGTTGTCCAATGGCTTGTGGGATGGTCTGTCGGACTTCGTCGTTGGTGATGTGCTGGGTATAGGAAATGCCCAGAAGTCTTCTGTAGCACCTCATCTTCATGCTTTGTATTCTTCGTTGTAGATCTACTGTGAGGGCCCATGCTTCATAAGCATATAGGAAGGTGGAGATGACAAGGGAGCGCAGCAGTCTTACTTTACGTGACAATGTGCGAGGTCAATATTTTTTTAAAAATATATACAAAAGACTGGTTTTTTAATCGTTAATTTTTTTTCTTTGTTTGTGTTTGCAGGCAAAAGACAAACTGGCGTCGTTCAACCTATAACCGGAAGTAAGAATTCTATTATAGCATTAGATAAACTTTGTTCCATCCCTTTGCAGACGCACAAACAACTCACCGCTATCAATATTATCTTTATTATAGGTCTTTTGTTTTCTTCTTCTTTTTTTTAATGCGCAGAAACCATGATCCTTCTACAGCACAAGTGCACGCCAACACAGCCCTTCGTGGCCTCAGTTTCGCAGAGGCGCAGGGGAATCGAAGTAGCGCCCCCTGTTAGTGCAAGCAAAGAACAACGTAATGATGCCTTAGAACACCGGTGTGACATCGTCAAAGTTCCTAGTATCTTATTTGGGCTGGGAGCGACTGGGAGCATTCTGATTGGTCGACGCATTACAAAATTCGACGCATGCGCACAGTGCTATCGTAGTCTTAGTAAGGATTAGGGTTAGGGTTAGAGTTAGGGTTATAGTTAGGGTTTGGGTTACGACGCCTAAGAACATCGTGAAAAAGTCGGCCAGGCTTGACCTGGCGCGTGCGCAAAGGCGCCCGGCTAAAGTAAGACACCCGGAACTTTGAGGACGTGACACCGGAAATAATCAAACGGCACAAAGGGTGTCAAAAAGTTCCTGTCGTGGCGTCATCTGCACAGAGACCCCTTCAAAAAACGACATCAGAACACTATAAGACGCGACGCATCAGCATAGCGCAACCTACCTGTGATGTCCGTGTTATCCTAGTAAAGTTTGTATTTTATCAAAGAAAGTAAGCCCAGTTAGCATTTTAGTGACTTAAGTGTAGCCTTGCTAATTCCTTTGGCTTGTGCTTCATCCGCGTCCTTCTTCCATGCGATTGGTGAGAGCAGCGAGTCTGGTTCAAGTTAAGGCCATCCCAAGAAGCAGCGTATGGTTGCAACACACCCGTAATCTTAGGCTACACATGTACATTAGGTAGTGAAAGACGACAGACTCTTTTTTTTTCTCTATCCCTCTGTTCTAGGCATATTCATGGGAATTCAAGTGCCCTCTACTTGCCAGAACGATTTCCAGTGCAATCAGGGTCTGAACATCGTCAGCGGAGCCAGCAGCTTGTATGGGATCAAAGTCTTCACCTGCTGCCCAGTGATAGAACAGGGTAATCTTTACCCGGTCAATCGCTGCCTGGCTAACCCTATGTATCCCGCTCAAATTGGTAGGTACACTTTGGCCTACAAATAGTGTAAAAGTGTGCACACACAATAACAACAGGTGTTTCAATACCAACAAATGGATCACAGTTATGATACAGTTTGGGGCAAGAGCCACTGTAGTCACAAGTATATCAACTAACAAGTTAGTATCTCGTATTGCCCCCAGTCGACGTGCGGTGGTCCCGTTGCCATTGGTTTTAGCCACAAGCTGAGACGGGGATATCCTAAACCTAAAAATAGAATAGAGAATTCTGGGAAATCTGTTCTCGCGAAGATGTGCTCGCTGAAATGAAACGAAAGTTGGGAGAGGAACTGCATATTTCTGGTAGTGAACAAAGGCAGAAACTTGTCAGCAGTATTATCAGCGATGGAGTTATAATGGACGAAGTGCTCCATACCTATGAGATTGCCTTTGCTCGAGCAAAGAAACTAAAGAAGGATTTGGCCGACGTCATTTCAGAAAAGCATTTCCCTACCCATAATTCCCCTGGGTTTTGAAGTTTCTAAAAAGTTATTTCAGGCCGACGACGCTCTATGGAGCGGAAAGCATGTAAAGGGAAGCAACCGGTTGTACGCGCACGTCGATAGAGACATAGAAGAGAGATACTAACTTGTTAGTTGATATACTTGTGCTGTAGTGTAAAGCTGAACATTAGTTTATTTCTTCCCGTAGCAGCACACCAGCATCCTAAACTACTCCTACAGCGCTCATAATGCCATTCTCTTTTAGTACTGCGCTGCTATGAGCTGTGTTTGGAAGAAGATAATAATTAATGAAATAAATTGTAAATGAAATTAATGATCTTCGATCTTATATAGCGCACTTACCATCTCCACGCTGCTAAAGATACAATCAGTTTGTTTCTAATGTAAATTTTGTTGTTTCTCTCTCTCTTTTCCTCTTCACAGGCCCCATAGGAACTGTTATGGATGAAACCCAAGCTGGCACGCAGACCGAGTAATCTCCCTGCCAGTGCTAAAGCGATGACGTCTGAAACTTCAAGAAGTCTTAATTCCACCCGCTTTTTTTGTTCATCAGAATAAACAAAGTCACGCCATAAATACAGAAATAACTGGAAGTCATTCAAATCCGTTACAATCTGTTTTCTTTTCTCAAGAGTAGTCCTACTCAGCACGAGTATTTAATTTGCAATGTAAGTATTTATTGGATTGGAAGACAGATTGTACGTGATAATAATGTACATTTTGTTGTTTCTGTGTGATTTTGTCTATCGATGGAAATGGACAATAAAGTGCAGACACATACTGTGGTTGTGAAATTCACTTATGTACGTGTGTGTGTGTGTGTGTGTGTGTGTGTGTGTGTGGGTGTGTGTGTGTGTTTGTGTGTGTGTGCAGCCTCGTTCTCTTTCTCGTGTTCTCTCTCTATCTCTCTCTCTCTTGCTCTCTCTCTCTCTCGCTCGCTCGATCAAACACTCACTAAACTAACAAAGCTATAATTATTATAAATTTCCGGTTCGGGTATTGAGGTAAAGATTATAGAATCAAGGGAAACCACTGTTCAAAGTTAACTTCGATCCACTTGACAACATTAAAAACGTCGTTTTTATTTATTTATTTATTTATTTATTTATTTTATTTAAAGTCTATTCACATTTGTGATATTAGACAATATATTAAATTATAAACAAAATGCATTTAACAAAAAATATTATTATTATTTTAAAATAATAACACTATTAATGTTTTTTAAAAAAATTAACACACACACACACACACACACACAAACACACACACACACACACACACACACACACACACACATTTTTGTAGAAACGACGTTCTGATGACTGTTGTGAAAAAAACATGGATTATTTTGACACACTTTCCATTTCTTTGACATACGTTGTTTTTGTTGTTGTTGTTGTTTTTTATGGGGGTAATGCATTTGGCAGAAAGGTTTTCAATTTTATTCAATATAATTTTGAGAACTATTTACACCGTGGTTATAAGCTATCCATTTATATAGGCGCTAAACTCGATTCACTTTATACGTCATTCTGTGTGTGTCTGTTCGCGCATATTCTCAGAATTGGTTTTGTTTTCATCGCTAGGTACCAGTGAAATGCTCGTCAGACTATGGCATGGTGGGGGCAAGTGTACTAAAACGAGATCATAGACCTTAAAGCGCACGCCCCAAACCCGTCTTAGGTCTACATGCACTGTTGCCACAATGACATTCGTTAAGACAATGTCCGTATACGAGAACGTTACAGTCGGGTTCGTATCTCTTCTGCATTCCAGACTTGGTGCCAGACAGAACCAGTCTGAAAACGGTTTCCACATCTGCAAGCAAAGAAACAAGTGCATCAGATTTATGACGGGCTACTAGCGCCAAAACCGAGAGTTACCATTATCACGAGATAATTAAAATTTGTGGATAGTGTCATCATGTAGTGTGTCTTGGGCAAAAAAGACCTGGCGGTGCCCAATGCTCTCCAGGCTGTTGGCCACAGCCGAAATCCACGAATACAGTGTGGCTCGCCTTGGCCCTGAGCACGTGGTCGTTGAACCTGTAGTAACGTGAGTTTCCTCCGCCCTAGAGGGGCCGGGTAGCTCAGTTGGTAAGAGCGTCTTGCTAGTAACCGAAAGGTCGCTGGTTCGAATCCCGGATTGGTCAACGTGTGATCATATTATTTTCCCCTTTACCAACAACTGGCCCGCTGGTGTCAGTATAAATCGGTCCTATATGCGAAAGTGTCGTGTGACTATAATCTACAAACAAACACAAACAAACCTCCGCCCTGGCCGGTGACTTCTGTATAGAAGACTTTCGCCCAGTGATGCCGTGCTAACATCACCCCTGTTAGTCGCCTCTTACGACACGCAGGGAAACGTTGGGTCTATTCTATTTAATGCCCGAACCTACAGGGTAAATTGATGATTGATGCCCTCACCATATCTGTAACAAGATCTGGCAGAGTGGGGAGTGGCCTATCCCATGGACCCAGTCGCTTGTCATCACTCTTCCCAAAAAAGGTAACCTTCAGGAGTGTGAAAATTACCGCACCATCAGCCTCAACAGCCATCCCAGCAAGGTCCTCCTGAAAATAATACTCAACAGGTTGAAACCCCAAGCTGAACAAATCATAGCTGAAGAACAAGCAGGATTCAGGGCAGGGCGAAGTACCACTGAACAGAATAATCTGTGAGAAATACCTACAGCACCAACAACATCTATATCATGTGTTCATAGACTTCAGGAAGGCGTTTGACCGAGTCTGGCATGCAGCTCTATGGGCAACAATGAAAGTATACAAAATCAGCCCTAAAATTATTGACGTCATCAAAAGCCTGTATGACAAGGTTACCAGTGCAGTCCTCCACAACAGCGCCATCGGGAACTGGTTCAGAACAACAATCGGTGTGCGTCAAGGATGCCTACTCTCTCCAACACTCTTCAACATCTTCCTAGAGCGCATCATGTCAGATGCTCTTGCAGATCACGAAGGCACAGTCAGCATAGGGGTAGAGCAATCTCCAGTCTTCGTTTTGCGGATGACATTGATGGATTGGCTGGAGAGGAACAAGAACTTGAACAGCTGGTACAGAGGCTTGACACCACCTCCAGAGCTTATGGAATGAAAATAAGTGCAGAGAAGACCAAAATGATGACCAACAACACCAATGGCATCAACACGGACATCAAATTCCAAGGCCAATCCCTCAACACAGTGCATAGCTTTAAATATTTAGGAGCCATTGTATCAGACAATGGGTCCCGACAGGAAGTCCTCTCCAGGATCGCACAAACAACTGCTGCCCTGCCAAGGTTGAAGCCCATTTGGAAAGACAGGACCATCAGTTTACATTCCAAAGTAAAACTGCTGTGCTCCCTTGTCATCTCCATCTTCCTATATGCTTGCGAAGCATGGACCCTCACAGCAGATCTCCAACGAAGAATACAAAGCATGGAGATGAGGTGCTACAGAAGACTTCTGGGCATTTCCTATACCCAAAACATCACCAACGACGAAGTCCGACAGACCATCACACAAGCCATTGGACAAGACGATGACCTGCTCACAGTGGTGAAGAAACGGAAACACCGATGGCATGGCCACGTCACCAGATCATCAGGCCTTGCAAAGACTATTCTGCAAGGCACAGTGCAAGGAGGTAGAAGAAGAGGGAGACAGAAAAAAAAAGAAGTGGGAGGACAACATTCGAGAATGGACTGGTTTGACACTGAGCGAAGCCATCAGGGCTGCTGAGGACAGAGAAAGATGGAGTATGCTGGTTAAACGATCATCTGTGGTACCCCTACGACCTCCGGGTTACGGGACAGGATAGGATAGGGATATGAATTAAAATTAACACGTGGTCTGTGCAAGTTACAGAGATACCGGTAATCCACAGTGTTAATTAATAATTATCAGTATTTGCCACGCCTTCTAGCACCAAAACCTAATAATTACAAATATCATACGAAAATTACAATTATCATTTTAAAAAATTACAAATATCTTCGTGTGATCATGTTTAATTTTTCGTTTTGGTTCTAGCATCTCTCTGGAAATGGGCCACAACCAAAACTTGTCATTTTCACCTGATAATTACTATGTTTACGTTTTAATTGTAAATATGTCGTTGATATTTGTAATTATCTCATGATATTTGTAATTTTCAGATTTTGGCGCTAGTAGGCCGTCAAAATGTGAATTACACAGAGCACATGTTAATTACTATTATCACTGATATCTGTAAATGCACGTTTTGGCGCTAGTAAGCCGCCTTAGTCATAATTCTGCATGATCACGTAAAAATTGTAATTATGAAGTGAACATTGTCGTTATTATGTGATAATTACAATTTTCGGTTTTGGCGCATTTCCAAGCGGATTGCTAGAGCCAAAAATCAAAAATTAAACAGGATCACGCAAATATATTTATAAGTGTTCAATGATAATTGTAATTATCTTTTAATAATTGTAATTATCCCATTATATTTGTAACTATCTCATGATATTTGTAATTATCAGGTTTTGGCGCTAGAATACCGTCATGCAGAATTCAGATTCTTTTCTGGAACTTTGGAACGTTAGAACTTGGTCCTTTTATTTCATGATACATGATTTTATCGATTTCGGCTATATAAGCTGTTTCTTGTGCTGGAACCTAATATTTTTTTAAGCACAATTCGCACAAAGAGGGATGTGTCTCATCCATCACGTCTGCAAACACATGAGCGCGTGTCATCTATTTCTAGAAATATGTGATCTTAGGTTTTGAACAAGCAGAAATGATCAAATGTCACAACGGCCTGCATTACGCATGTCTCTATTCAACATAGATATTTGTTGCATCATTAAATATATATATAAAGACAGTTACATCTTCTTTTTGTCTTTTTTTTTTTTAATAGTCCTATTACATGCCTGCCTATTTCATCATTGTCGTCGTCGTCATCATAATCATCATCATCATCTGCATCCTCCTCCTCCTCCTCCTTTTCATCATCATCATCATCTTCATCATCATCATGACTCACCTTCTTCAGCCTCGGCAAAATGGATGTGCGTGGTGGAGACGCAGGTGGCCATAAGAGGAACAGACTTTCATCATGCTGACTTTCCCTTCACTGTTTGGTCTTCTTCTTCTTCTTCTTGCTCCTCCTCCTCCTCCTTCTTCTTCTTCTTCTTCTTCTTAAAAAACAACTAAATCATTGGTAGTTTTGTTCGTACGGTTCTCCACTTGATTACGGCAACAGTCAACTGTGCAGCTTACATGTCTCCCTTACAATTTGCTTCAAACAAATTTTGAAAACTCCGCTGCTCGACTGATTTTCCGTTGCGCCTATAAGGAATATGTTACCTCCCGGCTAAAAAGAACTTCACTAGCTACCTTAATCGATATGGAACAGCCTGCTTGTATTTTAAACGAAATCCTTGTATCCACATCCCCGGTAGCCTACCTGTCAAACCTACTTCATATTAACACACCGTGGGCGCCTCGCGCCGTTGAGTTAGATCCTTTATCGGACAGCGCCTTGAGAAGCTCTTGAGCTGGAAAAGCGTAATAGGAGAACGACTCAATGAAATTAATTCATTCATTCATAAAGAAAACACTGTCCCCGATCTCTTTGCTATAGCGCGGATACAAGAGTACGTAAAAGACCGGGCATCTGTATACTCTTAATACATACACAGTTTTAAAAGACATTTACTTTTTTCTTTTTTTCTTTTTTTTAATTACGTCACCATTATGACGTCACTCGATGTACATAAGTGTTGTTTTAGGTTCAAGGCATCTGTACACTCTAATTTTATACGATTTTTAATGCATTAAAAAAAAAAAATTTTAAGCACAAAACAAACAAACAAACAAACAAAAACTAAAATCTTAAAAGATGATGTCACCCGATTTGCATAAGTTTGGCTTTATTTTGAAGGCATCTATCTGTAAAGCCTAAATACTTACCACGTCTGAACCAAATATCCCTCTATAGTAGTTTGGGAGAAAACGCAATTACAAAAACAAAACAGCAAAACAAACAAATAATGACGTTTTAATGATGACGTCACCTGACACATTTGTGTCAGCTGGTACGTAAGCATCTTTATATTCTCACCACATACCAAGTTTGAAACCTATCCGTCCATTAGCTTCAGAGAAAAGTGCGCCCTGACGGATGGAATGACAGACGGGCGGACAGAGACCACAACAATAATTCCCCAGATATTGCTCTGGAACTAACTACATGCATTGTGTGCCGAATTGTTTGACGTGATATTGACATTTTAATCGACAGCTTTCATCAACTCGACAGCGGTCTGGGGGAAAAACGTTCCCTTAGATGTGGGAAAAGGAATACCTAAATCAAGCAGACTGAACAAATCTGTCAGTTTATGCATGATTGTCAGGTCTACACCTACGATCCACTTAGAGGAGACATTTGATTCGACTTGCCTGTCAAGTAGTGGATCTGATTCAGCTAATTACTAGAGGACTCGGTTGATATTTGCGTGTCAGACCCGAGGCAATCTGATGGTTGACCGCACAAATCTGTCAGTTTATGCATGATTGTCAGGTCTAAACCTACGATCCACTTAGAGGAGACAGTTGATTCGACTTGCCTGTCAAGTAGTGGATCAGCTAATTAATAGAGGACTCGGTTGATATTTGCGGGTCAGACCCGAGGCAATCTGATTAAAAAGTGTCCCTCTTCTTCTTCTTCTAATCGTCCCCTGTACGCTTATGTGTCCGGGGACGTTAATCTATTTAACTAACTAACTCTTCTTTTTTTTTTTTTTTTTTTTTTTTTTGCCATGAGTCAATTTCATTTGTTAAAAAATAGTTTTTTATTTAAACCTCATCTAATTTTCATTTCACAGCCATAACTGGGAATATTTTGATTTAGTCTGGAATCAGAACGAGAAAAAAGTCTAGTAGGTTATGTCTGTTCTTCTGTTGGTTGGTACGCGCTTTTGACTAGTTAATTGCAGGCCACATCTTAAGAACCACTAAACTTATTTTGTCCAAACTTTTGACAGGAATATAGTGGGCAGCCTCTCGTCCCATATCATTTTGCATATCCCCACCTCACATGTCAAGGTCGTTAGTCAGTGTTAATTCTTTGCTAAGCAAATATTACTCTAAGCTCTACATCTCAAAAGTATGGAATTCCCTTTGTAAAATATTTTTAGTGTCACCACTTTCAGATAAATAATCTTTACCTAGAAGGATATTTTCTAAATAATCATTATGTAAAATTTCTCTAAATAATATATTGTTACCGTAAATAACTTATTATTTACCTAAACAATACATTGTTTACGTAAATAAATCATAATATAGATTAATACGGCATTGTTGTAAAACAGTTACATTTACAATATATTCAGCAACTGGACTGACAAATATCAAGGAATTTACAATCACAAAAATAAATGTGGCAACAAAATAAATACACAGAACGATACCAATTTAACATCATACCAACACAACACAATAAGGCATTTAACACGTAAATCAGACAAAATGTAAAGTAAAGAGTCAGCATGTTGCACTTTTAAAATCGAGAAAAAAAATCTGGTTATAACCAAGAAGATATGGTTATATCAAGGAATAAATAAATCTTGGGGCAAATTCTATTTCAGTGTAATGATCATGATGAAATGCTAGTTCTATTTAAGCAGAGAAAAGATAATTCCAATAAGACGACTCAGTTTTAATAACCTAGTTTTAGATTTTGAAATCATCAGTTGATGCATTTTATACACATTTGGATAATTCATATAATATTGAGGTATAAGAAAGGATCTGTTGTCAATAAGTAAACGATTTGCATACAAGCATACCTATTTTACCTAGATCACTTGTTGTATCAAATTTTATTCATCAGATTAACATAAGTTGTACACACAAAGTGCACAATCTCTCTTCTCTAGCAATGTTCAGATATCTTTGAGACTGAATAGGTAACTTGTGACAACTTAATCTAAATTTCAACAAATTTCTCCTTAGGAGAGGTGAAAAAAGAACAAGATAATTTTCAAAACCAAAATTATTTTAAAAAATTCTGTACATGATGCAAATGTTATTATCATAAATTTGTTGATGCCAGTTTTGCAAGAATTGAACCCTTGAGCGCTGCTTAACTAAGTTCTTAAAACAGTTCAAAGACAAATTACAACCATGTGTCCAAGACCAAAATCATTCAAAATTGTGCGAATAGAAACCAGCCAAGAAAGCTTATAGCCTGTGCTAAAAGGTAGATGAGAACACAAGCGAAACATAAGTACTAATAGTTTGGAGGGATTCTTAGCACAATCAATACATAATTTGTACCAAAAGCACAACAACCTACATTTTGCATCCAGTGAAACCGGAAAACTCACTACTTCGCCCAGAATCATGCATGTCGGAGTGCTAGCTTTTACATTCAAAATTATTTAAAAAAAATTGTAGTTACAATCTGTCACATATCTCCATTTTCTCATGCGCCCATACTTCACAAAATAGGCTTAATACACTTATCAAACCCATCAATTTGCACATCGAGCGGCAAATTTAACTTTCTACACTTCCTTAATAGAGCAAACATAGCGTGTTCAGCTAATAGACTCTGTGCCTTCAAGTTTTTGGGAAATCTATTGTTGTAATTAAAAAGTGTCCCCAAATACTTATTTTCCCAAACAAACTCTATTATTTTATTCCTATATGTAAGCACTGGTAATCATCTAACTTTACCACGGGAGAATATTATAATTTTTTGTCTTCAAAATGTTAATACAAAGTCCAAGCTTTTCACAATAAATATCAAGCATTTCTAGCACTCTTTGCATGTCATTTACTGTTTCCAACAGAATAAGCGTGTCATCAGCATATAACAACAAAAACAAATGAAAATATTGCTCAACATCAAAACAATTAAACTCATTTGCTAAGTTCAGTGGTAACAATAAACCATCAACATGTGCCAAAAATGACTTTAAATCATTCAAGAGCAATGAGAACAACATTGGCGATACATTTTATCCTTGTTTTACACCAACATTACAGGTAAAAAAAAAGTAGAAGACAATCCTGAAACAGGATTTGGCCTTCCGGTACAAGTCTTTAATAATGGTAAGTACTTTTCCAGAGACACCACTATTCAATAGTTTATCTCACAAGATATTTATCTGTATATTATCAAAAGCCTTTTTGTAGTCAACAAATGTACAAAATACTCTTTTCTTTTGTTGTAGATAAATATAAATTAAACAATAAATGGAAAAGACTTGATCAGTAGTTGAGTGTCCCTTTCTAAATCCTGATGGCTCGTTTCCTAATAAATGGTTTAGTTCAAGAAATGAGTTAATTCTATCATTAATAATGGTAGTGAAAAGTTTTCCCAAGCTACTTAGAAGAGTTATACCTCGGTAATTATCAACATTATATTTATCACCTTTACCTTTATACAGTGGGCAAATGATCCCAACCATCCAGTCAGCCGGTATTTTACCACTACTTAGAACAAGATTAAATAACATTGTAATAATATTTAATAATTTGGGTGACGACGCCTTTAAGAATTCATTGAGTACTAAGTCTATACCACAAGCTTTATTATTCTTTAACTTACTAATGGATTTTTTAACCTCCTCATTCGTAAAGTCTTCATTCAAACAAGTATTATCTAAAAGTTTACCTTTTGTGTCAGGTGGATCTGTAGAGTAGAGATATCATCGTCAGGAATATTACCCAGCTTCTCAAAGTAATTTACAAAATCTACATGCGTAGGCATATTCACGTTTGGTTGCTTTTGGTTAGAGTCATTATTCAAGGCTTTCCAATATGCTTTCGGGTCTTTAAGTTTAATTTTCCTTAAACTGGTATGAAAATTCCTTCTATAAATTGCAAACTTCTTACAAACTATTTCTTTTGTATTCCTTATATTCTTGTTTCCTTATTTCTTTTGAGTTCTGATTGCGCAATCGTCCATGCTTACGTTCGGTTTAGTGTTGCGGAATGTTTTTCTTTTCTGCCTACATTCACCATCAAACCAAGGTCATTTATATTTCTTACTAAAATTGTTAGTAGTTTTCTTAATATTTTTCAATAAAGCAGAATCTCTAGCAGAAGAAAGCAAAATATCTACTACTTCCTTAGTTACATTATTTATATCTATTTGAGAAACATGTTGCACTGGCTCCAACAAATTTGACAACATACTATCACTCGTACACTATCTTCATCTATATGCTCCAGAAATGTAATTTCACTATCACTTTTCCATATTGGTTTACTTTTTTCATTCTTTTAATTATTATTATTATTATTATTATTATTATTATTATTATTATTATTATTATTATTATTATTATTATTATTATTATTATGATCGGTAGGTAGGTTATCAGGAGGCAAAACCTCGCCGAATTACAACGTTAAAAAAAGGGGGACAGTGAACATCCGAAATACTTTCGTCAAAATCGCCAACAGAAAACCTAGTAACGCGGGTAAACAGATCAAAGGAGGGCAGCCCGTAATAGACAACGCTAACTCCCTCACAAGTTACTCGGCCTACCTTAGCATCATCACCCGCTCTACCATTGACGATTAGCATATTTGGGCTATACAAAACTCAATAAGGGAGTGGCCAAAATTGTTCCTACTGTTATCTTGAGACATGCTTACCTTCGGAATACCATAAGTCTGAATTGAATCTAGCATATTACTAATAAGATTATCAACCTCTTGATCTTGATCTACAAAGTCTTTTACAATTCCAGTTCTGGCATTAAAATCAACAAGCATAACAACACTAATTTCTTCATCCCAGTTTAATAATGTATCTGACATTTCTTGAAAAACATTTCTATTCACATAAACTGAATTTTCTGGAGGTACATACACAGCCACACATAAAACAGTTTCAATTTTATTGTTGTAAGGAAAAGACAATTAAAAAATAGACCCTCTTTCGCAACGGGATGGTTTACCAAGCGGTAATAGTTATCTTGCTCTGGTTGTATTCTCTTCATGAAAGAGTGACGTTCAACAATTATAATATAATTTAAAAGTTAATTCCTAACCAAAATAGCGATACCACCAGATCTGTTCTTGAAACGCTTTCTGTTTTTCATAAAACATGTATAACCATTAACATTCATCTGCACAAGATCACCAAGCTTCGTTTCTGATAAGCATAAAACATCTACTACCCTAACCAGCTTCTCAAAGAGTGATATGACTCGCGTTGCTACTTAGCGGTCCAGTGACACCGGTCAGATGTCCAAGTGGGCTAAGTTACATTCTTTATAGCGAGTTCTGCATGATTGTATCGGGAGTGAAGGTCTCGATGATATTAATTTAATAACTGCGAACGTTCCCCTAGAGAGCTGGTAAATTAACATCTGGTTTTGTTCAATACTATCTGTTTATCTCTAAGCTAAGTTACAACATCTGTGTCGTCAACATTTTTGATATTACAGCTACAATGCCTTACTTACCTATTTCATGATTTATTTCCCTAAACATATATTGTTTAGGTAAAAAAAAATCAACAGATATTTACGGGGGAAATATATTATTGAGAGAAATCTTACATTGTAAACAAATGATTTGTTAAAAATAAAAAATATGCTTTTAAATAGAGATTATTTAACTGAAAGCGTTGAAAATAAATATTTTACAAAGGGAATTCCGTTTTTAAAAAAAGGGTTTAAGCGATTTCTAAGATTATTGGTACACATGTAGGCTTACTTCGGCAATAGCCCATCTTTCTTAAACTGTCAGTTTGCCGCTATGTCTGTCGGTCATTCGATTCGTTGCTGGTTTGTTCGTTTTCTCTTTAACAACTTGTCCTATCCTATCCCGCAACTCAAAGGTAGTTGGAGCACCACAGATGATCGTTTAACCAGCGCATTCCATCTTTCTCTGTTTTCAGCCACCCTTCATGCAGTGTCCAACCAGTCTATTCTCGAATGTTGTCCTCCCACCTCTTTCTCTCTCTCTCTTCTTCTGCCTCCTTGCCCCGTGCCTTGCAGGATAATTTTTGGAAGCCGGATACCGTGGTAACGTGGCCATACCACCGGAGTTTCCGTTTCTTCGCCACTGTGAGCATGTCATCATGCTGTCCAATGGCTTGTGTGATGGTCTGTCGGACTTCGTCGTTGGTGATGTGCTGGGTATTCACACTTTTCTGCTATCCTATGCACCAACGGGAATCCCCTCAATGAAACATACTTCCGGTTTCTTTCTCCGCGTGTTTTAGTGAGTTATTTCCAAATATTCAAGAATAATAACATGTGTCACTGGCCACCAGTATCATACCCTCACTTTTTTTTTTTTTGGCTGCAGTTTATTATCCCTTTCTATCGCCAGTGGCGCGCCTAAACCCTACCTACCTAACATTATTTGTGAATTTTTGAAAAATATTCGGAAAAACATAACGCCCAGATGCTGGCTCGAACCCACACCTGTCAGGCGTCATTGGTTTCTGGCTTGTGGACAAGGCAAGTTAGTCCCGCCTTAGCCCACTTGGCCACAACGACCGCCTAACATAGTCAACTACTTCGTGTTTTGTGAAGGTTGCGACGGCGAAGCTATGGAAAACTACAAGAGTCTTCAGCTCCTGTTTCACTTTCTGTCGATGATCGACGCACCTCCGAAGTCGCCACAAATACAGGCCTCTACGATTGTTTCTTGCATCCTTTCACTGAGCATGTACTTCCTCCACCGTTTTTATACTTATCCCACTCGTTTTCTGGCTCTAACAATCGTCGTTTTCGGCAATTTGCCATATTTAAAAGTCACGCATCAAGCTTTGATAAAAGCAAAACAAGCCAGACCGGAACTTGGTTTCATTCTAACCTCGTTTTAATTTATAATGGCGATACCCACGAGTTTTTATGAGAGGTGCCGGAAAGTTGTGAATAGGAAATGGTCAGAAGTCTTCTGTTGCACCTCATCTCCATGCTTTGTATTCTTCAACTTGTTTCTTTATCTAAAAAAAGTGACTGGGTCAGATTTTCTTATTTTCGTTATGCAGGTCTGTTGGGTGGTTTGTTCGTTTTCTGTTTAAAAACGCATGTCTTTACCTTAAAAAAACAACACACAACAAAACAATAATAGGGCTGGTGGTGGAGAGGAGACTGGATCAGATTTTATGAATTTTGTTATGCAGATACTTTAACCAGGGTCTAGGCTTTTAGGCAAATCCCAATTTCTCTTGCTCAAAGGTCAAGGTCGCCGGGGCTCGTCTTTCTAGACACGTTTTGCATTTTTTCTCACTCTTTGCATGGACTGGACTAAGTTTGTACATTTGTAGCTTCCAGGTAGGTCAAAGAGCGGCCCTTCATTATGTGTGTGTGTGTGTGTGTGTGCGTGTGTGTGTGTGTGAGAGAGAGAGACCTAATCACAGTTTCAACGCAAAGGTATGCAAATTGTGTGGGTATTTGCGCACGGGAGTACATTTGAATGTCTTCCCATCTTGTTATTTATATAATCACTGACCCATGGCAGTTCTAAATTGACATATTTGCAGACTACACGCCAAATTTCGTTTTTCATCTCAGTAACCTGTCTCCCTCGTTAAAATAAGTGAAAGTATTTATGAAGTATTATTTTCGAAAATAACATTTTGGATTCCTGATCTACAAAATGATGCCGACTAAACCGATCCCGTAATACTATATATAATTATGCATAATTAATGCTCTTTTTTTTAAAATGCATAATTATAATTTTATTGGTTTAACGGCAACATCACTTTGATGTACTTTGCATGTACTTTGCATGTACTTTGCATGTCTGTCTCTCCGTCCGTCTGTCTGTCTGTATTTAAAAAAAAATTATTTAATCGTTCTGATAAAGCGCTTTTTCTGCTCAAGGAGCTGATCAATACAGGATCTAACTCGATCCGCCCGAGGCGCCCACTTGCAGCCTTTGGGCGCATAGTCTGACGCCCAGTCAGCTGAGCACAGTCCTGGGCGAGTATTTGGGAGAAGGGACCTAGTGTTAGCTGGGTGTATTTCTGTCGCCGGCGCTCAGGATCTTTAGAGTATGTATGAATGTATGCATGCATGCATGCTTTATTTATTTATTTATTTATTTATTTATTTATTTATTAAGGTCCCAAATACACGCCGAAATACACAAGCGTGGAGAAACCTCAATTATCAGCCCCCTCAACGCTGTCGAAGCATGCTGGCTTGCTGGTCGATCTACAAGTCTTGTAAGCACTGCACAGAAAGGCTCGCACGCGTCCCTTTCCGGGAGGTTTGAGACCAACATTGACTGCGGCCCTTTCGTTGTTGTTGTTTGTAGATTATAGTCACACGACACTTTCGCATATAGGTGACTACTGGACCGATTTATACTGACACCAGCGGGCCAGTTGTTGGTAAAGGGGAAAATAATATGATCACACGTTGACCAATCCGGGATTCGAACCAGTGATTGGTCAACGTGTGATCATATTATTTTCCCCTTTACCAACAACTGGCCCGCTGGTGTCAGTATAAATCGGTTGTTGACACGTAAGGCCCGTCTTATTGCTGAAAGGAGCGACAGCATTGCGCTGCATGCGGTATGATGCAGACATTAAATTTGCATAAAACTAATTAACTTATCTCATATGCCAACCCCCTGTTGCAATATCATCATTTCAAACTTTCTTCTTTGTTGTTTTTTTTTTAATCACCTTCCTCTGGACCCCATGACGTAAAAGGTAAACAAGATTTGCTTTATCCAGATTATCATTTCAAAACAACGCAAAATATTAAAACCTTCGCCTTATTTCTATGAGAACCGGGTTCACATTGACACTGGATAGCTTGGTTTGTCTACCATTACTATATAAAATGGGCTGGGACATTCTTGAAGTTCACAGTCCAGCTGATCGAATCGACGGAAACGTTTCCGGGAAGAAAGAAAAAAGTGGAACTTGAACCAGCAGCCATGAAGACAACATTCATTCTAACCATCGCCTTCTATCTCGTCGCCTCGGTAAGTTATTGTTTAGGATTATAGTCTTATTACAATCATGTTAATATATTCTTATAAGGCTAATTATTTATTTATTTTTATTTATTTACTTATTTATTTATTGTTGTTGTTGTTGTTGTTGTTGTTGTTGTTGTTGTTGTTGTTGTTCTTCTTCTTCTTCTTCTTCTTCTTCTTCTTCTTCTACTACTACTACTACTACTACTACTACTACTACTACTACTACTACTACTACTACTACTACTACTACTACTACTACTACTACTACTACTACTTCTTCTTCTTCTTCTTCTTCTTCTTATTATTATTATTATTATTATCATCATCACCATCATCATCATCATCATCATTAGTAGTAGTAGTAGTAGTTGTAGTATTAGTATTAGTATTATTACTATTATATTATTACTATTTATTATAATAAATTATTCTCTTTCCAGCAGTAGGGATCTCAGTGTGTTTGAAGAATGTTTCAAGGCCACATAGAGGTCAAAATGATGAGACATTTTTAGAGTTACTTTCCCCTCAGCACAATCAAGTTAACATTTAACCTTGCCTGTAATAGCTGCAATTTGACATGAAGGTAAGTTTACACAACAACACCAATAGTTGCTGTTGAAAAAAAAGCTAATTTCCGCCCGAAATTAATTTCTTCTTAGTGAAAAAGTACAACTACAAAAAGATTACTTGTGTTAAAGCTATAGGTCTCAGAATAATTCAATCCTGCATCGACCAAAGCCTTAAACAACTCTTGAGCTGGAAGGGCATTATATAAGAACTATTAAATAAATTAATTAATTTTAAAAAAGGACTAGCTCTCAGCAAAACGAAACTAAAACTGACTCTGTGTGATATTAATCTTTTATTTTATTTTATTTATTTAATTTTTTGGGGTGTATATGTTGTGTGACGGGGTCGGTGCATCTTTGGAGCTGCACGCGCATGCGCAGCTTGAGAAGGGAGTGCGATGAGGCTGAACGAAAGCGTGATAGTTTTATTCGATGATAATGATATCATAACGTGAGATATCATGATATCATGACATTGAGATGGCATAATATATTCAATGATGATTATGTCATAGCAGGAGATGATCGATGAAGTTGTAGCATGATATGTTCGATGATACTGATGGAATAACATGAGCTAGAAGATAATATATCCATAATGAGGTTGTAACATGAGAGAGTCGATGATAATGATGCCGTAGCATGAAATCTTCGATGATAATGAAGTCATAGCATGAAATGGTCGATGATAAAAATGTAATAGCATGAGATGATAAATGGTATCACAGCATAAGATCTTCGAGTACAATGGTGTCGTAACATGAGATCGCCGATAATAACGATGTAACAGCATGAGATCTTCGATGACAACGTTGTAACCGTTGATTATTGAATGATTATGATGTCGTAACATGAGATATTCGATGATAACGATGCCATGAAACGAGATATTCAATAATAAAGATGTCGTGGATGTTTCATGATAAAGATGCGATAACATGAGATAGTCGATAATAATGCTGTCATACAATAAAGGAGGTTGTCATTGATGATTATGATAATGTTGCTCTTTGTGTGTGTTTGGTGAAGACCTTTTGCCAAGATGACGCTGCAGAGACGGCCGCTGCCGATGACATGCAGAACCAACCCGTCATGCAGAACTACCAGGATCCATACTGCCTACGCGTAAGTTTGATTGAATTGTACTAAACTCAAGGAGCGGGTCGAACACAAGATCTAACTCAAGGCGGCAACTGTAGGTCTGATGTGTTTATCAAAGGCGCTAGCGATTGCGCCTCCCTCTGTTGTACTAGATATAATAGTACAGAGAGGGATGGACTATATAGAGAGACGCTATCGCATCCAGATTCGGGCGGATGTGGTGTTTATATAGCTGGCACTCCCCCGTCTAGGGCATATATAAGATAAGCGGTGTCAGAATATTAGTGTCTCCTCTCTGAAAATCCTTAACGGGAAGAGAGGGGACTATAAACTGATTTTAAAAATAAAATCGTTTTTAGGGGGCCGGGTAGCTCAGTTGGTAAGAGCGTCTTGCTAGTAACCGAAAGGTCGCTGGTTCGAATCCCGGATTGGTCAACGTGTGATCATATTATTTTCCCCTTTACCAACAACTGGCCCGCTGGTGTCAGTATAAATCGGTCCAGTAGTCACCTATATGCGAAAGTGTCGTGTGACTATAATCTACAAACAACACAATCGTTTTTAAGTCTGTCCTGGTAGAAAGTATGGGTACACAAACTCTCTCTCTCTCTCTCTCTCTCTCTCTCTCTCTCTCTCTCTCTCTCTCTCTCTCTCTCTCTCGCAACTTAGATGAGCAGTTCCATTTTTCTCCGGCACTCCTGCACAGCGTTGATAAAGACATCCAGTTACACTTGTTTGCCCGGGCGCGAACTTGTTTTTTCCAACCAAGTTCCAGTCATTCGCCGAAAAAGGCAATTACCGAAGTCGAACGAAGCTCTCCGAGTCGAGAGAAGCTATCCGATGTTTTACAAACGAATGCTGGCAGGACTACGTGAAACCACAGGCTGGGAAGTCTCGTCTTTCGTAGGCCTCAATTACATACTATACTACGTACGTATGTAGGAGGCCCACGAGTTTACAAAGACGAAAGAAAAGACTTCAGAGCCTGTGGTGAAACATCCGTGCATAAAAATATCCGCTGTTGCTTCTAGATCTAATTCTATTTCGATCTGCACAGCTTCAAGCTGTAAGTCAAGTCGAGAAACGCATTTTGAAGCAGTTAGTATTATTATTATTTTATGATTTTCAATATACTGACACAATTAGTAATAAAGAGTAAAAGTAATACATAACACATAATGCACACATACAACGATTTCACATCTATATCAACAATAAAACCATGACAAAATTTCAAAGCGCTATGGATACGTTGATGTCTCTTCAGCACAACAAGGCAAAGCAAGTTTATAATGGTCTCAAAAAACAGTGACATTTTTATTATTTAACTAATAATTATTATTCTTTTTAACTGATACAGTAAATTTGTTATAGGTATTTCAATGATATGTATTTTAATGAGAAACACGTATTAAAAAACATGTTGCGTGGCAGGCGGAAATTTCCATAAATCATCTGAAAACTTTGGTAAATCTATAAGAAACAAATAACCAGTAACACCATCTGAATATTTCGGGTTACACCCAAGTTCAGCAAAAACAAACAAAACGTCACTGACCATATTTACACCATTGAGCACGCACAGTAGCACACTATTCTTTTCTTTCTTTTTTTTAAAGGTAGGAATAATAATAATAATAATTTTAAAAACAAATAATGATAATAACAAACAAATAATAATAATGATAATAATAATAATAATAATAATAATAATAATAATAATAATAATAATAATAATAATAATAATAATAATTTAACTAAATAACTATCTACTACTACTACTACTACTATTACTACTACTACTACTACTACTAGCGAAGTTGTGGTCTTGATTTTGTGGTCCTGATTCGGCTCTTTGCAGTCCGCTGGACCCTGTAAGCAATGAATAACTAATTAGCTATTAATTTAACTCTGATCTCGAGTTGTCTTGATTTTGTGGTCCTGATTCGGCTCTTTGAAGTCCGCTGGACCCTGTAAGCAATGAATAACTAACAATTACTTGAACTCTGATCTAGAGTTATAAAAAAAAAATTCGCTTAGCCTACTCGTCCTTCTTCGGAAATTTAAAGATTCAAATATTATAAAGTATAGGTCTAAATATTATTAATTAGAATAGATATAGTTTATACATTTATTTACGTATAAAACAAACAATACAGGTCTAATGTAAATTAAGCCTATGGTTACTGTATAACAGTGTCTACTTGGTTCTAGGCAGGAAATGGGGAATACTATTATTAGCCTACTGCTGAGAACTAACAAAATGCAAATCAAGGAACGCAACTATTAAATATGGTCAATAATAACAAAGTACATGTATACCGTTGCGAAATGCTAATCTGTGTAAATCGAACAGAATTAGAAGCAACAGCGATCATTTTTAATGTCAACTAGTCGTAGTCATGCAAGCATCATTTCGTAACACCTCGGAGAGCTTCGTTCGACTTCGGTGATTGCCTTTTTGGGCGAATGACTGGAACTAGGTTGGAAAAAACAAGTTTGCTGCCCGGGCTAGCACAGGTAGATGCGTAACTAATCAAGTAGAATCTGGCGATGACCCGGATGAGGAACCGCGGTAGCCCGGATAGCCCCACACTGAACTATTTGGCACAGATGGCGACGCGACGTCGGGAACAAAAAAAAAAAAAAAGCAACTCTCAGCAGCTGTTTTATGAGGATAACTTTTTACCGCATCGTAGAAAGAACACGTCGTCTATTTTGATGTCCCGCTTCGCAGTTGATTATACGGATGTGGCCCGATCACGTGGCGGCTTAGACCGGTCATAAGTAGCAGAAGTATAAAACAAGCGCACCCGTTTTATTGGTGGTCCTCGCAATTTCCTTACCCCTTGCAAGGGTTTATTTGCCTAATGGTTGATAAGCTTACATTACTTCAGCGTTTACGCTTTCATTACAGGTTCAGTGTGGAACCGGCATGATGTGCATCAGTGTCCCGGACCCTATGGGTGGAATGGGAGGCGTCGGCGGTGTTGGAGGCATTGGTGGCGTTGGAGGCACTGGTGGTGTTGGAGGCATTGGTGGCGTTGGAGGCAGTGGCGTTGGTGTTGGTGTTGGTGTAGGCATCGGAGGTAGCGGAAACATTGGAGGCATCGGTGGGAGGATTCCTATTTGCGTCAGTAAGTTGAATCACTTTTCTCTCACTTCGAAGTGTTTTCATTTTGAGTTTAGGCATCAATAGGCCGGTGTAACAGGCCAAAATATACCCCTGGCTACTTTATACCGTGGGTATAATGTAGCCTAGGCGGGTTTAACCCCCTGGGTATAGATCAGCCTAGGCCAGGTCATACCCCTCGCGGCCGGAATATACCCCCACCTAAAGAGATGTCACTCATGGGTTTGTTGTACATGACCGTTTGCGTGACCAACTCTCAGGTAACAGCCTTTTGCTTGCGTGTTAAAAAAAACAAAACAACTAACCCTAACCCTATCTATCTATCTATCTATCTATCTATCTATCTATCTATCTATCTATCTATCTATCTATCTATCTATCTATCTATCTATCTATCTATCTATCTATCTATCTATCTATCTATCTATCTATCTATCTATCTATCTATCTATCTATCTATCTATCTATCTATCTATCTATCTATCTATCTATCTATCTATCTATCTATCTATCTATCTATCTATCTATCTATCTATCTATCTATCTATCTATCTATCTATCTATCTATCTGAGTGCATCAGAACAATTACAACACATAAATTAAAGAGTAACGTGAAGGATAAGGTCTTCCGTAGTGGGGGGGGGGGGGGGGGGGGGGGGGGGGGGGGGGGGGGGGCGGTTATAATTAATGGGCAGGAGAGGGTTAAACGAGCCTAGGCCAGATAATAACCAGGGGTATAGTCTGGGCTAGGCCAGTTTATACGGGGCATAGTCTGGGCTAGGCCAGTTTATACCCTGGGTATACTTGAGGTGGAGTATAATCTGGCTTGCTACACCGGTTTCTACTCAACAGGCGACCTTGACGCTGGCCGAGTGTCACAGATCTATCAAGCATAGGCTGTGAGGAGGTGTATGCCTTCAACAGCCTCTGACACTCAGGTTGGGGTCATCGTCGCTTTCGGGCGACTACTTCCATAAGCTTAGTATTTGCCCTATAGCGGTTAAAGTCTTTGGTAGTAGGACTTTGTTTTAGTTTTTGTTTAAATTAAATTTTATATTATTATCGTGTCTTTATGTAGTGGTGTTGGTGGTGGTGGAGAGAAGATGATAAAGTGGTGGAGGCTAGGATGATGAAGAATTCTCACACATTCTCTCTCTCTCTCTCTCTCTCTCTCTCTCTCTCTCTCTCTCTCTCTCTCTCTCTCTCTCTCTCTCTCTCCCCTACGCCAGTTAGTTGATGACCGTTGAAAAGTTTTATTCTCGAAGTGCATCATACTAAGAGAGCGCAACAGGCAATGCTCGAGTCGAACAACCCTTATCTGCTGCGTTGTGCCCTGTGCTCCGTTGTGCTGTGTTGTGCCTCTTGCTCTCCCGAGTGTGTGTGTGTCCCGAAATCTTTGCACGTACGCGCTTTTAAGTGCGCGCTGACCGTACTGGGCCCGAGGCTTAACGCGCGCTGCGCGCCACAGAATGTTCGCCTCTCGCGGTAATTTGTTTTAGTTGTTAACCTTTATTTTACATATAAGGCTTGAAAACGCTAACGACTACTATACAAATTATATATGGGCGGAAACGCGGAAATACGACCTTTCTACTGATATATTAATATCGGACCTATCTGCTACGAAATAAAAATAATACGCAATTTAAGAGGGAGTTGGCTGCTGCTCTTAAGCATTTCACAACTCTAAACTCATAACAACTCTTTAATTTAATACAATTATAAATAATAATAAAAATGACAAAGAAAGAACAACGTCTCCCCTTTCCAACGATATATAATATGACATGGTTACTATTATGGGTTCCGACTATGACGGACTAAAATAGAAATCACCTAGCACAACAACAATATTTACATCTATCCACTTCTTACAACTTTTCCTCTGTTTCTCTTCCGATGTATGTCCCTATAAAACTAATATTTAATTTAAGTATATACTATTAGAGAATGAACTATCTAAGGCATCGAAAAATCTCACACTTAAGGTGTTACAGTGGAAAATCTTTGCTATCGCCATCATCGACAATTATGTTCTTATATTGCGTTAATCTACAAGGCGGAAAGACTGAGGCAACCGGTCATGCTCGTATCAGCGGTGGCTTCGCCCCCACAACAGCGTGGTGCCTTTTTCAATGTGATAGGCAACGAGCTATTCTAAACATCACGCTCTCCTTTAAAATTGCTACATAAATCACAAATAAAGTGTATATATTCTAATAGAGAATTAAATGCTGCGTCTAACAATTATCTGCTTTAAGGGATCTGAAAAGTATATATCAAATTATTGCATACAGCTAGTTTAAACATAACAGAGAGCAGAGTAAGTCCTAAGTATCGTAATGATCAGAAATTCTTTGTAGCCCAGCCCAGCTACATTTATATTTTATTTTGCTTTTGTTTTACTATTAGTTTGTGTGTGCTTGTTGGTTTGTTGGCTAGTGTGTGTGTGCGTGTGCGTGTGTGCGTGTGTGTCTGCGTGTGTTACTTGCAGCTCTTTCATCAAGATGTTATTGTTTTAATTTTTTTTCATTCCAAGTTTGTTGTGATGGCATTTGCTCGATATATGTCTTTATTCAACCTTCGTTTCTGTACCTATAATTAACAGCGATCTTAGCAAATCACCGCTCTTTGAAATCTGTTGAAGGAAAGGCACGTGACTCTTCTTCTTGTATAGATGATGATGAGGATGGTTATTATTATTATTATTATTATTATTATTATTATTACTATTATTATTATTATTATTATTATTATTGTTGTTGTTGTTGTTGTTGTTGTTGTTGTTATTACTTCTACCACTACTAACAAGGAAAGTTACAAGGTGTCCCTCGTAACCTTTCGGTCGTTGTGGATGGAATCGTTTGTGATCTCCCTTTTCTCTAGGCCAGCTTAATGAGGGCTGTGCCTATCTCCTCTCCCTCGCTGCTGTCCCTTCCCCGTTTCTAAACCGATCCATGTAACCCATTTACAGCTAGCTCAGTGGACTGGGGTGTGTCGAGCGTTTGTTTCAATCTATTGGTGTCCTTTCCAAGCACGGTCACCCATCCAAGAACTAACCCTTTTCAACGTTGCTTAACGAGAAACATTGCCAGCGCGTGGCACCACTGCACTACTGCGCCCCCTACCGCCACACAAGCCCTTGCATTTGGACAGGCGAGTGACTATGCCTGTCCTATTCTATCCTCTATCCTATCCCGTAACTCAGAGGTCGTAGGGGCACCACAGATGATCGTTTAACCAGCGTACTCCATCTTTCTCTCTCAGCAACCATGATGGTTTCGCTCAGAGTCAAACCAGTGCATTCTCCAATGCTGTCCTCCCACCTCTTTTTCGGTCTCCCTCTTCTTCTACCTCCTTGCACTGTGCCTTGCAGGATGGTCTTTGCAAGACCTGATGATCTGGTGACGTGGCCATACCATCGGAGTTTCCGTTTGTTCACCATTGTGAGCAGGTCGTCGTGTTGTCCAATGGCTTGTGTGATGGTCTGTCGGACTTCGTCGTTGGTGATGTGCTGGGTATAGGAATTGTCCAGAAGTCTTCTGTAGCACCTCATCTCCATGCTTTGTATTCTTCGTTGTAGACCTTCTGTGAGGGTCCATTTTTCGCAAGCGTAAAGGAAGATGGAGATGACAAGGGAGCGCAGCAGTCTTATCTTGGGACGTAGGCTGATGGTCCTGTCTCCAAATTGCCTTCAACCTTGCCAGGGCAGCAGTTGTTTGTGCGATCCTGGAGAGGGCTTCCTGTTGGGACCCGCTGTCTAATACTATGACTCCTAAATATTTGAAGCTATGCACTGTATTGAGGGATTGGCCTTGGACTTTGATGTCTGTGTTAATGCCATTGGTGTTGGTGGTCATCATTTTGGTCTTCTCTGCACTTATTTCCATTCCATCTGGACAGGCGAGCGGCTATGCCTGTGCCTAGCTATAATACCCAGAGGAAGACGCGTCACAGGCATAGGGGCTTATGTGTCCAGATACAAGCGACTGAGCACCGTACCACCATCACTACTACTACTACTACTACTACTACTACTACTACTACTACTACTACTACTACTACTACTACTACTACTACTACTACTACTACTACTACTACCACCATCATGCTATGTTTGGTCTTGATTGTTTGATTGACAGATATTAGAACCTCGTGCCAGCAGCTGACCGGTTCTTACACAATGGGTGGATTTGGCGGAATGGGCGGAATGGGCGCCGGAATGGGCGGAATAGGCGCAATGGGCGGAATAGGCATGGGTAAGTGGTATATGTGTAATGTATTCCAATGTGAAGAAAATTGTAATTAAAGTGTTCGCCGCTAATTGTGATGACAAAATGAAGAAACTTGTGAATGCATGTATGCAAAGGAAGACATAAATGTAGGTCATTATACCAACAAGAACATATACCTCATTTTCCAAATCAAATTTCCTATCCAAATTTGTTGTTGTTGTGGTTGTTGTTCTTGACAGATTTTTTTTTTTAAAATTGGAAATGTGATGGAATGTTTTGGGTGTTTATTGATGGATTCAGGATGTTTATCATGTTGTGAACAGCATTACTTATAAATCAAGATAAATATGTGTGGTCCTGATCATATGTGTTCGAAATGTGGAGATGGGTCGCGGATGGGTACGGAGGTGGCGGTCAGCTGTAGTGTGGAAATGACCACATGTCTTAGGAACAGTGTGAGGGTGAAAGCGAGAGATGGGAGCTGGAGAGGAAGTTTGGGGGGGGGGAGGAAGGGAAAGGGGGAGAAGAGGAGGGGTGAGGAGTATAGGTAGGGTAGGGTGTTTGGGGAGAGTGATTTACAACACGGTATATACGCACACACCCACACACTCATGCATATACACCCCCACACACAAAACACCTCTGTCATAATAAATGTTGATGTATTTGCAGGCAAGAGACAGATGATTCCCAATCAGCAACAAAGTAAGTTTTTGACTGATTGGCTTCTATTAATGGCTTGACTGAGTGTGATAGTGAATGAGTGAGCGACGACGATCAACTATCACAGTGTTCCTGTACCGTCCATTGTGTGGGCTAAGTGAAGCCTTGTACTGATGTGGTTTACGTGTAACTTGACTCTTTTTGTAAAATTGTCAAATGGCCACCATCCTATTACATTTTATTGTACACCGATAGCCAAATGTTCTTGCTGTGCATTACTTGAGACAATAACAGATTATGATTCTGATGGAAGAAAATAATCAATAGGATATAATGAACTGTACACGTTGTAGGCTACTACGCTTGTACCTCACAATAAATGAATGAACATTGAGGTTTAACGTCTACACCCACCATTGGCGATATGGCAGACGGGGATAACCATCCCAGGCAACAAGGGGTTTGGATCTAAATCAATACTGAACCCCCAGAGCAATCATACTGTAAAATGGACAGTAAAAAATGGCCACTTTTTATTTCGCCCACCACGGGATTCGAACCTGGGTCATCGGGGTGCCAGGCTAACGCTCTACCACTTGAGGTACGGCGATGGGCGTACCTCAGATTTTGACTGGAAAAAAAATCACGATTATTAAACGCGTTACAGACTTGTACCTTTGATTCGGATTCAACAAAACAAAGAAAACAGGGTTACTAAACGCGTTGCAGGCTTGGTACCTTCGATTCTGAATTTAAAAAACTACAAAGACAACACGATTACTAAAAGCGTTGCAGGCTTGGCGCTTCTGTTTCTGATTTATTAAAACACACATACACACACACACCAACACACACCTACACACACACACACCCCACCACCCACGCCCCACACACACACACCGTACCTCTGGTTCTGATTTAAGAAAACAAAAGAAAACACGATTACTTAAACATGTAAATTGCAGGCCCGTACCTCGGAGTCTTCGTGCCCAGCACATGCAGCAGTGAAATCCAGTGTAACCAGATGATTGGCGGGCCCAGCTCCTCGTCGTTTGGGCTTGGCCTCTTCGCCTGCTGCCCAGTGTACGAGACCTACACCAACATGGGTGGTTACCCCGGCGGCATGGGGCGTCGACAGACCTTTGGTCAGGGCAGATACGTCAGCCGCTGCATCGCTAGACCTGCGTACGTCGCCACCTATTCAGGTACGGTATAGTTATCGTCTCCTGTCGTCGTCGTCGCCGTCGTCATCATCAACATCACCATCAGTAGTAGTATCATCATCAGCAGCAGCAGCAGCAGAAACAGCAGTAGAACCATCATCATCATCATCGTCATCAACAGCAGCAGTGGTAGTATTATTAGTAGTAAAAGTAGTAGTATCATCAGAAGCAGCAGTCTTAGTAGTAGTAGGAGGAGGAGGAGGAGGAGCAGCAGCAGCAGCAGTAGTAGTAGTTGTTGTTGCAGTAGTCGTAGTCGTAGTAGCAATAGCACCAATCAACAGCGTATAGCAGGGCTGAGATTTAGCAAGCCAGGCTAAGGAGCCAGCCGGGCTCCTAACCTGGGAGGTTGAAGTTGCCAAAATATTTCTCAGGTTGCCAGACCCCTTGATTGAAAGCACGGTCATTTTTTTAAACTGTATAACTATTGCAGCTAATAAACAAGATAAATTTCAACAACAACAATGTTTAATTTTTTTTAAACAAGCACTGTATAATTTATTCATCATCGACATCCTCCTCCTCAATGTTCCAAAACTTGAAGGAGCTTGAGTGTGCCTTCTTCAACTGTTTTTTTTCTTCTTCGGACTTTTTTTTTTTGCTGGAGGCTCCGAGACACCGCTTAAAAAGCGCCACATCGTTCGAGATTGACAAAAGACTGAGAATGGGGAATATCGAAAGTACGGCAAGTCTCGCGTGACTCATCAAGGAAGTCAGAGACTCGTTCCGATACACGCAAGGAAGCAAAAAGGCTGGGATCTCGCAGGGCAGTAGCGTTTCGCGGCGAGGGAAAGAAGAAAGTCTCGCGAGAAAAGCTATTTTTACTTCGCAAATCCCTCGCTTTGCTAGCGTTACCTAACTTCCTAGCATGCATCGGAACGGGTCTCCGGTGCTGACTGCAGAAGCGTTTGGCGCGTGTTTTGTTTTACATTGCAAGTCAAAAGTCCGTGTACAGGTACAGAATCTCTACCACTGGCGGTATTTTCAAGTCGCCAGCCGGGCGAATGGTACCCCAAATCGAGCTCGCCACACACTATTTTTGGGGCCATTGGCGAGTTGGCGAACGTTAAAGCTCAGCCCTGTATAGTATAGTTTTATTCTCAGCAACAACAGCGGTATATATATTCATATATTCATCATCATTATCGTAATCCTCAGCGACAGCAGAAGCAGTTTTACTTTCACCATCGTCATCATCATCAGCAACAACAGTAATGGAATCACCATAATTCTCAGCAAGAGCTGCAGCACCAACCAAAGTAGCATTATATAGTCGTCATTGTTATCAGCAACAGCAGTAGCAGTAGATTTAGCAGCACACTCAGCACTTCCACCATCATTACCACAGTCATCATCATCTGTTTTGTTGGGGGGTAGGGGGGAGGGGGGAGGTGGAGGGGACGGGGAAGGGGGGAGGGAGGGAGGGAGGAGGTGGAAGAGGAGGAAGGAGAGAGAGAAGGGGGAAGAACGGATGAAGGTGAAGTTGTTTCTCATTCCAGTGACGTGTACACTTCTCTGCTGTTGTTTCAGGATTCCAGGGAGGGATTGGAATGGGAATGGATGAAGCCCAAGAAGGCTCCGCGTAATTGCTCAGATCAATCGACACGACGTCGGCGAGGATGCTAAACTCACAGACTAGTCCATTTCACGAACCATTTTAAAAGCGACAAACTCGATTGTGTTGTTGTGGTGTTGTCTTTTTTTAACAGTCCATTTCTAAAACCAGTATATTTTTTTGTAACACGTATAGTCCATTTCCAAAACTCCCCCCCCCTCCCTTCCCCCCTCCCAATTTTTTTTATTTTGTTGTCGTTGAGTGTTGACCACGAAACAATGACATGATTTGGAAGACGCTGGGCACTTGATTATAGATCAATTCATTTGTTCGTTCATTTACTTTTTCCATCATTGTTTAAAAAAATATGGATTAGATTTTGGATTTGTTAATAAAATGTAACTAGCATTGACGTAACATGTGGTCGTTTCCATCAAACTATTCCATGTTTGTTTGCTCTCTATCTCTCTCTGTCTTTCTCTGTCATCTGGCTTTCTCGATCTGTTTTTCCCTTCTCATCCACATCGCCAGCTCTCTCTCTCTCTCTCTCTCTCTCTCTCTCTCTCTCTCCCTCTCTCTCACTCTCTGTCTCTCTCTCTCTCCCTCTCTTTTCTTTGCACTCATCTTATTTCCAACCATATCATAGCCCCTCTCTTTCACACGGATCTTCCCCCTTCCCCTCCCTCTTTGACTACATCTCTCTGTCTTCCCTCCCTCCTCACCTTGTTCTCTTTCATCCACTCGCCCCCCCCCCCACCCCCTTCCATGATCTTAATCATGATCATCACCAGGGTATTTACCTAGCGCTTTTTTAAGGACAGATCAGTTCAAAGTTCACATCATCATCATCGTTGTCTTCTCTCTCTCTCTCTCTCTCTCTCTCTCTCTCTCTCTCTCTCTCTCTCTCTCTCCCTCTCTCTTTCTCTCTCTCTCTCTCTCTCTCTCTCTCTCTCTCTCTCTCTCTCTCCCTCTCTCTCTCCTCTCTTTTGCCAGTTAATACGCTATGAAGGAACGTGAAACTGAAAGTACAATGCAGTGTGGGAGAGAGTGAGGTTGTGAGAGACAGAAACAACAGATAGGGCCTATCCTCCGGTCAACTGAATCAGTGGCTTTTCTGAAGAAATCCGACACACGTGCATGGACGTCCGGTTGTTTAATTACCAGCTCTTTCTCTGTACATAATACAAATAAATATAATAGTTTAGGAAGAATTCATAATGCATATCGCTGAGACTAGATGACGATTACGTTCGCCTATCAGCTAATGAATTCGCCTGGTACACCGATTACATTACATTACATTACATTACATTACATTACATTACATTACATTACATTACATTACATGATTATTGCTTTAGGTCCAGCGGACTCTTCCGAACCAAATCAGGACCGGACAACCCCCGATCTGCATAAAAGATCTGCTGAAATAACCCTAGTGGTAAAACTGAAAGCTCTCCACCAGCCAGTCACTTTACAATAAAGACATCCCACGCAGGAGACGCTTAGACTGTACACTAATTTATCGAACCCCCGTTTACAAAAACAAAATAGAATACAAATCGTTATAAATTATCAACAAAACACATACATATAAAATGCCTACATTGCTAAATAATAACATCATAGGAAGCCCTAGTGACCACCTGGCAGAAAGCGTCCAATATTCCCAAGCTGATCCAACAGACCTCATACACAAATAAGGAGTCTTGTCCCGGAAGAGTTTTCAAGAAAAAAAGGTAGATGACTGGTCTAGTGAAGAAGAAGATAGTATAGCAGATTGATAGAACAGAGCAGGACTGAGAAAGAGCAAATGAGAAAAACAGCGACAGTGGGAATTTAAAGCACTAAATTTCCAGAAAGTGGGGATACTATTTATACTGAAACCCCCGGCACCCCAACGGGGGAGGCGGCACACCGATGACCCAGGTTCGAATTCCGTAGTGGGCAGGATAAAAAGTGGTTATGTTGTCACCGTCTGCCTTAGCAGTATGGTTGTTCTTGTGGCTCAGTGTGAATCTATCCCCCCCCCCCTTTTCCTATGGGGTGCTTACCCTGTCTGCCGTATCGCAAATGATGGGTGGTGACGTTAAACTTTAATGTTCATTCATAATGAGTGGAACGGCGAACGTTAAGACTCGGTGAGTTTCTGCTACGCAATGTGGATAAAACTCCATGGTAGTTGTAGCAGAAAGGCAGAGACTAAGACAGAGAGAATGATGTAAACTCTTATCACACACGTCCACGCAAATATAAAAACAATCTTCGTTGTATTTATTACTTTAGTAATGTGTATACAAAATACAAATTGACAAAGTAAATAGCAACGCCATCAAAAAAAGTAATACCTCAAATAAAAAGTTAGTTATTCAATGCTTACAGGGTCCAGCGGACTGCAAAGAGCCGAATCAGGACCACAAAATCAGGACCACAACTTAGTTGAAAGAGGACATACCCCTGATCCGTATAAAAGATCTGCCGAAACAACCCTAGTGGTAACACTGAAGGCACTCCACAATAAAGGCATTCCATGCAGGAGACGCTTAGGCTATAATCTAAGTTATCGAACCCCAGTTTACAAAAAAAAAAGAAAGAATACAAACATCATTATAAAATATCAACAAAACACATACATATTAAATGCCTACATTGCTAAATAATAGTATCATAAGAAGCTCTAGTGACCATTTGGCAGAAAGCGTCCAATATTCCCAACAGACCTCATACACAAATGAGGAGTTTTGGAAGAGTTTTCAAGAAAAAAGGTAGGTGACTGGTCTAGCGAAGAAGATAGTACAGTGGATTAATAGAACAGAGGAAGAATGAGAAAAAAACAAAGAAGAAAGCAGAGACAGTGGGAATTTAAAGCACTAAATTTCCAGTAAGATCCTCCTCAAAATAATACTCAACAGGTTGAAATCCCAAGCTGAACAAATCATAGCTGAAGAACAACCAGGATTCAGGGCACGGCGAAGTACCACTGAACAGATTTTCAACCTCAGAATAATCTGCAAGAAATACCTGTAGCACCAACAACATCTATATCATGTGTTTGTAGATTTCAAGAAAGCGTTTGACCGAGTCTGGCATGCAGCTCCGTGAGCAACCATGAGAGTGTACATCAGCCCTAAACTTATTATTGAAGTCATCAAAAGCCTGTATGACAAGGCTTCCAGTACAGTCCTCCACAACAGCGCCATCTGGAACTGGTTCAGAAAAACAATCGGTGTGCGTCAAGGATGCCTACTCTCTCCAACACTCTTTAACATCTTCCTAGAGCGCATTATGTCAGATGCCCTTGCAGATCACAAAGGCACAGTCAACATAGGGGTTAGAGCAATCTCCAACCTCCGTTTTGGGGATGACATTGATGGATTGGAACAAGAACTTGAACAGCTTGTACAGAGGCTTGACACCACCTCCAGAGCCTATAGAATGCAAATTAGTGCAGAGAGGACCAAAATGATGACCAACAATACCAAAGGCATCAACATGGACATCAAAGTCCAGAGCCAATCCTTCAACACAATGCATAGCTTCAAATATTTAGGAGCCATTGTATCAGACGATGGCTCCCGACAGGAAGTCCTCTCCAGGATCGCAAAACAACTGCTGCCCTGGCAAAGTTGAAGCCCATTTGGAAAGACAGGACCATCAGTCTACATTCCAAGGTAAGGTTGCTGCGCTCCCTTGTCATCTCCATCTTCCTATACGCTTGCGAAACATGGACCCTCACATCAGATCTACAACGAAGAATACAAAGCATGGAGATGCGGTGCAACAAAAGACTTCTGGGCATTTCCTATACCCAGCATGACAGCACATCACCAATGACGAAGTTCGAGAGACCATCACACAAGCCATTGGACAACATGATGACATGCTCACAGTGGTGAACAAACGGAAACTGCGATCGTATAGACACGTCACCAGAGCATCTGGCCTTGCGAAAACCATCCTGCAAGGCACGGTGCAATGAGGCAGGAGAAGAGGGCGACAGAAAAAGAGGTGGGAGGACAACATTCGAGAATGGACTGGTTTGACACTGAATGAAGAAACGCATGAGGGTTGCTGAGAACAGAAAAAGATGGAGTACGCTGGTTAAACGATCATCTGTGGTGCCCCAACGACCTTTGAGTTACGGGATAGGATAGGATAGGAAATTTCCAGAAAGTGGGGATACTATTTATACAGAAACCCCCCGCCAGCCTTACAGGGAGGACTAGCTAAGAAGATAGTAAATTGATAGAACAGAGTAGGAACGAGAAAGAACAAATGATTATGACAGAAACAGTGGTAATTTAAAGCACAAACTTTCCACAAAGTGGTGATACTATTTATACAGAAGCCCTGGTGTTTTGCAAGGATGTTATGCCGTGACAATACTACTACTACTACTACTACTACTACTACTACTACTACTACTACTACTACTACTAATAATAATAATAATAATAATAATAATAATAGGAATTCATATGGTGCCTTTTTCCAAGTATAAATCAGTTCAAAGAGCAGAATGAATCAAATGAAGTGAAGTTTACACCATGTGCTACATCAGTGACGTAAAGCTGAGCCTATTGCTGGTAACATTAAAATGACCGATACATTCAACCCACAAAACAAAAAAACAAAAAACAAAACAAAAAAAGATTCAATAAAAAAAAAGAACAAAAAAAGAAAAGAAAAGCAAGACGTTAACGTAGTCATATTAGATTATAGCTAAATTTGAAAAGTGTCAAAAGATGGACTCACAATTATGTTAAGTGCAGCAATCGTTAGTTAATTAGTTTTTTTTATTGATAACAGGGTCCAGAGGACTGCAATGAGCCGAATCAGGACCTCAAAATAAAAATCACAACTTCGCTGAAAGAGGACTCACCCCCGATCCGCATAAAAGATCTGCCTAAACATCCCTAGTGGTAACACTGAAGGCACTCCACCAGCCAGTCACTTTACAATAAAGACATCCCACGCAGGGGACGCTGAGGATATTCTCTAATTTATCGAACACCCGTTTATAAAAAACAAAATAGAATACAAACATCATTATAAAATATCAACAAAACACATACATATAAAATGCCTACATTGCCAAAAAATAACATCGTAGGAAGCCCCAGTGACCCCCTGGCAGAAAGCGTCCAATATTCCCAAGCTGATCCAACAGACCTCACACACAAATGAGGTGTTTTGTCCCGGAAGAGTTTTCAAGAAAGGGATTGGTCTAGCGAAGAAGAAGATAATATAGTAGATTGATAGAACAGAGTAGGAATGAGAAAGAACAAAAGAGAAAGGCAGCGACAGTGGGAATTTAAAGAACTAAATTTCCAGAAAGCAGGGATACTATTTATACTGAAAACCCCGGCACCCCCACGGGGAGGGGAGGAGGGGGGGGGGGGTAGGAAGTGCAGCAATCACCTAGGTCGAATTATTGATTTTATAAATATCAAATAAAAAATTTCATTGGAAAAAAAAATGCTCTTATAATTCCAGAATTATTTTATTACGTATCTTATTGTAAATAATAGGACTTACGAGATCAAAAACATTTCGTTTTGGCAGTTTCTTTGCAAGTCAAACAAGACAGGTAAAGGGGTTCCTGTATCCTTTTGGTTGTTTGATAGAGAAGACGTTTGGGACCTCTCTTTTCTCTAGACGAGCTTAATGAGGACAGTGCCTAGCCCATCTCATTTACCTCTTGCTTGGTTTTTTACCTTCCCTAGTTCTAAATAGTTCCGGAACACCCGTTCACAACTTGGGGTGGATTGGGGCGTGTTATGCACTTGAGAAAAGAAGGTTTTATCCGTGAATACCTGCACTATACATCATCATCATCATCATCATCATCATCATCATCATCATCATCATCATCATCATCATCATCATCATCACCATCATCATCATCATCATCATCATCATCATCATCATCCAGTATTACACTATTATTTATTGCATTGTCAATGATTTGATTTACATGTGCAAGGTGAGAATCACACTACTGCAACAGTTTCTCCGCAAACCAAACAATAGAGTTGTATCTCATGCTACCCAATGTACAAGGTGAGAATCACACTACTGCAACAGTTTCTCCGCAAACCAAACAATAGAGTTGAATCTCATGCTACCCAAATTCAAAACAAGGCAGCTAAAACAGATTGATTTGATAACAGACTTGCAAATGCCTTAGCCTGACCACCACCCTCCATAACCAAACCACTGTATCACCTCCACCAAACAAACAAACAAACAAACCGATACATATCTGGTAAAAGCCTTGCAAACGTAATGCAGTCCCAACAAAAACTAGGTAAATGATAAGTTTTAAAAATATCAACACATATACTTCTTTTAAAAAAAAACACTTCGTAAAGGATTTCCGTTATATTTTCTCACAATTTGTGCAAAGCTAATGTAGCAGCAAATGGTACGCAAATTATAACTGGACACTTTCTTTTCCCCAAGGCAAAAATATTGAAATAATCTAATTTCTACAGTCTTGAATACAAGTTCTTATCAACATAATTTCTACCGGTCCATAGTCTCCACCAACATTTATTTTATTTGTTACCTTCTTGCAAGTTTATATGAACAGAAACTACTTGGGGATTGTTGAGTATACTACTTCAGCAGTATTAAAGTTTCCTCAAAACTTTCTGTCACTACGTGTTTCCTTTCAATCTCGCGTTGATCTATCGATCATCTACGTGACTATTTTAAATCATCTATGACAAAAAACAACTGCAAAACAATTTTCTCTAAACTTAAGGTCCTTCTCTACGAGTTTCTCATTCAATCTCTTGTTTATTAATTAACTTTGTGGCCATTTTAAATCATCAGTGACGACAACAATAAAACAAGTTCCTCAAAACTTTCTTTCAACGACGAATTTTCCTTTCCAATCTTATGTTGACCTATCGATCATCTTCGTGACCGTTTGACATCATCAGTGACGACAACAACAAAACAATTTCCTCGACACCTTTCTTCACTACGAGTTTCCCTTTCAATCTCTCCTTGACCTATTGATCATCTTCGTGACAATTTGACATCATTAGTGACGACAACAACAATAAAACAAATTATTTTCAATTCCCTGTGAGTTTCCTTTTCAATCTCGTCTGTCTATCCTCCTTGTTGACATTGTAAATCACCAGTGACACCACCACCACCATCACCACCACCACCAACAACAAAATGCAGGGCTGTAGAAAGGATGGGGTCATTTCCCCTTTCTCCCCACCGCTTCTCCCTCCCCTCTCCCCAACTGCCCTCCGTCCTCCCCTATAAATACAATTTTGATTTTGAGGAAGGTCGGAAGGGGTAGAGGTTGGTAGTGGCAGTTGGGGTGGGCAGTGAGAAGGTCAAAGACTGGCCCTTCATAATGTGTGTGTGTGTGTGTGTGTGTGTGTGTGTGTGTGTGTGTGTGTGTGTGCGTTCACAACTATCCAACTCGGTTCCTTAGATTAACACACAAGCGTCCAACTGGGTTCCAAAAACAAGTGGGTTTCAAAAAATGGAACCCACTTTTTTTAATACTGTTTCTTGAAGAGAAGTGCTAAATCGGGATTTTTAGAAGTTTTCAAGGCTGGAACCTCCTTGTGCACTTTCGTCAAATTCGTGTGTGAATTATTTCACACATCAAAGTGTGTGAAAAAAGTTTCCACTTGCCAAAGCACACATGGCAAGGGAAGATAACTTTCACTTACGAGCTGCAGTTTCAAGATGGCGATGCTTTGTGGCCCCAAGGTGAGCAAGAATTTTAATTGTACGATTGTTTGATATGTGTTATGGAACATAAACTGTATGCTTTTGTCATTGTTGATTTTACTTGTTTGTTGATGATATTTTATTCGTAGGTTATAATTGTATTGGAATGAGACTGTGATCGATCGAATGGTCGGGAACCGAACGCCGAAGTTAAGCTAGATCTAGGCGAGATAAGTAGATCTGTTTTTTACGAAATAAAAAAAAAGCCGTCGTTACATCTAGATTCATTTCTTTTTCCATCCAGAGCAGAATGTATATTATAAGGATAGGTAATATGGCTAAACATTTATTTGGTATAAAACGTAGGAAGTTGGGAAAGCATGTGTCTTTTGTCGTGCTGGGGGCTGTGATAATGCCCCCAATATAAGTTAAAGCAGAGGACTAGATGTTTTCCGATTTGTAAAAGACGAGGACAGATTTATAGTAATATAATATATATATGTTGCCATTAAGTGTGTTTGAAACAGATTAAAAGAGTGCATCTAAGCGTGCATGTGCTGTTGTTTGTGTACGAATTCTGTCCTATAGGCCTATAATTGCTTTTGGCTTAGAATGTTACTAATCACCTCTGATAATTTTTATTTTCAATGACGTTTTTTATGTGTCGATTAAAAAAAATTTTTTTTTATCATAGTTTTATGTTGATATTTGGATTGCGGTAATGCATAACTAAAATATTGTGTAGCCTACACTCTATTATATATTGTTATATAAATTAAATTGACCAAGGAAGTTTAGCACATGACATTCACAGCGCCCCAATACACAAACTAAAAAGGAGTACAATCCGCATTCATTTTCAAACAATTTCTAATCATTATCAGCAAATGAATCAAATTACTGATACTCTATTCAAGACGAAATAAATTTTGATCTAAATCGACTGTGTGTAGGTTACGAAGGTAAATTAGATCTAAAAAATTTTTTTTTTTAATTCTGAGCTAAAGTGACGCAGGATGCTATTAAAAGGAATAGAAAACACCTTTTACCATGTTTTGCTTTGAGTAAGGAATATAATGTTGTTCAAATATGAACTGAAAGTGAAGTTAAAGAAGAGAATGGAGGGCGAGAAAAGAAACACAATAAATGTGTGTTTCGTTGCTGTCATTGTTTTTACATTTCATTTGCAGATGTTTTCTTCAACAAGCCAGGTGTTTGCTTTTCCTAAAGGACAAGGGATAATTCAAAGGTGAGATTAAGGATCACTATTAAAGATTGTGCACTATGGATTGGTTCTCTCTCTCTTTTCCCACTCTCTCTCCCACTCTCTCTCTCTCTCTCTTTCTTTCTCTCTCTCTCTCTCTCTTTCTCTCTCTCTCTAGCTTGTGTGTGTTGCATGAAGATCATAGATGTTTATTTTTATAAGGTTATTTTAGTAATTCATTATTATTGTTACAAAGGCAGGATGTTGACAAAAAAGGAAGCCAGCGCTTATTTTTTTACCAATGGAAAATAAAATTGTCATCCTCTCTCTCTCTCTCTCTCTCTCTCTCTCTCTCTCTCTCTCTCTCTCTCTCTCTCTCTCTCTCTCTCTCTCTCTCTCTCTCTCTCTCTCTCTCTCTGAGTTGAAACATAGTCATGGTAGCGTGCGGACCATTTTGCTGGAGCAGTGAGTTCAGATATTAATTAGTGATGTTTATTGACAGAAAAATGTGTTGCGGTTTCTAGTTTACTATATAGTATTGTACTCCAACGGTGTAGGCTATCTACCTAACTGCAACGGTGTAGTCTGTCTACCTAACTGCAACGGTGTAGGCTATCTACCTAACTGCAACGGTGAATCTACATAACTGTAAAACTATGCCCACTACAGCTGTAAACATAGGCTGGTTGTTGGGGTCTTTCACCGCTGCTTCATAGCATTTATAGCAAAAAGGGTGAAGAAAGCTGCACTACGCTTCAGACCATGGAAACTCGAAACAACCCAGCGTCACACCCTCCGATTTGGTGGTGCTGTTTCTGACTGTGGCTCCCATTATTCAAAGTGGCGAGGTGGAGATGAATCCGTGACCGAATGAAAATTATGTAACAACGCCGACGAAGGCGTCCACACCGACAGCAACGGCGGTGACAGCAGAGTGTTGGTAGCGATCGAAAAAGTATTTCAAGCCGTCAATCGCATAGATAAACAGCAAGTGAATAATGCCCAAGCTGTGACCATCAAACTGAACCAGGCGGAGAAGAATCTAGATGAGAGACTTCAGGCTTTGGAAAGCGACACAGAGAGAATTTGTGGAGATATTGTGAGATGAGTGCCAAGCTGGAAATGATCGAAGAGAAAACCAAGAGCTAAGGAAAAAGGTGGATAGTCTTAAAACGAAACTACAGAAAGTGGAAATGATGAGTGAGCGCCTGAACAAGAAAGGCACACGGCAGGACATGGCAGAACATGATTCAAGACGTCACAACCTAATATTTAACGGAGTGCCGTCGGCGCCAGGGGAATCACTAGAACCTTTGGAAAACAGGTTTGGAGTCATCATCACCAAAACCATGAAAGTCACCAGAGAAAGGGGTTTTGAAGGCGTGATTAGAGCTGGCAGATATTTTGTAATCTCAGCATTAATATTGATAGTTTTATTTTTCCACAACTCGATTCTTTTGTTTTCCAACAGGGTTTCACAAGGTGCCACAGATACCTATAAAACCAGGGTACCCCAAGGGTCAGCAGACAGCAATACACCACTGAGGGAATGGAATGATTCTCAGGCGGAACATTATCGGAGGAGGACGTGTCACGTATCACACCTGGTTGCCACTTACGCTTTGCTGAATTGCATCTTCTGCTGGCGAGACTTAAACGGACTTGCACGTACTTGCACTCTGCTGTCCTGAGACCATTGCCTCACCGCTTTACTGCTTGCGACTGCTGCGCCGTTGCCTTACCTTTTTGAGATTGGATGTCCTAATGGCTTTGGCGCTACCTGCTCCTTTGGTGAATATTTTATAGATTTTTAAAAAGTTTTTAAGCTTTCGTAACCTTTTTTAGCTAGGAATTTGAGATGTTTGGGTTCTCATTGGAGATCGGTTTTGATATGTTTTTGATAGGTTTTGAATTAAATCTTTAAACCTCGGTTTTGACAGATCCTGGTTGAATTTTTGGACTTTGAGGCGCATCGCCGCGAAGAAAAGGGGTGGAAAGGATCACCCGGTTACTCAAAACAAAACTGAACTGAGAGACGATGACGTTGGTAAACGGAACTCGCAGGACGGTGGGGGCGTTGCTCTCTGACTGAATAATTTGGCCGTTAGTGCTGACCCCGGGCCCTCTTCTCCTTGGTGGAAGAGTGCCCATTAAACACTCTCTGATTCCTCTTTCTCTCGTTCATCCCGGAGGAGACTGATGATAATTCTATGGAGGATGGGGTTGCTCCCACCCCCTTGGACGTTTGTTCGGGAGCGGTCGTTAGTGCTGGCCCCTGGCTCTTTTCCTCTAGGTGGATGGGGGCCCATGATCCATCTCTCTCGTCCATTCCGGAGGAGATTGAGGGTAACTTTATGGAAGAGAGGGCTGCTCCCTCTTCCTCAGATCCTTGCTCGGGAGCGGAGTCCCTTGATTCTGGTCCCACGCTCGAGGAGGTGGTACACCTGGTGACCCCTCCAGTCGCTGCTTCGAGTGACCCCCCCACCACCCCCCCCACCCCGTTGGGTCAAGCGTGGTCTACTGTTACCAGTAGAAGAAAGAACAAAATGAGACGACCCTGAGGCCGACTCGCACACCAAATTACGGTCTTTGTCAATTTGCGGTAGTTATTAGACATACAGGTGATACCACTTTGGTTTCATTCAAATCATTTGGTTGGAAGCTGGCAGACCTCTTGCGCGGTTCTGTGGGCGCGGTGGACAGGGTAAGACCCCTACATAAAGATGAAGGTTTCCTCATAGGTTGTAAAACCTTGACGCAGTAACGTAACAGAAACTGATTGAACTTTCGCAGGTGGGCCAGATTATGATAGCATGTACTAACCCAGTGCCGGTGGTGGAGGCGGTTGTCTCTGGCATCCCCCCACCCACCCCCACCCCTCTCCCCCATCGTGCCGGTGGAGGAGATACTCGAAAAGTGCAATGAATCGGTGGACCCGGATGGTACCGTCCGCACCTGCAAGGTTAGGAAATTCCAACGCATCCTCCGGTCAGATGGACAGCCGTCCACCGTGGTTAGGGTGACAGTCGAGGCGATGACGCTGCGACAGCTCTCCTTCTCAATTGTAGGGAGTTCCTGGTGACTCCTTACGTGGCAACGGCACTTAGGTGCTACCGGTGCCAAAGATTCAGGCACATTCGAAAAAATTATAATTCTGCGCAGATTTGTTCTTCCTGCAGGGCTGCCGGTCACTCGGGGGCCGCTTGTAGAGCCGTAGGGCGAACTTGTGCCAACTGTCGTGGTAACCACTCGGACGCTAATCATAACTACCCTACTCGCAGTGAGCGCCTGTTGGCGAATGAATTGCGAGCGGCGACATTCATGCCACGAGCGCAGGCCTTATGCCTGGCCAAACAAAAAATTGTGTCTGAGTCGGCGAGTGGGGACGTGGCCTCGGGCGTGTCGGGCGGCGTTGCAGCTCTTGCGGGGGTGTTTGCTCCACCCCGTTCCCTCCCTAGTGCTTGGAGTGGTTCTCTCTGACGCTTGGCGGCGGGGAGCGAGAAAGGGGATACAGTTACAGCCCAGCCGGTCACCGGGGTGGGTTCGGGATCCTACACAGAGCCTGTGAGGTTGGCACCTGGTGCCAAAAACGATCCTTGGGTGGCTATTCACAGGCTCGAACGCCTTGTCGAAAGACTGATCCAGTCCGTTGTGGACCTTGTCGAGATGGTCCGTGGCCGGACGGCCGGGGCACCGGTTGCTCCTACCCAAAAACAGGTTGGCGCCGACGTCCTGTACGCCGAGCGCGATTTGGGTCCCAGAGCTCCCTCTCTGGTGGCCGTGCACAAGGCCATTCCCCTCGGGAGGTCCCGGCGGCGGTTGCCAGTTCCGACAGGGGCGGTGGAGGCGGTGGTGGGTCTGCCGCCCCTAAAGAAGTGGGCCCATGTGGTTATCCTGACCTCAGTGCTATTAGTGAACTGTTGGCCCAGTTCGATGCCCGACTCAGATCGGGCGAGATAACGCTAGATGGCCGAGCTTGCGTAGGTAACAGCTCGCCTCATGCCACGCACTTCCCCTACCAGGAATTAGGCTGTTTCATACTTTAACCTCACTTACCATGATGTTAGATCTAGTCCGTTTGCATTCTTGTCAGCTGAATATTTTCCCCAATATTAATATTGAAAGTTCTGGCTCTCCACTACTTGAATCTTTTGTTTTTCAACAGGGTGTCACATCGTGCAAGAGAGAGACTCGAGAAACCAGAATATCAAAAGCGTCAACAGAGAGCCATGATATGCGAGGACGAAAGAGGAGGCGACAAAATGGGCCGTTCAAGTCTTCGTCCGATTGTTCATACTTATCACCACATTCTACATGGGTGCCACCAAGAAATTTTCCAAAATCTGAAGGCAGGGGTCCGGGGCCGCCCAGGCCCCGATGGGGTCCCGGCGTAACGCCCTGGTAGGAGGTTAGGGGGGCAACGCCCCCCGATAGAAAATTTTTACAATATTCAAAGCCAATTTAGAGGCCTCTCGTGAAAGCTGAAGAATGATTTACCACTAATTTGATACATACAATACACTCACATAGAACAAGAAAAAAACTACATAAAAAGACCAGGGCCTAACATTGGCAAAGGTGACTAAGTCCCCAGACACATATGAACAATCAGAAGCATAGTTAAGATTGTTTAAACATTTTGTGAATGTGTATAAGAGGTGAGAGAAAGAAAAGCAAATTATACACACAAATATACACAACAGGGGCGGATCTTTCCATTGTTGAGGGGGTGTGCACAGTGCACTAATGCGAAGTGGCGTAGCCACAAGCGTGAGCCTGCGAAGCAGGCGAGTGTACTAGGGGGGTCCGGGGGCATGCCCCCCCAGAAAAAATTGAAAATAATGGTTAAAATCTGTGCAATCTGGTGCATTTTGGGCATTATTTTATGGACTGAAAATAGTATTGTTTTGTGCTAAAAGTCCTCTTTAAGTTTAGTACCCCCCCCCCCCCACACACACACCAAACACCCCTCTGCAAACTCTGATGATAAAATTTACAATAGCAGAACATCTTGCATAAAGGCTTATACAAAGACAAAGTTACTGCAAATGAAACAAGAAATAGCCACTCACATCAGTTTTATTCAAAACTGACCTGATGCATGTACAAGTTTGGTCACACACACACACACACACACAAAAAAAAGCTAATTTGGAGGTACATGAAACTGTGTGGTGAGTGAGAATTAGTAATTTTTTTCTCTTCTTTCTTCTCCTTTTCTTTCTTTCTTTCTTTTTTTTTTTTTTTTTTTTTGACCGCCAGGGGGGTGTGCACGTGCACAAGTGGCACAAGAACAAGATCCGCCCCTGCACAAGAACACACAGCATTGTTTTGGTTTTTTTTCAAACCAGGCTGATCCAATTTTCTCAGCCACAACCGGCATTCATCGCCATCAGGATCAAACTTATCTGACATCCATTCCCACCTCCACTTATTCTTCATTCCCTTATTTACCTCTCACGCTTTTTTCTTTCCAGTATCGGTATTTTCCTCTAAAAACGGCATGATTGGAACACAAAGTCACAATATCCATGCTGTCTCAGACCGGCCGGAAGTCATCAACCGGATACGCGGGTTATGCCCCTTTCAGCTGTGCATCTTTACACAAATCTGATACAAATCTTGTTTCGTTTACTTTTATATAATTTTTTTGTTACGATTTTTTTTTCCAAAAATCGGATTTCCGATTGTAGGCTTCAGCAAAAATCTGATTTTCCGACTGTAGGCGGAAAGGTGGCACCCATGCATTCTAGGTTAGCCTTATCTTCATTGACTGTTGTACTGTCCTGAATTAGATCCTTGATTACCCAGGTCTATGTTTCCCCAGGTCTGTGTTCTCCCAGGTCTGTTCCTCGGGTCGGTGTCCACCAAGGTTTATTTTCCACAGGTCTATATTCCCTCGGGCCTGTCATCCTCCAGGCCTATGTTAACTCAGGTCTATGTTCTCCAGGTCTTTATTCCCTGATGTTTAAATTCCCATGTTTCTATTCCCCCATGTCTATGCTTGGCCTCTAGGCTATGCTCACCCCCCAAAAATATATAAGTGCTATCGCCCATAGTGGCGTATCACCTAAAAAATACAAAAGAGATCGTTAGTTTTGGGGTGTTAAGGTCCAGGGTAGATTGTCAGATTACTAAGTGTTTTTAAAATGGTTTGTTTGTTAATCATCTTGGCAGCATACTTAATATCCCCTCTACCCCCGCCATGCCAACCCTCTCTCTCTCTCTCTCTCTCTCTTTCTCTCTCTCTCTCTCTCTCTCTCTCTCTCTCTCTCTCTTTCCGTGTTTCACCAGTTCTATGTTCACCCAAATAAAAACCACTTTGCTTGCATAGACTACATTAAAATATAATTCTTCTTGCTCGATCTTTTGTGAGTAAGATGTATTTTGTCTCAAACTCTAGCAATAACCCTTGTGGTATGTTATATACTGCAGATCCAGGATGCCGATCATCTCTTCGCAAGCCAAAGCAAATGGTCAAGTCCTAGAAAGTCACCATTCAAGTGCCCATTCAAGTGTTCAGTTTTTTGCTCAAGTCAAAGATGCATTGTCAAAAAGCAATGTTGTATTTTTTGCCAAGAACATTTAATGAAAAAATGTCAACCCATCTTCAACGAATTCACAAAGAAGAGCTAGAGGTTGCTCAGATTGTATAAATTGTTTCTTATTCAATTGAATATTATGTTTTTTGCAATATTTGAATTTATTTCTATCCGTTTTTTTTTTCTTACCTAAAGAGATGTCGTCAGTTTTTGTTAACAGTTTTACTCGATGGACCAATTTCACTTCTCACTCCACCACCAACCCCCTCGGGGAAGATTGGTCCTAACAGCATTGTCACTTTAAAATAGTTGAAATTAAACTATGCATTATGACATGCCAATGGTGTACGTTCCTTTCTTTTAATTTTGTTGTTGTTATTCATTCTGTATTTTGTTTACAAAAAAGTACTTGTCAGTTATTCATTGAAATAAAATTGTTTCAGACTCAATTTGATATATTTGTCTTGAGTGTTTGATACGTTTTGAGTGTTTGCCTCCAGGTCTAAAGTTGATTACTCATTGCTTATAGGGTCCAGCGGAATACGATGAGCCGAATGAGAGGACCTCATCTAGGTGTATTAGTTAGAGTATTACTTCACAAATAATGCTAAAACAATGTAGATTGGCCTATGGTCGAATAAATTTTGTGTCGAATGTCAAATACTGCAAATGCATACGACTTTTTTTTGACTATGTATTCGCTCAAAACTCGACGCAAGATGAGTCCTAAATAGACCAAAAATGACATTTGACAAATAATAATTTGTCCGGTCTCTCGCCGTCGACTTAGCAAGACATTGAAGTGGTCAAGTACTATTTTAACTAACACAACCTAAATACGTAATATGGAGTATACCCACGAGACCTCGAAAATGATACGTGAATTAAAGGCAAATTTATAGGGTACAAAATTATTAAATATTTGACAACATTTCTAAAGTTTCTAAGTTATTAATATTGAATTTACGCTTCTTTGTTTTATGATACATATAAATGAGATTGTTAAATTGGTCAACATATTTCTAAGGTTTGTTCGTATGAGTACTTTGAAGTGACCTTGGCTCTGAACTATGAGTGGTATAATGTCCAAAATTGATTTTAGAGATAATATAGTTTGATATTTCATATATTTTCAGTTTTTTCGATGATATTCAAAGTCAAGTTCATTGTAGGCCTTGCAAATACTTAAAACAAATTTTCATCAGGATTGCTTAGTCGAATTAGCGTCAGACTATGCGCCCAAAGGTTGCAAGTGAGCGCCTTGAGCCGCTTGAGTTAGATTCTTTATCGGCCAACATCTTGACCTGCCCAATAATTCATTTATTTAAAAATTATAAAAGTGTTGACCCTCAGGATACGAATAACCCCTTGGCAAACCAGATTGTGGCCGATAAACTATCTCGGGGCAATGAAATGTCAGTGTCTGGATTTCAGGTTAATGATACAAAACATTGGAACATAATGAAGCAGTGCCTCATTTGAATAGTAATGGCTATAAGACCCCCACATTTACAGGAACACGAGCATTTAATTCCGTGAATGTCATCTACAAATCTTGTCCCAAAACCATTATGAGCTTTTCAGGAGTATGGGTGCAAATACTTCAGGGACGTTGTATAGAAAAAAAATGACTACCTGACGTGATAACTAAGAACTAAGAACATGAATTTAAGCCACAACATGAATTTAAGCCACAACCCTGTGTACACATCTTTGAAGGTACACGCGAAATTTCAGCTCTGTCAGCCCAGTCATAAACGCTTGCGTTCTGTGTGCACATGAATGAACATGAAGGTTTAATGTCTATACCCACTATTGGTCATATGGCAGACGGGGATAACCAACTCATGGAAAGAGGGGTAGGGTCCTAAATCAACACTGAACCACCAGAGCAATCATACTGCTAAAATGGACAGTAAAAATGGAATATGCACATACTTCATTAATATTAAATTGAACTAGAAGGACACATCCCATATGACTCACATGCTTCTTATGGAACTTGCAATATTTGCTTTGGATCGTGGAGACTTGATCTGTTTAAAGCGACTGACAATTCTAAAAACAGCCCAAGGTATCCACGATCCAAAGCAAGTCTGGAATATGCCTTACAGAAGAACAATAAGTCTTGGATAGATGGATAGAGTACTGCTCTGACCTTTACAACCACACACCAAACGGAAACCCATCAGTTCTAGCATGTCCCCAGAACGGAGAAGAAGAAGAAATCCTTTCAATTCTCATATAAGAATTTGAGGCAGCAGTGCAATCGCTAAAGAAAGGGAAGTCAGCGGGAGTGGACAACATACCCGTGGAATTGCTTCAAGCAGGAGGAGAAGCGATGATTAACACCCCTCACCATTATCTGTAACAAGATCTGGCAGAGTGAGGAGTGGCCTACACATGGATCCAGTCACTTGTCATCACTCTTCCCAAAAAAGTTAACCTTCAGGAGTGTGAAAATTACCGCACCATCAGCCTCATCAGCCATCCCAACAAGGTCCTCCTGAAAATAATAGTCAACAGATTGAAACCCCAAGCTGAATAAATCATAGCTGAAGATCAAACAGGATTCAGGGCAGACCGAAGTACCACTGAACATATTTTCAACCTCAGATTAATTTGCGAGAAATACGTACAGCACGAGCAACATCTATAATGTGTTTGCAGACTTCAAGAAAGCCTTTGACCGAGTCTGGCATGCAGCTCTGTGGACAACCATGAGAGTGTACAACATCAGCCCTAAAATTATTGAAATCATCAACATCTTCCTAGAGCGCATCATGTTAGATGGCCTTGCAGCTTAGGGGGTAGAGCAATCTCCAACCTCCGTTTTGCGGATGACATTACTGGATTGGCTGGAGAGGAACAACAACGTGAACAGCTGGTACAGAGGCTTGACAAACCAGAGCCTATGGAATGGAAATGAGAGCAGAGAGGACCACAATGATGACCAACAACATCAATGGCATCATCATGGACATCAAAGTCCAAGGCCAATCCCTCAACACAGTGCATAGCTTCAAATATTTAGGAGCCATTGTATCATACAATGGGTCCAGTCAGGAAGTCCTCTCCAGGATCGCACAAGCAACTGCTGCCCTGACAAGGTTGAAGCCCAATTGGAAAGGCATGACCATCAGTCCATATTCCAATGTAAGACTGCTGCGTTCCCTTGTCATATCCATCTTCCTATACGCTTGCGAAACATGGACCCTTACAGTAGGTGTACTACGAAGAATACAAAGCATGGAGATGAGGTGCTACAGAAGATTTCTGGGTATTTCCTATTCCCAGACGAAGTCTGACAGACCATCACACAATGACATGCTCACAGTGGTGAACAAACGGAAACTCCTATGGTATGGCCACGTCACAAGATCATCAGTCCTTTCAAAGACCATCCTGCAAGGCACAGCGGAAGGAGGCAGAAGAAGAGGGAGACAGGTAAAGAGGTTTGAGGACAACACAGTCGAGGGTGGACTAGCTTGACACTGAGCGAAGCCATGAGGGTTGAGGAGGACAGAGAAAGATGGCGTATGTTGGTGAAACGATCTTCTGTGTTGCCCCAACGACCTTCGAGTTATGGGATAGGACAGAATAAGAATATTTAACATGAAAATGAATACCCATAAAGAAATAAATGAAACTGTGGTATTAAAATGTAAATGAATATCGACTTTGATCTTTCTATGCTCTTGACCTTGAGATGACCTTGACCTCCTGTTCCAAAAACACTTATTAGCGATCAAATATTTACAGCAAAAGTTGTATTATGCCAAAAGACTGACCTTTGAATGACCTTGACCTTCAGTGACCTTAACCTTGGGATAACCTTGACCTTCACAAGGATCTCATGCTCATGAAAGATCAAATAACTCAATGTTGTTGCATACTATGGGTTAAATAATGCCATTCTACTGTACAATTACCTTTTAAAAAAAAAATTTTTTTTGCAAGGCCTAAAATGACCTTGACCTTCAAGATCAACTCAAAACTGGAACATATACGAAAGATCAATCTACCATCTCTAAATCTCTAAAGAAAACAAGATTGGACTTTATATCTCTCATTGTTTAGGGCCAAGGTCTCTTCAAAATACCTATACTAACCGATGTTAGACAGCTCCAGTGACCTTGACCTTGACCTTGGAGTGAGGTTGACCAAATTTGCATATAATATGTGTGTCATTGATATCTATCATGCTTCAATAAATCATAAGTTCAATATTAATAACTTCGAAAAAAGTAAAATTTTGTTAAAAATTGTCATTTTTGTAACTAACATTTGTTGACCATGTGACCTTGACCTTGAAGTGAAGTCATTCATTTACTGATCATTTATGAGGTCTCATGGGTGCACACCATCTTACCAAGTTTGGTTGTCCAAATTTAGACTCCAAAAAGCAGAATCATATATGGAACCCAAAGTACTAGTTTGGTCGTTCGTGTGTGCCTGAAGGAACCCACTTATACAAAAAAGAACCCACTTTTCCAAAGTCAACCACATCAAAGTTTGTTTATATATTTTAATTTTTTACTGATATTGGAATCGTGTACAGTCAAATTAGGCTGTATGCTGAGTTTTGAAGTCCTCACTAGTTTACATCATGTGGAACCCAGTTGACATCATTTTGGAAAGAAACCCAGTTGGGAGGCTTTGAACGTATGTGTGTGTGTGTGTGGGTGTGGGTGGGTGCACGCGCGTGTGTGTGTGTGTGTGCAAGACCAAATCACAGTTTCAACACAAAGGCATGCAAATTGTGTGCGTATTTGCGCACGGGAATACATTTGAATGTCTTAGCATCTTGTTATCAATATAATCACTGTCCCATGGCAGTTCGCAATTGACATATTTGCAGACTACACCCAAAATTCGTCTTTCATCTCAGTAACCTGTCTCTCTCGTTGAAATAAGTGAAAGTTTTTATGAATTATTATTTTCGAAAATAACATTAATTTGGATTCCTGATCTACAAAATGATGCCGACTAATCCGATCATGTAATACTATATAATTATGCATAATTAATGCTATTTTTTAAATGCATAATTATAATTTTATGGGTATAATAGCAACATCACTTTGATGTACTTTGCATGCCTGTCTGTCTGTCTGTCTGTCTGTCTGTCAGTCTGTATTTGTAAAAACAATTATTTACTCGTTTTTCAGTTCAAGAGCTGCTCAAGGAGCTGGTCAATACCCGAGGCGCCCACTTGCAGCCTTTGGGCGCATAGTCTGACACCCAGTCAGCTAAACACAGTCCTGGGCGAGTATGGGGAGAAGGGACCTAGTGCTTTTTGGGTTTATGGACTCAGGATCTTTAAAGTATGTATCAATGTATGCATGCATGCATGCTTTATTTATTTATTTATTAAGGTCCCAAATACACGTTTTAACGCCGAAAAACAAAAGCGTGGATAAACCTCAATTATCAGCCTCCTCAACGCTGTGGAAGCTTGCTGGCTTGCTGGTCGATCTACCAGGCTTGTAGAGGGGAGGTTTGAAACCTGTCACGTGGGGTTTTTGTTGTTACTGGGCTCTGCACAATTGAATGCTGTAACCCTCACGCTTTATTCTATGGGAACTGCTAGTTAGTCACCCGGTGAATTCCTTTAATAAATTTATTTGTTTAGCTCGGTCTGTGTTAAGGCTGGGGTACAGAGATAGATAGAAAAATGGTAAAAGATCACTGTCACACTAGCTTTCACACGGCTATGAATCATATGTAGTCCAGCCACTTGATAACAGTTAAAATCACACATTTATTTCTTCTACTCTATACAAGATCTTCGATATACTAATCTACCTTAAAAAGTCAAGAGTCAATGCAAATAATTTGATTGCTGATAGTCTAGGCAGCTGTTATGTCTTCATAGGGCACTGGCTACTAACGTTCTTGAAGATTGGACTACTGTGGTCCTCTTTACTTTAGTTTCTAAAGAGTGGACTACTGTGGTCCTTTTGCTATCAGTTTTAGTGCGCTGATTCCTGGGCACTTAACTTTCATGTCGCGGGGTTGAAGCCCTTCGTTGCGGTAGCTTCTGGTACACGCGGGGTCGTCGTGTAGTTTGGTTCTTTGACACACTGTGGTGTCTTGGGGAGTGTTTTCCAGGGGAGCTCTCTCAGTCCTGTGCTGTAGAGGCTAAACACCCAACTCGTGTTTTCTGGGGAGTTGGGCGCACGTTATATCTCGCCTGTTTGTCTGTCTGACAAAGTCAGGCTCGTGGCTACTTGATTGAATTCTAAGATTCACAAAGTCCTGCTTCCTGGTCTATGAGTGGAGATTTTTCTCTGCTCCGGTCTAGCTGTGTAGACTTCGGCGTATTTCATAGGACTGACTCAATCTATGCTAGGTTTTGACCCATTCAGAACCGGCTCTAACCGCTCTGCCTGAGTCCCATTGGATAAGCTTGCCGCTTCCACGCACACAGTGCTGACGTCAGTTCACTGTTTGCGTCAAGCTCGCAGTGTGTGTACCTCCGTTATACTGTCATCGTCTGCTCTATACTACATTAACATTCTAAGATTACATTGACTAAACAAGGCTATATAGTAACGTAAGCAGGGTAAAACTAGTCCGTCTGTCACAAAACCAACATTGACTGCGGCCCTTTCGTTGACATGCTGAAGGGCGTTGCTGAATATTTTATTTTTCGAAGTGACAGCAATGCGCTTCATGCAGTTTGATGCAGTCATTAAATTTGCATAAAACTAATTAACTTATCTCTTATGCCTACCATCTGTTGCAATATCATCATTTCAAACTTTCTTCTTATTATTTTTTTAATCACTCTCGTCCGGACCCCATGACGTAAAAGGTAAACAAGATTTGCTTTATCCAGATTATCATTTCAAAACAACGCAAAATATTAAAACCTTCGCCTTATTTCTATGAGAACGGGGTTCAAATTGACACTGGATAGCTTGGTTTGTCTACCATTACTATATAAAATGGGCTGGGACATTCTTGAAGTTCACAGTCCACCTGATCGAATCGAAGAAAACCTTTCCGGGAAGAAAAAAAAAGTGGAACTTGAACCAGCAGCCATGAAGACAACATTCGTTCTAACAATCGCCTTCTATCTCGTCGCCTCGGTAAGTTACTGTTTTTGATTATAGTCTTAATAGAATCATGTTAATATATTCTTATAAGGCTAATTATTTATTTATTTATTTTTATTTTATTTTATTTATTTATTTATTTATTTATTTATTTAGTAGTAGTAGTAGTAGTAGTAGTAGTAGTAGTAGTAGTAGTAGTAGTAGTAGTAGTAGTAGTAGTAGTAGTTGTTGTTGTTGTCGCAGCAGCAGCAACAGCAGTAGTAGTAGTAATAGTAGTAGTAGTAGTAGTATATACTTACTATTTATTATAATAAATTATTCTACTTCCAGCAATAGGGATCTGAGTGTGCTGGAAGAATGTTTGAAGGCCACAGAGAGGTCAAAATGATGAGACATTTTTAGGGTTACTTTCCCCTCAGCACAATCAAGTTAACATTTGACCTTGTCTGTAATAGCTGCAATTTGATATGAAGGTACACAACAACACCAATAGTTGCTGTTGAAAAAAAAGCTCATTTTCCGCCCGAAATTAACTTATTCCTAGTGACCAAGTACAACTACCAAAGGATTACTCGTGTTAAAGCTAAGAGGTCTCGCAATAATTCAATCCTGCATCGACCAGCGCCTTGAGCAACTCTTGAGCTGGAAAAGCGCTATATAAAAACATTTCAATGAAAAGTCATGTCAAGGAATTGAGTGACAGTGTGCTAATGAAGCTGGAGAAGATGGAGGGTGATATTTTGGAGATTGAAAGCAAAACAAATGCTGTAGCCAAGGAGTTGAAAGTAGTGAAGGGGAAAAATACTAGACTGGAAAATAACATCAATGGATATGAGCTTCGACTTCGTGCAGCAGAGAAAGAAATGAATGATTTAGAGCAGTATAATAGACGCTGGAATGTGAGAGTGTACAAGGTGGCGGAGGCGAGAAGAGGGGCTACTGAAGACTGTGCGAAAAAAAGTTTGTGACATCTTTTCAGACCTGATAGGTGTGTAGACAACCCCAAATGACATTGAGGTGGCACACCGAACGGGTAAACCTGGAGAAAGGCCAAGGCCAGTCCTGGTGCGATTCTTTGACAGAAAAAAGCGAGATGCCATACTACAAAACAGGAGAAAGCTTAAGAACAAGGGGTACTCCGTTGATGAAGATTTGACAGTTCTGAACTACCAACTTTCAAGGAAGGTTGCGCAACATTCCGCAACGCTGTCTGTGTGGAGTTCCTCTGGAAAGATTCTAGCCAAGCTAAAGAATGGTAGAATTATAAAAGTGGGCATCCATTGTGACATTGACACTGTTTTTCAGAGTGCAATGAAGGGGAAAGGTGGTGCTGGTAGTGGTGGCGTTGTGACAGATGATCATGACAAATTGTCACAAGAGTAAGTACATGTACCTGTACGTACCATGTTCTCAGAGCTATTGCAGGCTTTGGAAGACAATAGAACCGAATTGTTTGAACAACCTATGTTTTTGACATACCCGTCATATTGTAGTGCTCAGTTTGATTCATCAGATTGTTCTGTTGTGGTGTTTTGTTGCTGTTATATTAAAACAATCTATAGTGGCTAGGCCAATTAAAAGAAAAGGGGTAGGGAGAAGGAAAATGGGAAAAGGATGATTTCATATACATGTTGAGAATGTTTAAATAATTCAACTTTGTCATCTTTTGGATTTTAGTTTGTCTGACATTCTGAATCTTTTGCTTTTGAATTGGCATTATGAAAAATATAATCTGAATGTTAGTCTCATCATGTTTGGTTTATTTATTATTATAGATTTGTTTTCTTCTTTTTTCTCCCTGTGAATGTTTGATCATTTCGGCACTATGAAAAGGATATAAATCTGAATGGTAGTTTCATGTTTGTTTAAAAGTAAAGGGAGATAATCTGAGCTAAACATTTATGTATTATCTAGTCAAAATGGTTCTTTCCCTTTATCTAGGCAAAAAAAAGTTTGGTTGGTTGACAGATGTGAAATTAATTTATGACCTAGCTTGCTGGTGTGCAGTTGAATAAAGGTTTTTCTTATTCCATGTCTTTGTTATGTCAGCTATATTATTAGTATGCAATGCAGGTGTGTTTTAACAAAGCGTAAATTGTATGCATCGGTTGTGTACCTGTGATAAATGTATTTTTGTGAGCTTGTTTGTTAGCAATCTCTTTTGACAACGTTTTGATTGTATTAAATTAACTATTTACTTTTTGCTTTTTTTTTGCTATTGATAATGGTGCCTGTTCAGTCTAAATGTTTATGTAATGTGATAAAACTATATATATATATAAAAAATGCTAACAGCCCCAAAACAAAGATTTTAAATTTTTTAAATGGGATTTTGTCTGATAAAAAAAGAGAGAGAAAATGTCTGTGGGGTGGGATTATGACAATACCCCCCACCCCCCTCCACCCTCGTTTTTTTTTGTTTTTTTTTTGTTTGTTTTTTTAAACTTGTGGCACAACTTTCTCAAAGAATGCTTGAAAACTATTCAATGCTACTATTGTCTGAGATGACTGCTTGTTGTTTTGTTCTGACTTTTGACTGACTAACTAAGGAATATGTGATGACACTTAGTGGAAAGTTTTTTCCCTATTGGTAATAAAGTGAATTGCTCTTGTGAAATGGCTAAGATCAGTGTATAGATACATAATTCACAAACTGCTTCTACATTTTATTTTGATGCTTTAAATCGCATGCTTCGTTTGCACCCTAATCGTAGGCATACATGTGACTTTGCATTATACACTGCCTGCAATGTCGGCTATACAACTCTAATTATGTTTTGATACCGCTGAAGCCGGGTTTTCCTTTTTGGTTGTCACATACATCCATTTGTTGCTGATATATTGATTGAGCTATTTATATTTTCTGGTTTTGTCTGGTTTGTGTGTAATATTAAGTAACTGTGTATATTTTTTATTTTATTTTACTTATTTTATTTTCAAATATATTTTGCTGTGTGTTGTTTTATATTTTTCCAACATGTGTACATCATCACTAACAATAGCCTCTATGAACTGCCAAGGTTTGGGCGATATGAAAAAACGCAGGGATGTATTTCATTATTTAAGAAGTAAAAACTATTCTATATATTTGTTACAAGATACACATTTTGATACTAAGCTAGAAAACTATGTTGAATCTGAATGGGGATATAAATGTTATTTTGCTTCTTATAGCTCAAGTTCACGTGGAGTTGCTGTTCTTTTTAATAGTAATTTTGAATTTTCTGTAACGCATGTTTGTAGAGATCCCGGGGGCAATTTTCTTTGTATTTCTGCCAAAATGTTGGGAAAAGAATTGGTTATTGTAAATGTCTATGGTCCAAACAAGGATGATCCACAATTTTATTCTGAACTTGAAATTTGTTTACAGAGAATGGGATGTGAGAATATTATAATGTGTGGAGATTGGAATTTAGTTATGAATTTTTGTTTGGATTACTGCAATTATAAACATAACAATAATATAAAAGCTCAAGAACAGGTGGAATCTATGATGTCAAATCTCGATCTGGTTGATATATGGCGTGAAATTAATCCTGAATTACGTAGATTTACCTGGCGTAGAAATAGACCCTTCCAACAAAGTAGATTAGACTTCTTTCTAATTTCGGACACTTTCTCTAGTCTTGTAATAGATGCAGATATTCTCCCAGGCTACCGTACAGATCACTCTTTGGTTACCTTATCATTAACGACAGGGCAGGAAGAAAAACACTTTACATTTTGGAAATTTAATTCCTCGTTATTAAAAGATAAGACTTTCTTAGAGGAGGTAAATGAATTAATTAAAGAAGTTACAGGAGACTATGCAGCTTTGCCGTACGACAGGACTAACATTATAAACATACCATCTAGTGAACTACAGTTTACTATCTCTGACCAACTCTTTTTAGACACTCTTTTAATGAAAATTAGAGCCAAGACTATTAATTTTGCAAGCAGAAAAAAGAAAATAAGTCAGAAAAAAGAGAGGGATTTAGAAAATATGATATTAACTTTTGAAAAAAGAGACAATCTAACTGATAATGAAAGGGTTGAATTAGTAAACCTCAAAAAGGAGTTAGTGTCAATAAGAGAAAAAAGAATGGAAGGGGTTTTGTTGAGATCTAGAGCTAGGTGGATTGAAGATGGTGAAAAAGTAACAAAATATTTCTGTGCTCTTGAAAAACGAAATTGTGTAAGCAAACAAATAAGAAAAATTACAAAACACAATGGTGATATTTTAAATGATACGAATGATATTTCTAACGAAGTGAATTCTTTCTACTCCAAACTTTATTCTAAAAAAGCAGTTGATGTATTCGACAAACATATTTTAGGTAGTGACATTCCATCTTTAACTATATCCGAGAAGGAATCTTTGGAGGGAGAAATTACTTTTGAAGAAGCAAGTAGAGCTTTAAAGAATATGGCAAACAACAAAAGCCCTGGAAGTGACGGATTTACAGTAGAATTTTTTAAAGTATTTTGGAAATCGTTAGGTATGTATGAGGGATTTATAAAGGGAGAATTATCAATAACACAGAAGGAAGGGGTAATCATATGCATCCCAAAGGGTGACAAACCAAGGGATCTGATTAAAAACTGGCGTCCAATATCCTTATTAAATATAACTTATAAAATAGGATCCGCTTGCATAGCTAATAGATTAAAACTTGTGCTGCCTTCATTAATTAACGAAGATCAAACAGGTTTTATGAAAAATAGATATCTTGGTGACAATGTTCGATTCATTTATGATTTGATTGAATATTTAAATAAAAATCAAAAACCTGGTCTGTTGCTTTGCCTTGACTTCGAGAAGGCCTTTGACTCATTAAGCTGGGATTTTATGTTCAAATTTCTTGATATGTATAATTTTGGGAACGATTTCTGCAATTGGGTCAACACTTTTTATATTAATATTAAATCAACTGTTATTGTAAATGGCAGATCAACCCCATGGTTTTCTGTTGAACGTGGTTGTAGGCAGGGAGATCCGCTGTCGCCTTATTTGTTCATTCTAAGCGTCGAAATTTTGGGTATAATGATTAGACGAAACAAAAACATCAGAGGTATCTTAATAAATGAAGAGGAAAACAAAATTTTGCAGTATGCTGATGACACTGAATTAACACTTGAGGGGGACAGTGAATCTTTCTGTGAAGCTATTTCTACCATTAATATTTTTAGTGAATTTTCTGGACTTATTTTAAATGCTGATAAATCTAGCGCAATATGGCTTGGTAGCCAAAAACATTCTGCAGTAGTATATATGCCTCATTTGCAAATGAAGTGGAACCCTGAACATTTTAAAATTCTTGGAATCTGGTTTTCTAATGATTTAAAAAGTTGTGTACAATTAAATTTTGATGAAAAGTTTATGGAAATAAAGTCTTTATACAAAATCTGGCTCAAGAGACAAATTATACCTATCGGTAGAGTCGCTGTTCTAAAATCTTTAATATTATCTAAGCTTGTGCATTTGTGGTTACTGTTGCCCAATCCACCGGATTATATTGTTGATGCAATTCAGAAAACTGCTTTTCAATTTGTTTGGAACATGAAACCTGATAAAATTAGCAGGAAGGTTTCCACTAAAAGCATTAGTGAAGGTGGTATTGGAATTCCAGACATTAGAAAGTTTATCAACGCATTAAAATTAACCTGGATACGTAAACTCTTAACTGGTAATAAAAAATGGAAGAATATTTTAACTTCTGGTGATACTTTTATTTCATTGCTGGATAAAGTGGGCCCTGCTGTCTGTAATTTTGTTAATGTTAATGATTTCTGGTGTGATGTATTTAATGCGTATTTTGATTTTGGTAAACAAATTCAGGTGGAAAATGAGGAAGAGTTGATTTCCGAACCACTTATGTGCAATGGCAAGATTTTGATTGGTAATAGACCTTTTTGCTGTAGAAAGTGGATTAAAAAAGGTGTATATCAGATAGCACACCTACTTCAAGAAGATGGACATTTTTTAACAGTTGAAGCTTTTAAGACTAAATATAACATTGACATTGATTTTGTAACATACAGTGGGTGTGTACAGGCCATCAAAAAGTACTTAAACGAATCTGATGTTAAGATTAATAATAATAATTTTTTGGTTAAATTTGAGTGCTGCAAAGCCCAGCGAATACTGTGTTCCGTATTTAAAGGTGCAAAATTGCTGTATGACATTCTTGCAAAACCTAATATTTTACCAAATTGTTGTACAAAATGGGATGTTAGGGTTACACGAAATGTGGACTGGAAATTCATTTTTCAAAGAATTGCACAAATAAAAGATGTTAAGTTAAAATGGCTACAGATACGAATTGTACACAGGATTCTTGGCACGAATATTGTATGTCAGAGCATGGGCCTTGAAAATGACAATCTCTGCTCATTTTGTAAGAGAGAAAAGGAAAATATTCAACATATCTTTTGGAGTTGCGAATACATATCTAGTTTCTGGTTAGGTTTACAAAGACTCTTAAACACCTGTGAACATATTAGTAACTTGTCATTTAATGAACACTTGGTTTTGTTTGGATGTGAAAAAAATTGCAAAATAGATGCAATATTTGATTTAATTTTGTTACTTGCAAAATCATATATATATATATATATATATATATATATATATATATATATATATATATATATATATATATATATATATATATATATATATATATATATATATATATATATACATGTAAAATGAAAAAAGAAATACCATCCCTGGATGCCTTTATCAACATGCTTAAGAACAGGTATGAAATAGAAAAAATTAATGCTAATATCAAAATGAAATGCAATAGATTTAATTATCAGTGGCTAATGTATAAAAAAGTGATTTTATAAGTGTACACCTTTATTTATTATTTTTTTTTTTACTTGTTGTTATTGTTGTTTGAAAATGCTTGGTGTGTTTCTGTGTGTGTTATCAGTATGTAAATTTATTGAAATAAACAAAAATATTGAAAAAAAAACAACAAAACAAACTCTTGAGCTGGAAGGGCGCTATATAAGAACTATTAAATAAATTAATTAATTTTAAAAAAGGAATAGGTCTCAGCAAAAGGAAACTAAAACTGATTGTATAATATTATTCTGTGTGTTTGTGTGTGTGTATGTGTGTGTGTGTAGGTGTGTGTGTGTGTGTGTGTGTGTGTGTGTGTGTGTGTGTGTGTGTGTGTGTGTGTGTGTGTGTGTGTGTGTGTGTGTGTTTACGTTGTGTGACGGTGTCGTTGCCTCTTTGAACATTGGCGTGGAGCTGCACGTGCCGTGCGTGCGCGGCTTGGGAAGGGCGTGTGAGGAGGCTAGACGAAAGCGTGATAATTATATTCGATGATAATGATTTCATAACATGAGACGTTCTACGAGAATGACGAGATAGCACGAAATATTCCATGATAATGATGTCATAACAGGAGATATTCGATGATAATGATGTCATGGCATGAGATGTTCGATGAGAATGATGAGATTGAGATGGCATATTATATTCAATGATAATTATGTCATAACATGAGATCATCGATGATGTTGTAGCATAATATATTCGACGATAGTGGTGGAATAACATGAGCTAATGGATAATATATCGATAATGATGTTGTAACTGGAGAGAGTCGATGATAATGATGTCATAGCATGAAATGTTCGATGATAATGAAGTCATAGCATGAAATGTTCGATGATAATGATGTAATAGCATGAGATGATAAATGATATATCACAGCATAGGATGTTCGAGTAAATTGATGTCGTAACATGCTATCGCCGATAATAATGATGTAACAGCATGAGATATTCGATGACAATGTTGTAACAGTTGATATTGGATGATTATGATGCCGTAAGATGAGATACTCGATGCCATAAAATGATATATTCGATAATAATGATGTCGTGGATGTTTTATGATAATGATGCGCTAACATGAAATAGTCGATAATAATGCTGTCATTACATGAAAGGAGGTAGTCGATGATGATTATGATGATGTTGCTCTTTATATGTGTTTGGCGAAGACCCTTTGCGAAGATGACTCTAGCTCTGCAGAGGAGGGCGCTACTGGTTACACGTACACGCAGAACCAGCCCGGCATGCAGTACTTTCAGGATCCATACTGTCAAGGCGTAAGTTTGATTGAATCGTACTAGGCTCAAGGAGCTACTCAAGGCGCGGGCCGAACACAAGATCTAACTCAAGGCACAACTGTAGGTCTGATGTGTTTATCACAGGCGCTAGCGATTGCGCCATTCTATAGTGCGCGTCCCTCTGTTGTACTAGATATAATAGTACAGAGAGGTATGGGCTATATAGAGAGACGCTGTCGCATCCAGATTTCGGGCGCCTGTGGTGTTTATGTATAGCTGCCCCGTCTAGGGCATAGGCCTATATAAGCGGCGTCAGGATCGTTTTTAAGTCTAAGTCCCCTATACGCTAACGTGTCCGGGGGCGAACTTGTTTTTTCCAACCTAGTTCCAGTCATTTACCGAAAAAGGCAATTACCGAAGTCAAACGAAGCTCTCGAACGAAGCTATCCGATGAACGAATGCTGGCAGGACTACGTGAAACCACAGGCTGGGAAGTCTCGTCCTTCGTAGGCCTCAATTACATACTACTGTATATAAACTACGTACGTATGTAGCCCACGAGTTTACAAAGACGAAAGACTTCAGAGCCTGTTGTGAAACATCCGTGCATAACAATAGCCGCTGTTGCTTCTAGATCTAATTCTATTTCGATCTGCACAGCTTCAAGCTGTAAGTCAAGTCGAGATTCGCATTTTGAAGCAGTTAGTATTATTATTATTTTATGATGATTAATATACTGACACAATTAGTAATAAAGAGTAAAAGTAATACATTACCCATAATGCACACATACAACGATTTCACATCTATATCAACAATAAAACCATGACAAATCTTCAAAGTGCTATGGATACGTTGATGTCCCTTCAGCACAACAAGGCAAAGCAAGTTTATAATGGTCTCAAAAAACAGTGACATTTTTATTGCAAGCACCAAAGCAATTATTAATTTAAGTAATATTATTCTTTTTAACTGATACAGTAAATTTGTTATATGTATTTCAATGATATGTATTTTAATG
>CM072527.1:42503382-42688382 GCA_036898135.1 Oncomelania hupensis
AGGAAGTGGGGAGGGGGTAAGGAAGATGGGAAGGGGGAAAAGAGGAGGGGTGAGGGGTATAGGTAGGGCAGTGAGTTTGGGGAGAGTGATTTACAACACGGTATATGCGCACACACCCACACACTCACGCATATACACACATTCACACTTCGCAAACACGCGCGCACTCACACACACACAAACATACACACACTCACTCACACACACAAACATACACACACTCTCTCACACACACACATACACACAAACACGTTCGCCCACCCCCACTCCCAGAAAAACACAACTAATAATTGTTGATGCATTTGCAGGCAAGAGACAGTGGATTCCCAATCAGCAACAAAGTAAGTTTTTGACTGATTGGCTTCTATTAATGGCTTGACTGAGTGAGAGAGTGACTGAGTGAGAGAGTGACTGAGTGAGAGAGTGACTGAGTGAGCGACGACGATCAACTATTACAGTGTTCCTGTACCGTCCATTGTGTGGGCTAAGTGAAGCCTTGGGACTGCTTTGGTTTACGTGTAACTTGACCTCATTTTATTTATTTATATATATTTTTTATTTTAACAACTTTATTATCCTCGAGGTGAAATTCGGGCACTTTCATTTTGGAAAGTACAGCAGCCCCAAGTGAAGCGCTTTACCCAATGTACATGCTGGGTGTGTTCTTGTCACGGGCACTCAGCCGTCTAGGACATGAGCGTCAGGATCTTTAAAGTCCGTTATGATGGCATGCACGCGACACAGACTAGACCTCGGTTTATACTCTCATCCGAAGGAGTAGGAAACGGGAACAAAGTGTCTTTCCCAAGCACAAAACACAATGCCCCGGCTTGGGCAGGAACCCGGGACCTTCAGATCCGCAAGCCAAAGCCCTACCATTAGGCCACCGTGACCCCCAAAGTAATTATTATTATTTTGTAAAAAATTAAAATTGTCAAATGGCCACCATCCTATTACATTTTATTGTACACCGACGGCCAAATGTTCTTGCTGCGCATTACTTGAGACAATAACAGATTATGATTCTGATTCAAGAAAATCAATAGTATATAACTGTACACGATGTAGGCTACTACGCTTGTACCTCACAAAAAATGAATGAACATTAAGGTGTAACGTCTACACCCACCATTGGCGATATGGCAAACGGGAATAACCATCCCAGGCAACAAGGGGTGGGAATCTAAATCAACACTGAAGCACAAGAGCAATCATACTGTAAAATGGACAGTGAAAAATTGCCACTTTTTATTTCGCCCACCACGGGATTCGAACCTGGGTCATCGGGGTGCCAGGCGAACCACTTGAGCTACGGCGGTGGGCGTACCTCAGATTCTTACTGAAAAAAACAACAACAACAAAAAAAACCACACGATTATTAAACGCGTTGCAGGTGTGACGACACGAGTTTCAGCATTAACAGAGAGAGCTACATTTTGTGCGAAGTTGCACTTCTCTACTGTGTAGTGTACATAGATAGCTTGACCGTTTTCTTTATTGCGTACGAAAGAATGCAGTAGCTGTAAGTCCACGTGCGTAACGTAGTAAATAGGGGTATGTAGAATAAGAAGAGGGGTACTGAACGTGAACTCGACCGGTTTACCTGAGGCCTGGGTTGCGTTTAGTAAGGCAGAGTGGATTTGGTGCTTTTTGCGTGAGGTCAGATTTAGTTGGAGAAGTAACCTTGTGACTGTGTGTCAAACGAGTAGTAGATTTTCTTTTCCAAAAGGGTGCTGTAGTCGTTGTTTCGAGCCACCCAAGGTCTTACACCCTCGTCGGGGTAAGAATGCCTAAAGTCTGTGAAGGAGGAAAAGTAATTGCCATTTATTGGAGATAAATGTAGGATTCTTTCCTAAGGTTGTGTAGTCCTCTATTGGGCACCTGCCAAGGCTCAAGGTCTTTTGAAGAATTGAGATGTCCTTATTATTGTGAGAATAACTAGCAAATAGCCAGAAACGAAATTAACTCTCAGGACTAACCAGTGTGTGTAACTGTGTTGTGTTGTCACTGTGTTGGGGAGGTGTGTCACAGGCCAAGACCTAAACGGTGAGTAAAACCCTGTAATTCATTTTCCTAGTGGCACGCACTTCGAGACTGCGTACGCGAATGAATGATGGTGAATGAGAGGGAAAGGGGATGTATCTTGATGTATAATGATTTATTGATTTTGTATGATTTTCATATGATTTTCTTGTTTTATACATGAATGGGAAATGTCGTTGCTGTTTTTGCTAAGTGGGTCAAAGGCGACGATCAAGAATGCATGTTAGAGAGAGAGAGAGAGAGGGGGGAGGGATGTATGTAAGGGGAGATAGGTAATTGTACTAGGCTGGAGAGAGGTGGAGAAGGTGATGGATATGAGGAGAGCATGTTTACATTATGGTACGATAAGATAGTATGGATGAAGGGAGATAATCGTGATGTATTTATAACAGTTGAGAGGGGCGGTGAAGATGAAGATGAGGATGGAATGAATTAGGACTGTGTGATTGAAGTGTGATCGTAATGATTATGTATATTTATATAAATGACTGTGCTTATGAAGAGATTAATTATTAGTATCAAGAGTTGCATTATATTATTGAAACGTGTGCATAGCATCATGTATTATTAACATTGTTGTTATACATAACCAGGTCAAGATGGCGGACGGCAGAAGGCGTATTATGTTATGTAGTATTTGAGTTTGTGGGCAGACTGTTAAGACTATATATTTGCTTACAGGTTTGGGCTGTATTATACTGTGTTGATACCTTGCCGATTTAGCTGTTCTTCATTACGCCGTTACCTTCGTGCCAGATGTGCATCTGAGCTGTGACCTTTGCCTCTACAGCTGGGAAGTGAGGACGTTGACTTCACCATCATGGCCTCATCTTGCTTTGGGACCGTGGGCGTCGCCATTTACTACAGGAACTCCACGCACCACACCCGCGCACACACAGACTTGCACAACACGCACATAAAAACATACTTCATTTAGTTAATGTATTTTCATCCATCGTATTGAGTGAATAACTGCTTAGCTCCTACTGAGCTTCGAACAAATGACATTTTGAACAGTGCTTCTGATTCGCAAGCTAGCTTGGACAGTAGTTTGAATATAAAAGATTTTCAGCTCCATTTCTTTATCTTAAATTTATATATTATTGGATTGATTGTCTATTTATACTTTGTTGTACATTATTGTGGGAAACCTGTTGATGTTTAGTTCTGTTTTGGTTAAACAAGGGAGGTAATTGTTAGTTAATACTGGGGTGTGGGGGTCTTGATAGGGGTGGAGGGTGGTTTAGTGCCCCATTGTCCTGTGTATGTGTGTCGATTGTTGAATAAAAGAGTGTGATTGTTATTCTGGCATTTGTGTTAGTTTATTTTTTGTTTGAGTTTCTATCTCCCCACTGGTTGCTTGAGCTGACGTCGCGGAACCCGCCCGGGTGACGTGACAGCAGGCTTGTACCTTTGATTCGGATTCAAGAAAACCAAGAAAACACGGTTACTAAACGCGTTGCAGGTTTGGTGCCTCTGATTAAGATTAAAGAAAACACAAAACAACAACAAAACAAACAAACAAACAAAAACACAACAATTATTAAACGCGTTGCAGGCTTGGCACCTTTGATTCTGATTTAAGAAAACAAAGACAACACGGTTACTAAACGCGTTGCAGGCTTGGCGCCTCTGATTCTGATTTAGTAAAACACACACACACACACACATACGTTCAAAACTATAATAGTGGGTTTATGTTCAAAACAAGGCAAACTGGGTTCCATCCTTTCCCTTCATTACAGACCATTCCTATTCACTCAACGGATACAATAGCCTCTTGTAAGGTTATCTGTCACAACCGTTTTCATTTTTGACAAAAACAAAAGGAGAAATTGCGCTATGAAATAGTGGGTTCATTTGATACCAGTGGGTTTTTACACATGCATATTGGACATCTGGGTTTCTGTGGAAAAACTGGGTTTATCACACACACGGACACAACCAAAACGTATAAATGGCCAAGGTTGCATTTGCAAGATTTTCAGTACGTGTGTGCAGTACACTGACACTTTTAGTTTAATTCAACTAATGAAACAACGTTTACTATTGCTCAGAATTTCCTCTGATTTTGTTTTTATAATTTCATTTACAATATTTTCAGTTGGTATATAGGCTACTGTATAGAATTAAAGCTGTTATTAAAGGATAGACTTTTGCCATTTACTTTAAGAACTGGGCGGTAGCTCAGTGGTTAAAGCATTGAACTGAGAACCGAAAGGTCTGAGGTTGTTACAGTGTACCTCTGGATAGGTCAGTGCGTGACCCTCTTTTTCTCCCCATAGCCCAAAAAATAAATTATTAGCTGGTGTCAGTAAAAATCGAAAAAAAGTCGGCATTAAGCAAACATTCTTGTCATATTTACTTTGCTTACATTTACTTTGTATTGTATGGTTTTAAATTTTTTTAAATTTGAATCCAGACTGGAAGATCTGCAAAAAAAAGATATCTTGTCGTTCTCAAATGTTAACTGTGGATAATTTTTTCATGTTCAATTTATTACTATACTTCCAGATTTAAATCAAATCATTGAAGAAAATGCAAAAAGGAGAAAGAAGAAAAAGTATGAGGAGTATGAAGAAGAATTAATAGAAAGAAGAAGAATGAGGAGAAGCGTGAAGAAAAAGCATAAAATCTCCAGAGGAAAAGAAAGAATGAGAAGGGTGGAAAAGTACACAAATCTTCATTGGAAAAGAATAGGAATGGAAAAATAAAAAAGCAGAGAACTGGTAATGTAAAACAAACATATGAACAACATAACACAGACATAATTTGTTAACATTTTTATTTTGAAAGTGTCTAGTAGAGCATAATTTGTATATATTATTATTACTTTTTTTATCAACTTCATTTAGTTAGGTTTTACATAAATTGTTTATGGTTTCCCGTTACGTTAATATATTCTGAATAAGGATCAATTGAGTGCAACCACTTATAATTAGTTTTTTTTCCAGCACCTCAAAGGTTGCATAAAACCATGTGAAGAGCAGAATATTATTATATAGTCATTAGTCTTGACATTGCTTTTTGATGAACAAGAACCCTGAGAATAACATATGTATTAACTTGGAAAAGAAATATAATTTGGTACTTTGCCAGATTAATCCACCACTTTCTCTTAAGTTTAAGACAGAAATCTACTACATAACAAAACTGGCCTAAAAACTAGTCTACACAATACAGAGCAGTAAATTTCCATTACTTAATGACAAGTAGCACCTCAAAAAGCTTTGAACATGATGAACACCATCAATCACTGGAAAGGCAAGTCCATATGACTCACATGCTCCTTATGGAACTCCCAATAAATAACACAAAAATGAGATGCCAGAAAAAAAAGTTAAATGATTGAAACGGTGGGTTTAAAATGCAAAGTAATACAAGCTTTGATATTTCGATGCTCTTGACCTTGACCTCCAGCTATAAATGCACTCATGTACGATAAAATAAACTACAGCAAAAGATTTTATTATTTTGGACATCTCCAATGACCTTCACCTTGGAGCAAGGTTGACAAAATATGCATGTGCGTCTCATTGATACCTATCATGCATCAAACAATCTGAAGTTTAGTTAATATTAATAACTTAGGATTAACAAGAAATTTTGTGGAAAATTGACATAGCTTGACTAACATTTGTTGAACCTGTGACCTTGACCTTGAAGTGTAGTCATTCAATCACTGATAATTTTCGAGGTCTCGTGTAATTAGCCACTTTAAAGTTTTGCACAGATGGAAGGCAGACAGACAGACAACATTTAAACATGCAATTTTTTACTATTTAGGACTCATCTTGAATAGATTTGCAAACAAATTTGAATATATATTCTATATCTAAACGATTCATGGCACTTGGTTCACACCCTGGAGAACGGGGTAGCACTGATGGCAGCAACAAAGCTGATGATGGGGATGTTGTATGCATTTCGGTCTGCTGGCTTTGACGCCTTTTTCTAGCTTGTTTCTTGACTGAACCTTCCGATGAATTAGAGTCTTTAGAATCCTCATGCTGCTCTTCAGCCCTCCTGCGAACATGTAGCAGCATCAGAACACATGGTTTAAACAACAGAACAAATACAGCGGCATAAGAACATTTTCAAACCAAGGGATGAGGATGGTCAAAGGGTGGGGTGGTGGGCCTGGGGTGGGAGAAGGGAATGGAAGTTGAAAAGAGTAGAGGCTTGAACTGGTTCAACTACAAAAAGGAATTGACTGACAACACTGTCTACTGATTCATCAATGAAATATTATATTCTGGACTTTAATTTTCTTGTACATTAATGTACTACTCACCCTCTTTAAAGTGTAAAAGAAACAAGCAAAACACATTTAAAGTTTAGGGGGTAGAGGTTGGGGAAAAAAGGGCACAAAAGCCCGGAGGAAGTGGGACAGCATTTTTTCCCACTAACCACTTCGACACACTAGCTACTAGCAACCAAGTTATAAAATGCTTACTAGCTACTCAGTAAATAATAATAAATAATAATACAGGATGCTATGTACGCGCCTTTCCCCAAGGCTCAAAGCGCGGCGATCTATACCAACATACACGCTCACCTGTCTCATTTACCCTCTCACACACCAAATACATATACATCACTCAAACAGGTGGTGTAAAGGCAGAGAAGACGGAAGAAAATCGAATTTGTTATTTTTGAAATTTTTATATTGACTGCATCCTGTACCATTATTGAAGGGAGGGAGGAAACAGGAGTGCCCGGAGAAAACCCTCGGTGACCTCAATAGTCTCGTACCTAAGTCACATACGTTCGCCCCCTTGCGGGAATCGAACCCGCGACCTTCGGCATAGGAAACCGGCGACTTATCCACTGCGCCACGAGGCCACCCCATGAAAGCACAAGTACAAAACTTCCTCAACATGCCTGCTTTTTAAAATCCAAAGCATACCTATACAACCTGAAAAGCCCAGAGCGAATTGTGTACATTATAATCAGAATGTAATCTGCATTTCATGTGCCCCATTAACAACTGTAAAATTGAGCTAAAACTTTGATCTTATTCAGCAAGGATGTCTAGCTCTGCCATGTACACTAATGTCCCCCCCCCCTTCTCCTCCCTCATCCAAGCTCTCCTCACCTCCCCCTTTGCAATGTAGGAACAATATACCACCAACAAAATTTGTGTTAGCAGGTCACAGTTTGATCTGAGGCGTAGAGCTGCCAGTTGTTAACTGCTTTGCTGTGGCACCGATTTTATACAGCAATCAATGTGTGTTTTTCTCAAAGCAAACAACAATATTATAAAATTCAATAAGTACTGACACACACCAGCTGTCACCTGATGAGTACAATGAAGGCGATGAAGATGTTGATGGTGATGGAGTGGGACGTCTTCCTTCCAAACGCCTCCTGGGTCGTTGTCGGACTACAGCGACTTCTCCGCAACCGGATAAACTCGAGGCATAACAGAATGTTCTGGGAAAAAAAGGAATAATAGAATTTATTAAAATAATTATGCTTACTCAGAATTACAGCTAACAATTTGGGAAATGGAGTAGATGTAGATCTGAAAATGGTGCTCTAGCTATTAATGTGGACCCCACTGCAACAACGAGACAAATGACAGGGGTCTGAGACTGTTGGAGTTTGCCAGATACAACAATTTGATACAGGCAAACACGCTTGGTCTCCACAAAAAATCCAGACGATGGACATGGCACAGTCCCGGCCGGGAGCATCACAACCAGATCGACTACATCATGGTTAAAAAACGCTTCTGATCAAGCATCAACATTGGCAGAACACGCACTTTTCCAGGAGCAGACATCGGAAGTGACCACGATCTCGTGATGATGTCTTTCCGGCTTCACTTGAAGAGAGTAAACACAGCAAAAATCACTAGACTGAAGTTCGACCTGGACAAACTGCAAGACCCGGAGGTGGCAGAAGTATTTCAGGCCACAATTGGAGGGAAATTTGCACCACTGCTCATTTTGGGAGCTGGTGAAGTAGATGTCAACACCATGACCACCACCTTCAACTTAGCTGTGACAGATGCCGCCACGAAGATCCTTAGAAAGCACCGGCCAAAGAAGAAGCTGTGGATCACACCTGAACTTTTGGACCTGTGTGATAAAAGAAGAGAGATGAAAAAGAAAAAGAACACCTCACAGGGAGCTGATGCCTACCGAAAAATCAACAATGACATCCGAAAAGGCATGCGCACAGCAAAGGAGAACTGGATAGAAGATCAGTGCCAGGAAATAGAGAACAGTCTGAACAAGAACAACAGCAAGAAGGCTTACCAGACTGTGAAGCGGCTGACAAGTGTTAAACAGCCCAAGGTCTCCACGGTCCAAAGCAAGTCTGGAATATGCCTTACAGAAGAACAAGAAGTCTTGGACAGATGGACAGAGTATTGCTCTGACCTTTACAACCACACCAAACGGAGACCCATCAGTTCTAGCATGTCCAGAGAACAGAGAAGAAGAAGAAATCCTCCCAATCCTCCGAGAAGAAGTTGAGGCAGCAGTGCAATCGCTGAAGAAAGGGAAGTCAGCGAGAGTGGACAACATACCCGCGGAACTGCTTTAAGCAGGAGGAGAAGCGATGATTGACGCACTCACCAGTATCTGTAACATCTGGCAGAGTGGGGAGTGGCCTACACCATGGACCCAGTCGTTTGTCATCACTCTTCCCAAAAAAGGTAACCTTCAGGAATGTGAAAATTACCGCACCATCAGCCTCATCAGCCATCCAAGCAAGGTCCTCCTAAAAATAATACTCAACAGGTTGAAACCCCAAGCTTACCAAATCATAGCTGAAGAGCAAGCAAGATTCAGGGCAGGGGGGAGTACCACTGAACAGATTTTCAACCTCAGACTAATCTGCGAGAAATACCTACAGCACCAACATCTATATCATGTAATCGTAGACTTCAAAAAGGCGTTTGACGAGTCTGGCATGCAGCTCTGTGGACAACCATGAGAGTGTACAACATCAGCCCTAAAATTATTGAAGTCATTAAAAGCCTGTATGATAAGGCTACCAGTGCAGTCCTCCACAACAGCGCCATCGGAAACTGGTTCAGAACAACAATCGGTGTGCGTCAGGGATGCCTACTTTCTCCAACACTCTTCAACATCTTCCTAGAGCGCATCATGTCAGATGCCCTTGCAGATCACGAAGGCACAGTCAGCATAGGGGGAAGAGCAATCTTTGTTTTGCGGATGACATTGATGGATTGCCTGGAGAGGAACAAGAACTTGAACAGGTGGTACAGAGGCTTGACACCACCTCCAGAGCCTATTGAATGGAAATAAGTGCATAGAAGAGCAAAATGATGACCAACAACACAAATGGCATCAACACGGACATCAACGTCCAAGCCCAAGCCCTCAACACAGTGCATAACTTCAAATATTTAGGAGCCATTGTATCAGACAATAGATCCCGACAGAAACACAAACAACTGCTGCCCTGGCGAGTTTGATGCCAATTTGAAAAGACAGGACCATCAGTCTACATTCCAAGGTAAGGCTGCTGCGCTCCCCTGTCATCTCCATCTTCCTATATGCTTGCAAAACATGGACCCTCACAGCAGATCTACAACGAAGAATACAAAGCATGGAGATGGGGTGCTACAGAAGACTTCTGGGCATTTCCTATACCCAGCACATCGCCAACGACGAAGCCCGACAGACCATTACACAAGCCATTGGACAACACGATGACCTGTTCACAGTGGTGAAAAAAACGTAAATTCCGATGGTATGGCCACGTCACCAGATCATCAGGTCTTGCAAATACCATCCTGCAAGTCACAGTGCAAAGAGGTAGAAGAAGAGGGAGACCGAGAAAGAGATGGGAGGACAACATTCGAGAATGGACTTGTTTGACACTGAGCAAAACCATCAGGGTTGCTGAGGACAGGGAAAGATGGAGTACGCTGGTTAAACTAAAATCTGTGGTGCCCCTACGACCTCCGAGTTACCGGATAGGATAGGATAGGATAGGATAGGAACTATTAATGTTACACTATCAATGTGTTGAATGACAGCATGAGATCTAACGGTTACTCAATCTTAAATGTGTAGGCAGCACAAGCTGAATGATTACAAAAAATATTACCATTCTAAAAACAGTCTAGGAATAATACTGATATTATTAATTTATTATTATTTAATCGTTCTTATATAGCACTTTTCCAGCTCAAGAGCTGCTCAAGGCGCTGGCCGATACAGGATCTAACTCAAGCCGCCCGAGGCGCCAATTGTAGCCTTTGGGCGCATCGTAATAACGCTCCAGACAACTGAGCACAATCCTGGGCAACTAGGGATGGGGGAGAAGGACCTAGGTGCATGCTAAGTGTGTTCTTGTCACCGGCACTCACCCGTCTTATTGAGCGTCAGGATCTTTAAAGTCCGTTATGATGGAATGTATGCGACACAGACTAGACCTCGGTTTATACTCTCATCCGAAGGAGTAGAAAACGGGAGTAAAGTGTTTTTCCCAAAGAATCAACACAATGCCCTGGCTTGGGCTCGAACCCGGGTCCTTCAGATCCGCAAGCCAAAGCTCTACATGAGCAGAAAACAAAAACTGAAATTATAAACTATTCCCATATGATGTTCATCTAAATTAAACCTTTATTTGGATTTCCGGAATAAATAAGCTCAATAACAGACAGATTTTAAACGTACTCACAAATTTTCAAGATCACAATTTTCTTCATTTTCATCAGCAAAAACACTCCCAGTTGTCAGCAAAACAGATAAAGACATTTAACAAATGAAATAGCTAATTAAATACGAACGCTCATGTTAAGCAGTTTAATGCATCAATCAGTGTTCACATATTCTATTTCCATTCATCCAAGGAAAACAGACAGGTGAACCATAAACCAAAAGCTATAACTTATGTAAGTAACGGCAGCCAGAATTTTGTAATTTACTTTTTGTTGCAACATGTGTTTTTTTAAAATTACATCAGAACACAAGGAAAATACAGAAAAATAAAAGTTGCTGTATAATAAACGGTACATGTTAAAAGCTTATTGTTTTTCATTCTGATAACATTGCATTTTGCCTACTAAAATTGTTATTCTGCAAAAAATATTTTTAAACATTTATTTAATCAATCTACATATAAATAAAATAACACACCAATACCTCCCGTATTTACTTCTTGTACTATCTTCACTGACCGTCTTTTTTGTAAATGAGAAAAAATGCAAGTTTTGAAAACCCCAGTGTGAACAAAGGAGACATACATTTCTCATGGTAACTGTTTCAATGTTCAAGAGACTTCACAAGACTCTTCATTAATATCACATACAAGGACGCTTAAAATGCAGCAAATTTATTTTTGTGTTCTCCAAAAAGTAACAAACAAAAATGCAGACCCTGTGTTGACAATCGACCACAACATCCACACGAAAATTGATATGATTTTAAAAGTACAAAAGCACACCGAAAAAGCTTGAAATTTTAACAAGGGAACGTTTTAAAGCAACATCCTAGAAGCACAAAATATAGATTACAGAACTATTTACAGAGACAGGAGGACAAAATACAACTGAATAAAACGAAAAAACACATACCTCCATCTTGCCGGCCGGCACGTAGCGTGTGACGTTCCGAGTTACTTCCCCTGACAGTGCGTGTATTCGACTGGTTGACCAGCGAGAACACACATCGCGGAGTGTTAACTGGCTCAAACTCAAAGTTGACTCAACCGCAATTGTGGGTTTCTCGCTCAGACTTTGCGTATACACTTTTTTTGTTATTCCTATTGCAAAGCCGGTTTTAAAAAAACTGAGTTTCAGATTTTGGAACCCAGTATTTTTTTAAACCCAGTTGCACGTAAGTGTAACCTATGCATAAACCCACTGTTATGGTTAGGTACGTACACACACACACACACACACACACACACACCCACACACAAAGGTACTTCTAGTTCTAATTTAAGACAACAAAAGAAAATACGATTACTTAAACATGTAAATTGCAGGCTTGTACCTCGGACTCTTCGTGCCCAGCTCATGCAACAATGATTACCAGTGTAACCCTTTGGGCCTCTTCGCCTGCTGCCCAGTGTTCGAGCCCTACACCAACGTCGGTGGTTACCCTGGTGGCATGGGACGTCGACAGATCTATGGTCAGGGCATATACGTCAGACGCTGCATCGCTAGACCTGCGTACGCCCCCACCTATTCAGGTACGGTATAAATATCGTCTCCTGTCGTCGTCGTCGCCGTCGTCATCATCATCCGCAGCAGCAGTAGTAGGACCATCACCATCATCATCATCATCATCATCATCATCATCATCATCATCATCATCATCATCATCATCATCATCATCATCATCATCATCATCAACAGCAGCAGTGGTAGTATTAGTAGTAGTAGTAATAATAGTAGTATCATCAGAAGCAGCAGTCTTAGTAGTAGTAGAAGCAGCAGCAGCAGTAGTTGTTGTAGTAGTAGTTGTAGTCGTAGTAGCAATAGCACCAATCAACAGCGTATAGTATAGTTTTATTCTCAGCAACAGCAGCTGTAGTATTAGCGTCATATATTCATCATCATTATCGTAATCCTCAGCGGCAGCAAAAGCAGTTTTATTGTCACCATCGTCATCATCAGCAGCAACAACAGTAATGAAATCACCATAATCGTCAGAAGAGCAGCAGCACCAAGCACAGTAGCATTATATAGTCGTCATTGTTATCAGCAGCAGTAGCAGTAGATTTAGCAGCACACTGAATACTACCACCATCATTACCACAGTCGTCATCATTGTCATCATGATCATCGTCATCAACATCATCATCATCATAGTCGTCTTCCTCATTATCACCGAGGTACGTTTTTGTCACCAGTTATTATTTTGTTTTGTTGGGGGGCGGGTGGGGGGGAGGAGGTGGAAGAGGAGGAAGGAGAGAGAGAAGGGGGAAGAACGGATGAAGGCGAAGTTGTTTCTCATTCCAGTGACGTGTACACTTTTCTGCTGTTGTTTCAGGATTCTAGGGAGGAATGATGGGTGAAACTGGAATGGGCATGGATGAAGCCCAAGAAGGCTCCGCGTCATTGCTCAGATCAATCGACACGGCGTCGGCGAGGGTGCTAAACTCACAGACTAGTCCATTTCCCGAGCCATTTTAAAAGCGACAAACTCGATTGTGTTGTTGTTGTTGTTGTTGTTGTTGTGTTGTCTCTTTTAACAGTCCATTTCTAAAACCAGTATATTTTTTGTAACACGTATAGTCCATTTCCAAAACTTCTCCCCCAACCCCCAATTTTATTTTATTATTTTTTAATTGAGTGTTTACCACGAAACAATGATATGATTTGGAAGACGCTGGGCACTTGATTATTAATCAGTTTATTTGTTCATTCTTTTACTTTTTCCCTCATTGTTTAAAAAAAAAGAAATTAGATTTTGGATTTGTTAATAAACTGTAACTACCATCGACCTAACATGTAGTTGTCTACATTAAACTATTCCATGTTTGTTTACTCTTTATCTTTCTCTCATTTGGCTTTCTCGATCTGTTTTTCCCTACTCATCCACATCGCCAGCTCTTTCTGTCCCTCACTCTCTGTCTCTGTCTCTCTCTCTCTCTCTCTCTCTCTCTCTCTCTCGCTCTCTCTCTCTCTCGCTCTCTCTCTCTCTCTCTCTCACTATTTTCCTTGCACTCATCTTATTCCCAACCAATTCACTTTCCCCTCTCTTTCACACGGATCTCTACGACCCCCCCCCCCTCCACCTCCTACCTCTCTGACTACATTTCTCTGTCTCCCTCACCTTGTCCTCTTTCATCCAATTTTCCCCCCATGGTCATCACCATCATCACCAGGGTATTCACCTAGCGCTTTTTAATGACAGATCAGTTCAAAGTTCAGATCATCATCATCATCGTCTTTTCTCTCTCTCCCTCGACTCTCTTCTGCCAGTTAATACTCTATAAAGGAACGTGACACTGCAAGTACAATGCAGTGTGGGAGTGAGGTCGTGAAAGACAGAAGCAGCAGATAGGGCCTATCCTCCAATCAACTAAATCCGTGGCTTTTCTGAGGAAGTCCGACGCATGTGCAGGGACGTCCGGTTGTTTAATTACCAGCTCTTTCTCTGTACATAATACATTATATCATAGTTGGTGAATTCATAATGCATATCGCTGAGACTAGCTGACGACTACGTTCGCATCTCAGCTAATGAATTCGCCTGGCACACCGATGACCCAGGTTCGAATCCTGTAGTGGGCAGGATAAAAAGTGGTTATTTTGTCACCGTCTGCCTTAGCAGTATGGTTGTTCTGGTGGCTCAGTGTGGATTTAGACCCCTATACCCCCTTTTCCTATGGGGTGCCTATCCTGTCTGCCGTATCGCAAATGATAGGTGGTGACGTTAAACTGTATTGTTCAATCATAATAAGTGGAACGGCGAACGTTAAGACTCGGTGAGTTTCTGCTACACAGTGTCAATACAAATACATGGTAGTTGTAGCACAAAGGCAGAGATTAAGACAGAGAGAATGATGTAAACTCTTACCACACACGTCCACGAAAATATAAAATCACTCTTCGTTGTATTTATTACTTTAGGAATGTGTATACAAAATACAAACTGACAAAATAAATAACAACGCCATTAAAAAAAAAGTAATACCTCATAAAAAAAAAAGGTTAGTTATTCATTACTTACAGGATCCAGCGGACTACAAAGAGCCGAATCAGGGCCACAAAATCAGGACCACAACTTAGTTGAAAGAGGACTCACCCCTGATCCGTATAAAAGATCTGTTGAAACAACCCTAGTGGTGACACTGAAGGCACTCCACCAGCCGGTCACATTACAATAAAGGCATCCCATGAAGGAGAAGCTAAGGCTATACTCTAATTTATCGAACCCTCGTTTACAAAAACAAAATAGAATACAAACTTCATTAAAAATATCAACAAAACACATACAAATTAAATGCCTACATTACTAACTAATAATATCATAGGAAGCTCTAGTGACCATTTAACAGAAAGCGTCCAATATTCCCAAGCTGACCCAACAGACCTCATACACAAATGAGGAGTTCTGGAATAGTAGTAGATAGTACAGTAGATTGACAGAACAGAGTAGGAATGAGAAAGAAGAAAGCAGGGACAGTAGGAATTTAAAGCACTAAATTTCCAGTAAGGTTTTCCTCAAAATAATACTCAACAGGTTGAAACCCCAAGCTGAACAAATCATAGCTGAATAACAACCAGGATTCAGGGCAGGGCGAAGTACCACTGAACCGATTTTCAACCTCAAAATAATCTGCGAGAAATACCTACAGCACCATCAACATCTATATCATGTGTTTGTAGATTTCAAGAAAGCGTTTGACCGAGTCTGGCATGCAGCTCTGTGGGCAACCATGAGAGTGTACAACATCAGCCCTAAAATTATTGAAGTCATCAAAAGCCTGTATGAAAAGGCTACCAGTGCAGTCCTCCACAAAAGCGCCATCGGGAACTGGTTCAGAAAAACAATCAGTGTGCGTCAAGGATGAATACTCTCTCCAACACTCTTTAACATCTTCCTATACCGCAATATATCAGATACCCTTGCAGATCACGAAGGCACAATCAGCATAGGGGGTAGAGCAATCTCCAACCTCCGTTTTGCGGATGACATTGATGGATTGGCTGGAGAGGAACAAGAACTCGAACAGCGTGTACAGAGGCTTGACACCACCTCCAGAGCCTATAGAATGTAAATAAGTGCTGAGAAGACCTAAATAATGACCAAAAACACCAAAGACATCAACATGGACATCTAAGTCCAAGACGAATCCTTCAACACAGTGCATAGCTTCAAATATTTAGGAGCCATTGTATCAGACAATGGGTCCCGACAGGAAGTCCCCTCTAGGATCGCAAACCAACTACTGCCCTGGCAAGTTTGAAGCCCATTTGGAAAGACAGGACCATCAGTATACATTCCAAGGTAAGGTTGCTGCGCTCCCTTGTCATCTCCATCTTCCTATACGCTTGCGAAACATGGACACTCACATCAGATCTACAACGAAGAATACAAGGCATGGAGATGCGGTGCTACAAAAGACTTCTGGGCATTTCCTATACCCAGCATGGCAGCACATCACCAATGACGAAGTTCGAGAGACCATCACACAAGCCATTGGACAACATGATGACATGCTCACAGTGGTGAACAAACGGAAACTCCGATCGTATGGACACGTCACCAGAGCATCTGGCCTTGCGAAAACCATCCTGCAAGGCACGGTGCAATGAGGCTGAAGAAGAGGGAGACAGACAAAGAGGTGGGAGGACAACATTCGAGAATGGACTGGTTTGACACTGAATGAAGCCACGCATGAGGGTTGCTGAGAACAGAAAAAGATGGAGTACGCTGGTTAAACGATCACCTGTGGTGCCCCAACGACCTTTGAGTTACGGGATAGGATAGGATAGGAAATTTCCAGAAAGTGGGGATACTATTTATACAGAAACCCCCCGCCAGCCCTACAGGGAGGACTAGCAAAGAAGATAGTAAATTGATAGAACAGAGTAGGAACGAGAAAGAACAAATGATTATGACAGAAACAGTGGTAATTTAAAGCACAAAATGTCCACAAAGTGGCGATACTATTTATATAGAAGCCCTGGTGTTTTGCAAGGATGTTATGCCGTGACAATAATAATAATAATAATAATAATAATAATAATAATAATAATAATAATAATAATAATAATAATAATAATAATAATAATAATAATAGTTTTTTGATTGATTGATTGTTGCTTTAGGTCCAGCGGACTCTTCCGAGCCAAATCAGGACCGGACAATCCCTGATCCGCATAAAAGATCTGCTGAAACAACCCTAGTGGTAAAACCGAAAGCTCTCCACCAGCCAGTCACTTTACAATAAAGACATCCCACGCAGGTGACGGCTGAGGCTTTACCCCAACTACTCGAACCCCCGGTTACAAAAACAAAATAGAATACAAACATCATTATAAATCATCAACAAAACACATACATATAAAATGCCTATAGTGTTAAATAATACAATCATAGGAAGCCCTAGTGACCACCCGGCAGAAAGCGTCCAACACTCCCAAGCTGATCCAACAGACCTCATACACAAACAAGGAGTCTTGTCCAGGAAGAGTTTTCAAGAAAAAAGGTAGGTCATTGATCTAGCGAAGAAGAAGATAGTACAGCAGAGTGATAGGACAGAGCAGGAATGGGAAAGAGTAAATGAGGAAGACAGCGACAGTGGGAATTTAAAGCACTAAATTTCCATAAAGTGGGGATACCATTTATACTGAAAACCCCCGGCACTCCAACGGGGGTACTGTTGCCGCAGTGAATCTGTCTTGCCTACAAAGGAAAGACAGGTTTTCAACTGGGACTTTCCCTTTTCCCTTTATAGGTTTGAACAATCTACAGTGGCAAGATTGCTCATGACCCCAAGGGGTAATAATAATAATAATAATAATAATAATGATAATAATGATAATAATGATAATAATAATAATAATAATAATAATAATAATAATAATAATAATAATAATAATAATGATAATAATAATAATAATAATAATAATAATAATAATAATAATAATAATAATAATAATAATAATAATAATAGGAATTCATATGGTGCCTTTTCCCAAGTATAAATCAGTTCAAAGTGCAGAATGAATCAAATGAAGAGAAGTTTACACAATGTGCTACATCAGTGACGTAAAGCTGAGCCTATTGCTGGTAACATTAAAATGACCAATACATTCAACCCACAAAACACACACACAAGAAAAACAAAAGATGCAATTAAAAAAAGAACCAAAAAAAAAGAAAACAGAAAAGCAAGACGCTAACGTAGTCATATTAGACTATAGCTAAATTTGAAAATTGTCAAAAGATGGACTCAAAGTTATGTTAAGTGCAGCAATCGTTAATTAGTTAGTTATTCATTGCTAACAGAATCCAGAGGACTGCAAAGAGCCGAATCAGGACCTCAAAATCAAAATCACAACTTGGCTGAAAGAGGACTCACCCCCGATCCGCATAAAAGATCAGCCGAAAACATCCCTAGTGGTAACACTGAAGGCACTCCACCAGCCAGTCACTTTACAATAAAGACATTCCACGCAGGGGACGCTGAGGCTATTCTCTAATTTATCGAACACACGTTTATAAAAACAAAATAGAATACAAACATCATTATAAAATATCAACAAAACACATGCATATAAATTGCCTACATTGCCAAATAATAACATCGTAGGAAGCCCCAGTGACCCCCTGGCAGAAAGCGTCCAATATTCCCAAGCTGATCCAATAGACCTCACACACAAATGAGGAGTTTTCAAGAAAAATGGTAAGGGACATGTCTAGCGAAGAAGAAGATAGTTAGTAGATTGCTGGAACAGAGTAGGAATGAGAAAGAACAAAAGAGAAAGGCAGCGACAGTGGGAATTTAAAGCACTAAATTTCCATAAAGCAGGGATACTATTTATACTGAAACCCCCGGCACCCCCACGGGGAGCGGAGGGGGAGGGGGGGGGGGGGAAGTGCAACAATCACCTAGGTCGAATTACTGACTTTAAAAACATCAAATAAATAATTTCATTGGAAAAAAAGGCCCTTATAATTCCAGAATTATTTCATTACGTATCTAATTGTAAATAATAAGACTTACGAGATCAAAAACATTTCGTTTCGGCAGTTTCTTTGCAAATCAAACAAGACAGGTAAAGGTGTTCCTGTATCCTTTTGGTTGTTTGGTAGAGAAGACGTTTGGGACCTCTCTTTTCTCTAGACCAGCTTAATGAGGACAGTGCCTAGCCCATCTCCTCTACCTCTTGCTTGAGTTTTACCTTACCTAGTTCTAAATAGTTCCAGAATACCCGTTCACAACTTGGGGTGGATTGGGGCATGTTATGCGCTTGAGAAAAGAAGGTTTATCCGTGAATACCTGCACTATGCAAGACTACGTTGTCATCATCATCATCATCATCATCATCATCATCATCATCATCATCATCATCATCATCCAGCATTACACTGTTATTTATTGCATTGTCAATGATTTGATTTCCATGTACAAGGTGAGAATCACACTACTGCAACAGTTTCTCTGCAAACCAAACAATAGAGTTGTATCTCATGCTACCCAAATGCAAAACAAGGCAGCTAGCTCAGAGTAATACACCAGCACATCCATATATATAATCTACGTGGTTACACAATAGATTGATTTGATAACAGACCTGCAAATGCCTTAGCCTGACCACCACCCTCCATAACCAAACCACTGTATCACCTCCACCAAACAAACAAACAAAAAAGTCATGCAAACCCACCGATACATATCTGGTAAAAACCTTCCAAACGTAACGCAGTCCCAACAAAAACTAGGTAAATAATAAGTTTTTAAAATATCAACACATATACTTCTTTTTAAAAAAAATGTAAACATCATAAAGGATTTCCGTTATATTTTCTCACAATTTGTGCAAAGCTAATGTAGCAGCAAATGGTACGCAAATTAAAACTGGACACTTTCTTTCCCCCAAGGCAAAACTATTGAAATAATCTAATTTCTAGTCTTGAATACAAGTTCTTATCAACATAATACTTCACAGCTTTCTACAGATCCATAGTCTCCACCAACATTTATTTTATTTGTTACCTTCTTGCAAGTTTATAAGGACATAAACTACTTTTGGGATTTTTTAGTATACTACTTCAGGAGTATTGAAGTTTCCTCAAAACTTCTGTCACTACGTGTTTCCTTTCAATCTCGCATTGATCTATTGATCATCTCCGTGATTATTTTAAATCATCTATGACAACAACAAAAAACACAGCAAAACAATTTCCTCAAAACTTAATGTCCATCTCTACGAGTTTCTCTTCAATCTCTTGTTTATCTATAATCTTTGTGGCCATTTTACATCATCAGTGATGACAACAATAAAACAAGTTCCTCAAAACTTTTTTTCAACTATGAGTTTTCCTTTCCAATCTTATGTTGACCTATCGATCATCTTCGTGACCGTTTTACATCATCAGTGACGACAACAACAAAACAATTTCCTCGACACCTTTCTTCACAACGAGTTACCCTTTCAATCTTATCTCTCGTTGACCCATTGATCATCTTTGTGACCATTTTACATCATTAGTGACGACAACAACAATAAAACAAATTCTTTCCAATTCCATGTGAGTTTCCTTTTCAATCTATCTATCCTCCTTGTTGACATTGTAAATCACCAGTGACACCATCACCACCACCACCACCACCAACAACAAAATGCAGGGCTGTAGAAAGAAAGAATGGGGTCAGTTCCCCTTTCTCACCACCGCTTCTCCTTCCCCTGTACTCTAAAAAAATGTATCGAACCCCCGTTTACAAAAACAAAATAAAATACAAACATCATTATAAAATATCAACAAAAAACATACATATAAAATGCCTACATTGCTAAATAATAACATCATAGGAAGCCATAGTGACCACCTGGCAGAAAGCGTCCAATATTCCCAAGCTGATCCAACAGACCTCATACCAAATAAGGAGTCTTGTCCCGGAAGAGTTTTCAAGAAAAAAGGTAGGTGACTGGTCTAGAGAAGAAGAAGATAGTATAGCAGATTGATAGAACAGAGCAGGAATGAAAAAGAGCAAATGAGAAAGACAGCGCCAGTGGGAATTTAAAGCACTACATTTCCAGAAATTGGGGATACTATTTATACTGAAACCCCCGGCACCCCAACGGGGGTAATAAAGACATACATATAAAACTATACTTATATTGATACTAATACTAACATTCATACTATTAAAACTAGCAGGTCAAAGCTTGTGCTCATGTATGATCAAATAACCCAATGTTGTTGCGTACTATGAGGGGTGGGGTGGGTGGGTGGGGTTGTTTAAGTAGAGCCATTCTACTGTAGGATGACCTATGTTTTAAATGTTGCAAGGCCTAAAATGACACTGACCTTCAAAATCAACACAAAAACGGAACATATATGAAAGATCAATTTATCATCTCTAAATACAACAATTAAGTTTGAACTGTATATTTCACATACTTTAGGGTCAAAGTCACTTCAAAGTACCTCTACTTACTGACTTTGGACAGCGCCAGTGATCTTCAACGTGGAGTGAGGTTGACCAAATGTGCATAAGATGTGTGTCTCAATGATATTTATCATGCATCAAAGAATCATAAGTTCAATATTTATAAATTACAAAAAAAAAAGAGCTAAATTTTGTAAATAATTGTCATTTTTTTAACTAACATTTGTTGACCCAACTACCTTGCCCTTTAAGTGAAGTTATTATTATTATTATTATTATTATTATTATTATTATTATTATTATTATTGAGGATTTTTATAGCGCACTTATCTCGCCATACTTGACCACACTCTAGGCGCTGGCCGATACAGGATCTAACTCAAGCCACCTGAGACGCCCACCCTCAGCCTTTGGGCGCATGGTCTGACGCCCGGACAACAGAGCACTATCCAGGCCAGCCAGGGACGGGGGAGAAAGACCAAGTGCATGCTGGGTGTGTTCTTGTTACCGGCACGCACCCGTATAGGACATGAGCGTCAGGATCTTTAAAGTCCGTTATGATGGAATGTACGCGACACACAGACTAGACCTCGGTTTATACTCTCATCCGAAGGAGTAGGAAACGGGAGTAAAGTGTCTTTCCCAGGGACACAATACAATGGCACGGACAGGGCTCGAACCCGGGACCTTCAGATCCGCAAGCCAAAGCACTACCATTAGACCACCGTGCCCACATTCATATTCGTATTCATTCACTAATCATTTATGAGGTCTCATTGATATACACCATCTTACCAAGTTTGGTCATGCTAGTGGAAATAGGTTCTGAGATAATAATCCACTTGCAAGTTTTGCACATCCATACAGCAGACAGCTGACGCACAGACATATTTCTCACAATGTAATTTTTTTACTTTTTAGGACTTATCTCGCACAGATTTGCAAACATCTTAATTTTTTATTTTTTGGGAGGGTGAGGGTGGGGAGGGGGTGAGAGGTGGGGGTGGTGAGTACATAGACTCACATTGCTTTCATGCCAGTCAAAAATTCATCAGTTACTTACATTGTAAGTTACAATTATTTATTTTAAAATATTGTTTACACACACTGATACAGTACAGTAAAATTTGCTATACAAAGTTAAGTTTGATTGTGCTCAAAATAATGTTGATCACATGTTAAAACTGTACATTAAATGTACAGATAATAGATATCAAACATATACCTCTTTAAAAGAAAAATTATATCATCAGGTGCACTTTAACATATGGCTCAAGTATGACAAGTATCGAAAACCTGCAAAGCATAGAACATTGAAAATAATGCACTATGCATATGCTGGAATGTTTGAAAAGCTTGTACTTAGCATACACAGGGAATGGACTCATTCTTCTTTTATGTGCTCATTATAATAGTTTGCTTGTCTCATGAAAAAAACATGTTTAAGCCAATGTACTCAGTATTGTCATCATGTACATTTCAAAGCATGGCTCAAAAGATTGGACAAAATGTCAAACGTTCAATGTCATTTTTCATGCAATAATTATGGACAAGATGCAATTAGCTATCTCCCAATAAGCACATCTTGAATTAGCAGGGGCATACTTACAAGCGCTAGCTTCCAATTTCGTTTCCAAATGTTAGGAACATAGTCGGCTATCATCGAAATACAATAAGAAAATTAAACAATGAGTGATCTTGGAACATTAATAAATTTCATTATTGGCTCAAAATAATATCATACAGACTGTCATGTATATCAATTATATTACACCTCTACTTACAAGCAATACAAGTGATTCTGGAGAAATCAGAATACGTTAAGCATAAAACATTCATCCGATTAAGGAATACTTTACGCTTGCAACAATAACCTCTCATGTCAACATGACAACGGATTTCAGATTAAAACAACAAACACTTTAACACTATTTCCATCACCACTCCACTGGTAATATAATATATCTACAGCTTAAAACATCAGAGACTGTCTTTAACCACAGTGAAAAAAATCAAAGAGATGGTAAATTAAAAGTTCAAAAGAGCAAAAACTTGGCAGCGCTTTGAGTCTTAAATCAGTTTTTCATGTACGTATGCTCTGAAAAGCCCACAACATGGCGCACTGGGAAGTTTGATTCTATTGGACCTGATTTGACCATTACAACAATATTTACATTAAGGCTCAAGCAGTTTGCCTCCAATTTACTTGTGTGCGAAATGTTGCATGATAGGTCGCGCCCGAGTCCAAAACTGAATTACACTCCCTTCAAGCAAACAAGATTCAAGATTTAGTGTCTCTCAACCCAAGTGGGATTTTGAGTCAAAACATAGATTGTGGTTACATAGCATGCCTTGTTGGCTCCCAAAACTGCTCAGGGTTCGGATCACAGAGATGTGGCATGCACAGAAAATATAGATCGCTGAAATCCATGATCAGACCAAAGAGCTATACGAGGGGGGTTGGCCATGAAATCTAGCTTGCATAAAATCCCCTCCCCCCCCCTTCCCGCCCTTATTCCCTCCCTACTTTTGGCTAAAATGCCTCCTGGATGGCTCTGCGCTTTGTTTCATCCTTGACATTGTGTTTTGTTAATAAAAGGACAAAGGTCCAAAATAGTTTGCTAAAACCAGGACCAAACCTATGTAGCCAAAGAATTACACCATCCATCACTGATCCAGCCATCCCTGCTGTGTAAATAAGGCCAGAATAACATACATGGGGTGTCCTGATAGCTCAGTTGACAGTGAGCTGGTTTCCTGTGCCGAACGTCGGCGGTTCGAACCCCACGTTGGACGAACGTACGTGATTTAGGAACAAGACTTTTCAGGATTTTCTCTGGGTACTATAGTTTTCTCCCTCCCTTAAATAATGGTATGGAATGCAGTCAATTTAAAATTTTAAAAATAAAAACTGATTTCTATTGCGACTTTTGTAATTTCAATCTCTTCATATCGTCGTTGAGTTCAATTGAAGAACAAGTGCGTAATAGCATCTTATAGTCATATTATTTTGTATAATCACTTTCCATCTTTTTCGCTATCATCGGTATTTCAACATAACCTGTCTGAAAATAGATGGGCATCCTATTTCCCTTCAACACTCTACTGCACTTGAAGATTCAGTTCATCATCAGTGCTGATTCCTTGTCATACCCATTGGATGGCTTTCAATGCTTCATATTTGATACCCATGCAGAGGGTCTTATATTAATGGCACGGTTCTTGTTATCACTCCCCAACCTGGACAGTGTGACGAAAAAACACTGAAACTGCACATGCCATTTCATGCAAGTGAAGTTCAGTTTTGGACCCATGTCAAATTAAAACACAAAACCTTTTTTACCCCTCCAAAACTGGGTTGCTTTTATCTTCTCCTTTTCCCACATCACAATTCTTCTCTCTCATCTTTCTTCTGGTTTTTCTTCTCACCCTCTTTCAGGGGAAAGGACCAGAAAGACGAGGTCTTGCCACTAACATCCCTCTCCCTCTTGACAAAAGCTGTGAACGTGGAGATGCAGTTGCCGATGAAATGGTCCGCCTGTCCCAAAATGGCCAAATCCAGCATTGGTTCGGCAGGATCTGGTTGTCTCACAAACTTCACCTAGGAGGAACATAGTGTAAAATAATAAGAGGTATCAAAACAGTGAGACACTGCATCCAAACTGCGAAGCAACATATGCTATGCAATGTTTTAATAATATTTTATTCAAAGTTCAAGGCCATTTCCTATATCCAGCACATCAATAATGGTAAAGTCCAACAGACCATCACACAAGCCACTGGACAACACGACGACATGCTCACAGTGGTGAAGAAACTGAAATTCTGATGGTATGACCATGACACCAGAGCATTACGCCTTGCAAAGACCATCCTGCAAGGCACGATGCAAGGAGGCAGAAGAAGAGGGGTACAGAAAAAGAGGTGGAAAGACAACATTCGAGAATGGACTGGCTTGACACTGAGTGAAGCCATGCGGGCTGCTGAGGACAGAGAAAGATGGAGTACACTGGTTAAACAATCATCTGTGGTGCCCCAATGACTTTCGAGTTATGGGATAAGACAGGATAGGATTCAGAGCTTTTCCTGCTGACTTTATTTTAGCAAGTGAGCCTTCCACCTCCTATAGTTTATATGTTTCAGTGAGTATCTTGTTTTTAAAAACACACTTTGTGAGACTATGGTGATGAATTTGCTGTTCAGTTACCAAATAACAATTGATTTTACAGCTTTGAATTGTGTGCATCGTATGTATTGGTCTTTTGAGGCTTACAATCTTACATTATATGAGATACATTGTCTTACTCAGAGCTTTATAAAATTCATTATTTTCATTGCAATACGGGAAATAAATTGTCCAAATTATAAACATAACCTAATATTTCATCCAAAATGTGTTCCTTGTGCTGTGTTGCTTTTCTACCTACATGCAACAGGTCTTTTTAATTTCTACAATTAATTTGGAAACTGTACATAAATCAACACTGACACATACACACACAAAAAGAAAAAAAAGAAAAGAAAACAATACCATTCTAATCTAGTGCCGTCACTAACTTGAACAATAACTAAAGAATAAAGGACGATTGTAACTCAATCAGTACCTTAACTAAAGAACAGAGAACGTTTGTAGATTGTTCAATACCTAAAAGACCGAAAAATGTTCGTAACTTGATCAATAACTAAAAGAACAGAGAACATTGCTGACCTTATTCATGACCTTTGAAAATTCGCCTATTAAGTCTCGGTCGTCCGTGGCCACAAAGACTGTCTTAGCGCCAAGCTTCTTGACCTCTTCCTTGACCTGCTTGACGACGGCCTCGTCGTCAGGGTAACACATCTCATAGTAAGTTCTACCGTGCTGGCTGCGGTAACCAATGCACTGTGCAGCGGCAAACATGCTTGGGGAGGAGTGAATATGGTCGCAGGCCTTTTTCTGTGCCAAATAAACAAATTAAATAAACAGCTCTGTTGATCTCAATAAAAAACATTATAATTTTGAGTATTAATTCACACGTCATTAACACTGTAATAACAACAAAGCATGCAACTGCTTTTGCCTGCTCAGCTGTGAGGTATGTGCCTTTGAGAGAGAGGAAGAGAGAGGGGGGAGAGGGAGAGAGAGATGTTGGGGGAGAGAGAGAGAGAGAGAGAGAGAGAGAGAGAGAGAGAGAGAGGGAGCAAGAGAGACAGAGGGAGAGAGAGAGCAAAAGAGAGGTAGAAAGAGAGAGGGAAAGAGAGAGGAGAGAGGGAGACAGGGAGAGATAGAAAGAGATGAGAGGGAGAGACAGGGGACAGAGAAAAAGAGAGAGAGGGAGAGAGAGAGAGAGGGGGGGGGGGGAGGGGAGAAGGGAGAAAAATAGATACAGAGAAAGAGAAAATAGGTAGAGAAAGAACAAGAACAATAAGAAGAAGAAGAAAAGAAGCAAGCATGAGGGAGAGAAAGAACAGAAGAAAAATAAAAATAAAGACAAGAGATAAAGACTAGAATAAGACTACAGACAAAAAAGATCTATAGCCAGACAATGACACTAGCCGAAGAACACAAGACAGACACTGTTAGAAAACGACTAGACAGAAAGACAGCCAGACAAACAATGACACTGACAGAAAAACACAAGACAGCCAGACAAACAATGACACTGACAGAAAAACACAAGACAGCCAGACAAACAATGACATTGACAGAAAAACACAAGACAGCCAGACAAACAATGACACTGACAGAAACAAACACAAGACAGGAAGACAGCCAGACACAATGCTACTCACAAAATCAGGGCCGTTGCGCAGATGTAGACCGAGGAAAGGCCTGTGGGGGATGTTTTTGTCGATAAAATCCTGAGTCCTGGCCGCCATGCTGTCTGACCACTGGAGGTACTTGTGTAATTGGACGTTAAATTCACTTATTGGGAAAGCGGCGGGTGGCCCTGTGAAGGCAAGCACTGGGTACTCCGATGGTGGATACCTCAGAAAGTAAATCAAAAATACAACTCAGTTATGGTTTTCCATATTGTCATTTTGTGTATTCCTGCTGCATGTTTCATGGGTTTTTTCCCCATGGTGGGCAACATAACAGCTGCCATATATTACTGTACATTTTTAGCAGTGTGATTGCTTTGGTGGTTCGGTGTTGATTTAACCCCTTTCTTCCCTGAGATTGTTATCCCTGTACTAGTATTTGTCATGAGCCTATGCCTACGTAATAAGTATGGCGTAGGCAAGGGAGAGACGTCATTGTCTGGGACTGGCTAAACATGTCGGGCTGAATAAATCTCTGGATCAACTCATTCGTGTTTGGCTATTCAACATCACAACCAACAATATTAGAAGATGGCAGCAGTGTAACGCCTACTAACCATGTCTGATTACCAAAATAATGAGACTGTTGACGTGCTGAAGACAAGCAACAGCATGCTGAAAGACCCATCACTAACTTGTCGTCTCAAAACCAGTTCAACGGTTCACGGGATTCCTGGCCAAACTGGAAAATCAGGTTCCATATTGCCATATCTTCAATGGTGAGTGTAGACGTTACACTTCCACGGTCATTCATTCATTCGAACCCTTCAATAAATGCAAAAGTCACCTCTTACTGGGACTACTATTTTATACTTGGACGTCCATGCATAAAACTATATTATATATGTGTGTGATGGTTGCATGTAAGCAGATCTTACTTTTCATTGTTGCATTTTTAGTCCTTATTTATGTTGTTGTTTAAGGCACATTTCTGTTTTTTATTGGACAAAAAAGATGTATTGTATTGTATTGTATTATGTATCCAAGACCTTAAAAATGCAAATACCTACCTGTCCCGCCATGAACTCATCTCCTTGGCGCTTTCTGTGTTGTGGTACAGCGGTTGGTAGAACTCTGAGCGATCAAAGTCAACATTGTAAGTGTCCCAGAACGACTTGAATGGGTTACCGTCCTTTGCGTTGCAGTCGTCCGGCTTACTGTCTTTGGCAAGGGCCGACCGCGCCATGTAACAGAAAGCTGTGCAACAAAAAGAAAAGACAAAGAAACAAAAATTAAAATTAAATTTAAAAAAAACAACATTGTGACGGCGTGTTTTTTACTTATTGCATGCTCTTGTTTAAAATAGGAAATACACGTTCCATTACCAGTGAAAGCACATTTTTCACATTAAAAAAACCAACAACTCTCCTCCGCTTGATACTCTATACAGGGAGGAAGGTAAAACGGAGAGAACCAGTGCAGGAGTAAGGTTTTAAGGACGAAGCAACAGATACCCTCTTCCAGTCCACTGTATCAGCGGCTTTTCTGAGCATGTCCAGCTCACGGGTGCAGTGACGTTCCACAACTAAGGTGGCCTCCCCTGCTCTTTTTTGGGGGCCGCAATAACCGACCTCCGCCGGTAAAATACCCCTTGAAAATATAAAATACAGAAAGAAATCATGCTGTTGGTATTGAGGACTTGTAGAATTTGACAGAACCTACTTGCATGCAAATCTTTTGCCAAGAAAAGGCACATTTAATTCTACAGGCAATGTCGTGCCACTCCTTTAGTCAGAACAAAGTTGCGTCAATGCTCTTCCTCTCTTGTGTGCTTGTTTTGGCGGGATTTTTGGGCGCATATATCGCCATGCACACATGCAGCAGTGTTCTCTCCTCTCCTCATATTTATCGCAATTGCAGGAAGGTGATAGCAGGGAGAAGGTGGGGGGATGACTACCAGAATTGTTTTGGGGCTGATACCATATTTATTTCTAACAGTCTGTGGAACTAGTAGGCACTACTCTAGCGAGATCACAGCTTACTCTTTTTTTCTCTGTACGTGATGATAATGTTGATGTTGATTTGTAAAAGCGCACAACTCCACTCTGCCAGCGTGCTCAGAGCGCAAAAAACAATACAAAACAAACAACAACAACAACCGACTTACACACTCTCTGTCCCTTAGGCCAGACAGAAGGGGCGAGGTCTTTCATGAATTTCTCCATCGTCATGACTCGATGGTACTCTTGTAGGGAGCTCACCTTGAAGTATGTGTCAAATGGTACTTGAACCTAAAACAAGTCAAAACTGAAATAAATAAAAAATTACAAACTGTTGATGCTGTTCCACCTCCCTCCCATAAGTGCTGCGATCATGCCCGTCGGTGTGGAGACCTCTACGACCTTTACAAATTATTCATTCATTAATTCATAAATTATGACCATAGAAAAAAAGATTAACTTACATTTTGATCATATAAAGTACTTGTCATAGATTACTAATACATTGCGATATATTGAAGTAAATACAGTTTAGAAATAAACAGAAATATTTAAAACTAAAGCAAAAACATGGGGAAACAAACTGAGATTTGATTTCCTAAACGCTTAAAACACTACGCACCCCATCGCCAGCTGTCTCTTACATATAGTGTCTGGTCTGTTTGTGGTATGAGTATATTTGAGTGAATGTATTTTTTGCGTAATTGTTACATGTGTCATTGTCTAAAGCGTGCACATGCGTGCGTGAGTTGTGAGTGCGCGCTTAGAGTTATAATTATTATAAGATAAGCGCATTATAAATACAGTAATTATTATTATTATTATTATTATTAAAACATTTAAATTAAATACTATACAATATTGGTTAATGTGATTCCAGTTGATCACAAATATACAAACACATACACATACATACTATATATATATCTGAACACACACACTAACCAAAACGGAAAAAACACACAGCAGTATGAAATACTCCAACTTTAATAATAATGAATCTAATAATATTAATAATCTACTCCTTTTAGATGAGAGCTACATGTGCAATTAAGGTCTAGTGTGTGCATGCCCGAATTCCATCACACTGACTTGTGATCCTGAAGCCTCATGCCATTAGACATATGCCAGATATATAAATTACATGCAGCGTACATTAGCCCTGGTGGAACTGGAAATTTGACTGAATCCTGAAATTTGGAAGAGGAGGTATGGGGTGATGCCCCTTGGTGATGGTCTGAGGACATGATTTCTAACGAAAAAACAAAACATCACCACAACAGTAACAGTAACCTAGCAACAATTTTATCAACAGTATAGTCAAGTGAGAAAAAAGCAAGAAATTGCATTTGCAGCCAAAATAAAGCCATTTATTTTTGAAAATAAAAGCATCAAAACAAAATCTTTAGCAATAAAAAAACACAACTATGAATGGACATAAATGGCAAAGTTATATTATGATTATAATTCTAAAATGAATTAATCATATTTTATTTCCATCTCAAAACAAAACAATATCTACTAAGACTAGTTGTTTTTTTTAAAGACATAAAACCACATGATGGTTACTCAGACATATAGACTCTTGCTACTCCATGAGTCAGCGTGTAGATGACTGTTTACTGGCACATGGACATGTTTGCTAATGCCACAGTGTCCTTGGCAAGCTCCTTGGCCAGTTCTATCAGCAGACCTGATAGTGATCTAAGAGAGGTTTCCGCGGAAAGTGCGACTATGTCACGCCTTGTGACAGACATTTTGAAGTCCAATGAGTCTGATGACGTCCACAAATCCACAACTTGAACTGCGAAAATATATACACAGGAACAGTCAACGCTGCACCACCTGTGTTCCCTCCACACACAAAAAAAGAGAGTCCTTGGGACTCCCAGGTATGCAATTTTAAGGGTCCTTGTGCAAATTTTGGGAGTCCCCAAATCGGAAAAACAAATGTAAAAACAAGTCCAAGCCTCTCTTTTTTTTCTTTTACTCTGTTAAAGCGCCACATTAGTTATCATAATCATATAAAACCAAAAAATTAAAACATGTATTAAATACCCTCTCGCTTGCGTCAAACTGGCACCAACGGAACTCTTGCAACCATCTGTCGTTGAGTTTTCGTTTCTTTGGACGCTTTACTTCAGTTTGAGTTTCATCATTTATTTGTTTATCCTTGCTTTGGAGTTCCGTATTTTCGATAATGACAGGATCTGTACTTGCTGTGGATGAACGGGTTTTGGGCCCAGTCAAACCAAGTCAGAAGTGACATGATCGTGTATGATAGAATCAAAGAATGGATTCACGTAGATTTCTTCTGTTCAGTGAATGGATTGCTTGGAGGAAGTTTACAATGCGCGCGCATGCGATTTTTAAGGACGACAACTCACGACTCAATCTCTAATCGTCTGCAATGGCAGTCTCAGTTGGGTTCTGATTCTGATTATGCCGTGAATTAGTTCGCCACTCGTTGGTCGTATTTTTGACTTCAGCGATTCGAAAAAAATGTGTGCGTCCACACAGGACGCACACATGCAAATTTTTCTGCGTCATTTTTCATATTTTGTGCGTAATTGACGCACTACTGTGCGTAATCGGGAACACTGCACCACTATTCCAAAACAAAGTATGGCGCCGCAAAACCGGAAGCGAGTAAAGCAACTTTCGTCTTCCGATACAAAACAACAACAAAAAAACAAAAAAAATTTTAAGTGACCGCGGATTGTTTCGCATTTCCTTTTTTTTATTTTATTTTATTTTTTCGTTTTCGCGGATTTCCGCGATTTCGCGGAGAACTATCAGGTCTGATCAGGCTGGGTCCAAGCGACAAGGGTAGAGCATGCTCCACAATGAACCCACACACAACAGCCTTCAGAGCAGCTGTTATGTTTGTTATTGATTATGGGGTGACCACTTCTGCTGACCCAGGCAAAGTATGGGTTAACTGACCAGCAGCTGTTAGCAGACCTGAGCGTGTTTTGTCTGTGGTGTGGCAAATCAAAGTTTTCTTTCCGCTTGATACGTACTACACAGTTTTGTTACAAACAATGCAGAAAACTGCAGTTCCGGAGAATCAACCTTTCTCACCCATAGCAAATGTTTTCATCCAACCCTGTTCAACCATATCCACATCCAATTGTTGGGTGTTTTTTTTAAAAAGTTTTCTTTGATGTCAATTTTCTTTGGTGACAGATTGTTTGCTTTCAGGAACTTCATTCTTTCACAAACACATGACCAACACTCAGTAGAGGTAAAACAAGATGGTGGAGCCATACACAGGAGGTTCCGGAAATTTATTCTACACAATGTTCTCAGATGAAATGATCTGAACAAACAACAACAAAAACAAAACAAAACAAAAAAAAAAAACCCGGAAGAACTGCATCCATGTATTAGGTCCCTCCATCCTCCACCCCACCCCACTCCCCAAGATTGTGCTCAGTTATCTGGGGAAGCAAGTGGGTCCTTAAGGCAGTTTGAGTTAGACTCTGTGCTGACCAGCCTGTGCCGGCTGAAACTTCCTTCACTGAAAGTAAACTTTAAGCCACCAGCTGTAAGCTATTTTTAGCCATGCCAGCAGGCCAAGGCGTGCGAAACCCTGCACAGCCAGCGTCTCGGATCTGGCTACAAGCAGTTCAGCCAGCGATAAGGGACAGCACAAGGGTTATTTTTAGCCATAGGCTGAAAGTACCGCTTATGAACAGCTGTGAGCGCCTTGAGCTGGACAAGCTCTATATAAGAATGACTAAAATAACAGCAACAACACACACAATATAGCATTGAGGAGGAATCAATTGTTACACAAATATTACTCACTGACTTCACTTCATATCGTCTGTACTCGACCCAAGCTGGTAGAACTAGTGTTCTGTCCAAAGACTTGGCGAAGACCAATGAGCCTAAAAATTGGTCTGCCTGGTTGCCAAATCGTCCTGTTCATGAAAAAGTATTACAAAGCAACAGTAATAACAACTATAACAACAATATTAATAATGCTTCTATGGGAATCTTGACAAACATGAAGAAAAAAACTGACCAAAAACAACACACACACATGTCAACTTAACAGTAATAACACACACACAAATTCAGAATGACTCAAACTAACCCGTGCCAGCTGGCACAACACTTTCCATCTGTTGCAATAAACAGCATGCCCTTCATTGCTCTTATCGTCTGCTAGATAGACCTAACAAAGGGCGTCCATGCCTGATGGATACTTCAGCTGTTAGCTATTATCGACTGTCTTTGCAGTTTCCATAGATCTATTGCTATGTAGATCTACTTTTACTTATGCACTTTTAAATGGTTATAAGATTGAAATGTTTCGGCTGTCTCTTGGGCCCATACTCATCCCCCAATGGCCCATTGATTTACCATGCCAAGCGCCAGCTGATCAATACTGGCAATAGACATTCTATCCAAAATGAACACTGCTTACTACTACTGCTACTAGTGCTAGTAAAACTATCACTAAGAGTAAGACTACCTTATATAACATATAATACTGATTATGTGGAAAAGTGCCCAACAATGATGGAATTAAAAACGTCAACAGAATATTGGCCTTAAAAGTACCAAGACTTCCGCATATATGCATAATCAAAATCAAATATTGAAATAACATGCAGCAAACGTTGTATTATGTAATTTATGACCTACAGCAACATGCACCTTAATATGGACCTTGACGTTCCCATGAGCTTTTAGTTTTACCTTCACCTTACCTTTGATGATGATGCTCATGTATTCATGATCAAATTTAAACAAGAACTCATGCAGAATATTGGTAAAATAACACAAGAGCATTCCACCCTGCATTCACCTCCTCCAAACAAAAGCAAATTTATTACATTTTTGTAAGACCTACATTATTTTAAAATGATCTTGACCTTCACATTTGATGCAAAAGTGTTATCATAAAAAACAAATTATTTATTTTAAAAAAAAGAACAAAATGCAAGAACAAAGGAAACTCTGATAAGCTGGAAATATTCTGTTACTCACCATGGCAAGGGCAATACACCACATAACCTTTTGGATCAACAGAAACACTGGATGCCAACCATTTCAGAACGAAATAAAACCAACACAACAGCCTAAACCATTTTATGCAAGATGCATCCATTGTCACACACTTCTATGGCACTGTCTCTGTTCTGAAAAAAAAAATCACATATTGTAATCTAAAAAGAATTGCTAACACTTCAGCAGCAGAACCCGTAAACGTAGCAATGAAGGTAAAGGTTTCCTGACTCTAAACATTCTATAGTTTCTGATGTAACAATGGGGATTCGAATAGTGTGCACCAACAGGCTCCCCACCCTCCACCCATTAATATTGCTATATTTATTGACATAAACTACAATTCACAGGAAGTCATTGGCACTAATGAGATTACCTTTATTTTAAATATTTAATGTAATTTTGGATCCTTGTCCCTCATTTAGATGAATGAATATCAAGAACTTTCTTTCCAAAGCACAGCAGCTATGGACGACGGGGTGGGTGGATGGTGGGTGCATGGACTGATGGAGGGAATATATATAAGATCCAAAGAGGTGGAAAAAGTGACATGAAATACCAATTACCGATTATTGAGATGATGAGCAATTAACTTCCCCAACACATCTGCTCAAAATGCCCTGCTTACAAATTTGCTGCAAGTTAAATTTGCTACTGACAACGAATCTATTAGAACCAAAACTTGCATACCTTATTAAGTTATTTTTAACTCACCTTTCTCCAACTTCTAGTTTCACTTTGACAAAACTTTGAAAGTTACACAAAATATGCCAGGTAACACAGTTAGCCACGCCAAACTATGTTGTTGCTAATCATTACATAACCGGAATCCATAAATACATTATGTAAAGAAATAAAGATGACAATCTATTCTACACCACAGGCGCGGAATGTTTTATCCATTCACATCCGAACACGAGTGTGCAACACAACATGAGTAGCTTCCCTTTGCAGGACAGTTAGAGTAACTTACCTTGAACATTGTATACAAACACACACACACACATTAACACGAAAAAACACGTAGGCAACGCTATTCGTTTAGAAAATAGGAGTAATATTATGACTGGTTTCATAAAGAAAACTATATAGTCTTCACAAATTGCATGAATGAACAAGTAATCAAACACTTTCCTTTTGGAACGCTTATTACTTCCTCTTTTTGTGTAGTTTTTGCCTCCTAGCTTCGTTTCTTTTTTGTCATTTCCGGCGGCTTTGTTGATTCGCGGGAAAGCTAACTTTCGCGCAATCAGTGAACAGGAGAGCGGAAAACGTTTTTACAAAATGCCAGGTCGGATGGAAATCGAAGATCCACAGGTTGTGGCAGGAGTTAAAGACAGGTATGTTGCGCGAAGGTTTCCAGTCGATAGTATACTACTAAGCGCATGTTTCAATAATCTAAACTAAATACTCCCGTCCCAACAATGGCTCTCGAAACTTGACCACGAATCATCGTCGAATGTCTTGTCTTGTCTTTCCGTAGGCGCCCACAATCATACTTGTTGATTATACTGGCACTATGAGGGCTTTGCACATGTTTCATCAAAGGCCGTTCTCCTAGTTCATGGACAGTCCAGATCTGATTAGTGACATGGGATTTGGGGGGGGGGGGGGGGAGAATGGGAGGAGAGGAGTTGTAGTGTTGTTAACTGTCTTCTGGTCGGTGGGAGGCTCTTCATGCAAAAGCATAAACAGTTTTGGCCTCTACTACCTCCTGGGGAGGCATTCCAGTCTTTTATAGTACGGGGTAGGAAAGAGGATTAACGGTACTGAGTTCGGCAGGTGATGCAGGCTAAATTGGCTGTCATGGCCTCTGCGTTGGCGGAGATACAGTTGGATCAGCTTACTGAGGATGGAGGGACAGTGCACCAGTCCTCTGTTGATTTTGTATAACATCGATAGGCGAGATGTCTTCCTGCGCAATTCCAAAGACGAACACCCCAGCGAATCCAACATCTGATTCACACTTGAAAGTTGAAGTGTTGTGTTGAGGACAAAACGTGCAGCCCGTCTCTGCACGTTCTGTAAAGTAAAGTCGTAAAGTCTTCGGGGCATGTACACATGTATCATTGTATACATATGTACTTAGCATAGCATAGTTCGCCCGCAGGCAAAAAAGCCTTTGGCCCTCATAATTCAGTTTCTTCTCCGTTCAGACCTGGAACTCGCTACCTCGGGCCGTCCGTCACAGTCCTTCACTAGCATCTTTTAAAATGAACTTGAAGACGCATCTTTTTAGAGAGGCCTTTTCTTAGGCGCCATGAGTGAGTGTTGTTAGTTATTTTTGGTGTTGGGATGTGTATGTGGTTGCGTGTTATTGACCAATGTACGCAGTCGCATGTTGTGTTTACATTTGTTTGTGTAAAGCGCTTTGTGATTTTGGAAAGCGCTGTCTAAATTGCCTGTTATTATTATTATTATTATTATTAATTAATCTTGATGAGGGTCCCAAGACCCAAACCCTTGGCCTCAGCGCCTACCAATTTAGAATTTTTTAGACTCCAAATTGGTGGAGTAGATGCTATCCTTAAATAACTTGTATAGACTATTCTTGAACAAATTGAGTGATTTATGATCGACAGCCTCGGCCGTCAGGTTAAACGGTTAACCAAGGTGTTACAACTCTGTTAGTAAAATACTTTTTAAATTTGCGAGTATTGTTATAAGTTTTAATAAGTTTACATTTGTGACCTCGTGTTAAACCAACATTAAAATTTAAAAGAGAACAAGTGGTTAAAGGATCATACAAATTGTGCACAATTTTAAAAACTTTGATCAAATCACCCCGCTCTCTCGTCTTATACTCTAAACTGGGCAACCTCAGTGACTTCAGTCTCTCCTCACAGGAGAGTCCTGACATTCCACATATGTTCCTGGTGAATCTGCGCTGGACACCCTCGATCAAGTCAACATGCCTCCTCAAATATGGGCACCAGACAGGGTTAGCGTACTCCAAAATGGGACGTATAAGAGCCTTGGGTTTATTACTTGTATTAGTATAAATGTTACTTTTATTGGTGCTTTCAAAAGGAGAGTGTTTTGAGGAACTCTCCTGAAACTGTACAAATGTGAGAGTAGTGGAGGGATAGATCTAGATGGGGGAAAGGAGGAGGTATGCAAACTTGATTTGTTCGCTGTTTAAGTTTGTAACTTTAATTACTGTTGTTGTTTCAGCCTTGCTGAGATTGAAGCAGAATTCAAGGAGGGATGTTTGACAGAAAAGGTATGTTCATGATTTTTTATTTATTTAGGATTGCGTATATATGCCGGATCTTTCTCTGTCAAACTACTCCTCAGCTTCCCCTCCACTAGCCGTAATTGGCTGATGATCCGTTCAGCATAAGCCAGAGGTAGAAATCCTTTAAATATGCGCAAATCTCCCCACAGTATGGGCTATGGCTGCAGAATCTGAAGATGCTGAAGGCGGCAGCCCTATCCTATCCTATCCTATCCTGTCCCATAACCCGAAGGTCGTAGGGGCACCACAGATGATCGTTTAACCAGCATACTCCATCTTTCTCTGTCCTCAGCAGCCCTCATGGCTTCGCTCAGTGTCAAACCAGTCCATTCTCGAATGTTGTCCTCCCACCTCTTTTTCGGTCTCCCCCTTCTTCTACCTCCTTGCACTGTGCCTTGCAGAATGGTCTTTGCAAGGCCTGATGATCTGGTGACGTGGCCATACCATCGGAGTTTCCGTTTCTTCACCACTGTGAGCAGGTCATCGTGTTGTCCAATGGCTTGTGTGATGGTCTGTCGGACTTCGTCGTTGGTGATGTGCTGGGTATAGGAAATGCACAGAAGTCTTCTGTAGCACCTCATCTCCATGCTTTGTATTCTTCGTTGGAGATCTGCTGTGAGGGTCCATGCTTCGCAAGCATATAGGAAGATGGAGATGACCAGAGAGCGCAGCAGTCTTACTTTGGAATGTAGACTGATGGTTCTGTCTTTCCAAATGGGCTTCAACCTTGTCAGGGCAGCAGTTGTTTGTGCGATCCTGGAGAGGACTTCCTGTCGAGACCCATTGTCTGACACAATGGCTCCTAAATATTTGAAGCTGTGCACTGTGTTGAGGGATTGGCCTTGTACTTTGATGTCCGTGTTGATGCCATTGGTGTTGTTGGTCATCATTTTGGTCTTCTCTGCACTTATTTCCATTCCATAAGCTCTGGAGGTGGTGTCAAGCCTCTGTACAAGCTGTTCAAGTTCTTGTTCCTCTCCAGCCAATCCATCAATATCATCCGCAAAACGAAGATTGGAGATTGCTCTGCCCCCTATGCTGACTGTGCCTTCGTGATCTGCAAGAGCATCTGACATGATGCGCTCTAGGAAGATGTTGAAGAGTGTTGGAGAGAGTAGGCATCCTTGACGCACACCGATTGTTGTTCTGAACCAGTTCCCGATGACGCTGTTACGGAGGACTGCACTGGTAGCCTTGTCATACAGGCTTTTGATGACTTCTATAATTGTAGGGCTGATGTTGTACACTTTCATGGTTGCCCATAGAGCTGCATGCCAGACTCGGTCTTTTTTGATTGATTGATTTATTATTGCTTTAGGTCCAGCGGACTCTTCCGAGCCAAATCAGGACCGGGAAACAACCCCCGATCTGCATAAAAGATCTGTTGAAACAACCCCAGTGGGAAAATTGAATGCCCTCCACCGGCCAGTCACTTTACAATAAAGACATCCCACGCGAGGGACGGCTGAGGGTTGACCTCAACTACGCGAACCGATTACAAAAACAAAATAGAATACAAACATCATTATAAATCATCAACAAAAAAACATACATATAAAATGCCTATAGTGCTAAATAGTACATTCATAGGAAGCCCTAGTGACCACCCGGCAGAAAGCGTCCAACATTCCCAAGCTGATCCAACAGACCTCATACACAAACAAGGAGTCTTGTCCAGGAAGAGTTTTCAAGAAAAAAGGTAGGTCATTGATCTAGCGAAGAAGAATATAGTATAGCAGAGTGGTAGGACAGATCGGGAATGGGAAAGAGCAAATGAGGAAGACAGCGACAGTGGGAATTTAAAGCACTAAATTTCCAGAAAGTGGGGATACTATTTATACTGAAACCCCCGGCACTCCAACGGGGGGAACTGTTGCCGCAGTTAATTTGTCATGCCTACAAAGGCAAGACAGGTTTTCAACTGGGGCTTTCACTGTACCCTTTATAGGTTAGAACAATCTACAGTGGCAAGATTGCTCATGACCCCAAGGGGTTCCAGACTCGGTCAAATGCCTTCTTGAAGTCTATGAACACATGATATAGATGTTGTTGGTGCTGTAGGTATTTCTCACAGATTATTCTGAGGTTGAAAATCTGTTCAGTGGTACTTCGCCCTGCCATGAATCCTGCTTGTTCTTCAGCTATGATTTGTTCAGCTTGTGGTTTCAACCTGTTGAGTATTATTTTCAGGAGGACTTTGCTGGGATGGCTGATGAGGCTGATGGTGCGGTAATTTTCACAATCCTGAAGGTTACCTTTTTTGGAAAGAGTGATGACAAGCGACTGGGTCCATGGTGTAGGCCATTCCCCACTCTGCCAGATCTTGTTACAGATAATGGTGAGAGCATCAGTCATCGCTTCTCCTCCTGCTTGTAGCAGTTCCGCTGGTATGTTGTCCACTCCCGCTGACTTCCCTTTCTTCAGCGATTGCACTGCTGCCTCAACTTCTTCCCGGAGAATTGGGAGGATTTCTTCTTCTTCTTTGCTCTCGGGACATGCTAGAACTGATGGGTCTCCATTTGGTGTATGGTTGTAAAGGTCAGAGCAGTACTCTGTCCATCTGTCCAAGACTTCTTGTTCTTCTGTAAGGCATATGCCAGACTTGCTTTGGATAGTGGAGACTTTGGGCTGTTTAACACTTGTCAGCCGCTTCACAGTCTGGTAGGCCTTCTTGCTGTTGTTCTTGTTCAGATTGTTCTCTATTTCCTGGCATTGATCTTCTATCCAGTTCTCCTTTGCTGTGCGCATGCCTTTTCGGATGTCACTGTTGATTTTTCGGTAGACATCAGCTCCCTGTGAGGTGTTCTTTTTCTTTTTTTAACTCTCTTCGTTTATCACACAGATCCAAAAGTTCAGGTGTGATCCACGGCTTCTTCTTTGGTCGATGCTTGCCAAGGATCTCAGTGGCGGCATCTGTTACAGCTGAATTGAAGGTATTGGTCATGGTGTTGACATCTACTTCGCCTGCCCCCAAAATAAGCAGTGGTGCAAATTTCCCTCCAATTGTGGCCTGAAATATTTTTGCCACCTCCGGGTCTTGCAGTTTGTCCAGGTCGAACTTCAGTCTAGTGCACTTTGCTGTATTTACTCTCTTCAAATGGAGCTGGAAAGACATCATCACGAGATCGTGGTCACTTCCAATGTCTGCTCCTGGAAAAGTGCGTGTCCTGCCAATGTTGATGCTTGATCTGAAGCGTTTCTTAACCATGATGTAGTCGATCTGGTTGTGATGTTCCCCGCCGGGACTGTGCCATGTCCATCGTCTGGATTTTTTGTGGAGACCAAGCGTATTTGCCAGTACCAGATTGTTGTATCTGGCAAACTCCAATAGCCTCAGACCCCTGTCATTTGTCTCGTTGTTGCAGTGGGGTCCACATGTGTCTCCCCAGTTGTGGTGCGCATCTTGGCCAACCTTGGCATTCCAGTCGCCTTGCACTATGACTATGTCCTTCTTCGGCACTTGGTCAAGGACCGCCTGTATATTTTCATAAAAATCCTCCACTTCGCTGTCTTCATAGTCTGATGTTGGGGCATAGGCCTGGATGATGGTAATGTTGAAAGGGGTTGCTCTCAGGCGGATGGTAATGAGTCTACTGGAGACTGGGCGGCAACCCATGACAGTGGCTAGAATGTTCTTGTGGACCAAGAATCCAACGCCGTGTTCGTGCCTGTCATCTCTACCGCTGAAATAGAGCTTGTGGCCTTTGTCAGTCGTTGTTTCACCTAGGCCTTTCCAGCGCAGTTCGCTGATACCTAGAACGTTCCATCGATAGTGGTCCAGCTCGTGGGCCAGTTCTTCTAATTTTCCTTCCGCAGTTAGGGTCCTGACATTCCAGGTTCCTATGACGATGTTGTTTCTCGTGCGGATCTTGCTAATTTGTCCATCAGTAGCATACTTAACACCTCCGTCCTGGTGGCCAACGGAAGGCGCGGTCCTTGTGTAGCCGGGCGACGACCGATCCGGCATGGAATTAGTGGATAGCCTCATCATGTGTTGTGTCTTGGGCAAAAAAGACCTGGCAGGGCCCAATCCTCTCCAGGCTGTTGGCCACAGCCGAAATCCACGAATACAGTGTGGCTCGCCTTGGCCCTGAGCACGTGGTCGTTGAACCTGTAGTAACGTGAGGTTCCTCCGCCCTGGCCGGTGACTTCTGTGTAGAAGACTTTCGCCCAGTGATGCCGTGCTAACATCACCCCTGTTAGTCGCCTCTTACGACACGCCGGGAAACGTTGGGTCTATTCTATTTGCCCGAACCCACAGAGCACAGCGGCAGCCCAGTGGAAAGAATTAATTGAGCTTTGCATAAAAGTGAATAGTTGACTATTTAGTGCAAAAGACAGCCTACAATGCCATCACTACTATGCATTGCTTGCAACTTTATGTAGTTTACAGATTTTGGAGCATAATGATAACTGGATGCTCTGCAAGATGTCCTGATCTGTTTTATTTCCAGGGTTACTGGAAGAAGAAGTGCAAGTTGTTGGAACCTGTTCTTACTGACTCCATAAAAGATCAACTGAAAGATGCTGAAACAGACTTGAAGGAGGAAATCTTAACTGAGGTAGATTTATTTTTAAAAAATAATGAAAAAAAATTAAAAAATTAAAAATAAACACATTTGTCACTGATTTGGGTAAAATTCTGGTAGCAGTCACTAGAGTAGCACTGCATCAGGATAAAGTGAATAAGACCTAATGGCAGTTGGGTAAATTAATGATTCTGGCGCTCACTCATCTGAGTAATAAGCGTCAAGATCTGTACAATCCGTGAGATGGAATGCATATAAGACTAACCTTGGTTTTTACTCTCTTCCCAAATTTTGTCATATCTATTTGAATGTTCTACTTTCTGTGCATTGGTGTGGGTTTTTTTCAGAAGGGATATTTTAAGAGGCTTGCCAAAGTGCTGGAGACTGTTCTCCTACCATCAGGAAATGCTGCAGGATTTGAACCTGCCGGATCACCTAAGAAGCGTGCCAATGCTTTCGCTGCAGCTCCGGCTTCAGGCAGCTCAAATGGAGCAGACAAATTGTCTACCAGTCAACCAGGGACCAGCAAGGATTCTGGAGATGCTGGGTCCAGCAATGGAGCCACAGGGGATGGTGTCTCTAAGCATGAAGGTGCTTCAAGCCTCAACGGAGCATCCAGTAATGGAGCCTCCAAGAAAGGAGTCCTGTCTAAAGGAGCCTTCAAGAATGGAACATCAGCTAATGGCGTTGGTTCTGAAGAGAAGAACGGAGCTAATGGTAACAGAACTGGCTCCACTTCAGAGGAACCTGTTGAGAAATATGCGAGTGGTGATAAGCATATATCTGATGATGAGGTAGGAAGATTTATTCATTAATTTGTTTTCATTGCATTCAAAATATTTTCAATAATTGTATTTCATTTATTATTAATCTGTTTCATTATGTATCATTTTCAGTTAAACCCGTTATTTACACTTGATACTCCAACAAACTGGCAGAAGTTCCTCCTTTTAGTATCATCAACTTTGATATATGTGCTCCCACCTTGGAACCTCATCAATCCCATTATCAACGTCAATCTCATATCCTTCAAAAAGAACAACACTTCCTTAGCTTTTTATAAACAATTTTATCTGAAACAATGTTCATTTTATAAAGGATACGAAAAACGTTTTACTAACGGTCGAAGAAAGGTGGCGCAGTTGCTGCTGAGTTGGTCTCTGGGAGACACCTCGACGAGCCTGTGCAACAGCGTATACCTGATTTTTGTTCTGTTTATGTAGCTGAGCTCATGGCGTTTCATTTATCTCTGAAACAGGTTATCAGTCCAAAAGATTCTGAGTTTTAATCATGTTATACAGCTGAGCTCATGGCAATTCATTTAGCTGTGAAACAGGTTTATCAATCCAAAAGATCCTCATTTTTAATCATATCTGATTCACAGTCAGCACGTCAGGCTCTTTCCACAAGAAAGATATTGCACTCTTTTCTGGCAGAGAATCATGATCTCCAAACACAACTTGTTTCTGAGGGTAGAAAGATAGTTTTTATGTGGGTATCTAGTCATATGTGGCAATATTGCATTGGACAAAGCAGCTAAAGCTCTGCATCTAGATTTCCCTTAAGAGATTTTCAATTTGTTCTGTACTCTGACCTGCGTTGTATGACTGGCTGTTATTGTAAACGGCTGTGGCAGACCAAATGGTCTAATCAAATCAATAACAAATTATTTAAAATTCTTCCAGATTTGTTTGCTTATTTGCCTAACTTTGCATCCACTCACAAAAAAGAAACTGTTTTGGCTCGCCGTCTTATTGGGCATACTTATGTCACCCATAGTTTCCTCTTAAAAGGAGAAGAACCACTGTGGTGCTTTGCATGTAGCAAATCCTTTTCCGTCAGCTATTTAATATTTTATGTCTGAATGTGCTGATCTGGTTGATGAATGAGAAAGATATTTTGGTTCGATAACTTTTAATGAGAATTTTTAAAGTCTGCAATGGTAAACACCTGTTAAAATTTTTACATGATGTTGGCTTGTTTTATTGCATATAGGTCATATCATCTTGTTTATATTCTTGGTTAAATTTTATTAGTAAAGCTGGTTTTATTTTTACATCTTTTATCATATTTAAATGTTTGTGAAAAATAATTTTTGAAAGCACCTTAAAACTCAACAACAATTTTTTACTAACAGCAAAACAAACTCTCTAGCATGGTTGTTGGTAGTTCCTTCCTTGCCTTTTGTTACGATTGAGAGACGCACGATAGTTCCGATCATTTTATTTTGCAAAGCATGCAATGATAGCGTGTATTTATCTTTGATTTGATTTTGACCCGTTGCTAGAAGAAGCTTTGTATAATGTTAGTAATTTTCATCAGTCGATATAGTTGAGAATTTTCTGGAATTGCTTGTTTATTATCGACCGAATTTACCAGATCTTGCGGGTAACAGCTGGTCGAATCGTGTAGATTTGTAAACATTATGTGACGTAAGACTGCACAGTTCCGGTGACAAGTTTTATTTTGATTGGGTGTTATTGCATCATTCGGGAATGTTCGAAGTTTCTCTTGCTTGTATAGAGGCTATATAAGTAATGCACTTTCTGATTGTGAAAGTGATCTTTGTAGTGATTTTTGGAAAGCAATCTTGTATGCAGTTGTTTTTGTTTGCTGAATAAAATTGCCTTGTTGCTGAGTGAACAGGCTGCGTGGATAAACATATATATCAAGGTTCAAGCATCGGGGCTGAATCAACAATTGATAAATAACGTGCAACACCTTTCCATTGGCAAAACACAATTTACCTTGGAACCCAACCCAGACAACTTCATAAACATTTATGAAATAAACATTATAAAGAAGCAGAACAAACGTGATTGATTATTAAGCTGTATAAGCTTGTATTCTCTTGCAGTTTGTCTACACAGCATTCACTTGCACACCAATGAAACTTAGTGCAGTAGTGGTTTCATTTTTTAAAAAACATTTTGTTTTAAATTTATTATTAGGCCTTTTTTTTTTTTTTGGTTCATTCAGAAAATTTGTTTAGAACTGGTTAACTGATTTTGCTTGTAGCTGCTTGCTCTATATTTTGTGTTATTACTTTGTTGTGGCTACACTTATAACCCAGCTCACATTTGCTTTTACTGTGCTAGTAGTGTTCTTTACTTTGGAAAGGAAAGGGTGGGAATGGGGGGTTAGTTTCTGTTTTATTTTGTTTTTAATTTTGTTTTTCGCTTATTGCTTTACCTTGCTGTTTGTTGCTGCTATTTTCCTTATTTTTTTTAAAATAAAATTTGCACCTGCTTTTTTTTACTAACATTGCGTTGGCATACAGTTAGACACACTCTGTGCAACTGTACGGTGTATATCTTGGCAGGATTGCATGGTGTTTGTGGACAAGTCTATGCCAGTTGAAGAGGAAAGTCCAGAGAGGCGCACCAGGTCCAAGGCCCAGCGGCGCTCCGCCAAAAACAAGTCTGTCCAAAATTCGCCATCGTTTCCTACCTCTGGCGACGATAGTAAGTTGTATTATTTGACATTTTAGTTTCTTGGACCCAAGATTTTTACAATTTTTTTTTTAATTGCTGTATGTAACATATGGATATTTTGATAGTGCGCGCCTGTTTATATGAGCTAACTGAATGCAGAATTGACTCCTAGATCAGAAATAAGAGTGCATGCAAGTCTCTCTGTTAACCACCACAAACGTACGGACTCTTCTCAACACAAGCAAACACCAACACAAAAATATACGTTCCACGTTCTCAAACTTTATATAAGCAAATAACAATAATTTTAATAAATCTTTCACTCCCAACCTTTCATACAGAGATTCTAACACAGCTAACCCTAACACATGTCTCTCTCAACACCCTCTTCACACAAGCTTGAAGAAGTCAAACCTGACTGCTCGAGATGGATAAACCAGGGCCGGCAATTACTTGTCCGGGCCAACATAAATACACAAGACACCGTACCTTGTCAGAAGCGAGAGGCAGGTAGGCACACAGATTGGCAACTAGCTGCCGGTGACATCGCAACAAGCAGGCGAGTAGCTATGCTTTCGTTGATAGGCGGAGGGCGTGCACCTCTGCCCAGTCCGCCCGGCGTAGATAGCGTTGTCTTTGGTCAGGTGAAAATAAGGCCGATCCCCCTCCGATGTCTCACGGATCGCCTTGTCCTGGCTGGACAGTATGGAGCCACCCCCGCTCCCAGTAGGCCGCTACAACGATATATATATGCAATCGTCAATTCTCTTACCTTTATAATTTCATTTATTCTTCTTTTGTTTCAACCTTGCTGACCTCCCTTTGTTTATTCACTTTTCCACTTCTGTTCTGTATACGACCGTTTCCTTCTTGTCTTTTACGATGTTGTTCATAACCCAGATATAATTGTTTCATGAATGAAAGTTACCATCAAACATGCTCACACCTTTCATTCATATTACATTGTCTACTGCTCTATAACTATCGCCCCACGTAATTAATATTATTACATTAATGAAAACTATATTCCATCTTAGTGGACAACAGCTCACCACCTCTCAATACAATAAATGTAGGTACCGGCAGGCTATGTCTTGAACTGTAAGACTAACGCTTCAGCAGCTGTTTTTCAGTTGCATTCCCACGAATGTTATGACACAATTTGTGCATGCACTACCACATTATTTGTACCGCAAAAAAGTTGAAGTTTTATCCTTTCCAATGATGTATTTCTGTTTGCTGTATGTTGAATGAGTGATTTTTGACAATTTTTTTAAAAAAGGCTCTGGATGGTTATTTCTCGCTGTGAGCGTGGCTTGCCGAGTGATACAAAAAACACACGGTGTGTTCCTTGCGCTGGCTACGTCTCCCCATTCAATGTACACAGCTAAAAATAGCACAGAAAGAGAGTGCAGATAATTCCCTTCAAACTGATACTAATTTTGCCTGTAATTTAAAAAAAATAAGAGTCTAAATCACAAAAAACAAATTTTAGGAGTCATTTTCGACCAAAAAGCGCAAAAATAAGCATACAAAGCATATACTTTTTGAAAACGTTGATTTTCGCTCTTTCTAATGGTCTACACGATATCCTTGTAACCTCAGCAGGGCCTCGCAGCTTTTGAATGAAACGAGCACAGCCATTGGTTGTTCTTCTCAGTCTGTGTCAAAATGGCAGCGAACATGAATGAGTTGACCTGGGACCTTTGGAGTCAGATTAGACGCGATTTTGGTAGAAAATCAAACATACTTCGATGTATTTTAGCTGTAAATGTTGTTAGAAGGTTATATATAAACTGTGATAGCAATAATTGCACTTAAAATTTAGTATTTTTCACAATCAAGGTGCTGAGGCACTCTTGCCTTTGACTTGTTGAGAAAATGGAAACAAGGCATTGAAGTGCCCGATGAAAAAGTTCACTGTGTGTTTTAATCAATAAATACAAGGACCATAAAATATCAAATGTGTCAATAAGTAGTTCCGACAACTGCTGATTTAATTGTAGCGCTGGATGTTCAACTTTAAATAAGATATCTGTTGCAAAAGTTTCATAAACAAATCTCCAAGGGAGGTAATCTGCCTGATTAAACAGTACAGTGGTGTGGGAAACCCCTATTACAGACTGAAAATGTTATTACACTGAATGCAAATCAGCAAAAGTGAAGTTTACGTTCTTGTTTACTCTTCTTACCCCAAAATTATGCATTTAGAAATGTTAGTCATGTTATTATAAATGTACACAGCCAAGAAAAAGGCCCATATGATAATATGACCTTCAAAACTGCCAATAGTAATAATAATAATTAGCACGTGTAAGGCGCCTACCCAACGGATCTAGGGCTAGAAACTAATGCAAAGAAGCTCCTGTACTTTGTTGCCTAAAGTAAAACTTGCTGAATAAACCAGTCAAGGTTGGAAAGGTGTCATTTGCAAATAATATTGTGTGTGTGTGTGTGTGTGGGGGGGGGGGGGGGGGCAAATGTTATTTCTTAATATATATAGGAATGTTGTCATGCTGCATTTCATTTTAAAAGTCTATAAAAAACACACACAGAACACTTTGCATTTTGATAATCGAACAATAATGTTACATTCTACAGCTATTTGAAGTTTACACACATAATTGCTCTTACGGCCGCAGCTAAAATTTGGAGAAACTGCAACATTTAGGTCATGCCAGTGGTCAGGCTTATGGGTTTGATAGCCTCAAAAAAAATAGGGTTAATGTACATAAACAATGCAACAAATTGTATTAATTTGAACATGTTTTATGGAAATGGTGGCTTCTTACAGCTTCTCAAAATCAGCTTGTCGTGAAATTTGACAAAAACGGCCAAAAACGACTGAATATGTACCGTATTTAAAGGTCTGTATCTCTGGTTCTAGTAGAGATAGAAAGAAGTTGTTTTGTTTTTTGTGTTTGTATTTTTGCCCTCTTTCATAATTTTATCATTTTAATTAACTTCCCCTGAAATTTAATTTTGACCTGCCTGTACCTAATAAATGCAATGCAAAAAAAATATACTTCTCCGATATTTTACAATCATGAAAAACATTATAAATACCTGTAATCTTTACAGCACACTGAATCTTCTTTCAGAGAGAAAAGTCCGCAGAACCTATTCACCTTGATAGGTTTTCAACGCTTTCTACCTCTTTAAGTTTCACAATTTCCTTTCTCTTTTTTTTCTTTATCCTGGCCTACACATATATGACCGCACAGCCCGACACACACAATTCGACTGAGTAACATTGCCCATACTGCGAACTATTCCTTATCCTATTGGCTGAAGAATTTTAGCCAATCAAAAATACTATTCAATATTTAATTTTTAAAAACTTGGAAAAATCACGTTCTCTACACTGTACTTGAATTTTAATTCTTTAAAAAAAAGTTTAGAGATCTAAGAGAACATTGGTGTTGTGGGTATGCTTCTTTCTATCTTTATTTGCAGAAATACATTGCGGGCAATAAAGATTTGTTGACTCTGACTTGACTTGAACTAATCCCTCAGCCTGTTGGGGAGACGGCCTGCTTGCTTTAATATTATTGCGATACACGGTGCTAACCAATCTTCCAACTTGCAACAAGAGCTCACATTTAGTGATGTGGGTCTGATTCTGTCATCACGGATCTGCATTGAGCTTGACAAATTTGCTGTGTTGCAGGCTCCCATTGTCGCAAAGGACGTTCCACCAACGCTGTTGCAAACTGCGGCGTGCAGCCCACCATCGTGTCCATGTTTAGGCCCAGGTAAGCACGCTCATTATTTCTGGCAACAGGCCCGGTTTCCTTTAAACAGGCAGGCTTGATGGTAGTGAGGTGTGGGAGATCTGTCAAACATTTTGCTGTGTGTAGGTGGATGCTCTCAACAGCTTGACATTCAGGTCGGGGTCAGCACCGCTGTCGGGCTGACTGCCTGTATAACATTATTAATTGACCGATAGCTGCAAATGGTCTGTTCCCCCCATGCGGGTGCCGGGAGTTTCAATGTAAATAGTGTCCCCACTTTCTGGAAATTTAGTGCTTTAACTCTTAGCATCCTATAAGGGTTTCTGTGGTTCCGGACGTCATTCCCAGAAGAGTTTGAGCAAAAAGCCTAGTTTTGGGTTGTTCTGTTAAAAAAATTATAAAAATATTATGCCTAAACCAATTTAAAAGAAAACTTGGGATATTATTGTTGAATGGTTGGGGTGCACAGTAAAAGTGTTGTTTAATATTTGTTTACAAGTGTTACCTGTATTTTGTATAATTAATTTTAAAAAAAAAAAACACACAGGTATTTCAATAAAATGTTTCAAAAATATTTTTGTTTTGGTGAGCATACAAAATGGTCTCATCACAGATTTTGTCAAAGACACTCTCAGGGAAAAGTTGAAAAAAATAATCAAGAGGGAGTGGTTTACTAGGGCCTACATCACTAACAAAAACAAAATGTTCAAAATCCTTAACAACATCAACCCACTCTGCGTCAGAATCGACAAAATCATTGTCGTTGTCACTTAAAAATGACACGTGGGAATCAAAGTCACTTAGATCACTAGTGTGCACAGAAGACAAAGAAATATCACTTTGATCATCCACGCCCAAAGCATTATCTCTATCACGCATTATTCCTTCAATATAATCACCAAATTCCGAGTCACTGTCGGAGTCACGAGTCGCCATAATGGCCATCGAAGGCAGCAATTTATTTCGTCAGAAACTAAGCCCAAACTTAGCCACAAAGCAACAACTGAAACCGGCGCGATTAGAGAACGCAAGTAGAGCATTGCCCGGATGTAAATAAACCTGGTTTCTCACACATAAGAGCTCTCTTTTCCGGTGATGTCAGTTTCTATTTTGGTCACCGTCAGTCACGGTTTACCACGGTCTGGGAAAGGGAAGCAACCACGGATTACCACGGTTCAGGATACTAAGAGTTAAATTCCCACTGTCTCACTTTTCCAACTGTTTTCTCACTGTTCCCACTTTCTCATTTGTTCTTTCTCATTCCTATTCTGTTCTATCAATCTACTATACTATCTTCTTCGCTAGACCTAGCTTTTTAGCTTGAAAACTCTTCTGGGACAAAATTCCTCATTTGTCTAGGTACTCCAAAGCCTCATTGGCTCTTGTTCGCTCGGCAGTTTTGACTCAGTTTTGACTTCACTTTCAACACTTATTATTAATGTAAACTGCATCAAAACGAACAGTGGTTGTATTCAAATAAAAATTGAAAGCTTTATCTTTACATCTGTGTTGTTTTTAATGCATGTTTATGCGAAAGATTCCGAGAAAACAGCTTTTGAATACGCCCCTATCCGAGCGCTGAATGCCGCTGCGAAACAAAATGTCAGCGGCGTCTGCTGCGAGGTGGCTCGTGTCAAACTCTAAGTGCTTTAAGATATTTCATTGGATGGCCTAAAAATAAGAACCAATGAGAAGTTCGGATACTTAGCTTCATTCACATATCAAATATGGCGGGCTCTGATGTGTGAAAGAGTTGTTACGAGCCGAACAAAGTGGTTAAAGCAATTTTGATGTAAGTTTGATTTTAACTAGAATTTTAAAAAATTAGCAAGAAATAAAGAGCAGACTTTCCTTTATAAAACTAGGGTATTTATTAATTTTTGCATTACTCTATCGCGGTGCTCTTTGCCATAGAAAAGTGTACACAAACGGTGTTCGGGTTATCTTGCGGCCATGGCGAACTTGTAGGCCTATTCAGCAAAACGAGTGCTGAGTGCAGTAGTACACTAGTAGACCTATAATTTGCCGGCACGCACTGCGAATTTGATGATTTCCCAACTTTGAAGCACCAAAACAGCTGAACATTACATGGGATAGGCCTGAAGAAAATTGGGCTTGGAGTATAACATATGAAGGGGTTAACTTTCAAAAATAAGCTTTCTGGTATCAATATTGGCTTCACTTTGAGACTCCAAAGTTGCCAATTTCTTCAATTCCAAAAAGTTGCCAAAAAAACACCAACATTCGCCATTTTCAAACTTTAATAACTTTTTACCTATTTGTCCTATGGGGAAAAAAAATATACCACTGTGTTCAGAACAAAAAGATCTATGTAAATACTTTAGTGTCCAAACTGAGTTAAAAAAAATCAAAAATCACTTTGGAGTACCTAATTTGTGCGTGAGGTCTGTTGGATCAGCTTGGAAATATTGGACGCTTTCTGCCAAATGGTCACTGGGGCTTCCTATGATGTTAATTTTTGGCAATGTAGGCATTTTGTATGTATCAGGCATGCCTACCCATATGGAATTTACTTATTTTTTCTGGAAATTTGAAAAACTCGGCAAGCGCTACGGAAAATACGGATACTTGTTTGGCGGTCCGGAAATACATAAAAACAACATTGGGAAAAAGAATCGAACTCGTTGGCCTGTGGTAATGCACCTTGTGACGTTTTTCCAAAGACAGCCGAACCCAGTTTAATGCCGCAATGCGCAGTCGCAGTAGAGACATGTGGCATCGAAGTTTCCGGTAGAGGCATTGAAGTTTTCATGTCGTCTTATTGACCAGTGATGGAGATCACGTACAATCGTACGTGTTTCACGTACTGAGTTGGGAAATCACGTAACGAAAATGTAATGAAAGGGTATAAACACGCACAAAGTCAGTGCCAAAGGGGTATGAAAACGTAAAGCTAAGTTGCTGGGAGGTATCATCAGGTACAACTATTTCGGTCGTGCGTACAGCTTTCGCTCGATTTGGATCGTGTGCCTGTGCGTCCTGCGCGTCCGCCTACCACCCTCTCTCCCCCTCCTATTCATTCTGTCGCTTCCGAGAAACAGCCAATCATATGCACGATAATATTCACTATTTTTTCTCGACGCTTTTGATTGGCTATATAAGACTGACAACAACCCAACATTAAACATGGCCGACAAGCAGCGATCTGAGAGGAAGCCGAAGAAAAGGAAAAATAAAGCAGACAAAACTAATTGCTAAAAAAAAATTAAAACAAGATGAAGGAAAAGAAAAACAAACATTTTTGTCAGCCTTTGGCTTTGAGTGCTCGGTAAGAGAAGAAAAAGGTGAGCCACAACCGGGCCCGGCTGAAGAAACTCAAACTGATGAAAAGACTTTTCACGCAAAGTGTTTATTACGTATGTTGGTGTACCCCCTAAAAAACTGAAAGGGGGTATAAAAACCCCCTTATGTTTGCAATGAGGGTATGAAAACCCCTACATGTTTTGGTTGAGGGTATAAATACCCCTAGCTTAAAAACTTTCTCCATCACTGATTGACAGAGATGTGCGCCGCCCGTTAATACTGCTTCACTGTTATAGGCTACAACTTTAGCAGGTGCCTCTTATGCTGTACATTTCGCGCGTATTGTTGACCTACTGAAAGAAAGGTGCGCCGCCCGCGTTTGCTATTCTCTGAGTTTCTCTTTTAGCCTATGTGCTAAGTCTGTGAACATTGGTTTTTAGTTTACAACTTTTCTTCAATACTTTGTTGTCTATTCTAGACTGTTCTTCATATTAAATCAGTAGCTAAACATTTTTAAATGTTAACAAATTATTTTTAAAAAAATAATTAAGAAAAAAAAATCAAACTACTAAATATGATCGCAGCTAAACCTTAAATCGTCGAATTGAAGGCACTTCCAGAGTAGAAACAGCTGTCTGGTCAGAATGGCTAACAAATACAACGGAGACATATTTTCAGGCTTAAGGTGCACACTATAAGAGTGGCACTGTGAATGTTAAGGTTTTGAATGCTAGAGTGCTGCTGCAGAAAATCTTTAACTTTACACTACAGTTGCTCTGTCATAAAACTTTATCAAAGGTTGGGATCTATGAGGTGTCATTTATATGGCAGTTGTTCTCCTTTGGCACTTGAATAAACCTCAAATCCTGTGCAAAGCCTAGTGGGAGACGAACGTAAGAGTAGCTGCACAGCGTGTGTCTCCAACCTAATCAATGCCATAGGGACCACCACCCAGAGGAGAGCTAACAACTGGCTGTGTGTGCTACCCTCCCTTTGTACTTGAGCATTTCGCCTCAACCACTGCTTTGCGTGTTCCACTTTTACTGACTGCTTTCTTGTGCAAACAGTGCCGGCGAGAAGCGCAAGTCGGAGGAGCCTATGGTGATGGACAGTGATGACGTGGAAGCTGCGCCTGCTCAAAAAGATGAAGAGGAGGCGGAGATTATGGATGAAGATCTGCCGGACAGCAAGAGAATCCGAGTGGAAGGAGAGGAGCACAAGTAAAGACACATTTTCTTATGTTGTTGTTATTTTATTTGTTTGTGATTGGATTTCCTGACTTATCAGGAAATACTTTGGAACAGTCATAAGGGGAAGGGGGAGACGGGGGAACCAGAATGAACCAAACATGGGTCGGTTGTGTCATCAGTTGGTTAGTTGGAAGCCATATCTCAGGACCCACTAAATGGATTTTGACCAAACTTCATAGGAACATTACTTTGGTTAGTGGCCTCCCTTCGGTTTCATCATATTTGCTCTACTGCAAAGGTCAGTGGAGACATTTTGTGTGGCTAAATTTGTTTTCCTCAGTATCTCCTAAAGCGATTTTGTAGAGTGTTAATATACAGGTACTTAAATCATGGTCCATCTTTCTGTAGCAGTTTGGTTATCGGTCAGTCCATTGCTCTGAATTTCACTTGTTGTGCAAAACACACTTTTTGCCTTATCTGAAAGACAACTTCAACGAAATTCATCATTTTTTCTTGATATTTACTGTATCTTGTGCTAAGCATGTTATATCGTTTCTATCTTTCTCAAAGGTCAGTGTCATTAACCCCCTAACCCCCACAGGGGCCTAAACCTTATCAGCTTCTATTTCCTAGGTCAAGGCAAGTAACTCTTTCAAAATGCTACATCATACACATACAAAAATTAATTAAAAATGCACCACCCAAAATTATGTTCCACTCACCATTATTAATAAATCAACCACATATTGTTTCTTCAAAATAAAATGTTAAACATACATTTTTACAATGTGTTGCAACTGGGAAAAAAATCTGAATGTCAACATTGCATACTGCACAACATGCAGCAATACAATCACTGCCACAAATAATAAAGCACAGATTGTTCATCGTTGCTGTTATTCAAATCCGACGGAAACAGATCGTCAAAGTGAAAGTCCAACTCACTTTCCTCTCCATCATTCACCTGCACCAAATCGGCCTCCTAAAATCCTTCAAATGGGTCATTTTCTTCATCAGATTCTGCAAGAATTTGACGCCATAATTCTCCGCCTCTCAAACTTCAAACTTTAATTAAACTGAACATTCAAAAATTGGCTGAACCAGTATTCATGAGATTTTGTTGCAGATAATTCAGGTAGTCATCTATCATTCCATGTTTTCATTTCGCTTCGTTAGAATAATGCTGACTCAAAACGACAGCAACTAAACTTGCCCTTTTGAAAATATTTATTTTTCTGCTGAGTGTTTTGAGTGTCTGGGAATACATTTGAATGGCTTGCCATCTTGTGTTGTTTTCTTTTATTTTGTTGTTGCTAATATTTAGTGCTGTTGATGGGTTTGGCTGTAGAATTATGCAAGGTGCTGAAGGTTGTTGGCTTAGATCAACTGCAACGTAACACTAGCAACGATCAGTCAGTTGATCTTTAGTGGCTGCTGGGAGAAGAAGAAGTAATGGTTGTTTATTCATTTATTTTGTGTATTTATATTTTGATATAAGTTGTACTTTCTTTTTTTTTTCAGAGGGGTAAAAGTAGTGTTACCACCCCCCAAGATACAGTCCCGCTGCTGTGAATGCAAACAAGCTCTGGATGACCCTGATCTGGTTTTCTTTCATGGCGATGCTAACGAAGCTGTAAGTGTTTCATCATTGTCACACTCTTTATCACCATCTTCATTGTTGTTGTTATCATCCTCTTGGGAATCATCCAATACCCTGTTAAATAAATTGCTATCTTATTATATCTTTTCATCATGTTGACTATCATGATAATTGTCACCACTATTTCATCTTTGTACTTAACACTGTCATCATTACCGCCTTCATCATTGTCATCATCATCCTCTCCCCTGTCATCATCATTACTGTCATCATTGCCACTTAACATTGTCATCTTCACCCCTTACCATCATCATCATTGTTTCCATCATTATTGTCATCTTCATCACTGCCATTATCATCATCTGCGTTGTCATTTCCTCCATCATCATCTCATTCGTCGTCTTCTCCTTTGTCATTTGAGGGTGAGGGGAAGGGGGGGGGGGTCACTTTAGAGGCAGTTAAGCAAAGGCAACTGTGGTTAAGAGTTGGTTGGGTGTAGAAAAGATCTTTGTTTCTTAACACTGAATGGACTACACACTACTGGTATAAAACTCTTGAGCCATACACCCCTACAGCACAGTGACCCACCTTGTGTCTGTTGATGACCTTCTAAGGTCAAAACAGAGGTCACACACTTTGCTTTCCACCATGTGGTCCTCCTATATACAAAGTGGATGAAAGTATTCTAGAAAGACAATAGCCTTACCATTAAAGTTAGCCTAGCTGCTTTAAATAATTCAGTTTTACTGTAGTAAGTGTGTGGAATAAGATGGAAATTTCAAATTAAGACTCCTTAAAAATAATTATGTAGAAGCGAATACATTAGAAAAAAATTGAGTAATACTAAAAAGCAGTTAATGTTTTTTTTAGGATGGTTGGATAGTTTTGACAATGGCAATGACAAGTTCGGAATAAAAAGTGTGAAGATTTGATTTTGTAATGTTTGTTGTTGTTGTATTTTTAAATTCTAGGTTGAAGAGTTTATTGCCTTGACTGACCCAAAGCTGCAGCTGTTCACTGGCGATGAAGAAATGACCGATAGTTACGATGAGAGGCCTCAGCACAAACTGACGCACTTCACGTATGTTGCCCTTTGTTGTCCGTTTTTCTTGGAATTAAAATTATTATGGTTAATATCATTGTTTAGATTTTGTTTAGTTATTTTGCTTTGAGTAAATTGACGCTCATAAAAATAATGCAGGTACAGGAAGAAGAATTGTAGGGGAAAAAATGCAGGGTTCAGACCTGATAGTTCTCCGCGAAATCGCGGAAATCCGCGAAAACGAAAACAAGAAAAAAAAAAAAAAAAAGATAGGAAATGCGAAACAATCTGCGGACACTTTAATTTTTTTATTTTTTGTTGTTGTTTTGTATCGGAAGACGAAAGTTGCTTTACTCGCTTCCGGTTTTGCGGCATTTGTGGACGTCATCAGACTCATTGGACTTCAAAATGTCTGTCACAAGGCGTGACATAGTCGCACGTTCCGCGGAAACCTCTCTTAGATCACTATCAGGTCTGGGGTTCTAAAGGTCGATGTCTTTTCCTGTTTTTTTTGTTTTGCCAGTGTGTATGGTAAGAATCGACACCTGACTGCATTTGTTTGTTATTCTTTCAATGTTATTATTATTATTGCTGCCGTTTATTTCATTGTTGTTTTTCTTAATTTATTTTGCTGCCTTAAAAAATTTTTTTTTTACTGTAACATTACATTACATTACATGGTTATTGCTTTTAGGTCCAGCGGAGTTTTCCGAGCCAAATCAGGACCATTTACTGTAACAATTTCTTTTTTTTTTTCTATAGTGTATATGATAAGAACCGACACTTGACGGCGTTTGATACTGGATTGCTGGAGAAGAACAAGTACCTGTACGTCAGTGGCTTCCTCAAACCCATATATGAAGAGGACCCCAGTATGGAAGGTATGTTGAACCGAGGTTTAGTCTGTGCGCGCACGCACACCATTGCTCGGACATTTAACAATCCATGTGCCAGATGTGTGAGTGCGGACGAAATAAAACAAATGCATTCTGCAAGCACTAGGTCCCTACCCCCCGATATTCGATCTCCCAGTATTGTGCTCAGTTGTGTGGACATTTAGAAGATGCGCAAGTGGGCTCCTCTGGCAGCTTGAGTTAAATCTGTATGGACCATCTCCTTGAGCAGCTCTTGACTTGAGCTGGAAAATCACTATAACAATGATTACATAAATAAATGTTTTGTGACGTTTGATGCTGTTTTATTTTAATTTAGTAACTTTTTTTTTCTGTAGGCAAGTCTAATCTGTGTCTGCATATAACAAGCCACGGGCTTGGAGATATTCAACTTTTGATTGTTAATTCAAGGCATCCCTCAAACAAATTAAATGTAAATGTACAAGTTACAAGCAAATATTTTTTTTGGGTAAAGCACTCATCAGTATATAATCCGCATTATCAAGTATCCTTGTATAGCGCATAACTCCTTTCAGAGAATTTGTAATAGTTAATTGCTGTTGGGAAAAGGTAGGCCTTGAGTTTTTTTGGTGAAAGGAGCGAGCATTTGCTGAAGACTTTAGATCCTCTGGGGATAGCATCTTTACGAACGGATATAAAGAATGAACAGAATACCTCTTAATTTAAGTTTATATAAAACATAGAGGTGTAAAGTCTCCTAGTCGTTCTTTATACTTGTTCCTAAAACTTGCCCTCAGGGATGCTCTATTTTTGAATGACCGTGGTCCAGGTTGTTTCTTCTCAGCCCCCTCTCTTGTACTAGGCAACTACCCTCACGATAGGACGATGTACATGGAAATCCGTTCTTGGAGATCTTCAGGGCCTGATTTGTTCACCCACTGATACACGGTGACAAGGATCTTGTAATGTATTCAGTTTACCTACCGCTAGGAGCCAGTGCAGTGAATAGTGAAAAAAACCCACAACTTGCCTAAACCTCTGTAAACACAACCTTTGTTTGCATTTTACAGTAGAAACATCTATGACATTCTTGTTATATTTTCCTCTGGGCAGGTGGAATTCCATGCAAAGAGATTGGACCGATCAATGAATGGTGGACGGCAGGATTCGACGGAGGGGAAAATGCTTTGATTGGCATCACCACAGGTACTCGCTTTTAAACGTTTTTACACAACTTTATTGTATCTATTCCTTATAACATACATGGTTAAATTTATTGTATATTTCCATTATAACATACATGGATGGAATAAAACGAATTACTGCTAGCATCAATAATTTGCATTGTTGTCTTTATTATTATTATTTTTTGTTGTTGTCTAAATTAAAATTCTTTTGGTTTGTGTATTCTATCCTATTTATCATATCTTATCCTATCCTATCCCATCCCGTAACTTGGAAGACATGGGGGCACCAAAGATGATCATTTAACCAGTGTACTCCATCTTTCTCTGTCCTCGGCAGTCCTCCTGGCTTCATTCAGTGTCAAGCCAGTCCATTCTGGAATCTTTTCTTCCCACCTTTTTTTTCTCCATCTTCTTCTGCCTCCTTGCACCGTGCCTTGCAGGATGGTCTTTGCAAGGCCTGATGCTCTAGTGATGTGGCCATATCATCAGAAGTTTTGTTTCTCCACCGCTGTGAGCAAGTCATCGTGTTGCCCAATGGCTTATGTGATGGTTTCTCGGGCTTTGTCGTTGGTGTTCAGTGCTGCTGCAAGCTATTTATAGCTTGCTGTCACCCCTCTTCCAGAGAAAGGAAGCATCTGCGAAGCTATTTATAGCTAGCCTGTCTGACCTGACCTCAAAATCTGAAAAGCTTTGGTAGAGCCGATGTGTGATGTGCTGGGTATAGGAAATGCCCAAAGGTTCTGTAGCATCTCATCTCCATGCTTTGTATTCTTTGTAGGTCTGCTGAGAGGATCCATGTTTTGCAAGAGTATAGGATGTTGGAGATGACAAGGGAGCACAGCAACCTTACATTGGAGTGTATATTGATTGTCCTGTCTTTCCAAGTGGGCTTCATCCTTGTCAGGGCAGCAGTTGTTTGTGCTACCCTGGAGAGGACTTCCTGTTGGGACCCATTTGTCTGATACAATTGCTCCTAAATATTTGAATCTGTGAACAGTGTTGATGGATTGGCCTTGGACTTTAATGTCAGTGTTTATGCCATTGGTGCTGTTGTCATCATTTTGGTATTATTTGCGCTTATTTCCATTTCAAAGGCTCTGGAGGTGGTGTCAAGCCTGTGAACCAGCTGTTTAAGTTCTTGTTCCTTTCCAGCCAATCTATCAATATCATTCGCAAAACTGAGTTTGGAGATTGCTCTACTTCTTGCTGATTATGCCTTAATGATCTGCAAGGATGCCTTATAATGATGCACTCTAGAAAGATATTGAAGAGTGTTGGGGAGAGTAGGCATCCTTGATGCATGCCGATTTTTGTTCTGAACCAGTTCCCGATGGCGCTGTTGTGGAGGACTGCACTGGTAACCTTGTCATACAGTCTTTTGATGACTTAGTAATGTTGGGGCTAATGGTATACACTCTCAGGGTTGCCCACAGAGCTGCATGTCATACTAGATCAAATGCTTTCTTGAAGTCTACAAACACATTGTGTATCCATTCATTTCTAATTATTATAACATACAGAATTTATTTAAATATAAACCAAAGTATAGGACTGGAAGCAAGAAGATAAAATAGAGAAGAAATAAAAAAAAACTAAAAGGAGTTGGCAAAGAAGACAGATAAAATAGAGAAAAATGATAAAGTGACCAGCAAGGTATATGAATAAAGAAGAGTTTGTGAATAAAAGAGGTGAACAGTAGATGTAGAATAAATGTCAACTCTGTGAAACAATTTTTAAAATGGAGTATAAGTGCCATTTTGTTTTTGGCCAGCTGTTGTTTTCTTCTTTCTTTCTTTCTTCTTTCTTATTTTTTTATTTTTTATTTTTTAATGAGATGTGCATTTGCAAATTTGATGGATTTTGGGATGTTTTTTTATTTCATATTTTCTCACATGACAATTGGCATCCTAGTTTTGATTGATTTTAGTGATTGATCTTTCCATGTTCCAAGCTTATGCTGAATTCTTCAACTTCTGGATAAGTGTTACAGGTCATATTAGCATTTCACAGAAAATAAATATGTTAAGGTCATTGTAGATATGCCTTGTAAAAAAAAAAAAAAATTTCTTTCTAAAGCGTACGCCGACTACTACCTCATGGCTCCTTCACCCGCTTACGTCCCTTTCATGGATGGGGTCAAGGTCAAGTGTCACATGTCCAAGGTCATCATCGAGTTTCTGCAAGATCACCAAGATGCAAACTACGAGGATCTTCTCAACAAATTGCAGGTTTGAGTGTAACACAAAGGTTATTGTTAGGTGTCCGATATGTGATCGAACGATACTTGATAGAAATCACTTGATGGAACTGCCATTTAAGCGATGCCGACTTTATCAAATGTATTATTAAAAAGAGATTTCTCTTATATAGCGCACTTACAAGCTCAGAGAGCTTCTCAAGGCGCTGGCCCGTAATATCCAGCAATCACAAAATAGTATGCTGAAGTCAGGATTCGAACCCACGTCGCCCAAGACGCACTCACACAAGTCGTGCGCTCTGACCACTGAGCTATCACTGCCTCATAGAAATGCTTTTGATAGAAAAATCACTTTATCGAATGTAGAAAGACTTTTGCTCACAGTAGCAAACAATTTACTGAACTGCTTTCAATCAAATTATATTATATTGACAAATTGTAAGAAACAGTTCATTATGTACAGATGCGTTCACAGTTCACATTTAGGATTGGACTTTATAAACTGTCATCTCTCACTCTTACTTGCACAAACACATGGACACACAGACACTGTTAATGTGGTCAAATTATATTACATTTACGATTTCTAAGAATTAATTCATCATTAGTACAGTTCACATTTAGGATTGACTATATAAATCAACTGGTTCTTCGCCAATGTACATGAAAAAGCTACAATAATGAAGTGACTGAGACAATGAAAGGGAAACGTTGCTCATCTTTTTGTTGTTTCTATCAGTTGTCTTTTAATCGTGTTTTTCGATCATTAGTTGTTTTTTCGTCAACTGCTCTTTCAAGATTCCATGTTGTTTCTATCGACTGTCTTTCAATCATGTGTATATGGAGCATGTGGGTGTCCTTTTTGTTGGATCAAATGCTCTTTAAATTGACTTCAGGTTGATAAAGTGTTGTTTTTACGAAATGTATACAGTGGAACCTCCGGTATACGACCGTCCAAAATCTGAGAAAAAACGGTCTTATAATAGAGGTGGTCTTATACCGGAAACAAGAGGTGGGGTGGAGGGGAGGGGGGGGGTCAGGCTCGGAGGGGTATGTAGTCATAATTTTCACACTCACCAGCATGTATTCTCTGACAAAGGAAACTGTAAAACATGTTTCATTTTTAGCTTTGTCTTTTATTCACAACTTTAAAAATAGAAAACAGTCGAACCACTGCCAGACGCGTTCATCCAAGTCTGTCAGTGCAGAAGCTCTCAGTTTCGATGTTTCCCTTTTCGCCACTTTCTCCATTCTCCCATCGTAGTTTCACAGATTCCTTATCCTTTATGATGAGCTGAATTTGGGTCTTCCCAACGTCTAAACTTCTTGCAATAGACAAACAACTCTCCCCATTTTCACTTCTTTCAATCACTTTCATTCTCTCTGCCAAACTCAAAACGTTCCTCTTGCGCGACGCCATTTTGACAGCCATTGTAGGCGAGTAATATCCCTTATTTGCGAACCGGAAATAGCAGACAACAGCAGGCGTACACTAACATGAGAGAAAAAAACGAAAGGTACAGACAGCAAATTAACTTATATCTCTTTTAAATTGCCCTAAGACGGTCGTATAAAGGGCTTAAGACACGGTCGCTGGTCGCATAAACGAGGTTGTCGTATACCAGAGGTCATTTATTATTGGAAGTGAATCCGTCAGAAGTTTTCAGGTCACATAACGGAGGGAGTCGTATACCAGAGAGCCGGATACCGGAGGTTCCACTGTATCTATCAAATGACCATTCATATTTTGTCTTTTGATCATGTGTCGCTTCGATCAAATGGCGTTCAATCAATGTCATGTACCTTATTATTATTTATAGTTCTAAACAGCCTGCGCATATTATCTTGGTGAAGTTTTAGTCCGATTCAGCGTATTGAGGTCCATGGTTTGTTGCTTTGTAATCCAGTCCTTTAGGACTTTTGCTCACCTTTTCCCCTCCCCTTTCCTCTCTGTCTCTCCATATTTATTTGATTGCCAATCTCGGTTTCTCTTTGTTTTGCAGACAACAGTGCCACCTTCTGGGATGTCCAGCTTTTCCGAGGATTCCTTGCTTCGGCATGCCCAGTACATCGTTGACACTGTGAGTTTGTTTTTTCTCTTACGTATTTACGATGAAATGAATTAAATAATGTAACGTTAGGTTTTAATTTCAGAACATGTTATCCTCCGCCACCATCAATCCATCTCATTGTCTTGCATGTTTTGGGACCCCCGTTGGGGTGCCGGGGGTTTCAGTATAAATAGTATCCCCACTTTCTGGAAATTTAGTGCTTTAAATTCCCACTGTCGCTGTCTTTCTCATGTGCTCTTTCTCATTCCTGCTCTGTTCTATCAATCTGCTATACTATCTTCTTCTTCGCTAGACCAGTCATTTACCTTTTTTTCTTGAAAACTCTTCCGGGACAAGACTCCTTATTTGTGTGTGAGGTCTGTTGGATCAGCTTGGGAATATTGGACGCTTTATGCCAGGTGGTCACTAGGGCGTCCTATGATGTTATTATTTAGCAATGTAGGCATTTTATATGTATGTGTTTTGTTGATAATTTATAATGATGTTTGTATTCTATTTTGTTTTTGTAAACGGGGGTTCGATAAGTTGGGGTGAAGCCTCAGCCGTCCCCTGCGTGGGATGTCTTTATTGTAAAGTGACTGGCTGGTGGAGAGCTTTCGGTTTTACCACTAGGGTTGTTTCAGCAGATCTTTTATGCGGATCAGGGGTTGTCTGGTCCTGATTTGGCTCAGAAGAGTCCGCTGGACCTAAAGCAATAATAATATAATGTAATGTAATGCATGTTTTGGGGCTGTTTTAGCTTCTTTAACATTGAGTGAGATAGCATTCCACGGGTTACCATTCCGAGATGTGTGTTTTTTCGTGTGTATGAACAGCTTTCCTCTATGATATTTGAGGTCTGGTTTTTGTGTGTGAACAGGTTCAAAACTACGATAATTTGGGTGACGAAGATGAGGTGTTCCTTATAACCACCCCCTGCATGCGAGCCCTCATCAAGCTGGCTGGTGTCACTCTGGGCAAAAGGTATACTTCAATAGTGGGCAGAAATAATAAAATGAATGCAGGATTCAACATCCCTTGTAACACAGGTCGATATACACACATTCTTTGACAGAAATTTGAACTTGTATAAAGTTTGATAATACCAAGTAGCTTGGGATCTGGGATTTTAGTTGAAAATATTAGATTTTGTTCATATCCTTCGGATAAGAGTATAAGCCGAGGTCTATGCATACACATAATCCATGGACGGACTTAACAGTTCCTCACGCTAGTGTCTTAGACGGGTGAGCACCGGCTACACAAATACACCAAGCACACATTAGATCCCTTCTCATGATTGTGCTCAATCATCTGGTTGCAGGTGGGCACTTCGGGCAGTTTGGAATAGATCCCGGGTCCACACCGACTCAACCAAAGCTTTTAGGTTTTGAAGCTAGTTCAGCCAGGCTAGCTATAAATAGCTTTGCCGGTGCTCTTCTTTCCTATCCTTTCACTGGAAGGGAGGGTGTAGGCAAGCTATAAATAGCCCGCAGCCAGCAAAATGTGGGAGAACCTAAGAGTGCTGCTCACATAGGCATTGAGCTGCTGTGGGTCGGTCATTGTCCTGAGCAGCCCTTGAGCTGGAAATGCGCTATATCAGAACAATTAAATATAGGCACAAATTTTTAACTAAGGCAAAGAACCACTAGGGCCTATGTTATACGGCAGTAGTCGATTCAGCCCCGATGCTTGAATCTTGTGCATCTCATATTAGCTGTCCACTCAATACGTTCACTCAGCAACATGGCGGGAGTTGCCGTTATGCGGTTTTTGAACTTTATTCATCAAACAGCATCATCAACTGCATACAAGCTCTTTCCAAGCTCGCTACTCTCGAGCAGAAAGCGCACTACTTATATAGAGTATCAACTACTTATATAGAGTATCAACAGCACACAAAAGCGCTGACCGTTCTAGAATGACATAATCAGCCAATCAAATTAAAACTCCTCACAGTCTTAGGTCTTAGTACTTACTATATTCATCTTGAAGATTCTAACAAATAATCACAATATTTTGACCGACGGAAACATATAGACATTACACAAGTACCCTCCAGCATCGGCATAGGTCAAAGAAAAGTAAAAACCATTATCGCTGCCTCATGCCTGAATACTAGAGCATCTCAATCATAACAACCTCTACAAAAATAAGTGGTATTTGAATTTAAACAGAACTGACAATTTTACCTGGTCTTTTTACAAGAATTTGTTCACAACTCTTGCTCTTAGAAACAATAGAAGAATTTTCATTCTTTAATTGTGCATTTATTTATTAACTGTGATCGTTAGGGTTTTATATATTTCCTTTGATTTTTTTAGTGTGCTGATGCTGCCAAGGTAATTGCTAAGATAACATTTTTATTTAACAATGGTGAAAGAGTAAGCATGAAATGGAAATTAATAAAGTTACGTTGTGTTATATTGTAATAATTGTGTTTGTTGTCTTTCTCTCCAGACGTGCCATCCACAAATCCATGAAGGACAGGAAGGGGAAGAAAGAAAAGCTGACCCACTCCAAGGCCACAGTGACGCCCCTTGTAATGAACATCTTCGACTCCATGTTCAAGGACCAGATCGATGGGGACAAGGAGAACAAAGAGAGAAAACGTCGTTGTGGCATTTGCGAGGTGGGTTTTACTGAGGCTAGCAAGCCAACGCCAGTGTCCTAGATTTCGGATGTTTATATTATGTAAGAATGTCTTCCCTCGGTTTTTTTGTATATCCGTAATAAATGCAACCTGGCTTGCATTATTTTAATTATACGCTTATCTAGTATTATCCGAACTATCTTGTTTTCACACAATTGTGCATGTGTTTATTTATTTAATTATGTAATCGTTTTTTTATAGTGCTTTTCCACCTCAAGAGCTTGCTCAAGGCGCTCAGTCTGCTGGAGGCGCCCGCTTTGTTGTCTGATGCCCAGACAGTCCTGGGCGATAGGAGTATGGGGAGTAGGGACCTAGTGTTTGCATTTGACAGTTTATGTTTAGCAGTTCTGTCTAAATTTGAATGCGGTTTTCTCTCTTTAGAGAAAGGACCTAGTGCTTGCATTTGGCATTATAAAAAAAGGTAAAGGTAGTCCCATAGCCTTGTGGCCGTAGGGGAGCGTGATGTTGGAGATCACACTTATCTTGGGCCAGCGTAATGAGGGTGATGCCCAACTCTCTCCCTCGCTGCTTTACCTTCCCCACCCTCAAGAGAGTAGGTACTCAATCACAGTTGAGTCAACTGGGGGCGTTGTTGTTTGTCGCTTTACACCTTAGCGGTCACCCATCCAAGTGCTAACCGCACCGGACGGTGCTTCACTTTCGACACAGTAGCGAGTGCTCCAACCACTGCACTATCCGACACCCCATTGGCATTATACGTAAAGCAAATATGTCCTACGTTTGACCACTGTCCTCTCTCTCTCTCTCTCTATGGTTGTAGATATGCCAGCTGCCGGACTGCGGCAAGTGCAACTCCTGCATGGACATGATCAAGTTTGGCGGAACCGGACGCAACAAGCAGAGCTGCATCCACAGAAGGTAACAGAGTTTTGTACAGTCTTGGAAGTCTTTGAAAGTTAGGGAGAAACGGGGTTCCACTTTCCAGGCCCTGGAAAGTCTTTGAAAACTTCATAAAGTGTCCGTGGTTTGTGAAAGTTTATGAATTTTGACGGAGTGCACAATCTCTGCTCCTGTGATTTACACAACACAAGCAAAGATGACGAGAAAAATTTGGATGATAGTGTGGAGGTGCATTGAATTAACTTCTTTTTTTTTGTTGTTGGAGGGGAGATGGATCAGTGTACTTTCATTTTCTCACAGTCATCGGAAATTAGGTATCTCCCTCTTAAAACTCTGGAAATGAGGTTTTTTTTTTAGAAGGAAGCAAAAGTCGGTTGCAAAGATGCCAGGATCGTGAATATTTAATGATTTGTGGTAAACTTCAGCAATCTAACCTGTGTTTATTAGTCTTGGAAAATGTTCACATGGTCTTGAAAGTTTGGGAATTTTGGGATGATTTTAGAGTATGAACCTTGGGTAAGCACGACGACAGCTTCCTCAGCATGTAGCAACATCTCTTTGGCATCGCTTTCTGGCTTTTTTTAAATATTTATGCGTTCCACCATGCACATGGCCAGAAAAAAATATGAGGTCTGATGCGAAGTCTAGGAGCAGACAATTTATGGTAGTATATGAAAAAATGTTGAGGCAGACCTTTGGGACACCCATATGCACACATGAACAGTACAAATGGTCTTACATGTTAAAGATCTTTACTTAGGGAAACATTGCTTGCACAAGAAGCCGGTTGCATATCTTGTAAGTCTAGTCTTTGCCTAGATTCACGTGGTTTGGTTGTTTGTTTTTTTCCCTAGGTGTCCAAATATGGCAGTAAAGAACGCAGACGAGGATGACGACGACGACGAGGATAAAACTGAACAGGTACATTTTAATTCAGAAGGTAAACGTATGAACAAGTGTTATCTGATTAGTTATTTCATTGAATCGGTTTTTATATAGCGCTTTTCCCAGCTCAAGAGCTGCTCATTGTCAGTACTCTACGCTGGGTGAACTTTGCACTAACATTCACACTCGCAGCCCCACACATTTCTACATAAACTTAATATTGTTTTGGGCAGTCAGGATTGGCTCAGTCATTTATCATAAATCAAATTGAAGGATCTTTGCATTAAAGTGTGTGTTTTGGGTAAAAGTTCGTTCCTGACTTGGCAAATAATTTGGGTACGCCAGATCTACAGAGTTCCTTGATGAACTCTTTGAACTATAAAAAAAATATCAAAACTAAAGTCCTTTCGTTACCATATATCGAAGTAAAAACTAATCTTGAAGATAAAAATTGCAGTCTTGGTAGAAAATAAAATTACATACTCTCAAAGCAAGTTTTTCTTTCATGTTCTCCTCATTTCAGAATTGAAAGATAAATGGTATTTTGTTTTTTTAAAGGCCTTACAAACACTTTGAAGTATAGACAAGTTGAGAGTACATGAACAGAGTATAAAGTGCAGCAGACTCCACTTGTTGGCAAACTGGCAGTCTCGCAGAGTGCACTACCCCTGTTGATAACACTCTTGCAAGAGTTGTGTTCTGTTATCTACCTTAATCTACACGCTGTGAGCACGCCTAAGTTTTATCCATCCATTCACTCATTTAACTTGTTTATTCATCGTCGTTTTATTTGCTCATCTTTTTGTCAATTCATGCATAGCGGTTTTTAAAGGTTTTTAACTGTATTTGCAAGTAAGCATTTCAACGCAGTTGACGCTGTAAATCTCGCAACTCTGCTTTTATGTATAGATTTTAAAGTTGTCACTGTATTCCGGGTGTTCCTACAAGCATTAAAAATCATGGTATTTCAAAATTGGTTTTCCAATGGTATTTCAAAATTGGTTTTGTAAAGTCATAGAAATTCCAATAAAGTAATGAAAAAGTGTATAGATTTTTAAAAAGTGAGAAAAAAGTTTTTGTTACACTTTTTTGTTGTTTGTTTTTTGGATTTCCTGACCAAATAAAATGCTATGAGAAAGTCATCAAAGGAGAAAAAGGAAGACCTTAAAATTCAAAAGAACATGGATGCCAAAATCAAAGAAATTAACATGTGTAGTGGAGGGATGGAGGGGTGGTGGTTAGAGAGAGTGGAGGAAGTAGGATGAAGAAGTTTCAGTTACACATTCTCTCTCTCCCAACCACCAGTACGCGTTGATGACCGTTATAAGTTTGTTTTTTATTGGAAGAACATCGTATTAAGGCAAGACAGCAAAAGCAGTGAAGAACACAGCTCGGCAGTGGTCGAGTGGTGCTATCATTGTTACAATGCCTTTTGAGACTAACTGCGACTCTTCTTTTATTTCTGGATGCCATCTGTATTGAAAACAATGTTAACGCGTGCTTCTCACGGCACGGGACTTTGTCTCTCTGACTGATTTTGTGCTAGTTGGTAATCTTTATGTTAAGTATAATGAGTGAATGACTAATGAATAATATACAAATTATATATCAGCGTAAATGGGGAAATACGACTTTTCTACTGATATAAAAATATGATACATCAGCTACAAAATAAAAATAATGTGTGATTTAAGAGGGAGTTGGTTGCTACTCTTAAGGGTGTCCTAACTCTTTTTAATTTAATAAAATTATAAACAATAATATTAATGACAAAGAAAGAACAATTTCTTCTCTTTCCAATGATATAAAATATGGCAATGATTACCATTCTGGATTCAAACTATGACGGATTAGATTAGACAACATATAACACATACTACCAGCAACAATTAAATCTGAGCCTTCTTACAACTTCTCCCCTGTTTCTCTTCCGATTTGTATGTCTCTATAAACATATATTTGATGTAAGCATCCACTGGTAGAGAATGAACTAAAGCATCGGAAAATATAACATTTAAGGTGGTAAGTATAAAATCTTTTCTAAAGAGTCGTTCAAAATTCTGTTCTTATCATGTGTTAAAAAGGAGGGAAGTTACCCTACACTGGCTGATCAGTTTGTTTTTAAACCAAGGGACGATCATCAACGTGATATGCATCAAGCTATTCTTAACATCGCACGCCCCTTCAAAACTGCTACATAAATCACAATTAAAGTTTATATATTCTGATAGAGAATTTCATGCCAAGTCTAATGGTTAGGTGCTTTAAGGGAACTGAAAAGTATATCTCAAGTAATTGCACACAGCTAGTTAGAGAATTTCATGCCAAGTCTAATGGTTAGGTGCTTTAAGGGATCTGAAAAGTATATCTCAAGTAATTGCACACATCTAGTTTAAAACTAACAGGGACAGTAAGGCCTACGTATCGTATGGTCAGAAATTCTTGTAGCCAACACGGCTACACATACTAAAAGCAAAAGAAACTAAAATGAAGGAGTGGCCTGGAGGGTTTTTTGTGTGTGGTTTGTTTATTGTTTGTGTATGTGTAGGTTGAACTGTTCGCCTGTCCTGGATAAATATGGGTTGGGCAGGGAAAAGCTTTGGACATCTAGACCCTAAATCCGTATGAACCCTGTTTGCCTGTGAGCATTTCAATGCCATTTAAGCTGTAGATCTGACAAGCATTCATGTGTAGTATTTCAAACAGTTGGAGAACGCCACTGTGGGCCGCAAACACCACCAGGCCGCCAAGAACGAGGAAACCAAGGCAGAATGGGTTGGCTCCCCTATCAAGGATATCGGCAAACGCACTTTCTACTCTTCCATCAAGATCAACAATTGTACGGTAAATGTGTGGTTTTAGTTTTGCTTCATGAGATTTGTTCAGTATTGCTAAGTAGTAGTAAAATTATATTCACAATACACAATACAACAAATCTTTATTATCCCATAAGGAACTTCACAGCAATGTATGTCAAGGCCTCGCTTAACTACAGGACACTACTCGACACATGTGCCTCGCACACATGCGCGGCACGAAAATTCGATGCCGCGGCATCAAAAACAGGGCCTCGACACTGCGCATAAAAGTCTGGTCAGAATTTGAACACAAGTATCTTGTGTCGCGGCATCTCGGCGCTGATTGGCTGATTGTCGCTGGCGTGGAAACATAGCGGACGAAGCATCGCGGTGTTTGCAAAATGACTCTCTCGACCTCTGGCAGGAAGCATCTTGTCTCTGGAATCCCACTCCCAGAGATAAAGAGTACAAGAATAAGTACATGTACGTGAGGCGAGCTGCTGTGAGGCAAATTGCCGAATAAAGAGAGAGAGTGAGAGATAGAGAGAAAAAAACAGAGAGAGAGAGAGAGAGAGAGAGAGAGAGAATTAGGTCTTTTCTTTAGTTCTACTTACGTCATTTTCTATTTCGTTGTCATTTTCTATTTGGTCATAATTATTGTTGCTGAAGAATAAACAAATTGGTTTCGAAAATGTCAACCTAGTGTTTAGTTTTTTTTTCTAATGATTGTTTCTTCTTTGCTTTACTGCAGCAATCACAGCCAAAACACCTGCAATGACCTCATAGTCGCTTGAATGAACGGGCGCAGCCATGTGTGTTGTGGTCATGTGACCATGTACATGCGCACGCGACTGTCGGTGTTGTGTCTATCACATTAAGCAAGAAATGTGCGAGACACGCGTGCGAAACATCGATGGCGCAGCACAAGTGTCGAGTCGTGTCCTGTAGTTAAGCGAGGCCTTCAGGCATATAAAACATATAATTAAAAACAGTCATGTTATAACATTTAACAGAGCTACAAAATCAATACTAAATTTATATACATTCTATAAATCTAATCACTTGCGTACTCTTACACTTCATCTTTTCCTTCAAACACCTATCCACGCACTCTGGTTCTATCACACGTATGTCAATGCCCTTTTTAGACAGTTAAAATATAATAAAAATACATACAAACATAGTGTATATGATAGTTTACCACTCTGGACTTATAAAAAATTATTTTGTTGCAACAGTGTTAGATAAATAATCTCAGTTTAATATGAATCTTAGTAGGTCAACAATATATAACTGTATGAAACTATGATCAACATAAGCAATAATACTGTTGACTGATTATAACAGTTGTCAAAAAATACAGGTAAAGCACGTAAATGGTATTTTAAAAGTTGGTTTACAGACATTCATAGTAAACACACACATATTAAACACACACTCACAAACACACACATGCACACACGCATGTCTTCATACAAACATGCACATACACTCAGCGAGATAGTTGGGAGACTCCTACATCAGTCTTGTGTTTGAGGGTCTGGCATTGGCCTCATTAGCATTGATATGGCAGTAGGGATGAAGGTGTTTTTGTAGCGCTGTGTACGCATTAGTGCACAGCGCTACAAAATTCCTAGTGAAACTAAATATAGTTTAGATCTTCACCCACACTTCCTTCCCCCTCTCCCTCTCCCTCTCCCCCTCTGCTCCCCCCTCCGATTTAAAGAAAACCAACACGTATTTATTGTTAAAAGAGTTTTTATGATGATTGTTGTATATGATAGTTCCAGGAATAGATACAATTGGAATGGCTGTAACATTGAAAATAATCATTTATCTGTTTGCATGCCTCCTTATAAATTGAAAGTGCTGGGTATTGGAGGGCGAAGATTGTATCAATTTCTACGTGATGTCTAGACTTTATTGCACTGTGACCTGATTTATGTTTTATTAGTACTAAGTGCTATTTAAATAACTCGCAGTAGTAGTAATAGTTGTATTTACGGCTGTCAGCTTGATTAGGCCAGTCTCCACTAAACAGGCGACCTTGGTGCTGGCTGAGTGTCAGAGATCTATCAAGCATAAGCTGTGTGTAGGCCTATGCCCTCAACAGTGTTTGACCCTCACATTGGGATCAGTGTTGCTGACTGCATATACAACCTTAGTAACAGCCCGGCTGTGGCAATATTGAAAATAGATGAATGATAAAGGTCTGTTGTTGTCATGCTTTCCTTTTGTCTTGCATTAGATGAAAGTAATGTTTATTGTCTGATCCATAGGTGACTTGTGGAGACTGTGTGTCCATTCGACCAGATGACCCCTCTTGCCCTGTGTACATCGCTCGTGTGCAGTACATGTTTGACGAAGGCTCTAAAGACAAAAAGCTTCACGTGCATTGGTTCCTGTAAGTTTTCGCTTTCCATGTTGTGCTGTAGATGCCACACCACTGGTCACACTCTGCTGTTGTTCAAAACCATTTGTGATTCCAGAGGCTCTTAAGTATGAAAGGTTTAGGCTTGTGGGTGGCATCATTTCTGATGCAAAGTTCCAATCATTTATTTATTTATTCTTGATCACAGCCGAGGGAGTGAGACTGTGCTGGGAGAAACGTCGGACCCATTGGAAGTGTTTATGACTGACGAATGTGACGACACCACCGCTGCTAGTATCATCGCTCCTGTCAAAGTAAGCCCTTTTTTTCTCTTGAGTTTCTGGAAATATATTATTTTTTAAAATTAAATATTATTAGTTGTAACGTTTCTTTTATTGGGGAGTTTAGAGAATTTACGAGAGCTAACTTCTTTTGACAACTTTCTCGATGTCTTCAACAAAGTATTAGACCATAATAGGGAAGTACCAAGGGAAAACAACTTTGGCCAGCTATCCCCACTTTATGGAAATTTAGTGCTTTAAATTCCCACTGTCGCTGTCTTCCTCATTTACTCTTTCCCATTCCTGCTCTGTCCTATCACTCTGCTATACTATCTTCTTCTTCGCTAGATCAATGACCTACCTTTTTTCTTGAAAACTCTTCCTGGACAAGACTCCTTGTTTGTGTATGAGGTCTGTTGGATCAGCTTGGGAGTGTTGAACGCTTTCTGCCGGGTGGTCACTAGGGCTTCCTATGATTGTATTATTTACAGGGTGGGGAACTCTCCTCGGATCCGCTGATTTCAGAGGAAATCGGCAGCCATTTCAGAGGGAAAAAAAAAAGAGTTCAGAGGAAAAAAAAATTGTCCGTTTCCGAATCCAGTAGACCTATTATTACAAGTACCCATCCGTGTCCATCACCAGCAAAATTAATGAAGCCATACCTGTCAACGGTTTTTGGGGTTGTGGTGTAGCAATTTATCAAAAAACCCATAGCAAATGGAGGTTTGGTGTAGCACTAATGTGAATCACGCGATTCGCAACAAAACTGGAAACTTCTGCATCCAATATAAACACACATGTGTTTACAAATTTATTGCAAAATCTTGTTAATGCACAACACTTTAGCTATTACCATTATCATTATAAACATTTTCAAATTTCATGTACGTTTTTCAAAATAAAAGTAAAAATGCAAAAAAAAAAAAAAAAAAAGAGAAAAGAAATCGGTAGGAAAATTTCCTATTGTGTCTCAAGACCAGGTTCAGCATCACATCATTTACATGGCTTCCATGTAGATCTAAACTTTCCTAGCACTGGTAAGGAAAGCAATTTTTTTAAATGCATCAGTAGACTCAATAAAGTTTAGTAATAGCATATGAGTAACTCATATGCTATTACTAAACTTTATTGAGTAACTCATATGCTATTACTAAACTTTATTGAGTCTACTTTCTTTGGACTTCTCCACTAGGCCTTCAAAATCCTTATCGGTTTCCCATTCAGGCAGGTGCCTTCCTGGTCGTTTGAGTTTTTTAGGTGGAGGCTTTGCCATTTTATTTGTTCAACTCCGTCTGTCTCTCCCTCACAAAGACTGATCGTAGACTGAAGTTCTGAACGAACACGTGTTGCGGAAGTGCGGTGCTTTTACTAAGTGTCTTTAAACCGGACTCAACCGGAACAGACTACTTTAGCGCGAAAACCCCCTTGGTTAAAAAATATTATCGTCACTTTTAAAAAATTGCGTAGCAGCTTTGTGATACGCCGTAGCAATGGGAAAATGTTTAAAATGCGTAGCGCTACGCAAAAATCCGTAGCACTTGACAGGTATGTGAAGCAAAGCTCAATTGTCAGCTTTTTTAGGAAGTAAAACAACAGTGAACTTGTGGAAGCTAAAATTAGACAATGTGCTGAAATGAAACCTCTTTAATTTAACTTGCAGAAACTTATTTGAAAATTTGCTAAGAAGATTGTTTCTATTAAAATTGAACTTGTGAAAGACTGAAATGTGCAAGAAGAAACAGACATCCAAAATGTAAAGGTTAGTGGTATTTGCTTTTGTGTGTGTGTGGGGGGTGGGGGTGGGGGGTGTGAATACGAATACGAAATTTTATTGTCATAAAACACAAGTGTGTGTGTGTGCTCCTGTGTTTGTTCAAGCTTTTTCTAATAATTATTACTTTTCTTTCATATTTGGTTGGTTCAGTTCACTATACATTTACTGCACTGTTACTATGCCACTCTTGGTATGGCTTAAAAACGTGCACATTTTCAGGGGGGCAAAGCCCCCTGCACCCCCTACAAGGGCCCTGCCCCTTGACCCCGCCGGGGCCTAAGCGGCCCCTGGACCCCGGCCTTTTCAGAGTTTTTCTCAATGAGTTGTTCCCCACCCTGTATTTAGCACTATAGGCATTTTATATGTATGTGTTTTGTTGATGATTTATAATGATGTTTGTATTCTATTTTGTTTTTGTAACCGGGGGTTCGAGTAGTTGGGGTAAAGCCTCAGCCGTCCCCTGCGTGGGATGTCTTTATTGTAAAGTGACTGGCCGGTGGAGGGCATTCAATTTTCCCACTAGGGTTGTTTCGGCAGATCTTTTATGCGGATTGGGGGTTGTCCGGTCCTGATTTGGCTCGGAAGAGTCCGCTGGACCTAAAGCAACAATCAATCAATCAATCAAAGCTTCCACACATGTGGCGCCCAGGGCTTTAACATTGGCCGGACATTCTTTGCAAAAGAACACAAGCCTATCATTTCTGCTTTGACCTCCATCAAACCTTCCGGATCAACCGAAAGGTTGATTTCAGTTGGAATCCTGGCTAGCTCCGCTAGTTCGGCCTTGCACTGCCCAGCAACCACCATACCCATTTTCTGAAGAAAAGCTTGCAGCTCGGGGTAGCTTTCATAGTGTTCTGAGATGAGACTTCTGCCCCTGATAACTCTAGGTAACTGAAGACAAAACAAACAAAATCTGTTATTTCCCGAATTAGGCCTGTTGAGTGATTCTGTGAGGATTAGTGTTTTCAAAGTGTCAGCTTTTTATTTTTTGTTTGCAATGGAATAGCTTCAATGACTGTTGTTCTAAAATATATTGTCTGATTCCACTCTCCCTTATTCCTACCAAATGATGTGGTATGCTAGTATTCTTTTTTTAGAAAAACGAATAAAAGATTGTTTTATTATGTAGTAATTTCAATGACGCAACCACACGCAAACACGCTCTTTCACACACACAGACATACACACACATATGTAATCTTGGGCACACCACTCAACACTTGTGGTTGCAGACTTCTGGAGTTGGAGCGTAACTCCTAACAAAGAGTATTAGAAATATACATGTATAAAGAATTGTTTATCTCACTCCTACTCTTTTTTTTTCTGTATACTGATCATTTGTACTATTTAGTTTAAAAATTCATTAAAAGTAAAGTACCCCACAAAAGAACATGGGGATTTTAGGAGTTATTGTTGAAATATTGGTACACTATAGTGCAAAGTTGGACAATACCTGTTTTAGATGGGGGAGGGTATACTGTATAAATGACACTATTTTTTTTGTTGAAGTACATGATGCCATTTTGTTTGGCAAACAATCACACAAAGTGATTATGAAATTAAAATCTGCTGCATCATTCTACAGCTGAAGAACATTTTTAAACAGTGGGGCAATAGAACAAACTTGAAAAATTGACTTCATTGAAGCCGAAAAAAAAAAAAAAATAAGCCAACACATCACAGTTGAAAACTGTGATAGCAGTGGTTTGAGGGGAAGCTATGGGAAGGGGACCACTGTAATGGCAATGGTAAGCGGTGAGCAGTGGACCACGGTGATGGCAGTGGTTGTTAGTAAGGAACGAGTTCATCTGCTGTGTTTTTATAATCCGTCGACCTTTTTACCTGCCTTTTACATAATGTATTTTAAACTAAAAACACTCCAACCTCAAATGCTGTGGTTAAGGATGGAGATACAAATAGACTGCCTGACCGCTACCACCCCCTCCAACCTCTTCCCCCCTTAAACAACAACAAGGGAACCGACACATGCAAAATAGTATAAAACTAGGAGGATAATCTCAAACAAACGCTGTCTCCTTCAACATAGCAACAAAACAAACAACTTAGTCATTTAGAATCATCCAAAAAAATCACAACATATAGATTGATTATGTAGCTAACTAAACACAACTGAATCAAGCAAAGTTAAGAAATGCTGCTATGTAAAGCAAAAATGATGAGAGCAATGCACATTGTCTTCTCTGTTAGCACGATACCATTGAAGGATTCTGGAAAGGCGCTGCCTATGCGAGGTCATAGCAGGCTATCTTCAGGTTCAGGCAGCGGTTAAAGTCATGGCCTGTATGCTGTGAAACGCTATTTATAATAATGGAAATAAAAATTATGATAAGGCAGTGTGTTTTTTTCAATTTTGGTGGGACATTTTTTGAGAACGCTTGAGTTACTTACAGTTTTTGTTTTACCCAAAGCATAATTAAGGGGGCGCAGTTGACTCAGAAGTGTAAGCGGAAGGCGAGATAGTTGAAGTATGGAATCTTGAGTTGGATCCTGTATCGGCCAGTGCCTTGAGCTAAGCGCTGTTTAAGAACGATTAGAATGAAATAAATGGGTTATTTTGTGTGTGTGGTTTTGTTTGGCAGGTGATCTATAAGAAAGCCGGGGATGACTGGAAGATGTGTGGGGGATCCGACAACCCTGACGAGGACCGAGTCATCACGAACGATGACGGCAGCACCTACTTCTACCAAAAATGGTCCGTATTTTTAATTTCGTGAATCCCACTTCTGACACTATGTGTTAGGTCAGATACTGGCTTTTTATATCTTGTAAACACAGAGATCTTAAAAGGGGAGATATGAAACTCCTTACATCATATGTGTGCGATGACATGGATTATCATTCCAGCGATCAGCTTGCAACCCTTATAAAAAGTGTGATTTGAACATAGATTTTCTCCCAAACTGCTGATAAGATTATTGTGAAACTTAATATTTATGTGAGAGGATGATAGGGTCTAAGTGAAAAATAAGTTTGGTAACTCTAATTTCCTAATTTCTATGGGTTTTTGTTTGTTTGTTTTTTTAAGGCAACCAATCACTATTTATCAAATAAATTATCAAAGAAATTCACGAAAATGTATGATAGGGGCAACAGTGTGTAAGTGCGTCTTGGGCAACATGGGTTCAAATCCTGACTTCAACAAACTATTGTGTGATTGCTGAATATTAGTGGCCAGTGCTTTGGGAAACTCTCTTAGCAGGCAGGTGCGGTATATAAAGCAATCTCTTTCTTTGTACAGTTGAACCATGTGTATTCTCAGCAAGAAGCTCCTTGGATGCTGCTCTATCACCACAAGAAAAGGGAGAGAGAGAACAGGAGACAGAATTATTCACTTGAAAACTCGACTATATTCCAACAGCTTGTGGCAAAACTAAAACAGTTTTCCATACTTATGCTTATAAAATGTACCCATAAACTGCACAACTTTTATGTAATGAAGGTTAAACTGGCATAAAAGTTGTCTCTGTAGCATTCCATTTCAGATTCTTTCCTCAAAAATTTCATCAGTTAGATCTATACTTCATCTGTACCAGTTTAGATCTGATCATAGCCTGTTTAATCAGGGATTTTAGAAGGGACCTGGTCAGAAAAAACGGTTATGAAGACCCTTCAATGGCCAACCCATCAAGAACATTGGAACCGGCAACAGGCCTGTGATGCCTAATCAACACCGATGACTGTACACTGCACTGAATCTGTGGTTCAGGGCAAGTTCATGCTGGAAAGCTGGTTATCAGTGAATTTTGAGAAGAAAAAATCATCTTGGGTTGTCCTTTGCAAAATGGACTTTTCTTTATAGTTAAAATGACATGGGGAGTTGTGGTATTTGTTTGTGCTACTGTGTTCTCCACCCTTGCGCGATTTTGTCTTGGTGGACGCCATGTATCCATTGTTCATTGTGGAGCCAGGGACAGTCAGTCTGCCGGCAAGCCCTAGAACTGATGGTCAGGAAATTGCGTCACTGTTCTATCTTTCCTTACAAGATCTCTGGTAAACATGTGCGAAGTACGAGTTTTATGAACATCAAGCAAAAGGTTTTGCTCTAATACGACAACCACTTTTAGTTGTGTTTTTTTCCAGAACATTATAAAAGCCTTAAAAAAAGCTCTTGTATGTAGGTTTTCATCATCCTATCACCCTCGTCATTATTTTTATTAATTGTCAGTGCTATCGAAAAAAGGCCATCGGGCTGCTGCTAAGGTTATATAAGAAGTTGACCCCAAAGTGATGTGGACCCCTATCTGAGAGTCAGAGATTGTTGAGGGCATATGCCTACTACACACTACCTACACTTGATAGATCTCTTACCCTCAGCCATCACCAAGGTCACCTGTTGAGTACAAACCGGCCTGTTGTCTCTATAGTGTCGGCGTTGTGCAGGTATGATCAAGAGTACGCCAGATTTGAGGACCCACCTTTAGTGGATTCCCACCTGTCTGCTACCCTCGGCCCCAAATTCTGCCTCAGCTGCCACAGACTGGATGATCAGAGAAAGGTAAAGGATGACCGTGTCCGTGACACTTTTTTCTCTGCATTTTTTGGTCTTGGGATGAGAGGTCTTAGTATTCAGATCCTCTGTTGCCAGCAGCTTCGGAGTTGAAAAACACTCAGTAAAAACAATTACATTTATCTTTTTATGTAGTCATTGTTTGTTCTCCATTTGTTCCCCGACTTTTAAGTGTCCCATGAGGTATTGAAATAATATGAAATGAATTGACTTTTTTTTTTTTTTGTCTTGCCTCGCCACGTCTTAACTTTTCTTATGTTCTCCTCCAGAAAATTGAAACCAGCGTTGGCAACGAGCTGGACCCAGAGGCTGTGAAGAGTCCGTCCAAGAGCTACCAGTACTTTGAAAGCGCTCGCAGGAACGGGGTGCAGTACAAAGTGGGAGACTGCTGCTACGTCCAGCCCGAGGCGTTCGGGTTTGCCATCAAAGCCGAGAAACCTGCCAAGCCTCTGAAGTTTGACAAAAACGTAAGAAGCCTGTTAACTGGAAGGGTGGTGTGGGGGAGAGGGGTCTTTTTGTTCGACAACGAGGGAAGAAAATATAGGCTCAGTCTCCACTGAACAAGGCCACCTTGATGCTGACTGAGTGTCAAAGATCCATCAGGCATAAGTTGTGTGTAAGCCTATGCACTCAACTAGCCTCTTGCACTCAAAATGGGGGTCGGCGTCACTTTCGTGCCGACTGCCTGTGTAACCTTAGTAACAGACCTATAGCGGCAGAAAGTTGGGGGAGGGGGTCACGGTTGGAGAAAAAAAGCTGAGATGGGGTGAAAATAAAAGAAGAAAGTGTGAGGGAGGTTTGGGAGGAGTGAGGAAGGGGAGGAGAGATTACGATCAATCAAACCAGAGGGCAGAAAATAACAATAAAATAAAAAGAAGAGATACTCGGTGGCGAGTTCATGCCAACAGAAATGAAAAAAAAGGGTCCTCTAGGTTTTGTTGAGTTCATATTGACAGAAACCTACTACTACTACGACTACTTTGGCTGATTCGTCGACTGCTATAGTATTCTGAGTTTTTAATGAATGTGTGTGTGTGCGTGCATTTTCAGGATCTCTGGGCTCCTCCAACATGGGAAAGTTATTGTATTGATTATGCGATGATGAATGTGCGTGTTCTCTTAACTTACTTCCAGAGCGTTTTCACTCATTTCAGGACTCGGACAATGAATTTGACCTAACTAACGTACGTTTTGGCCCAGGATGGCCAAATTTGATTGATTGCAGTGTTGCTGTTTGTTGGTTTTTTTAATTTATTATTTTGTGCAAGTGCAAAGCAAGAAGCTTGATACTTGTTGCAAGTCAAAAAAAATTTTTTTTTCCTTTTGATGGTTTTGCGCATGCAAGCTGAGATCTTTTTATTTAAACTCAATAGAATGTCAACTTTCTCCGTGAATTTCTTTCCATGGCCCGAAAGGTTTCTTTCACCATAATCTTTATATCCCTCTTTGCCTCACTTTCTCTTTCTCTCTCTCTCTCTCTCTCTCTCTCTCTCTCTCTCTCTCTCTCTCTTTCTCTCGCTCTCTTTCTCTCTCTCTCTCTCTCTCTCTCTCTCTCTCTCTCTCTCTCTCTCTCTCTCTCTCTCTGGCAGATTGCAGGACTAGGCATTGGAGCCTGAATCCTTGATTCCTTGATCCTATGACATGATTCAATGTTATCATTCCCCCCCCCTCTCTCTCTCTCCCCTTCCCTCTCTCTCTTTCTCTCTTCCCCCCATTTTCCCCCCTCCTTTTTCTTGTTCTTCTCCTTGTTCTCTCCCCTTTCCCTTCATTTCAGTAATTTTATATTTATTTGTAACAATACTCAATATTTTTGGGTTAATGCTTTGTAAAGTGATGAAATGATGCAATCAAAACAACTGACAGGAAGCCAGTGGCCAAAATTGCACTTTTAGTTGATGGCTGTTTTCAAGTCCTTTCTTTTTAAAAATTAGTTTTTGTTCTTTTCATGTTAAACCTGTAAAGCAAGAAGAACTTGTTGGCATGGTTGCAGTGTCCTCATTTTATTTCATTTATTTTAAAAACAAATAGCCCTGGACAATGGTTATTTTGTAATAAAATGTACTTGCCATATGGTGGAAATGTTGAGGTATAACTGTGCAAGAATTCTTGAGTCACATGAAGGGTTATTTAGCATTTGCAGTCAGAGAGCATCTTTATTTTGCTCTTGGTCTGTTTTTTTAGCTAAAAAATTGTGACTTTGAGAGTTGTGCATAGAACTGCACTATTTTATTCTTTAGTTTACAATCGCATACATACATGTTCTAGTAGCGTACAGAAAAAGGAAGTTCTGCATCAGAAATATGGTGCTGATTATAAGACATAATCAGTTTTGTTCATTCAAAAGATTACATTGAAAAGGTTTCTATTGGCCATGCAAAGCATAAAGAATAACAATAAAAAAGAATAAAAAATTGATTGTCATCTTCCGCAATGAATTAGGTAATTATAAAGTTTTTGTTATCCATTGTTCCTATAATAGATATCTAACATGTTACGTTGGAAAATAAAGTGTCACTTAGGTTCCTACATACTTCTTTAAAAGCTTTATTTCTTTAAAATTCATTTATTCTTCACTTTTCACAAAGGAAAAATACAGCTAAATATTTTGAAAGTAAAATTAAATTTACTTGGTTTCTTTTTCACTGGGCATGTTATAAGACTAGTGTAACGAAATGGAATGAATGCTTTATACTGCAATTGTAGTTTCAAATTCAAATCAATTAATTATCTAAATTCAGTTCGTTATTCAAAAGTACAGTGAACCACCATGTTCATCTCCTGCCCACTCCATCCTTCACACTGATATCAAAATTATTTATTATTAATTTTATTACATAACCAATACAAATATCGTTCTTTCTCTTTAATATTTTCTGGTTTTGCGTTTTGTTTGGTATTACATTTATAATTAGTGATGTCGTTTTCGTCGGCAAATCGGCCATATACCGATAAAATTCAAAAATGTCCCAAAGAGTCATGTTCTGATCAGCCGTTATTGCTTCTGGCCATATTAATTTCCAATCGGATAAATAAAGGAGTTATGAGTTATTGTCGAACATTGCGTATCGAAAGCGCCAAGCAGACGACACATGCATCAGCAGAGAGAGTTAGAGTAACTTCCCTTGTTGCAAACGGTGTGCTTCCGGAAAAAACACTTTTCCAGTGTTCCCTCCACACACAAAAAATGAGAGTCCTTGGGACTCCCAGGTATAAAATTTTAAGAGTCCTTGTGCAAATTTTGAGAGTCCCCAAATCGGTGGATGAACGGGTTTTGGGCCCAGTCAACCAAGTCAGAAGTGACATGATCGTGTATGATAGAATCAAAGAATGGATTAACGAAGATTTCTTTTGTTCAGTGAATGTATTGCTTGGAGGAAGTTTACAATGCGCGCGCATGCGATATTTAAGGACGACAACTCCCGACACAATCTTTAATCGTCTGCAATGGCAGTCTCAGTTGGGTTCTGATTCTGATTATGCCGTGAATTAGTTCGCCACTCGTTGGTCGTATTTATGACATCAGCGATTCCCAAAAAATGTGTGCGTCCACAGGACGCACACATGCAAATTTTCCTGCGTCATTTTTCATATTTTGTGCGTAATTGACGCACTACTGTGCGTAATCGGGAACACTGCTTTTCATTTTTGAAATGCCGCAGGAAAAGAAGCTGAAACTTATCAGTGGCCAGCGCCTCCTCTCGTTTGGTGTTGGAAAGAAGTAAAAATAAAAAGAGTGGAACAACCTCTGAGACTGTGACAAATCGGGGTGATGTTTTTTTTGTTGTTAATAAATATAAACGGAACTTTTTTCCTCAGTGTTCTGTGTGTGGTATTGCAACATTTTTGTAAGTCACAATAATGGCCGAAAGATTTTCAAAATGTCCTAAAGGTTTGTGACTGAATCGGCCAAATGGCATATGCTAAAAATTTCTAGCAACATCACTGTATATTACCCAATTTTCAAATAATAAACAATATATATCTGCAGACACAGCTGCGAGAAATCTGGCACAACTACCTCTAGTATAGTCAAGAAAAGAATGACTAGATTTTTGAATATACATTACTGAACTGTCATGTGATCAGCTCAACCAATCAAAAGTTAGCTCTCATAGCTTCTACCAACATCTTTTCACAAGATAACTAACAATTATATAATGTCATCAGACCCTAAAGAGCTATAAAACATTACATAAACGTTACACCTAGCCAATTCAATTTTATTTCAAGTTGTATTTGTCTGTTTTTGTTAGTGTTTATGTTCAGTCTCATAAATAATGAAAAAGCCTAAGAGGACATTTATTTTATTTTATTTCTTTTCACATCATCTTCAAGGTGGACGAAGACGTTTACCCAGAGGTGTTCAGAAAGACGGAATACGTGAAAGGATCCAATGAGGCCTGCCCTGACCCGTTCCGAGTGGCCCGTATCGAGCAGATCTTCTGCAAGAAGTCAACCACCTCCAAGCTGGTTAACGTGGCTGAACTGAAGATCAGAGTCCGGAAATTCTACAGGTAGGTTTATCATAGCCGTTTTATTTATTAATTAATTAATGAATTAGTGTATTCTACTCTCTCCAACACTCTTCAACATCTTCCTAGAGCGCATCATGTCAGATGCTCTTGCAGATCATGAAGGCACAGTCGGCATAGGGGGTAGAGCAATCTCCGATCTTCGTTTTGCGGATGACATTGATGGATTGGCTGGAGAGGAACAAGAACTTGAACAGCTGGTACAGAGGCTTGAAACCACCTCCAGAGCTTATGGAATGGAAATAAATGCAGAGAAGACCAAAATGATGACCAACAACACCAATGGCATCAACACGGACATCAAAGTCCAAGGCCAATCCCTCAACACAGTGCATAGCTTCACATATTTAGGATCCATTGTATCAGACAATGCGTCCCGACAGGAAGTCCTCTCCAGGATTGCACAAACAACTGCTGCCCTTACAAGGTTGAAGCCCATTTAGAAAGACAGGACCATCAGTTTACATTCCAAAGTAAGACTGCTGCGCTCCCTTGTCATCTCCATCTTCCTATATGCTTGCGAAGCATGGACCCTCACAGCAGATCTCCAACGAAGAATACAAAGCATGGAGATGAGGTGATGCAGAAGACTTCTGGGCATTTCCTATACCCAACTTACCACCAACGACGAAGTCCGTCAGACCATCACACAAGCCATTGGACAACACGATGACCTGCTCACAGTGGTGAAGAAACGGAAACTCCGATGGTATGGCCACGTCACCAGATCATCAGGCCTTGCAAAGACCATTCTGCAAGGCACTGTGCAAGGAGGTAGAAGAAGAGGGAGACTGAAAAAGAGGTGGGAGGACAGCATCCGAGAATGGACTGGTTTGACACTGAGCGAAGCCATCAGGGTTGCTGAGGACAGAGAAAGATGGAGTATGCTGGTTAAACGATCATCTGTAGTGCCCCTACGACCTCCGAGTTACGGGACAGGATAGGATAGTTGGCAGGTCTGGTCCTTCTTTCTTTTGCATGATCATGCAGTCAATGGTAACGGCCATTATGTTCTGCTAAGGTCTTTTCCATTGTATCGTTAAAACAAAATATTGTACGGGCTTTTTATTTTCTTTTTTTTTTTAAGTTGCTGTTTTGTTATTTTCGTTGCAGACCTGAAAATACCCACAAAGGAATTCGATGGGCCTACCACTGCGATCTGAACAAGCTGTACTGGAGCAACGAGGGTAATTTCATTATAAATTTTATTATATAGGCAATGGACCTTTCGCGAATTTGCAGATTTCTAAGAAAATAACATTTTGGCATATAAATAAATATAAAAATCTGCAAAATAAAATTTTCTGCTCCCCCCTCCCACCTTATTTCCCCCCTTCCCTCTTTTTTCCCTGAAAAAAATTGCGGAGAAATTTGAGGGTGGGTCAAATGTATCGAAACATCGGTGTACTGCAACCAGAAGTAGCATGAGTACACGCGCTACTTCTGCTTGGGCACACGTTTGGACCATGTCTGAAAATGTGGAGAACAGACATTGTTCCGTGGGAATCTTCAACCACAGGAATAGACAGCAGTGTCAAGAATAAGTGGACGTGGGAGTGGCTTGAAAGGAAACCTGAAGAAATCACTTTTGTGACCTACTTTGACAAGCTGAAGGCACTGGTAAAGACCAAGCCCTGAGAGCCAAAAGGAGCAACCCCAATGCGTCCTAGTCCAAGCTTAAGTTAGGTAAATTTGGTGTCAGGAAATTTTTTTATTTTCAGCAAATTCATCTGTATTTGTGGCATTCTTCCTGGAGATGATGAAGTAAAGATGCCTTAGAAGATGATTCATGGAATTTGAAAAGGGGTATTTTCATTATAAACAAGACGGCAAGACAGCCATACAAATGAATTACATGGTCTGAGAGGGTATTTTGGGGTTTAAATTTGTGGAAAACTTTCAGCTTCATCGCCCTCTGACCCCCACAAAGGGCGCTGCTGCCCCTAGACCCTGGCAGAGCGTAGATTGGTCCCACTGCACCCGCAAAGACCTTTTTCCTTGAAAGTGCCAATTTGGCAGTACATTGTCTGATAATAATAATACCAGCTGGATGCTATATACCGCTTTTCCCTCGATCACTAATCTGGCTTAAAGAGTGTCGATATGTGCCAAGATACATGCCTATGTTACGTATACTCTTTACATACACAACTACTACTTTTACAACATTTTTACAAACACTACAATCTACATTTACAACTTGAACATGTGGTGTAAAGGCAGTGAGATTGCTAATAGAAGATGAAAGGATATCAAATTTTATTTTAAAATTATCACTTGACTGCATCCAATACCATTAATAATAATAATAATAATAATAATAATAATAATAATAATAATAATTAATATTTGTACAGAGGCCTTACTAGAGCTCATTGTGCTTTACAGAACATAAATAAATAAATAATAATGAATAATGAATAAATACATCAGTAATTAAACAAAACAAAAACAAAACATGAAATACTAAATCAGAACATAAACATAACACACACACTCATACACAACGACTATGAAATTTGATGAAGAAAATATAGTATCGATTATAAAATAATATAGCATCACTAGCTGCATCTATTGAGTATTGTGTAACAGTAGGATAAGGGCAGTACTATACATCACGGTCCCTGCTGGCTGCAAACTGTCTGCCTGTGTCCCACAGGGCATTCTAGCCCAAGACAAAAGAAGCATTGTAGATGGGATGGAGGCAGGGAGGGAAAGTATGTGACACAGTGGTTTGTCTAATTCTTTGGTTGTTACTAGTACATTATTAGTTCTGTTTACCCTATGACAGGGATTATTTTCATGGTCTTCTGTCACAAAGTCTTCATGTCGTAGAGATCTTGATGGGTTCTTTCCAATGAGTCTACCCCAGACTGAAAGCAGAGCATGTGTGGTACCGAAAGCATAAGTAGGGGAAAAATACTTTACTTCCATACAGAATTTACATCATACGATATATGTTGGCTTATTACAAAGTGTGAAGTAGACCTCTACTATTTTTTTCTAATGTCCTCCCCCAACCACTTTTTATATGTATTATTATAGTACTAATGTTTAATAAGTGAGGGAATGCTTTGAACTGTTTTTTTTCTAGGAAAAGCTCCTTATAAATGTTATTATTATTATTATTATTACTTTGTCTGATGTATGACTGTTTTTCAGAGGCGACTGTGGACTTTACGACATTGGAGGGTAAATGCAGTGTGATTTGTGGCGACCACATCTTCTCTGACCTTGATGCCTACTTCCTGGGCCGCCCTGACCGGTTCTACTTTACGGAGGTGAGTCACGATGCTCTACTCTGGCTGTGTACACTCTTTAGGACCTGGGGTACGCAGCTATCGCCCCCTTCTCTCTCTTTCCATTCGCTAGCATCGTCTGATAATGCACACAAATCCACAGCCGCCAGCGTGCTCAGGATGCACCGCCGTAGCTGAGTGGTAGAGCGTTCGACTGGCACACTGATGACCCAGGTTAGAATCCCGTGGTGGGTAAGATAAAAGTGGCCTTTTTTTGTGTTGATCTGTCTTTTGCAGCATGTCTGCTTTGGGGGTTCAGTGTTGATTTAGTTTCCAAATGCTTTTCTTCCATGGGAGGGTTATCGCCGTATCACCAATGGTGGGTGTAGACGCTAAAACGTCAATGTTCAGCTGGAACAAATGATGATATACTATTGTGTACAGTAAGGTAGTCATTGGAAAAAAAGCCAATCCAACATTCTTCAGTAATGGTAGCGGTTTCTTCAGATCGATGCGCTTTGAGTTTGGGGAAAGAAAAGACTTAGCACTAAGATAGCACCCTGTATTGTTGTTGTTGTTGTTATTAAACATGAAAAAATTTTGTTTGGTGTGAGTACAGCTATGTATAGGAGGGAATTTCAAACATAATTTTGTAAAATGAATAGAATTTTTTTTAAAAGCTGAACCGAGCCTGATCTGTACAAAAGAACAGACAGGGTTGAGGTATTAAATGTCTGTAACTGTCTCAGTCTATGGCGGTTTTCGTTTGTGTTTTTTTATAGGCATACAACCCTGAAAAGCGGGAGTTTGAGGACCCGCCTTCCGAGGCCCTGTCCCTGGGAAGCAAGGGAAAAGGGAAGGGCAAAGGCAAAGGAAAGGGGAAGAGCAGCAAGACCACAGAGACGGAGCAAGATGAAGATGGCGCACAGAAGGTTCAGTTCCAAAGGCTGCGCATGTTGGATGTCTTCGCTGGCTGTGGTGGTACGTTGTAACACCGCCCCTCCCCCCCCAAAAAAATCTGTTGGGCTTTTTCTTTTTTAATATTGATCTAGATTTGATGAGAGGAGAAGTCAGGGGAAAGGAGGGGAGTGGGCCACAGATTACATGTACAGACTTGCCTACCGTACATTCGTTCACTGTATTTGTACGCAATTTAGCCTTGGAGTACGGTCGTCTGGTCAGCTTGCTAAAAATCCTATCCTATCCTATCCTATCCCGTAACTCCAAGGTCGATGGAGCACCACAGATGATTGTTTAACCAGCATTCTCCATCTTTCTCTGTCCTCGGCAACCCTCATGGCTTCGCTCAGTGTCAAGCCAGTCCATTCTTGAATGTTGTCCTCCCACCTCTGTCTGTCTCCCTCTTCTTCTGTCTTCTTGCACCGTACCTTGCAGGATGGTCTTTGCAAGACCTGGTGCTCTGGTGATGTGGCCATACCATTGGAGTTCCCGTTTCTTCACCACTGTGAGCATGTCATCGTGTTGTCCAACGACTTGTGTGACTTCGTTGTTGGTGATGTGCTGGGTATAGGAAATGCCCAGAGGTCTTCTGTCTGTAGCACCTCATGTCCATGCTTTGTATTCTTCGTTGTAGATTTGCTGTGAGGGTCCATGTTTTGCAAGCGTATAGGAAGATGGAGATGACAAGGGAGCGCAGCAGCCTCACCTTAAAATGTAGACTGATGGTCCTGTCTTTCCAAATGGACTTCATCCTTGTCAGAGCCACAGTTGTTTGTGCGATCCTGGAGAAGACTTCCTGTAGGGACCCATTGTCTGATCAGGGCTTCCAATCTTCCGCCGTTCGGCGAATTTCCGCCATTTAAAAAAAATTTCAGCCGAAAAATTTTAAAGTTCCGCCGTAGAAAACTGCCGAGGTAAAAATTTCATAGGGGCTCCAAAATATCCGTAACACAGTCTCAGTTTGGTTGATCTGTAATTGGCTGGTTTCAAAGACTGGGAACGGATCATCGTTCTGTTTGCGAATAGGCAAAAATGGCGGGTCGAATTTTTGTTCAACGCGGCCAAAAGTTTGACGATGTTTCTTGCAAAAACAAGTGGAGATGGGACTGGATGGAGGTGGAGGTAGAAGAAGAAAATTGAGTCAACATATCTAAAAGATTCCACGTGTCGGACACGCGTTTTGCGTCTTGTGCTCGAACGAAATCAATTACGGATCGTGCGCTCGTGACCTCGTCACTCGGTCATTTTCCGCCTTTTTTATCTCAGACCATTGGAAGCCCTGGTCTGATTCAATGGCTTCTAAATATTTGAAGCTATGCATTGTGTTCAGGGAGCCACCACCTTCAACTCAGCTGTGACAGATGGCGCCACTGCAGTGATATTGCTAGAAATTTTCAGCCTAGGCCATTTGGCCGATTCAGTCACAAACCTTTAGGACATTTTGAAAATCTTTCGGCCATCATTTTGACTTCTTTCCAACACCAAACGAGAGGCCACTGACAAGTTTCAGTTTCTTTTTCGGCGACATTTAGAAAAGTTTTATTGCCGGAAGCACGCCGTTCGCAACAAAGGACGTTACTCTAACTCTCTCTGCTGATGCATGTGTTGTCTGCTTGGCGCTTCCGACACGCGATGTTCGACAATAACTCATAACACCTTTTTTTAATCCTATAGGAAATTAATATGGCCAGAAGCAATAACGACGAAACAGACATGAGACAAGCAAAAAACGGACAAAAGGTTGCCGATTGAGGCGTAAAACCTGAGGACAGCGGGCCGATCAGAACATGACTCTTTTGGACATTTTGGAATTTTATCGGTGAATGGCCGATTTGCCGACGAAAACGACATCACTGCACTGAGATCCTTGGCAAGCACCGCCCAAATAAGAAACCGTGGATCACACCCCAACTTTTGGACCTTTGTGATAAACAAAGAGATATGAAAAAAGCTAAAAATACGGTCAACTTTAATTAATTTATATAATTATTTGTTTGGTTTGTTTTGTTTTTGTTCTGATTAAAATATGCACAATGTAGTTATTTTCTTTCCCAAGATGGCGCATGTTCACATATCGGAAGTTCGTCACACTCTTGCGGTTTCCTCCATTCTCCTTGGTACTAGAATGGAAAAAAAACGTTCACCCAATCCAAATAAAGATGAACAAATGCTAAACAGCAGGCCAGAAAAAAGGATTTTTTGAAAGTCTGCAATGAAAAGTCTGACTACATCTCCCAAAGGGCCAGAGTTTGCATGATGCACTTTGTGCAAAATCGACTTCACCCTTTGCACATGGCGGTTGCAACGACTGCGAAAGTGCTTATCATCAAATTGACATGAAAAGTTTGAAGAAGCTGCTAAATGCCATACATCCATCAAAAGCCTTTCTTCCGGTGAAGACAAAAGCCACTGGTGCTGAATACATACATACATTGTAACCTGAAGAATGTGTGATATGTTGCTTATGTGAGAGACAGATTTTTTTCCCTCTTTTGCAAAACGTTGACCTGAACCCTTCACTTGTCCTTTCAGTTTAATGAAAGTTTATTTGCCCTCTTCTGCAAAATGTTGGCCTGAACTGAGAACTCTTCACGTGTCCTTTTATATTATACTTTGTAATATCATCTGTGTAGTAAGCATGCATTTATATATGTACTGTATTTCAATGCAATTTGTACCCAATGTCAATATTAATGTGTTACAAGAAGACAAAAAATCTGTTACGCAAAAATCGGGTGAAAGCTTCCAATATCTGGTTTTGAGCTGCATGGAGTACTGTCGACACATTTTTCAGTTACTGAGGTAGTCAAGCCTGCAGATCTTTTGAAAAACAAGCAATGCGATAGTATGTGAAGAATAACACGCCGCCGCTGATCTGACATGTAACTAATGGCAATGCATTTGTGGTGTAGTGTGTGTTTGCTTGCCCAGCAAATCCTATATTATTTTATATGTCTGCCATTGGTAAACATGTTTGTATTAATATTAGTGTTTGTGGTTGGAATAGGAGTACTTCCTAAATAGCTGTCAACATGTATTTTGACCGCTTTTCAGGGGAAGCAACTCTCATTGACCTACTTTACCTACTTTCGGTTTATGCTGTCAACATGTATTGTGTAACCGCATTTCAGGGGAAGCAACCTACTTTCGGTTTATTTAGGGATAATGCCTATTCAACTTTGGATTGTTAGATTAATGTGGTTTACTGTGTTCGTGCATGAGAATGAAGTGGCCTAAAAATGGCATGTACATGAAACGACAACCTCCTAAAAATATTATTTTGACTTGACTTGGCGTTTTGTGCTCAGGTCTGTCAGAAGGGTTCCACCAGGCAGGCATAGCAGACAGTCGGTGGGCCATTGAGAAGGAGGAACCAGCGGCCCAGGCCTTTAGGCTGAACAACCCTGGCTGCACGGTCTTCACAGATGATTGTAACCTTCTGTTGCGCAAAGCCATGGATGTACGTGGGCAATTTGTTTTTAATTACAATAATTTGGTTGTTTGTTGAGTATTTTTGTTGAGTGGGATGTGATCTCACATCATGCACACTCGACCAAAGCTTTTTAGTTTTGAGGTTAGGTCAGCCAGGTCGGCTATACATAGCTTCGCCGATGCTACCTTTCCTTTCCTTTCACTGGAATGGAGGGTGCAGGTAAGCTATAAATAGCCCGCAGCCAGCAAAATGTGGAGACACTAAACAGTGCTGCTCACTAAGGCATTGAGCTGGTGTGCATGCAACACTATGCAGCATAAAGGACAAACGTGATTTGGAAAAAATATGGATGTTGCAGGCCTGCGTTTATGATTGGGATGAACATTATTCTGTCTTGTATGTGTGACAGGGAGAGACGAAGAATGACTTGGGTCAGAAACTGCCGCTGAAAGGAGATGTTGAGTTGCTGTGCGGTGGTCCCCCTTGCCAAGGCTTCTCGGGAATGAACCGGTTCAACTCTCGGGAATATTCTAAATTCAAGGTCGTTTTTTTTGTCTTAATTTCTTTCAGAAATGGGAGAGATAGATCTCCCTCTCATTCCCTTAATCCATGCACAGAGAAATAACCTCTTGATAGGAATTATATCTCAGGATGCTGTCGTATTATTCCACTCCCTTTTCTTTGCTTTGAACAATTCCTATCTGTGTTTGACACGGACTTCATCTCCATCTGTCTCCTTCATATCTTTCGTTGCTTGCAGCCACCTTTACCATTTGAACTAAAAGGTGTTGCTGGGACTGAAATATAAATTCTTTATTCCAAAGAGGATCTACAGTTCAGGAATTTTTTATAAGCATGAAAAATGTGTGCTTTTAAACTGTCTGTCTTCTTTTTCTTCTTCTTCTCCTTCAAAATACATTCAATTCTCTGTCTGCATGAGAAAACGAAACCCACATGATAATAATAACAATAATAGTAATAATAATACAGTAAAACCTCCGTTCTACGACCTTTAAATTGCCATTAAAACTAGGTCTTAAATTGGAGGGGGTCTTAAAAAGGAGGTAGGACATTTTCGAAAAAGACATTTAAAAAATTAAGTAAAATAAATACATGTACAAAAAGTACATGTACCATTAAGTATAGGGAACATCTATCATCTTTCAGAAATATAGATTAAACTCTGTCTCACAACCAATACAGTCAGTATCTTCCTGTTCCTCATTATTTACAAAATAAAAAATCAATGTTGGTATGATAGTTGTTTAAAAGTGTATGTAAGTGCTGCGCTGAGTGCATGTTTGGAGTTATAACTTGTTATAAGATAATCCCATTAATATTGTAATTATTTTTATTCGATCATTGAAGAGGGTTTTTTTTTTTTTTTTTTTTTTTGAAAGAAAGCAGTTATTTCTGTTTGTTTGCATGATCCCCCCACCCGTGCATGTTCTCTTAAAATAAGATAACATAAGATATTACTTTATTAATCCAAAAGCATGGAAATTACATTGTCTGTCAATTAAACATGTCCATTCATTCTTCTTTTACACACATAAAGACGCATGTTTCTTACAAGTGATAAATAAAAAGAAAAGTATTGAAACAAAGGAATTAAAATATTTATACACATTCCTTCAAACACATGGACATATTTTCATAATGCAAATATTATAAATAAGCAGTAAAACGGGTTAACGTAAGAACAGATAAATATGGGTATTTAAAACTTATTAGTGTGTAAACATATAAACTATAATTTATAAAAGGACAGTAAAAACAATAATTAAACTAAGTTGCATTAGAGTTATAAGGTGTGTCTTTTACACACATATAAAGACGCATGTTTCCCACAAATGATAAATAAAAGGAAAAATATTAAAACAAAGGTATTAAAATATTTATACATTATTAATGATCTTCAAATACATGGACATATTTTCATAATGCAGATATTTCAATTAAGCAGTAAAACGGGTTAACGTAAGAACAGATAAATATGAGAATTTAAAACTTATTAGTGTGTAACCATATAAACTATTTATACAAAAACAGTAAAAAAAAAAATAATAATAATAATAATAATTAACCTAACTAAGCTGCATGAGAGTTGTAGAGTATGTTTAGTAAGACCTACCGACTTGTTTGTTATGTGCTTGAATGGCAAGTGGTATGAATGAGTTCCTGTACCTATTTGATGTTCCCGCTGGTGCCCTAAAACGTCCACTCCTGTCTATCCGTCGAGAGTCAAATTCCAAGAAAAGTGGATGGTTACTGTCAGCCAAAATTGCAGTCAGCTTTTTTGTCACTTGTCTGCTATGTATCGTCGCTATGTCATCCTGTTCCCTCCCCACCACCCCACTATGCCTTTTTATCTGTTTGTCCAATCTTCGTTTTTCTGTTTGTGATACGTTTCCTCCCCAACATGAGATTCCAAAAGAAATGATGCTTCCTATTACAGCTGTATAAAACATTTGTAAAATTTCCTGTTTTACATTAAAGGATCTCAGTTTTCTTAAACAAAACATTCTACTTTGCAGCCACTTGTAAATGTATTTTGTGTTATCTTTCCAAGTGAATCTATCATCGATAACCATGTCACTTTGAACACCAGACATGGTGTTGGCAAGATCTGACAGGCCCCTGCTCATGGCAAATCTGGTCAGCTCCTTAGAGTATTTCAAGCTGTTTTAATGCATCGTCTGCTGTTAAAATTTGTAAACAAAATTGTTTTCTTCAAGCGCACAAATATAGTATTGCTTTGGAAGCTGAATTTTTCAGATGCTAGGTCGTACAATTTAATTATTTGAAGGTCGCAAGTCGCGTTTTAGAGGTAGTTGTTTAAGAGAGGTCGTTTATATAGTACAAAGCATCGGTGGAAATTTTTTCCGGTCGTATGTTGGAGGAAGTCGTTTAAGAGAGGGTCTCAAAACGGAGGTTTTACTGTAATAAAATACTGGATGCTATGTACGTACTTTGCCCTAAATCACTAATCAGGTTTAAAAACACACATTTTTTATTTGTTACATAAACTTACTTACAAACAAATTTATAAACTCCAACATGTGTAAAAGCATGGAGATTGATCGCTGTTAGAAGACGGAGAGGAAATCACAATTTATTTGTGACATTTTAGGGTGACTGCATCCTATACCATTATTGAAGAGAGGGAGGAAACCGGACGACTGTGAGAAAATCCCTTTGTGAAGTTACATATGCTAGAGGAATTGATTTATAACAAGGACAATACTGGCCTTGCATTGTGCTATTTTAGTACATAATTGATCATCTAATTTTATTTGTTTATTGGACAGAACTCTCTGATTTCATCCTACCTTAGCTACTGTGACTACTATCGTCCGCGGTTCTTTGTGTTGGAGAACGTGCGCAACTTCGTGTCCTTCAAGCGCAGCATGGTGCTGAAGCTGGCGCTGCGTTGCTTGGTGCGGATGGGGTACCAGTGTACCTTTGGCGTCCTACAGGCTGGCAGTTATGGCGTCTCTCAGACCAGACGAAGGTTGGCACCTAGTTTAGATGTTTGTATGTGCCTGTGGCTTGCTCTGTATCTATATCATAGCTGCCAACCCTCCCGATTTTTTCGGGAGTTTCCCGATTTTTTAAAAATTCCTGAATCTCCGGTTTTGTGTACATTTCTCCCGATTTTCATATTTTCAAGCTTTGTTTTAAAATTCGAAGCATTTTGGCGTACCGTGTGGTGTCAAGCGCCTATAGTTGAGAGCCTACCGCTAAGCTTTCGGGGACCCACAGCCAGTCTTGATTACGCATGCGCATGAGCAGCAATTTTCCGTCCATTTGTTTTTGTTCCGGTTTGCCATGGTCCGGAGCAACTTAGCGATTGTCTGGGATTTTTTGATTTTCAAACAAATCATGCCTCCAAATAAGCAGAAGTGGTTTGTTAAGTTTAATCCCGACTACAAGCGTTCCTTTCCTTATATCGAGGAATCGAGAAAGGGTGAACACTTTGCCTTTTGCAAAATGTGCCGGGCAGACGTAAACATCGGTCATGGTGGCAAAAAAGACATCAGTCTGCACGAAAAAAGTAAGAAACACCAAGAAAATCAGCGGAGTGGTTAAGAGGAAGAATGAGATGGTTACCTCAGAAACCGCAGAAACTGAAAGCCTGTGACACTGCCTTCTGTCTCCTCAACATGCAAAGTTTTGTAAACCTCAGACTGCTGACATTACCACCTAATATATGAGAAGACTAAGACACAGTTCAGTTTTATTATTATTTTTTTTATATTTTTTGTAGTTTCTGCTCTTATAAGTTTGACAGCAATAAATGAGAAGTCTGAAAACACTTTTTTAAACATCTGCTTTATTTGTGAATTATTAATTCTGCACTTGAACAAGACAACTGCACCCTGTGTTGTGCGAGTATTGCCCCCATCTCTCTCCCTCCCTCCTAAATGTTATAATTGTATTATTTTATATATAATATTATGTTCTTTATATTATTATTATTATTATTATTATTATTATTATTATTATTATTATATTCGTTTAAATATTATATCATATGTTATGTTTATTTTCTGTCCGCGGGCTGTCATGTGTGATGTGTCTCGGCAACTCAGGAATTTTGTGGGCTCTGGGTTGGCAGCTATGCTATATGATCTTTCTTCCTCTTGGTCTCTCTCTTTTCTCTCTCCCCCTCTCACCCCCCACCCCCCCTCCAACCCATTTTTCTCTTTCTGACTCACATGCATAACTATGTATTCATAACCTCTTCCCTCTTCCCTGCCTCCTCTCCCACCCACCCCCAATTCCACCTCCCCCCCCACCTCCCCCCCAAAAAAAATCCAAAATTGTCCAAGTCTGTGCAAGATGAACCCTAAATAATCCCAAATAACAATTAATTACACATACTATACCATGACTCAACAAGTGCAATGTTTTGGCGTTGCTAGGAGAGAGTGCCTCTTTAGCGGAAGCTGGCAAAATCAAATCAAACATAGAGTTGCTTCCCTTGCACTAAACCGTCCCGTGCACCACGTGCTACCACACGCGTCTAAGCGCTCACGGCAAAGACAGCAAACCTCATTCCTTTTTGGCACTTGGTTAGAGATGGTTGTGCCTACTGTAGCTCTCTGTTTGCTGGCTTACTGCGTTCGCCCGGTAGTTCGTTGTTGCTACTGCCGGCGGAGTTGAAAGGTTTTCTCTCTTTTGTCTAGTTTCTTATCCTGTTATCCTATTACCGCGGCGGTTCGTCGAGTTTCACCCCGTCGCTGCGTGTCTCTGCTTCGTCGACCGTTCACGCTAGATAGGTCGGTTTACGGTCCCTTCTTCTGTTGCTGTTAGCGCAGCTCCCGCTAAGACCGGGGTTTCTTCCTTCCCCTCTTCTGCCGCCAATTCTACCGCTTGGCTTCGCTGTTTGTCCACTCCTGCGCCCCCTTCTTCGTTGTCTTCTGCCTTTCAGGTCAGTAGAAGTGGTCGTGGAGAGGTGGGGAGTGGTGGTAGTGAGGTGAGGGGTGGCTCCTTGGTCTTGCCAGAAGTGACCTTGGGGCCGTTTCTGGTCAAGGTTACGACCAGAAACATATAAGTGGTCGCCCTAGTTTAGGACCACATAATATTTTCCAGCAGGGACGCTCCGGCACGGCCGGGCCAGCTACTTGCTGAAGCCGTTCCCTTCTGTTTCCTACGGGATTCAGACCGGGTCGGGACTTCTGGCTTATATAAGTGGTCGCCCTAGTTTAGGACCACATAATTTTTCCGGCAGGGACGCCCCGGCACGGCCGGACAAGCTACCTGCTGAAGCCTTCCCTTCTGTTTCCTGCGGGATTCAGACCGGGTCGGTACTTCTCGCTAATGTCGAGCTTGAGACATATAAAGCACTGTTCGCAGTGTTACGTCCGGCTGCGACAGGGGGTGTGGCTTCCGGTTCGCCGGTTTGTCCCTCACCTCCCTCTTCCAGCCCCCTTTACACTCCACTTCCGCTGGCGGTCGTGGGGAGGGGCCGTCCAGCTGTGCCATATAGCGCACTGTTCGCAGTGTTACGTCCGGCTGCGACAGGGGGTGTGGCTTCCGGTTCGCCGGTTTGTTCCTCACCTCCCCATTCCAGCCCCCTTTGCACGCCACTTCTGCTTGCGGTCGTGGTGCGGGGCCTCTGGTTTCCGGTACGGGGGTATGGGTCGCTCGTTACCTTCTCCCGTTCCCGGTTTGGCTTCTCCCTCCCACCCCCCTTTGTTTTCCACTTCCGCTTGCGGTCGTGGGGTGGGGGCTCTGGGTTCCGGTTCGGAGGGTAGGGTACACCCGTTACCTTTCCCTGTGTCCGGTTTGGCACCTCCCTCCCATCCTCCTTTGTGCTCCACTTCCGTTTGCGGTCGTGGGGCGGGGGCTCTGGTTTCCGGATCGGGGGCTTACGGTTCACCCGTGGCCTCTTCAGTTTCCGGTTTGGGTCAAGCATTCCCTGTTCACCCTTCGGTCTCTGCCACTCCCGGGTTCGGTTGTGGATCGGGGGTACTGGTGTCCGGTTCTGATGTTACGGTTTTTTGGCCTGTGTGTGCGCCAACTTCTGGTTGGGGTGGGCATACTTGGTTCCTCCTACCCTAGTTCCCGTTTTCACGGGTACGGGGGTGTTGTTATATCAGGCCCTTTTCACCTGATGCTCTTTTAAAGAGGCCGTTCAGCGCGCTGCGGCTTTGTCCTCAGGTGGTGGAGGAGGTTTCGGTGCCCCTACCACCACTCCATTCCTTCCTCGGCGGGACTCTTGCTTCTGCCGAGTCTGTTGCCGCTTGCCTTGTTTTCAGGGCGTCTCCTAGTGTTAGATGGAATGGGCATCTTCTACGGCTAGAGGCCTTATGGAAGGCGAGGCCTCTTCCTCTTCGTTTGAGGCGGTGCCTCGGTTCCCTAGAGCTTCCTCTGTGGGCTCTTTTCGAGTTCGTCCTCATTGCCCAGTGTTTCCGGGAGGTTCCCCTCTCGGTCCGAGGTCTGGTACCAATCGAGGGCTCTATTGTTAGGTCCCTTGCGTATACTTCTCTCACTGACGCGCTGCCTGCTGCGCTGTCTTCGGTTGGGCGAGTATTCTGGGACGGTGTTTCGTTCTTTTCGGTGAGGTCCTGGTTGCAGGCCCGCTATACCTCCTTCGTTCGGGGTTGCGAATCCCAGGCTTTTGCCTTTGTCAACCTGCTCCTTGTGCATCGTGCCGCTTTCTTCAGTCAGCGTCCCTTTTGCCTCCGCTCTTCTCCTCTCGCTTCGGGTGGGACCCTTGGTACCCGACTCTTTTTTTGGGTCCTTGCGTTCGCACGGCTGTTCGTGAGGAGTCGGAGCGGTCCCTATCGGATGGTTTCGCCTTCTGGGCTCGGGCCATACCTTCGGCCCCGCTTTTCTTTCCTGACAAGGGTCGAGTTCGCTCGGTCCGTAGTCGCTCGGTCCGTAGTCGCTCTTCTCGGGGTGTGCCGGGTGGTATTCCCTCTTCCCGTGGCAGGGTTGGGGTGAGCCGTCGGCGTCTACGCAGTGGCTCGTTTTTCTCCAGGCCGGTCCCTGCCTGTTTCACCCCTAGGTGTTCTACCCCTCCGGGCGCGTGGCTTGGCTCGCAGTTTTCTTGCTTGGCTCGGCCTCCCCGCCGTCAGCGGCTGGGTTCAAGTGGTGATTCGGTCGGGGTTCGACCTTCAGTGGGGTTCCTCTCGGCCCCCTCTTCGTCGCTCCCCTCCTTTGTTCCGCCTCCTGTCTCCTCCTGAGGCTCAGGCAATTCTCGATGCGGAGGTCATAGCCTTTCTCCAGAAGGGCGCTATTGAGGAGGTCCTTTGCCCTCACTCCCCGGGGTTTTACGGCCGCCTCTTCGTTGTCCCGTAGGCTTCCGGCGGTTGGCGCCCGGTGCTCGATCTTTCTTCGTTGAACAAGTTTCTTCGCCGCATTCGTTTCCGCATGGAAGCTCCCGCTGCGGTGCGTATGTCTCTGCGCCCAGGGGATTGGGCTACCTCTATCGATCTTTCTGACGCCTATTTCCATGTGTCTATTCATCCTCTTCACAGGCGTTGGATGCGTTTCGTCTGGAGAGATCGGGTTTTTCATTTCAAAGCCCTTCCCTTTGGTTTGTCTCTCAGTCCTTGGGTTTCACAAGGATTGTCAAGGAACTCGCTGCCGTGGTCCGCGGACTCGGGGTGCGGTTCTCTGCTTATCTTGTTGCTGGTTGGTCAAGGCTAGTTCTCACGATCTCTGTCTTGTGCACACCAGGCTCGTTCTCCTTTGGACACGGCGCTTGGGGTTCTCTGTGAACCTTCTCAGTCCGAGTTGTCTCCAGCTCAGGTTTTCAACTACCTGGGGATGTCGTTCGACACTCGCGATTGGTCGGTCCTCCCTTTAGCTCGTCGGGTGCAGAAGCTTCAGTCCCTTCTGCTACTTTTGGGGAGTCAGGATTTCGTTTCAGCCAGATTTATGGCCTCTCTTTTGGGGTCGTTTGAGTCTATGGTTCCTCTGGTTCCCCTCGCGGGAGTTCACAAGCGGCCGATTCAACGTTGGCTTTCTTCCCGTTGGAGTCAGTCCAGCGGTTCCTGGGACTCTCTTTTTCCCGGTCACGGAGGACCTTCGCGCTTCTCTGCTTCCTTGGAGGAATGTTGAGTGGCTTTCTTCGGGGGTCCCTATCTCCCCTCCGCTTCCGGTGGCCGAAATCTTCACGGATGCGTCTTTGGTCGGTTGGGGTGCGCATACTGGCAGCCTTTCATCTTACGGTTTTTTGGTCTCAGGACCAGCTGTCTTGGCATGTCAGTCGCCTGGAGATGGCAGCCGTGTGCCTGGCTCTTCATCGTTTTCTCCCCTCCCTGCCTCGGGGCCTCTTGCTCGTTCGCTCCGCCAGTTCCACTGTGGTTTCTCTCATCAACCACTTCGGGGGTACCCATTCCCCTGCTCTCTCCATGATGGTGGAGAGCCTCCTTTTGTGGTTAGCTGATTTCGGTTGTACGCTTGTGGCCAAGCATGTCAGCGGCTCTGTCATGTCCTAGCCGATCTTCTGAGTCGCCCTCTTTGTGTGGTCCACACGGAATGGACGCTGTCCCTCTCTGTTCTTCAACCAGTTGGGCGGAGTGGTTTATGCCTCTGATTGATCTTTTTGCCACTCGTTACTCTTCCAGGCTACCCCTGTTTGTGTCGCCTGTCACGGATTGCCTGGCTTGGGCGGTGGACGCGTTGTCCATTTCTTGGGAGGGGTTGGAGGCTTATGCCTTCCCGCCATTCTCCCTCCTTCCGCGGGTTCTCAGGACAGCTGAGGAGGAGTCCCCATTCGTGGCTCCCTTTTGGCCAGCTCAGCCCTGGTTCCCCGATCTCCTTCGTCTTTCCCAGGGGCGGTGCATTCCTCTCGCTCTCGGGGCGCGATCGCTTCTGCAGCCTCGATCCGGGATTCCACACGGCATCCAAGCGTTCTCCGTCTTCACGCTTGGCTGTTGTACGGCCTTCTATAGGGGTTTTCTGGGCTTCAGGAGACCTCGGCCGGTTCCAGCTTGCATCCTGTTCCTGTCTTGCCATACTCGAGAGGATGGCTTCTTGGAGTCGGTTCTGTGGTCATGGCCCTACAGTCCCGGTCCTCTTCTCCAGCCTGTTTACGGTAAGATTGTTTCAGATAAAGTTGCTTCCCTCCGTCCTTTTCGTGCTAATCTGCACTTGTTGAGTCATGGTATAGTATGTGTAATTAATATTAAAATTTTATCTCTAAATTTATTATTAATAAGCATATTTACCATGACTCAATTTAATATCCCTCCCGCCTCCCCGCAGTTCCAAATAAGGAATGAGGTTTGCTGTCTTTGCCGTGAGCGCTTAGACGCGTGTGGTAGCACGTGGTGCACGGGACGGTTTAGTGCAAGGGAAGCAACTCTATGTTTGATTTGATTTTGCCAGCTTCCGCTAAAGAGGCACTCTCTCCTAGCAACGCCAAAACATTGCACTTGTTGAGTCATGGTAAGTATGCTTATTAATAATAAATTTAGAGATAAAATTTTAATTTTACAAAACAAGAACATTTTTGTCCATCCCTCTGTCCGCCATCTGTCTGTGCAAAACTTGGTCCTGAAATATTAACCTACTTGCAAGTTTTGCACAGGCAGATGGCGGACAGAGGGACCAATCTTGATAAGATGAAATATACTCATGAGACCTCATAAATGATCAGTGAATGAATGACATCACTTCAAGATCAAGGTCACAGTGTCAACAAATTTAGTAGTTACAAAAAATTTAATTTTAAAAAGAAAGATTTTCACAAAATTTCACTTTTTTCTAGGTTTTTAATAATGCTTATGATTTTTTGATACATGATAAATATCAATGAGACACATATTGTACAAATTTGGTCAACCTCACTCCAACATCAAGGTCACCGAAGCTGTCCAAAGTTTGAAGTGACCTTGATTCTAAACTATGAGAGATATAAAGTCCAAACTTGTATTTAGAGATAATAGATTGATATTTCATTATGTTCAGTATTTGCATTGATCTTGAAGGTCGAGGTCGTTTTGCCTTGAAAAAACATATAAAAAGGGTCATCGTACAGTAGAATGGCTGTATATATTAACCCACGGTATGTGCAGCAACATTGAGTTATTTGATCATACATGCACAAGAGGTCACTGAAGATCAAATTCTTCTCTCTCTCTATCTCTCTTTCTCTCTCTCTCTCTCTCTCTCTCTCTCTCTCTCTCTCTCTCTCTCACTCTCTCTCTCTCTCTCTCTCTCTCTCATTTGGTCCTCCTCCACCCCCCCTCCCCTCCTTTTGGTGAGGGGTAGTGCAATTTCATTGTGTTCTTGGTGTATATTTAGCTCTTTCCTGTTTGTATTTTAGTGAAAATTCGCAATGTTGCATAGGCAGACCTGCCTACCGTTACGGATTTTTCCGTATTTTTACGAATTTGAGACCTAGAATACAAAAATACGCAAAGGTCTTAAAAAATACGATTTTTGCCACTTTTTTTTTTTTTTTTTTTTTTTTTTTTGTGGTAATAAGACGTTTGTTTTGGGTTTTAAGACATTTCACACGGCGCCATACTGCGCGCAATACTTATGTCAGAAACAATTGAAACTTTTCATTGTCAGAGATTAGTACATTAAGTTCAACCATGTCTGCCATGGGTACAGAGAAAAGAAAAATAAGAAGAGCCCATGAAACTGATGATGAATTGGATGAAGCGTCAACGTCGGTTTCAAAGGAGAAAAAGCCTAAACGACAGCAGACATTCTTGTCTTCGTACACTGATGAGTGGCAGTTTCTTGTGCAGTCTAAGAAGGGGCCGATATTCGTCCACTGCTTGGCGTGTTTCAGATATTTAGTTGTGATTACGTGGACGTAGTGACGTAGACAGTTTGCATATAATTTTTCCCAGTCAGTTACTGTAAATAATTTATTTTGTAGCAAAGAACCAGACAGGCTCAAGAGCTGCTATAGCCAGCAGCTGAAGGAAAACAATGTTGACATTTTTGCACATCATATAAATTACTTAGTCCTTCACTATAGATAAATTATTTTTTTGTTTCCAAATCCAATTAAAATTTTTATCAACTGAATTTTTGCTCTCTAGCAATGACAGTTTTGCGCTTGTTCGGTAGTCAATAAGTAAATAAATCGGGGAACAGTGTATTTAAGGAATCAGTTTGAGTTGTTTTTTTTTTAAATGCAGTGATTACTTTCTTCTTTATCTTCACTAAGTTACATTAACAATTGTTAAATTCCTACTTGCAAATGCGTCGATTCGCCGAGAGTGAAAATACGAATTTTGGTCCCAGAATACCACATTTTGCCAGTCAGAATACGAAAACTGAAAATCTGAGGTAGGCAGGTCTGCATAGGGTACGTTAAAACATACATTACCTAACGCAGCAGCAAGTGTGGGCGGAATTCAATCCTATATCCGCCTTGAGCAGCGGTTGAGCTGGAAAAGCGCTACATAAAAACAAATAAATATACGAATACCCCCCCAAAGTTTTGCTACAAGCGCAAACCCTGTGATTGACGTTCAGTGGCTGCTTCGAGCGCAGGTTGAGAACGATGAAGTAAATGAGTATAAATAAATAATGTCCAATGGTTTACTTTAGGGCCAGGTTGAGAACGATGAAGTAAATGAGTATAAATAAATAATGTCCAATGGTTTACTTCAGGGCCAGGTTGAGAACGATGAAGTAAATGAGTATAAATAAATAATGTCCAATGGTTTACTTCAGGGCCAGGTTGAGAACGATGAAGTGAACGAGTATAAATAAATAATGTCCAATGGTTTACTTCAGGGCCATCATCATAGCTGCCGCTCCAGGGGAGAAACTGCCCGTGTTCCCTGAGCCCCTCCACACCTTTGCGCCACGAGCCATGCAGACGTCCGTCATGGTGGACGACAAGAAGGTCAGTTCAAGGGTATAAGTGTGGGTTCTTTTCCTCTGGTGGTTTGATAGTTTTGTACTACAGTTTGTAAGGAGGGTGGTAAGGATGATAGGAAGGATGTACAAACCCCAGGTTTAGGATGTTCACCATTGTGAGTGCCAGCGACAAAAATTGACCCACAGCAAGCACAAGAAGATCCCTTCTCACCCATACCCCGTTGCCCCAGCAGGATTGTGCTCATATGTCTGGCCGTCCGTCCCTATCAGGACACTTTTCCCCTAGACTTTTTTCTCCTCTGGGACTCTTTTTTCCCCCCTAGAAGATTTTCCCATTTTCCCTCATTACAATTTTGCTTAGATCAACTTGCAAAATCACGACAATGTGGTGGAAAGAAATGACAGTTTGCATGCGCCTACAGATTTTATCGACACTCGGCAGGGGAAACTCGCTCGCACTAAACATTTCCACCCCGTTGCAAATTGGTGGCACGTTTGTACTCTGAGGCGAGAAGTGAGCAGTGTTAGCCACTGTCCTTGACTCTACCACAAAGATCAAGGTCACTGGAGGCATTTGGTTGCTCAACACGTTTTGCTCAATATCTCAAAAATAGCTGAAGCGATTTTGAGTTTGTTGGAATTGCGCACAAAGCTTCCTATTAGACGCTCTTAGATGTGCACGAATGTGTGTGATAGTAAGTGTTTTCAAACAAAAATGTTGAATTAAAAGTTGGAATGACACATGTGAAATTTTTTTTTTTTAAAGCGTTGACAATAAAAAAAAATAAAATAATGAGAGACAGTGCTTCAGATTGTTTTCAGACATCATGGGCCCAATGACCCATGGCCATGCAAAATGATGGGTCAAATTTGAAAAAGATGGGTCATTGACAATCGAAGATATTCGTATCGTATGTTCACCAAGTCCTTCTTGATTTTTATGACGCGCCAGGCTGGCGCATTCACGTTGACTGTTACGCGCCATTCTGATAAAATATGCGCCAATGGCGCGGGCGCTCCAACAATCTGAAGCACTGGAGAGAAGAGGTCGTAGGGGGAAAGATTTTAAAAAACGAGGGAAAATGTCCTAAGGGGAATGAGTCACAGGGCGGAAAAGTCCGTGTGAAAGAATAAGGGGGGATAAAGTCCGGGTGGAAATAGTCCAGGGGAAAATGTCAAAAGCTGCATAGTGGGCACCTATGGTGGCTTGAGTGGGATCCTGTATCCAGTGGGATCCTGTATCCACCAGCACCTTGAGCAGTTCTTAAGTTAGAAAAGCGCTAAATAACAACGGTTAAATAAAAATAATTATAAAAAGACAACGTGTTTTTGTTGAGACAATAAGAAAGATAACATGTAGGTCACTTGTTGTGTGCTTTGTAAGGAGGGTGGTAAAGCTGATGTGATCCTATCCTATCCTGTCCCGTAACCCGGAGGTCATAGGGGCACCACAGATGATCGTTTAACCAGCATACTCCATCTTTCTCTGATGGCTTCACTCAGTGTCAAACCAGTCCATTCTCGAATGTTGTCCTCCCACCTCTTTTTCGGTCTCCTTCTTCGTCTACCTCCTTGCACTGTGCCTTGTAGAATGGTCTTTGCAAGGCCTGATGATCTGGTGACGTGGCCATACCGTCGGAGTTTCCGTTTCTTTACCACTGTGAGCAGGTCATCGTGTTGTCCAATGGCTTGTGTGATGGTTTGTCGGACTTCGTCGTTGGTGATGTGTTGGGTATAGGAAATGCCCAGAAGTCTTCTGTAGCACCTCATCTCCATGCTTTGTATTCTTCGTTGTAGATCTGCTGTGAGGGTCCATGCTTCGCAAGCATATAGGAAGATGGAGATGACGAGGGAGCGCAGCAGTCTTACTTTGGAATGTAGACTGATGGTCCTGTCTTTCCAAATGGGCTTCAACCTTGTCAGGGCAGCAGTTGTTTGTGCGATCCTGGAGATGACTTCCTGTCGGGACCCATTGTCTGATACAATGGCTCCTAAATATTTGAAGCTATTCACTATGTTGAGGGATTGGCCTTGGACTTTGGTGTCCGTGTTGATGCCATTGGTGTTGTTGGTCATCATTTTGGTCTTCTCTGCACTTATTTCCATTCCATATGCTCTGGAGGTGGTGTCAAGCCTCTGTACCAGCTGTTCAAGTTCTTGTTCCTCTCCAGGCAATCCATCAATGTCATCCGCAAAACGAAGATTGGAGATTGCTCTACCCCCTATGCTGACTTGTGCCTTCGTGATCTGCAAGAGCATCTGACATGATGCGCTCTAGGAAGATGTTGAAGAGTGTTGGAGAGAGTAGGCATCCTTGACGCACACCGATTGTTGTTCTGAACCAGTTCCCGATGGCGCTGTTATGAAATACTGCACTGGTAGCTTTGTCATACAGGCTTTTGATGACTTCAATAATTTTAGGGCTGATGTTGTACACTTTCATTGTTGCCCATAGAGCTGCATGCCAGACTCGGTCAAACGCCTTCTTGAAGTCTATAAACACATGTGATAGTAAGGATGGTAAAATATAGATCATTTGTGTTTTTACCAGCAGGATCACACCCGCTCAATTCCTATGTGAGCAGCACTGTTCACTGCCTCCGCATTTTGCTTGCTGCAGGCTATTTATAGCTTGCCTGCACCCCTTCTTCCAGTGAAAGGAAGCATCGGCGAAACTATAGCTAGCCTGGCTGACCTAACCTCAAAATCTGAAAAGCTTTGGTTGAGTCGCTGTGGGAGGGGTATGATGAGAAGAAGGATGACCACATATAGATTACTTGTGGGTGGTTGTTTTCTTCTCTCCAAGCTTCACAGTGATTTACAAGGCATTTTAAACGACTAATCTTTATGCTGAAAGTGTCATTTTTGAGTGAAAATTTCCTCCTTTTACTTTCTTTACCCCTATAAATGGATTAAATACATCAATAAATGGTTAAATGAATAAATCATTCAATAAATAAAAAATGTCGCGCGTGAATTTTACAGTACAACTGCATCAGTCGACTGGGTGCTGCCCCGTATCGTACAATCACCGTCACAGATGCCATGAGTGACCTGCCCCCCATCAAAAACGGGGCCAGAGCTGAGGAGATTCCATACAAGAACGACGCGCAGACGCACTTCCAGAGGCTGGTAAGTTTAGCTGTGATGGAGGTGTTGTTTGTCGTTGATCTCATAGTATGGCTGGGAGAGTAAGTCCTTTTGGTATTTTCGTTTAATGTTTCATGTTTGAAAACCTTGTACAGTATACTTTTGTATTAATAATAATAATACTGGATGCTATATACGCCCCTTTCCCCAAATCAATCAGGCTCAAAGCGTGGCGATCTGTACCAACATACACGCTCACCTGTCTCATTCACCCTCACACACACACAACAAATACACTTCAGGCCTGGGAATCGTACGCCTTTCGTCGTATTTACGACTAAATGATTTTGCCAGTACGACGAAATGATTTTCAGTACGACGAAGTCAAAAAAGAAAGAAAAAAAATTATCCCCAAATGGTTTCAATTCTTACTCGGCTCGTTCCCCAAAGCACGCGCGCAAGCTAACAACTTCCTGTTGCACATATTTGGATCAGCGAGTTGCAGAAATGGCTTGTCACAGAACCGATATTGTTGATCGTGGCGAAAACTTTAGTGACCAAGGAACGCACTACAAGTGGGATTGGGTTGATCGTGACTTTGTTTTTGAATTGGGGAAACGGAAGCCTGATAGTGAGAAAAGAGTAAAACAACCACATTGACTCTGCCTTGCTATACAACATGGCAAAGGCAGCAGAAAAAAAACAAAACCAGAAAGGAAGAAAACAGCAACAAAAAAGACAAAGCCAATACAGCTCTAGGGGCTACTCCAACACCTGCACCTTGAAAAGCAGCAGAAAAGAAGAAGCTGCTTGACAGTGCCAAAGAAGCCAAAGCCAACCACTCAGTTTCCAGTGTACGAGATGATTGTGTGGAACTGGAAGGTGACATGTCAAAACCCCCTGCCAAGAAGCAGAAGAAGATTGAGAGTTTTTTTATTAAGTGAAATGACAAGATAGGAAACATTTCCCTTTGCAGAAAATACAAAATCTGCTGTGAAATCTCGCTAAGGTCAAATATAATACTGCACTGCATGAGTGTGGGTGTGTGTTTGTGTGTGTAATTAGAATCAGAACTTTCTCTTGTTTTCAAACCAAAGGAAATGTTACTTTCAGCTGTCAGGACAGCCTCCGAAGTGACTTAGAAAGGGAAAAAACGCTTATTTTCGGCGGGGGGCTACGCCCCCATGGCACCCCCTCCCCCACAATGGCGCTGCCCCTTGACCACGCTGGGGCCTACGGCGGCCCTTGGACCCCGGCCGCAAAGTCAGTACTCCCGAACCACTTTTCACCATTCCCAGGCCTGACACTTCCATCACTCAAACAGGTAGTGTAAAGGCAAGGAGATCGCTATTGGAAGACGGGAAAAAAAATCAAACTTTTATTTTTGAAAATTGTGTATTGACTGCATCCAGTATCATTATTGAAGGAGGGAGGAAACAGGAGTGCCCGGAGAAAACCCTCGGTGACCTCAATAGTCTCTTATCTAAGTCACATATGTTCGCCCCTTGCGGGAATCGAACCCGCGACCTTCAGCATAGGAAACGGGCGACTTATCCACTGCGCCACGAGGTCACCACTTGTGACTGTATTTTGGTAGCCATTGCTGGTGTTTGCATGCTTGTACTGTGCTTACAAGTTTGTGTGCGTTTGTTTTACCTCGATTCTGAGATATTCTTTGCATTTTAGTTTGGCAGTAACATTATTTGACTTGGTTTGACTTGACTTCGCCGCTTTCAGGCTTCCGCCTACACACAGCCTACGCTTGATAGATCTCTGACACTCAGCTAGCATCCAGGTGGCCTGTTTAGTACAAACTGACCGCAGTGCCAATCAACAACTTGATGTAGCTCTGCATCTGTCTTGGAATAGCTTTGCAATTAGAGTTAGGGGCTTGTGTTTCGGAGCATTTGGAAACATTTTGAAAAGTTTGGGGAAAATGGATTTCATTTTCCAGGTCCGGGAAAGTCTGTGAAAAATGAATACTGTGTGTATAGTTTGTGAAAGTTTGGGAATTTTGAATGATTGCTACAGTTTACACGGAATCCACATTTTACATCACTCGCAGCCATTTTAATCAGTGCAGATGAATAGACTGAACTTCATGCCTGTATATAAGTGTAATATACATTGTTATTAGAAATGATTCCTGCCTTAGTGTGTACCTTTTTGGCCATGGTAAAGGTTTTGGAAAAAAGGTAAAAATGGTCTTGAAAGTTTGTGGAAAGTGTGCGAGTTTTGTGAAGACTTGGCTATGAACCCTGGTTCCAGAGTTTGTGGGTGTTGCTATTAAGAAGCGCACGATATATGTGATTTTGTTTTGCAAAGCCTGCAATGACAGCATGCATTTACCTTTTATTTGATTTTGTATTGTTGCTAGAAAAAGCTTTGTATAATGTTGATAATTTTTGTCGGTCGATATTTTTGAGAATTTTCTGGGATTATTTGTTTCTTTGATTGAAGCTTCTAAGCTCTAAGCTTCTTTTGATTGAAGCTTCTAAACCTTAGGATAAAACCTGGTCGAATCTAAACATTATATGACGTAAGGTAGTGCATAGTTCCATTGACGAGTTTTATTTTGATTGGGTGTTAGTGCATCATGCTGGAATGTTCCAACTTTTTCTCAATCGCACAGAGGCTATATAAGTAATGCACTGTCTGCTTGTGATGATGATTTCTGTAGTGATTTCGGAAAGCGATCTTGTATGAAGTTGTTGATGTAATTGTATGCTAAATAAAGTTGGACAACTTTATACGACAACTCCCGCCTTGTTGCTGAGTGAACAGGCTGCGTGGATAAACGAATTCGAGTTACACATATGTGATGTTATTGTTTATGTTTTTGCATGTGTGTCCTTCAATCACGCTCACTGCAGACTCGGAGAAGTAGTTCAACTTCAGAGTTATATTGAGTATTCGTTTTACAGGAAGTATAGCACGACCGAGGAGAGGGGAGAACAGTCTCAATAGACATAGTAATATAACAGTATCCGCTATGTCTCAGAGGTACTGGGTTCCTGATGTTTCACAGGTACCATGGATATCATTACATCCCTTTTCTTTAGAGTTAGACAAATAAAAATAACACAAATATAAATTAACTTTAACCAATAACTTAAAAACTTTTTAACCTCGCATTAACACTAAAATGAACATAATCAGTTCCAACAAATTATTTACCACTTATTAATGATGAAACAAAACAATCATTACTGAGCACTACCTTTCCAAGAAAACCAAAGCCATTTGCATCTTATACATAAACAATTATAAAAATAACTTTCATAATCATAATGCTAATTGCAATAATTTAAACAATCAGTTGCTATGGAATAAAGAAAACTGTTCATTAAGACTTTTATCCTTGTACATATCCTTGCCTCTGTATTGCTTGTCTCTGCTATATCTGTCTTTATAATATTGAATATATAAAACATATGAAATAAATCAAACACTCAAAGCATGTTTGTCATGTCATCAAATTGTCTAATCATATGCTTTCAATGAGTCTTTCTGGCTTCTTGATTATTCTCTGGTGCCTCTGATGTGGACTCGGTGTTGGTGCTTCAATCATTGGCTGAAAGTCTGGAGGTTTTGCTGCTGGTTGGATGTGATCATCATTCTGCTCAGGTGTTGTGGAGATTAGATATGGTGTTCTGGTCTCGATGATTTCATGTTTGTCACAAAATCTTACACGTCGTTCTGTTGGCTTCCGCAGGTTCATCAGATGTCTTCTGTTTCTGCGATAGGTTGCTCCATTGGGTGTTTGGACAACGTATGATCTTGGCGTGTTGCTGGGTTGTACGACTGTTGCTGGTGTCCATTTTCCTCCTTCTTCTTTTTGCATCATGACAGGTTGATCTTTTGACAATTGTGGGAGATTGCATGTCCCTGTTCTGTCATGGTACATCTTCTGCTGCCGTTGACGCTTTTCTAGCTGCTTTCTGACTTCTTTCTTCTTGGACAGGGTGTTGGGAATAACAGAGGGAAGGTTTGTTTTGAGTTTGCGGGAGTATAGGAGTTCAGCTGGAGATGGGAGGTTGTGGTCGATGGGAGTAGATCTGAAAGCAAGAAGTGCTAGGTTGATGTCAGAGTGACACTCTTTTGCTTTGGTCATAATGTTCTTGACTGTCTGTACGGTTCTCTCAGCTAATCCGTTCGATCTTGGGTATCTTGGTGAACTTGTAATATGCTGGAATCCCCATTCTTTCCTGAATCTCTGAAACTCAGTGCTGATGTATGGTTTACCGTTGTCACTGACAAGTTTTTCTGGGACCCCCTGCTCACCGAAGATTTGACTGAGGGCAGAGATGATGCTTGTACTTGTTGTTTGGCCTGCTGTTGTTGTGCGGCGTACAAACGGCATTTTTGAATAGTAGTCGCAAACAACAATGTAGTCGCTACCATCCAATGTCATTATGTCAGTGCCTACTGTATGCCAAGGTCGTTCTGGAATCTCATACTGCAACAGTTCTTCATGGGGTTGATTTTTTTGGTGTTTCAAGCATGTTTCGCAAGTTTTTACGAAGATTTCAATGTCGTGACTTAGACCATGCCAGTATACGCATGTTTGGGCTCTCAAACGACATTTCTCTATTTCTTGGTGACCAGAATGAATTGTATGTAGAATGTACTGTTTCATAGACTCTGGAATCATGACTCTATCTCCTTTGAGAACAATATCATCCTCAACGTGAGTTCTTCCTTGAGCGACCAGTACTGTCTGAGGTTCTTAGGTAAGTCTTTTGGTTTCTCTGGCCATCCTTTGATGATTGTATTTTTGAGTGCTGTCATGTGCGGATCTCTGCGCGTCTCATCTTTCAGCTGCTGTAGTCGATCTGCTGAGAACTGGACGGCGAAGACTGACTTCTCAATGTCGATCTCAGGTCCTGTGGTAGGATAGAGTCTGGACAGCATGTCTGCTAAGACCACTTCTTTGCCTGGGCGGTAGACAATGTTCATGTCGTACTTCTGCAGGCGAAGCATCATTCTTTGGAGTCTGGGAGGTGTGCTCGCTAGGCTCTTCTTCTGAATCTGCTCTAAGGGTTTGTGGTCTGATTGCACAGTGAAGTGCTTCCCGAACACGTAGGTGTTGAAACGTTCACATCCAAACACGACTGCGAGTAGCTCGCGTTCGATGTTCGCATACCGTTTTTCAGTCTCTGTGAGCGCTTTGCTGGCAAATGCAATCGGCTTGTCGTCCTGGATCAGGGTTGCTCCTAATCCTTGCTGTGATGCATCGACTTGGATTATAGCTGGTTTGGTGATGTCAAAATACATCAGCGCTGTGTCTTCACAAATCATATCCTTGACCTTCTGAAAAGCGTTCTGGTGGGAGCTGTTCCAGTCCCATTGCACGTCTTTCTTGGTGAGAGCTCTCAAAGCTGCCGTGTGATCTGCCAGCCTTGGGATAAAGGAAGACATATACTGCACCATGCCAAGGAACTGTTGTAGTTCGGTGAGGTTCTTAGGTGATGGTAGGTTCTTGATCTCTGTTGTCTTCTCAGGGTCCGGGTGTACACCATCCGCGTCGTAGGTCATGCCGAAGAACTTGACTTGTTTGCGCTTGATGTAGCATTTGTCCTCGTTGAAGACTAGACCCATCTTTTTCGCCACTTCCATCAGGTGATGGAGATTGCGATCATGCTCTTCCTCGTCTTTGCCATATACAACGACGTCATCTGTGATGCCAAGGGTTCCCGGACACTGGCTGAGGATCTGGTCCATATGGGTTTGGAATATGTCCTGGCTTACGTTCAAACCAAAAGGTAGTCGAGTGAAACTAAATCTTCCGCAATGGCTGTTGAACGTAGTAAGACGACTGGATTCTTTGTTGAGCTTGACTGACCAGTAGCCATGTCGGGCATCCAATTTGCTGAAAAGTTTGGCTCCGCTGAATCGATTTGTGATCTCTTCAAGTGTTGGCATTTTGTGATGCGTTCTTTTGATGCTTTTGTTGAGGTCCTTGGGATCAAGGCATATCCGTAGACCACCATTGGACTTTCTGCTAAAGGCCAATGAGTTCACCCAGTCGGTAGGTTCCTCGACAGGTACAATCACTCCACTCTTCTGCATCTTCTCGAGCTCCGCTTTGATTTCTGGTAGTAGTTGGATGGGGTACTTGCGTGGAGGTTGAATGACTGGTTGTGCGTCTTCTTTCAGAGTGATATGAAGATCTCCGTGGAACTCTCCAATGCCTCTAAATCTGTCAGGGTAGAGACGCTTGAGTTCTTTTGCATCCTGTATTGGGGTTGGGTCAGCTCTCACTGGTGTCGACTGAATCGGACAGTGAAGTGTGACTAGTTGAAGTCTTGTACTTCCTGGTAGGCCTAGGATGGCTGGTCCATCAGCGTCTGTGATGTAGAACTCTTCATTGTGCCACTTTGATGCTCCATATTTGCAGGGTAGAGTAACAGATCCGAACTGACTGATGACGCTGCCATTGTATGCAATTAGTCTGGTTCTTCTTTGTTGTGTAGATCCTGGTTTCGGGTAACCATATTCATCCAGCTGTTGTGGATATACGCGTCGAAATATTCTCAGTGGCATGATGTTACCTTGAGCCCCTGTGTCGACTTTCACCTTGAGTTTTGCTGGTTTGGTCTTGCTGAGCTTGATAGACAGATTGGCGAACACTTCTGTGCGCTCGTTGCTGCTGTCGACTGTCGAAAAGTTGATTGGTTCGAAGGTGATGCAATCATCATCGTAGTCTGTGTCGTTTTCGTCTTCGGTGTTGACGAAGTCGTGACGGCGATGAGGTGTACCTGAGCGTCTTCTCTGCCGGAAGCCTCCTTGTTGGTTTCTTCCCCCTCGTTGAGACGAGTTTGGAATGCCATGGCTGTTCGTCTTGCTACTGCGACAACACTTCTTTCAGTGGTTCATCTTGCCACATGCACCGCACTTCGTGTTGAACGCTGGGCATTTTCTTGGTGCGTGCTTGGTGCCACAGTTACCACAATCTTTGGTGTGCATGATTCTTGAGTTAACTGCATCAACTGTGATTGGTTTGTTCAGGCTGCTCATTTTCTCCATCTGGGTGACACTTGCTTCATGTGAGCGACAAAGATCATGTGCCTGTTTCAGCGTCAGTGTGTCGTCTTTCCGCAGGAGTTTTCTCTGCACTTCCATGTACTTGATACCAGCGATAATTTGCTCGATCAGTCTTTCATTTCTTGCTGCGTCAGAAGAAAATTTGCACTTGAGCACTTTGGTTTTGCACCGTGTGACAAAATCATCTACAGTTTCAGTAGCATTTTGACGAAACTGTTGAAGTTCAAAGCGATGTATCCTGAAGTTGTCTTGAGGTTCACTTTCAGCGAATTTGTCCCAAATGTTCTTTGGATCCTTGAGTTGTTCAGCTGATAGCCCCCAAGTGTTTGAAAGTCGCATACCTTCTGTTCCTGACCACAGAAAAATATGGCTGTACTGTCTACTCTCGTTTGCTCTGCAGTGAATTTGTATTCACACATCTGCTTGAATTCTGCTAACGCTGTAGCCCTGTCTGGATTCGACCAATCCATGGATGGGTTTGGTAGACCGCCTGATATGGGACCGCGTTCTGCCATGATAAAACTTGCTTGACACGAAGAATGTACTAGAGGCTTGACACGTGGAATGTGCTGCTGCCTTAAACTACGCTCTGACGATGTCAGGGGTTTGGAAGCACATATCCTACCGCTGCTACCATGTGATGTTATTGTTTATGTTTTTGCATGTGTGTCCTTCAATCACGCTCACTGCAGACTCGGAGAAGTAGTTCAACTTCAGAGTTATATTGAGTATACATTTTACAGGAAGTATAGCACGACAGAGGAGAGGGGAGAACAGTCTCAATAGACATAGTAATATAACAGTATCCGCTATGTCTCAGAGGTACTGGGTTCCTGATGTTTCACAGGTACCATGGATATCATTACAACATATATCAAAATTCAAGCATCGGGGCTGAATCCACTACTGAAAAATTACCGCGTAACAGTGGATTCCTATCTTATCGTATCTAATTATATCTAATCTCCTCTTTCCTTCTCTTTTCTTTTCTCTCATCGTTTCTTCTCTTGTGTCATCTTTTTGTCTCCAATCTCTTGTCTGTCAATCTATCTCTTTCTCCCTTATCTATCTATGTTTGCTTTATTTGTGTAAACATTGAACTGAAGGACACAAGGTTGGAAAACACTGTTTACAGTTTTATTGACTTTGGATTTTTGGATATTTAAAAAATCTCACTGTTTCTGTTAATTTTTCAAATGTATGTGTGTGTGACTAGATTCGTGGCAAGCAATTGCAACCATTGCTGCGGGATCACATCTGCAAGGAGATGAGCCCTCTGGTGGCGGCACGCATGAGTTACATCCCTTTGGCACCTGGGTCGGACTGGCGTGATCTTCCCAACACTGTCGCTCGCTTGTCTGACGGCACCAAGACACAGAAATTGTACGTTGTTATTTTTATTTGTTACATTTGGGGCAATTGTTGTATGTGTATATATATATATATACTAGTGGTTTTGTACCCTGGCAAGCCAGGGTACACAGGTTGCTGATTAAAATGTAGACAGAGAGACAACTGTTGTCTGCGAGTTTCATTTGGACGATGATACCCTCCCCATACCCCCCCCCCCCCCCCCCCCCCCCCCTGATATCTCCCCGTCCCCCGCCCCCCATGATGCCTCATCATACCCCCTTGATACCTCCCCGAACTTACTTGATACCTCCCCATACCCCCTTGATACCTTCCGTACCCCCCTTGTAACCTACCTGTACCCTCCTTGAAACTTCCCCGTTGATCGTTTCGCAGGTATGGATGAAAGGAATCGACGTTCGTTTCGTTTCGTTAGGTAGATTACCGTCCCCGGACACAGAAGCGTATAGGGGACTTAGGAATCGACCATCACCATACCCCCTTATATATACCCGTATCCCCGTTATGTATACCCATGCCCCTTTAAACCTACCCGTAGCCCCCTTTTACTTACACGTACCACCTCTTCCCGATCCTTGTTACTACTACTACTACTACTACTACTACTACTAATACTAATACTAATATTGAATATAGAATAATACAAATAGAAATCATAAAAAACACCAAGGTTTTAAAAGAAAATTTGATATCAGATATAATAATAATAATAATAATAATAATAATAAAAATTATTATAATTATTAGTTTATAAATAATAATAATAATAATAAAGGTAAAAAGTCTAAATTAAAAAGAAAAATATCCATAATGTAGTGTAAAAAAAAAAAATATGGCCCGCGTGAGATTTGAACTCGGGTCGCCCTGCACAGTAGGCGGACGCTTTACTAAGTAAGCTATCAACGCTTCGTTGAAAGTCCATCAATTTTTTGGTCTATATGGGAAAACATGCTGAAACCTCAATTTGATTTTTAATCGAAGCGCGCGGAATGAGGCTATTGCAGTTTGTGGACATTTTGTTTATTTATTTATCTCAGAAACGGTTAAACGTTCGGTAAGGAAATGTCGTCTATAATGATTTCGCTAGTTTTGAGCACACAGCAGTCCGATTCGCAGCGGCCAGCACCTGCCCAGATCAGCGTCCATACCGGACAAACTTTATAGTAGAGGCGAAGAAGGACTTCCGGCTAAGCAATTTATATATATATAGATATATATATGTTTAATGCTTTCAGTAGACAAACTCACATCTTGGGGACCCAGCAGAATTTTGTTTCTTCCGAGATACCAACAGATATGCTCAAAATTGTATGCATCCTGATAAATGGTTATCTAAAATAGTTTGACCTTCCTTTTTAAAAAAAAATTTTTTTTAACTAATTTTACAACCCAGCTTTATGGGATGATAATCTTGGGTGCATATTTGTTAAGATTTTTAACGACTATAGTACCGTGTAAAAAAATAACATTGTTTTATTTTTATCTCCATTTATTTTTAAAGTATTGTCTTCTTTATTTGTTTGTGTGTCAAGAGTCCTGCTAGCATTTTGTGGTAGCATTTTTCTGCGCGGGTCAGTCAGGAAAATTTTACCCTTTGGAACAATTTGCGTCCACCATCAAAAGATTGTACATGAGAAATTTCATAAAATATGTTGCTAGATGAGAGACCAATGTGATGTCATTGAAAACGCATTGGTAATAACTGCTTTTTTTTGTGGTCATTTTAAAAATGTCTCCAGTTAACTCTTATCGTCCTATAACGCGGTAAAGCGCGCCTCGTTAACTAGTGCACCTTTTAGTCATGAAATCACAGGAAATAGGAACTCTCAAGTGCGTGAGAGAAGGTTTAGTCTTCCGTGTTTTCCGCTATCGTTTTCGCAAGTTTGACGTGGTTTTGTGTACTTTTTTAACGATTTTGTTCGAGGTTTGAGTTTGCGAAATTTTTTGCCATGATGGCAGGGGATAGCTCCGACAGTAATAGTGAGTTTGGTAACTTTATCTTTAAGCTTATTGCTGAAAGAGCACAAGGACTTGGTGTAGACGACCAGAGTGAGTTTTCTTGTCTGTGTTGACTGTCTGTGCACACATTCACATGCAATCCACTCTGTCTTGTTGTTGTTTTATTAACATAGTCCATAACACACCTGTAATTATGAATTAATTACAAGATTCCAACAGGTAAAAATAGTACTAAAGTCAAAATGGTTCTTTGGGTACATAGAATAACCATTTTGTAAACATATCCTAAAATATGAAGTCAATGTGACAATAAATAAATTTTTTGCATTTTTTTCAAATTCATAACCCAATTTTATTGCAATACACTTGAAATCCTTACATGATATAGGCGCAAATGTACAGAAAACCTTATAGGATGCTAAGAGTTAATTATTGTTACAAGATAAATTAATTAATTGGTGTTGCAGAATCTACTCACACCATGACAAGCGCAATGGACGCAGCAGCAATGGCAACCTGCGCGGCGTGTGTAGCTGCGCTACCGGCGACCCTTGTGACCCCACTGATCGGCAGTTCAACACCCTCATCCCCTGGTGTCTGCCCCATACCGGCAACCGTCACAACCACTGGGCTGGTTTGTACGGTCGCCTGCAGTGGGACGGGTTCTTTTCTACCACGGTCACTAACCCTGAGCCCATGGGCAAGCAGGTAACCATTGGTCTGGGTCTTTAATAAGCAGACTCTTTTTTCTTTCCTCCTTCTTGGTTCTGTTCCTGGTACTGCCTTTTTAACTCTTAGTCTCATGAAGCGCGGTAAAGCGCGCCTAGTTACCGTCTACTTTAGCACCTCTCTCCCGCTTAACGGAAACCAGTTCCAATTGCGCATGCGCATTAGCCGATTCTAAAAGCAGTGTACTTCCTTCCTGTCAACTGCAGTTGTGTCAACAACACGTTTTAATCGAAGTTTTTGTTTAGTTTTTGGTCGCGTTTTCGAGAGCGGGATACTCTAAAAATGGCAGAATCTGATTCCGACAATGAGTCTACATGATATGAGCAGTTGTGGCAGCAATTAGTAGATGAAAGGGCTGATCAGTTAGGGAATGAAAATCAGAGTGATTTGTCAGTGTCTAGCGTGCACACTAGCGATCTTTCCGACTACAGATCGGACCTTTCATCATCCGAAGAATTGGTTGTGAAATTACCTATATTCACAGGTAAAATAGCAGGTAACACAGACGGATGACACTGACAGAACTAAAGCTTACTCAATACTTGCATAGTTACCAATTATCTACACACTGACTAAGTCCCATGAAGCTCTGACCAACCGTTCAGTAGATATAGAATTTTAAACACATGCACCTATTTTTGGCTTTTTTTTTGGTCAAATCCTTACATGAAGGAGAAGATCAACGTGCTGTTTTGCTATATGAGATTAAGAGTTAAGCTGTTCACATGCCCACCGGAGAGCTTTCACCACTATGATTTGAATTGTTGGCTATTTCCATAATTATAGCATTTAATGTAAAAGTGTGAAAACTTGAGGTCAGGCACAGACTTGTTCTCGTGTTTGTGGTAGCAGTACACATTAACCTTGATCCGTCTTCTTCGCATGGGGACTACTACCATGACCTATCAAAAACTATAACAAACTTTAAAAGTATTTTGATGAGATTTTTATAAATGTATTTTTATTCATAAGATAAGACTCCTCGTTAATTATCTCTGTAATTTTTTGAAAGAGATGATTAAAAATTGTATAATCTTCTGAGTAAATCTGAACACAATGAATGTTTTAATTTTCAGGGTCGAGTTTTGCACCCAGAACAACACCGAGTGGTCAGTGTTCGAGAGTGTGCACGTTCCCAGGGCTTCCCCGACACCTATCGCTTCTTTGGAAACATCTTGGACAAACACAGACAGGTAAGCCACAGACTTGGGGCTTTATTTATTTATCATGTTTACAACTAGAGAGGAGGTGCCAACTCATACAATTTTTCTGTATTAATTGCAGAGCTGTTCACTCCTCCGGTTTGACCGGATTTTCTCCGTTTTGACTGTAAAAATCCGCTTATCCGTTTTGAAAACAGAAACTCCGGTTTCAAACGCGAGCGATGAAAACAAAAAGTAGTTTTTTCGGTAGTAAGACGCTCTTTCTTCCGTTTCGTAAGTTTTCCGTAATAAGACAAAAACTGGAATTTCCTGTACAAGTTTCGATTTCCGGCTCTCGCACTTTCTTTCGTGTGTGATCGAACATTTGTGCATGTTTTCGAAGTGACTAGTCTGTTCGCGATGCCGAAAATAAAAAATGCAGAAGATGGTGGACAAACACCACCCAAAAAGAAGATGCTTTACACGCAGAAGTGGAATGCTTCTTATTCAGAACTGCATAAGTGCTTAACGAGCTCCGAAAGGTCTGAAAACTATGCTTACTGCAAAATTTGCAAACTTGACTTCAGCGTTGCGGACGGCGGTAGAAATGCCATTGAAAGGCACGTGAACTGTGGTAGACACAAGCAGTTGCAACAAGAGCAGGCTAACCAACGCACAATAAGCTCGTTTATTGCTAAAGCAATAAATAAGTGAATGCTTTTTCAAATTTACTTTGTAATGTGTTTTTGTAGTAAATTTAACTGTCTTTTTGTTTTCTTTTTTCTCAATCTCTCAAAAAATGTATTCCAGTACTGTACTCCTGACAGATGAAACTCCTGACAGACAGTCTGCTTACTCCTGACTGGCATTGGTAGGGGTGAACAGGTCTGTAATTGACGATACAATAAATAAGGTACGGAATTACAAGATTTCAAAAATCACTCCCGTTCTTTTCCTTTTCGTTGGATTAAAACAAAAAAAAAACAAATTCTTATGCCGATCGCAACAATACTGCGCAACTATCCAGAGAACCGAAGGTTGGGAACCACTCCGAACTTGCCAGGGTTGAGGTCGTCCATGTGATTTGCTTAGCCAATCGTGAATTTTGTTGCAAGTATTCGCACTTCCGTTTGACTATGGGCCAATGGTTAGGGTCAGTCTTTTTGTTGCTTCCACGATATCAAAATGGGAGGAAGAGGACGACCCAGAAAACAAAAAAGATAATGCAGATTCTGCCCTGAAGCTGGAGAATCTTTTTTTTTTAACGAGTCATTCCGAAGAACACTACGGCGTTTTCCTGTATGGTTCCGTCAAAGATTAGTGCAAGCCATGCAAGATGCACGTCGTGTGAATCTTGACGCCATCTCACATGGTGGATACAATGATATTGTGAGGCATAAAAACACAGAAGCACATTCGTGCTGGTTTGGCACTGGCTAAAACTCCAAAGATTAATAATATACTCGTGCAAAGTTCTAAGGCAGACACTGACCTTGCTGTGATTTGTGCAGAAACATTGTTTGCACATTTTTCAGCAGGCTTTCTTCATGATGTTTGAGTATTAAGTTAAGGACTAATTAACTTCTTAATCGTCTGTTTACTTGCAAGTTACACAAATGTGTGTTTTGTGGAGAAATGTGGACATAGATTATAGTATCAAATATTGGGTATCTATTATATTCTTTTTTTGTTGTTGATCATTGAATATATTTTGTGTTAGTGAACAAAACACCCGTGTTTTATTTATTTATTATTTTTTATTACTGTGATTTATTCAATGAAAGGGCTGTGGTTAATGCGCTTGAAAGTTTTGTTAAACTCTTTTGATTTTTCAAACTAATAGTACTGAAAAGTCGTTTTAGTGGTTGGCACCTCTGCTAGTGATGCGCTACAGCTGACCACAGGCACATGCACAATCAGGCTAACACATAAATTGCACTCTCTCAATCACTTGCCAGCTGGCAGACTGCCAAAAGTTGCAGAGATGAGAACTTATACAAACAACGACGAACAACACAATAAAACATTGGAAAAGGTGTTGACAGCCCAATAAAAACGATGGAAAAGAAGTTGACAAACTAAATCACAATTTATTGATTCAAACCAACTCACACACGCATAAACAAAATAAAGAGGTATATAATCGTAAAATAAGTCATTAACATCAGCGACACACTTTGAATTCAGAATAACTGTCAACAGCAGAACAGAATGTAAATGTTGTTGATGATCCAGGGGGAGGGAGGGGAATGAAGGAGGAATAGTGTTACAGGGATGCGTACGGCCCTGTGTTACGTTGAAACGCCAATGGTAGTATGTCTGAAACGCGCACGATAGATCTAATCGTTTCGTTTTGCAAAGTATTCAATAATGGAGTTTATTTACCTTTGATTTGAGTTTGCATTGTTGTTAGGAGAGGTTTTGTATAACGTTGATAATTTCCGTTGGTCGATATTATTGGAGAATTCTCTAGATTTCAGTGTTTACTATCGATGGAAGCTTCCCGATGGATATCGAAGTATGAGAGCATTCCCGGAGGCAGAAGAAATATGTATGACGTAAGTCAGCGATGACGATCTTTAATTCTGATTGGTTGTAATGCGTCATTTCTAGAACGTCCTGTCGTCACCTCGAATAAAAGAAAAAATTATAAAATGGATGCCCTGTGTGTGGGTAGGGGATAGTTGTTGATAGTGAGTTGGAAAGTAAAAAGTTGAGAGTGAAAAGGCGATTGTATGCAGTTGTTGATGTGTGCTGAATAAAAGTGGAAAACTTCATACGTCGACTTTGTGACTTGTATGCTGATTGAGCGGGTTGCGTGGATAAACGAATCAGAGTTACACCTTATCAGGACTTCAGCATCGGGGCTGAATCAAATACTGATAAAGAAAAACACCATCATCAAACTGAGTGTAACACCCTGACACAGGTGTCCACAATGGCAGCTGTCAGTCGTTGCTTCAGGTGCTTGTCATAACACCTTGCTATAAGAAACTGAAATCCCCGATGCCCAGAGAAGCGACACTTGGAGCTGGTGGCGATCGCTGACTGGTAGTATCACCCCTTCTATCGTGACGTAACTGTGGAAACCCACGGTCCAGGTCGTACCATAGCTTGGAACGAAGAATAGACGTCTCCGGTTGAAGTAAAAAGAACTGAAGAGGGGTGATTACCCCTCCCACGTTGTAGCACGGGTTCATGGCACAACCCAAAGTAACAGTAAGCCTGTAACAGCAATATGTCACACAGTGTCCTGGCTACCAGTTTTCCACCCTCGCCTCCCCCTACACTCATCCCGGCTTTCACCACAAGAACCTTCGCCCCTGCTCCCTCTTATCATTCATTTAGTGACGACGACCCCTACGAATCAGACTTATATTCTCGTTTACCCGTTACCCAAAACAATTATTAACATAATTTTGAACAATTTTATCACAACGCCCTGACCTTCACATTCGAATAAGTATAACAAAGTCAATAAATACAAGCCATGCCCCTTTCCATCCTCACTATCATGCACTCTCCTCACGAATGCGCGCACTGGTCAGGGCAGATAATCTAGTGTCATTTACCCATAGCCAGCTCATGCAATGGAGACAGGCTGTGGTTGGCTATACAACGTTGAAACATAGATAATCCACATCTAAATTTTAGATAGCAGTAAATACAGACACAGTTATTTCTAGAGTCCATTCAACATTGACGTACCCCTAGGTCGGTGACAATGGCACTGTCAGGAACTGCTTCTACATCCTCCGTACTCAACTGGGCTCACAGTGGCTTTATCGTTGTGGGACTTCTGGAGATGAGTAAACCTGTAAATACTATATCGGCAATTGTGAAGAAATGACTATTCAGGCACACCCTAACCCTTTCTTCTTCTACTACCATCTTGCCACAGAAATAAACCCTCTTCACGGCTTAATACTTTATCTACTTTCACAGAGTAACTTTGCACAAAAATTGCACCTTCGGGCTAGTTGCTTCTCTACGTCTGTTCTGTCCCTGCCTTTCTGTCTAGGACACTTCTTGCCACCAGCGAGTTCACAGTCCCAGCTAGCTTTACTAAATAAAGCACGTGAAAAGCGAGAACTGACACACACACACACACACTCGTAACTCCTAATTACCCTCTCTCTTTCTCCCAACCATCCAGTCTACACCCCGAAACTTATCCTAATACATCCACATGCATTATGCCTGTGCTTTATTTTATCGCTCCGCTACACGTAGGTAAGCAGGAGGGCTGAAAACTAGGTCAAAAGATCATGATGAACGTTTTGATTGTGGCTGCTCAGCCCATGAAGAAGTCCTACAGGAGCAGCATCGTTAGAGACGTGAACATATTTGGTTTCTTAGATTGGACAAGAAGGGTAATCCCAGGGTTGTGCTCTTGTTGCCTTGGTGTCGGATGATGCACCTCAGGCAGTAGTAAGTGGGCACCGCCAGTTAAAAGATCCTCTACCGGCCAGCGCCTTGAGCTGAAAAAGCACTATTATATAAATGATAAAATAAATAATCATAATAACACAGCTATCACACACTTTTTTGTTGTTCAACTCTAAGCGCTGCGATATGAAGAGATCACCATTTCAGAAGGCGGAAGAGAAATCAAATTTTATTTTTAAAATTTCGATTGACTGCATCCAATACCATTATTAAAGGGAGGGAGGAACCAGAGTACCCAGAGAAAACCCTCTGTGTCCTGAAAAGTCTTGTACCTAAGTCACGAAAGTTCGTCCACGTTGGATCTGAACTTTCAGCATAAAAAAACTTGCGCCTTATTCACTGGCCACCCCACAAAATAAATAAACAGTTATTAAATCGTAGGAGTTTACAAAGCTTTTATTGTTCCTATACAGGTGGGCAACGCAGTACCCCCTCCTCTTGCCAAGTGCATCGGACTGGAGATCCGCCACAGCCTGGAATGGTCCGCTACACACCAGAAAGATATTGATAGCAGCACAGCCAAGGCATCGCCTCGGATGAAAGAAAACCTCGAAGCGAAGGAAGAAACTGGAATGGGAGAAGGCAGAAAGAAGGAGGACGAGAAAGCAAGCAGCTTGACGAAGGTCACTAAGAAGGCAGAGGGAGGTGTGAAGGAGGGAGAGAAGACGGAGGATTATGAAATGCAGGAAGAGGATGCTGAGAAGCCGGGTTCTTCTGGTTCTAGTTAAACCACTATACAGCTTGGAAAATGAAAGAGAAAATGCATAGGTTAATTGATTGTGCCTAATAGTTTGTTTTTTTAATGGGTGTCTTCTATGCTGCAAGTTTTAATATCCTTTCATGAGGTTGCAAGGAATAATAATAATAGCAAATTATAGAACAATCCTGGATGTTATACACAGGCCATGTCCTCCATTGAGGACCAAATCCCTTGTGATCTAGGAAGATCACTATTATCTGACAAGAAAATCAACGTTATTTTGAAATTTAGATGGCGAATTTAGAATGTCTCCTATTTCATTAGTGAGGAAAATATTATTATTAATAGCAGGAATATAATTGATAATATTATATTTGAATTGATTATCCACTGACTTACTGACTCATGTCTTCTATTCTTGGATTCCATCTTTGCTACCTTAGCTAACCTCAATATTATGATGGATAGCAATAACTCGAGCAAAACCATCGTCATTGTTCTTTTTAAATGCTAAAGGATTTGTTTGTTTTTTTTAAAAAAAGGAAAACACATTTTTTTAAAAAGGAACAGCATTTGTGTACTATGACAGGACTATAGTGTAATGTAGATTACTGTGCTTAGTTTCATTATGCTGTTTAACAATGAAGCAACGTTTTAGTGATTCCCATCTAGATTTTTTTTCTGTGATACTGATCTATCTAGAAATACATTTCTGTGAAGTTGAAGCAAAATGTGGACTACAAAATCGTAGCTCAAAGATGTTTTAGAATCGATAGAATGGTGTATGATTGAATTGTGTTTGCTTTTGTAATGTCTGAATGGTGTTTTTAATTTTTAAGTACTTAGCTATTGGAATCAAGTTTTTAAAATATTTTAATAAAAGTTTATTTTTGTTTTACGAGTTCTATTTTCCATTGTGACTATAACGCTTATATTGTTTGCCTTATCAGATACACGTTTTATGAGCTAGCTTATAAGTTGAAAATGGTAGGTCAAAACACAACTGATTGTGTCTATTTCATTATAATTATTGTAAAATGTGTCTTATTTGTGTTTTGCTGTTTAATTTTGGGTAGTTGGGTTTGTTTCTGTATCTTTGGATATTGACCTTTGAAGGTTTTGAGTGGGAATTAGAGTGATACCGCTGAGTGATGTTAGGTTCTGTCGATTTTTAAAATCAGCTGGTATTCTTATTCTATGGAAATGTGTTCAAACATGAACCTTACGGTATTGTACAGAAAGAGGCAGTTAAAAATTCATCATGTATCATTTATATTCAAACCGGGTGAGAGTGCGCTGGTTTGCTTAAGAAATTAACTAACATTTGTGCTTTGACTTGAAGACGGAGATTTTTTACTTATAATTTGTACTACAATTGAGAATGACACGGGGTTTCTAAATATTTAGTTTTTCTTCTCGATATCGAGTAAGGAGATTTTATTCTTAATCAAAAGTGAATGCAACCGTTTATGCTTTTTTTGAATGGTATTTTTATCATGAGATTGAGAGTAAGATTTTTATTGTTTAACATTTTAATTGTAATGTAAATGTGTTCATTGAACTGCAAGATGTTTTTGTACATGCAAATGTTTTTAAAAAAAAAATTTTGATTATTTATTTATGTTACTGATGTGTTCATGAATTTATTACATTTTAAAATGCTCTGCACCATTTTTTTTCTCAGTTAAAAATAAGTAGTACTGGTCAGAATAATTTCGAATCCATTGTGTTTAATTACAAAAGAACATTTTATGTACTTTTAAAAACTAAACATGTTCTGTATAATATTTGCATGCTGTATTCTATGACTAACATATTGGCTTATATAATAAAATGTTCAACAAAAGAGCTTTGTATTAGTTTTAACTATATATAGATAGATAGATCCCCCCCGTTGGGATGCCGGGGGTTTCAGTATAAATAGTATCCCCACTTTCTGGAAATTTAGTGCTTTAAATTCCCACTGTCGCTGTCTTTCTCATTTGCTCTTTCTCATTCCTGCTCTGTTCTATCAATCTGCTATACTATCGTCTTCTTCGCTAGCCCTGTCTCCTAAGTCTTCTACCTTTTTTCTTGAAAACTCTTCCAGGACAAGACTCCTTGTTTGTGTATGAGGTCTGTTGGATCCTATCCTATCCTATCCTATCCTGTCCCATAACCCGAAGGTCGTAGGGGCACCACAGATGATCTTTTAACCAGCATACTCCATCTTTCTCTGTCCTCAGCAGCCCTCATGGCTTCGCTCAGTGTCAAACCAGTCCATTCTCGAATGTTGTCCTCCCCACCTCTTTTTCGGTCTCCCCCTTTTTCTACCTCCTTGCACTGTGCCTTGCAGAATGGTCTTTGCAAGGCCTAATGATCTGGTGACGTGGCCATACCATCGGAGTTTCCGTTTCTTCACCACTGTGAGCAGGTCATCGTGTTGTCCAATGGCTTGTGTGATGGTCTGTCGGACTTCGTCGTTGGTGATGTGTTGGGTATAGGAAATGCACAGAAGTCTTCTGTAGCACCTCATCTCCATGCTTTGTATTCTTCGTTGGAGATCTGCTGTGAGTGTCCATGCTTCGCAAGCATATAGGAAGATGGAGATGACCAGAGAGCGCAGCAGTCTTACTTTGGAATGTAGACTGATGGTTCTGTCTTTCCAAATGGGCTTCAACCTTGTCAGGGCAGCAGTTGTTTGTGCGATCCTGGAGAGGACTTCCTGTCGAGACCCATTGTCTGACACAATGGCTCCTAAATATTTGAAGCTGTGCACTGTGTTGAGGGATTGGCCTTGTACTTTGATGTCCGTGTTGATGCCATTGGTGTTGTTGGTCATCATTTTGGTCTTCTCTGCACTTATTTCCATTCCATAAGCTCTGGAGGTGGTGTCAAGCCTCTGTACAAGCTGTTCAAGTTCTTGTTCCTCTCCAGCCAATCCATCAATATCATCCGCAAAACGAAGATTGGAGATTGCTCTGCCCCCTATGCTGACTGTGCCTTCGTGATCTGCAAGAGCATCTGACATGATGCGCTCTAGGAAGATGTTGAAGAGTGTTGGAGAGAGTAGGCATCCTTGACGCACACCGATTGTTGTTCTGAACCAGTTCCCGATGACGCTGTTATGGAGGACTGCACTGGTAGCCTTGTCATACAGGCTTTTGATGACTTCTATAATTTTAGGGCTGATGTTGTACACTTTCATGGTTGCCCATAGAGCTGCATGCCAGACTCGGTCAAATGCCTTCTTGAAGTCTATGAACACATGATATAGATGTTGTTGGTGCTGTAGGTATTTCTACAGATTATTCTGAGGTTGAAAATCTGTTCAGTGGTACTTCGCCCTGCCATGAATCCTGCTTGTTCTTCAGCTATGATTTGTTCAGCTTGTGGTTTCAACCTGTTGAGTATTATTTTCAGGAGGACCTTGCTGGGATGGCTGATGAGGCTGATGGTGCGGTAATTTTCACACTCCTGAAGGTTACCTTTTTTGGGAAGAGTGATGACAAGCGACTGGGTCCATGGTGTAGGCCATTCCCCACTCTGCCAGATCTTGTTACAGATAATGGTGAGAGCATCAGTCATCGCTTCTCCTCCTGCTTGTAGCAGTTCCGCTGGTATGTTGTCCACTCCCGCTGACTTCCCTTTCTTCAGCAATTGCACTGCTGCTTCAACTTCTTCCCGGAGAATTGGGAGGATTTCTTCTTCTTCTCTGCTCTCGGGACATGCTAGAACTGATGGGTCTCCATTTGGTGTATGGTTGTAAAGGTCAGAGCAGTACTCTGTCCATCTGTCCAAGAACTTCTTGTTCTTCTGTAAGGCATATGCCAGACTTGCTTTGGATAGTGGAGATTTTGGGCTGTTTAACACTTGTCAGCCGCTTCACAGTCTGGTAGGCCTTCCTGCTGCTGTTCTTGTTCAGATTGTTCTCTATTTCCTGGCATTGATCTTCTATCCAGTTCTCCTTTGCTGTGCGCATGCCTTTTCGGATGTCATTGTTGATTTTTCGGTAGACATCAGCTCCCTGTGAGGTGTTCTTTTTCTTTTTTAACTCTCTTCGTTTATCACACAGATCCAAAAGTTCAGGTGTGATCCACGGCTTCTTCTTTGGTTGGTGCTTGCCAAGGATCTCAGTGGCGGCATCTGTTACAGCTGAGTTGAAGGTATTGGTCATGGTGTTGACATCTACTTCGCCTACCCCCAAAATAAGCAGTGGTGCAAATTTCCCTCCAATTGTGGCCTGAAATATTTTTGCCACCTCCGGGTCTTGCAGTTTGTCCAGGTCGAACTTGAGCCTAGTGCACTTTGCTGTATTTACTCTCTTCAAATGGAGCCGGAAAGACATCATCACGAGATCGTGGTCACTTCCAATGTCTGCTCCTGGAAAAGTGCGTGTCCTGCCAATGTTGATGCTTGATCTGAAGCGTTTCTTGACCATGATGTAGTCGATCTGGTTGTGATGTTCCCCGCCGGGACTGTGCCATGTCCATCGTCTGGATTTTTTGTGGAGACCAAGCGTGTTTGCCAGTACCAGATTGTTGTATCTGGCAAACTCCTGTTGGATCAGCTTGGGAATATTGGACGCTTTCTGCCAGGTGGTCACTAGGGCTTCCTATGATGTTATTATTTAGCAATGTAGGCATTTTATATGTATGTGTTTTATTGATAATTTATAATGATGTTTGTATTTTATTTTGTTTTTTGTAAACGGGGGTTCGATAAGTTGGGGTGAAGCCTCAGCCGTCCCCTGCGTGGGATGTCTTTATTGTAAAGTGACTGGCTGGTGGAGAGCTTTCGGTTTTACCACTAGGGTTGTTTCAGCAGATCTTTTATGTGGATCGGGGGTTGTCCGGTCATGATTTGGCTCGGAAGAGTCCGCTGGACCTAAAGCAATAATAATGTAATGTAATGTAATCTTCGCTAGACTAGTCACCTACCTTTTTTCTTGAAAACTCTTCCGGGACAAAACTCCTCATTTGTGTGTGAGGTCTGTTGGAACAGCTTGGGAATATTGGACGCTTTCTGCCAAATGGTCACTAGGGCTTCCTTTGATATTATTTGACAATGTAGAAATTTCATATGTATATGTTTTGTTGATATTTTATAATGATATTTGTATTCCATTGTTTTTGTAAACGGGGGTTCGATAAATTAGAGTATAGCCTCAGCGTCCCGTGCGTGGGATGTCTTTATTGTAAAGTGACCGGGTGGTGGAGTTCCTTCAGTGTTGCCGCAAGGGTTGTTTAGGCAGATCTTTTATGCGGATCAGAGGTGAGTCCTCTTTCAGCCAAGTTGTCTTGATTTTGTGGTCCCGATTTGGCTTTTGCAATCCGCTGGACCCTGTAAGCAATGAATATATATATATATATATAGGTTAACTGTTTTTCCTACGGTCATCTGGGGACACGATTTTGGATCTGGGGACATGAGACCGTCCTCAGATCCAAGGTGACTTCCGGAAATGGGTTTTGGGAACACAAAAAATGCTTTTTGGTTGAGAAAAGGGTTAGGGCAAGGGTTAGGGACACATCTACAACTAGAAAAGGGTTATGGTAAGGGTTAGCGATACATCCACAACTGACCGTTTTAGATAGGGTTATATAGCATGTTCTCGGAAACGAGGGTTTTCGGGTATATATAATAGAATAGAATGTGAATAAGGTGACAAAAAGTTTAATTGCTTCACCACATATAACACTCGATAAAGACAAGCTTATGCGTTGATTTGTGAGAGTGATACCACATGGTACTTTATTTATTGCAATGCGATGCGAGGAAACGGAACAGTGCACACATCAACATGGTAGGCCAACAACTGATCATACTATACAACGATGCATACAAAAACCAATAACCCCATTGTCAAATCAAACCGCAGCAAATCGGACTAAACCAACCTACTGATGGAAGTAAAACGTGCACACGATTCACATATAATGTGACATTCAAAATGTGGACTACACAATGTCAAAACCAGACCCTTCAACAAGGAATCAATTAAAATGTTAACTTTTTAAATATGAAAGGAAAAAATGAAATGTCCAAATGAAACGCTATAAATTGTGACGATAGTAAAATGTAAATAAATATGATAAGGTGTAACAATGTCAACATCTGGCAATCTGACCCCCTCCCCACATCACACACTGACCCAATTATAGCGCACAACTTTAATAAAGAAGAGAAACACAACAAAATGTAACCAAAATAAATGCTATTTCCAATACTGAGAAATTGATAGATTATACTCGTAGCAATTCTTTATGCACACATACGATGAAGTACTGGACTAATGTTTTTCCCCCCATCATATGGTACAAAAGTCGGCGATTAATTTGTAATTAATAAGATTAGTTTTTCGAGGTTTACAAGAACACAATTATTATTGTTAGTGAAAAAGGAAGTTAAGCACTTGATAAGGATTATATCTATTGAAGATGCTATCATAATAATGCTATTTATATCGCGCTTCTTCCTATTACAAAATTGGTTCAAAACGCACTCATTCCCATGTTTTTAGGTAAGACAACAACACTACTACCAACGTTTACAATTATTTTGGTCTCTTGGTAACACAAGTTCTAACCTACTGATGCCAAGGAGAAAACCCAAATGTAAATTTTAGACAAGCTGGAAGTATTGGTAATAGAGCTTTTGCCTGTATAGGGATGGTAGTAAGTTTCTAGGCGCGGCAGTTTGGCCCCAAGGTGACGCTGACCCCAACTCAAGTGTCAAAGGCTGCAAAGGGCATATGCCTACACACAGCTTAGGCTTGATAGATCTCTGACACTCGGCTAGCATCAAGGTTGCCTGTTTGGTGGAAACCGGCCTATTGAAGATATGGTACAACGATCTTAGCGTTCTCACTCAATACTGTAAAACAATCTTGGCGTTTTCATGAACAGTGCTACGGAGATTTGCTTGCTAATTTCCTTTAACTTAACTGGGATTTTAAAAAAAAAGTACTTTAGTTTTAACAGTGGGCAGGTGTGCCAAAACTGGTTAATAGGTACCAATAACTTGTCAATAAATAGCCACACTGCGCATGCTATTGTAACATGGATATTCACAGCAGATGAGAACCCTAAATCAATCAATCAAATACCCCACAACAAATCAACTTGATCAATGACAAAGCCTCCACATGTCACAAATACAGTCACTAATGGTCTACCACATGTGTGTAAAAACCCAATGGCACTATATAATTATTTTCCCCACCACAATTTGCACAAAAGCATAAATTAAATTAAAAAATCTAATTACATTACATTACATGATTATTGCTTTAGGTCCAGCGGACTCTTCCGAGTCAAATCAGGACCAGACAACCACTGATCCGCATAAAAGATCTGCTGAAACAACCATAGTGGTAAAACTGAAAGCTCCCCACCAGCCAGTCACTTTACAATTAAGACATCCCACTCATGGGACGTCACGTTTACAAAAACAAAATAGAATACAAACATCATTATAAAATATCAACAAAACACATACATATAAAATGCCTACATTGTTAAATAATAACATCAGAGGAAGCCATAGTGACCACCTGGCAAAAAGCGTCCAATATTCCCAAGCTGATCCAACAGACCTCATACACAAATAAGGAGTCTTGTCCCGGAAGAGTTTTCAAGATAAAAGGTAGGTGACTGGTCTAGCGAAGAAGAAGATAGTATAGCAGATTGATAGAACAGAGCAGGAATGAGAAAGAGCATATGAGAAAGACAGCGACAGTGGGAATTTAAAGCACCAAATTTCCAGAAAGTGGGGATACTATTTATACTGAAACCACCGGCACCCCAACGGGGGTAAAAATCTAATTGAGATGACTAATTTCAAAACATTCAAACAGTACATCTTACCCCCTTAGCCTATGAATATCTAAAGCTATAAATTAATAAATTATGTATACATGTACTGTAAATTACTCCCTTGCTTATGATGCAAAACAAAACTAAGTTACAATGAAATACGTTCTCACATACTCAATATAGCCACCCTCTTGGTAATCTACAAATGTAACCAATACATACAAGTTTACTTAAGTTGCCACATATCTGCTATTCCCAAAAAGAGATTTAATAATATATTTTAAACAAAAAATAATTTAAAAAAAAAAATGTAAACAAAAATGTACCCATATAACGTGGATTGACGTACAGCATTCTCACTAACATGTACTCGTCCTATACTCCAAGGCAATGAATGTGAGATTGTTGAAACATGGAAATATCAATGCAGCAAGAGTACACTATCGCTTCTGCCAATTCGCTGAATTACAAGGTTCAAGTAGTAAGAAAGACATTTCTTTTGGAATTCTTTCGCTTTCCATCATATACGTTTACACCAAGTTGGTTACATCAACACGACTAGTTATGAAATAATGAGTACAAATAAAAGTATTATACTTTTGTCAAGAACAAAACAAGAGACATTTATACATATTGTAATTTCGAACAAAGAATAAAGCATCAACATCATCACATTTTTTTGTGAACAAATACTTCCAGAAGTCGCACACACACTCAGTACAATTCAAATTAAAATCTGGAAACATGATTTCCCAACGGAACAACTAAACGAACCAAAACTAAATAAAACAAGCTGATACATGATGATATCTAGAACAGTTATGAACTAAAAGTTCTGTCATCATAACATTAACCAATATTTTTTACAAGTGGTTAAGAAGAAGACCAAAAAAATGACTGAACACTGAATCCAACAACTGACTGGAATTTTGTTTATACACATAAAGTAAATTATGCACAAAAACTGATCTTAATTAACATGTTAATTAACAGCTCACCAGATCATCGTCAATTTAGTGATCCAAGGCAACAAAATTATGACAATAAGCACGCGGAATTTACAACACACACGCATATGCCTGCTCGCCACAAGTATATCAACTAACAAGTTAGTATCTCGTATTGCCCCTAGTCGACGTGCGGTGGTCCCGTTTAGCCACAAAATGAAACGGGGATATCCCAAACCTAAAAATAGAATAGAGAATTCTGGGAAATCTGTTATCGCGAAGATGTGCTCGCTGAAATGAAACGAAAGTTGGGAGAGGAACTGCATATTTCTGGTAGTGAACAAAGGCAGAAACTTGTCAGCAGTATTATCAGCGATGGAGTTATAATGGACGAAGTGCTCCATACCTATGAGGTTGCCTTTGCTCGAGCAAAGAAACTAAAGGATTTAGCCGACGTTATTTCAGAAAAGGATTTCTCTACCCATAATTCCCCTGGGTTTTGAAGTTTCTAAAAAGTTATTTCAGGCCGATGACGCTCTGGAGCTCAAAGCATGTAAAGGGAAGCAATCGGTTGTACGCGCACGTCGATAGAGACATAGAAGAGAGATGCTAACTTGTTAGTTGATATACTTGTGTGCTCGCTCAATGTGTTTCTCTCACATCTATACAGAGAAGAACGCACACAAACATCCAGACACAAACATATGCATACACATCAAGACACGCTGATATATATACAGACTTGGATGCACAAACTTTTTTTACAAATACATAGTGATATTACACTGATGACTGAATAGAAATAATTATAATGTACACACACACACACACAATGGGATAAAATTCAAGAATAGTAAGACACATAGTTCATAAACAAGCAACCACATATAAATTTCATTGCACTTTCTTCTTGTACGACTGAGAATATCATGCACCAGAGAAATCGCTACAAATACAATATACTGACAAAGAATTTGTTCTTACATATAGCTCACTCAACTCAGCTCAAAGGGCTGCTCATGGAACTGCTACCTTTCTTTTTTGAAACCATTCTACAGTGTTCGAAATAAACAACTGAACATATAACGTTAGCAGCAGGTGGTACATGTGAACTATACATTTATTCCAAATAGGATTTAAACCTTATGAGTTGGAAAATCTTCACAAAATCGGTGCTTGTACTGGTTTGGTTAAAAAAAAAAAAGAGGAAATTGGCGCCCGGGGCTGTCTAGGCGCTGGTAGAGAGTGCAGGGGAATGCCCCCCTTCCTACCTATCCCCCCCCCCCCCTCCATTACATTACATGGTTATTGCTTTAGGTCCAACGGACTCTTCCGAGCCAAATCAAGACCAAAAAATCAAGACCACAACTTCGCTGAAAGAGGATTTACCCCTGATACATATAAAAGATCTGCTGAAACAACCCTAGTGGTAACACTGAAGGCACTCCACCAGCCAGTCACTTTACAATAAAGACATCCCACGCAAGGGACGCTGAGGCTATATACTCTTAATTTATCGAACCCCCGTTTACAAAAACAAACATCATTATAAAATATCAACAAAACACATACATATAAAATGCCTACATTGCTAAACATCATAGGAATCCCCAGTGACCACCTGGCAGAAAGCGTTTAATATTCCCAAGCAGATCCAACAGACCTCACATACAAATGAGGAGTTTTGTTCTATTTGTATTGTGTGTCCACTAGCTCTTCTTCTCTTGAGACCAAGTAAACTAGTCCTTTGATTAGTAAAAAGCATTTCTTAAAGTGAGCCAATGATACTTTAAAACCCGAGAACAAATATAAATTTTATGTGACCAATCACCGTGATCAGTCTCTCACATTGCTTTGGAATTTTGGTAAAAGAACGTCTGATAGAGATAGCTTAACGCCCCATCTATCTACAAGTCTTACTCCCCTTGTAAGATAAGCGTATCTTCTCCAGGACATCATCACAAGAACAGAATAGGAATGAGAAAGAACAAAGGAGAAAGACAGCGACAGTGGGAATTTAAAGCACTAAATTTCCAGAAAGTGGGGACACTATTTATACTGAAATCCCCAGCACCCCCACAGGGGGCCCCCTTCTCCCGGAAATAAGAATTGTTGCATTTTAATAGCACAAAACACTTTCACATTGGAGGAAAATCGTTGTCAAACTTTTTTGTTCCAAGAAAAACCGTACTGTTCTTGGCGAAAATATTTTTTTAAATAGCGAAAATCAGCGGAACCGCGAAAAATTACAAGCCCTGTAAAATATATTATTTATATAGATGATTGTTTTCTTTAATTAATTAAAATTTTAAACAAATACAGTAATCTTCCTTGCCTACAGTAAATTGCTTTTCAATTTATTATAACAAAAACCCAAAAATAATAGATAACACTGTGGCATTCTAGCACTATCAGCCCTTTTTTCTATAACAGTGCAAAAGTGATACTTATTTATTTATTTTCAATAAATCTAAAATTATATAAACTGAAAGTGTGAAGGGTGAGTGACCATGAACTAGTGCAATATAATTTCAATTTTTGTTAGTTCTTTAAGTAAGCCACTGATACACGTGGCACAAGATTTTTAAAATTGATTTTTAATTTGGGGGTGGAGGGAGTGATGGAGAGGAGTGAAAAAAATCACCATAAACATTGTATAAGGAGCACGGAAAACCATAAGCAAAAATGTGGCTTATAAAAACAACGCAAATTACAGAAACAAAATTCTCTTAGAATTAATTGTGTTCTTTCTGGAAACATAGAAAGTAACGAAACAATCGCCAGAATATTACATGCAGTTATATCGTTTTTGAAAGAATGTTTTGTTTTAGCGTTTATGCACTATTGGGTATCTTATGTATAACTTAAGTGTCAGTTATTATAAATCTGACTTGGCATTTACACAAATTGGGGATAAATCATGTAGGCAAGTACATAGTCTAATGGGTTGTCTCTGTGAAGGTGATACTGTGCTCTAAAGCATCAACAAGGTAGGCTAGGCCAAAGATAATGACCAAAAAGGTTTAACAGTAGTGTATTTCAAAATGACTAACCTAAAATAGTGTCATCTATTATATAACACTACACGGAAGGAGTAATCTTGCAAAGTAGCAATGGTTATACAATGACTTTGCAAGTTTCCTCTCCTAGCCCTTCCTCCCGTTGATCTATTATCTCAATATCATTTTCATTATGATAATGCATCACAATATAGACAATATTTTTTATAATTCATTATTATTGATGGTCTGGATTGGTCAAACATCCTTTCCTACAAAGTTAATAATGCATTAAACTTTTCCAGAAAATAGTTCCAAGGAACTGAACCCCTCCTTCTAAGCTTTTAAAGTCTAAGTGTTAATCTTTATCACTAAAAAAAAAAAATATTGTTTTAGTTTGATTCTGGCGACACAATGCACAGAAAATGAAATAAATACAAGAAAAAGATAGTGATCACAACATAAATGCCGTCAATAAATACAGCAGCGGAAAGTCGGCATTTAAACACAAATGCAGATAATGTGGTGAAAAATCACCAATGCATGTGAACATCGAGGAACACCACACAATTTTCTGGATGCTTGCTGTGTATCAACGAAGGAAGCAACATGTTGGTTAGTAGCTCTAGGCTAGATAACACCTTTTTCCTTCTTCACAAACACAGTAGACATTTACTGTTCCATTCCAAGAAAACAAAACACCTCCACAGATTTTTAGAGAGCGTAGTCCAAGTTTGAAAGATTTTCCATGTAGAACATTCTTTCTTGTGTATCCAGAAGCATGCAGGACTAGGGCACACATGGACTCAATCCTGCTAACATAGCCTTCACTTCACAACTCAGTAGGCAACTACATTTATTTTGTACCCCTAATCACAGCACTCGACCACATTTTCTGTAAGATGCATTGTACCACCAATCAATGGCAAGAGTCCTAACCAATACAGTTTCTACTATAATATGCATACACTATCAAGGAACAGTCTTATAAACTTTTCAAAAGGTGGCAATTATTTACAGTGAAATCGTTTTGTTGTTTTGTCTCACAGTCACAAGCTAGCATTTTGCCATTTTCAAGCTTTCTGTGCTTTTTCTAAATCTCTCAAATAAAATTCATCTTCGGACACAAACATTCTTTCCCAGCATTTGTGCATTTTGTATGTCAGGGGAAGTCTTCTACACATTTTTGCTTTACAAGCGTACACGTCTGCTCTTTCTTTTCCAGCAGTGGGGCAAACGGTTGGTTGTGGGTACGCTGTATAAAAATAATATATTATATATATATAAACTCAGCCTTTGATGATGAACATACACATTTGATTCCCATCCCTACCTCATGCTTCATCGGGACAAGAACAATGAAGTAAGGTAGAATCAGATCCTGTATATAATCTTGTGGATTGTTTCACAACGGTATAGCAGTTGAGTGAAAGATATCATATTTAGAACAGAAAAAAAAACAGCACTCCATTCCAGGCTGTTAAGCGGTGATTTTACTCCTCATTTGATATTCTTTGTATTCCCACCTTTAAATAATTACTGGCTGGACTCCAAGAAAAAACAGCCCCGTTCTCCAGCCTGTCCACTGTTCACTTTACTCTTCGTTCTGTCTTACTCTACCCTCTGTTCTCTGTCCCTTTCTCTGTAATCTACTCCTTGGGGTCCTTCTTGGTGTTGGCGACTTCGCGTATGGAGCTGATGGTCTTGTGGAACCAGGTGTTCTTGGAGGCCTGGATCTCGGTGATGGCGGCGTTGAGCTGGTGGGTGAGGTCCTGCTTGCGGCATTCAGACTCCACCAGGGCCAGCTTGGTCTGAGCCAGTTCCAGCTCAAGTTCTCTCACCTTCAACACAAAGAATGGTTTATTTTATTTTATTTTATCGTTCTTACGTGCTGCTGTTCCAGCTCAAGACGCTGGCTGACACAGGATCTAACTCCAGCAGCCCGAGGTTCCGCACTTGCTGCCTTAATCCCATCGTCTGACACCCTGGACAACTGAGTATAGCAGACATGCCTACCCGTACGGAATTTCCGTATTTTTTCCGGAAATTTGAAAAACTCGGCAAGAAAATACGGATATTTGTTTTACGGTACGGAAATTTAAAAAAATGATAAAGAAAAAAAATCGAAATCGTTGGCCTGTGGTAATGCACCGCATGACCTTTTTCCGAAGGTTTAATGCCGCAATGCGCAGTCGCAGTGGAGACCTGTGACATCGAAGTTTCCGGTAGAGGCACCGAAGTTTGCCGAACCCGTTTTTGCACAGTCGCAGTAAAGCTCGTGAGACAGAATTTAAAACATGGCGTTCAAACGAATGGCTAAGCAAAGTGATTGTGAATCTGAATCTTTAAAAAAAAAACGCGCAAGGGGTGGACATTTCTTGCCTCGTATTCGGAAAAGTGTCCTTTCATTATTCGCGGCAGCACTGACTCAAAAGTACGATTTGTGCGAACCAGTTTGGCATCTCCGCCTGTGATATGAATAATGAATGACATCAAGCGGCACGCGGAAGGCCCACAGTTTATGAAGAATTACGAGGCTTTGGAGAAGAAAAAGATCATTGTGGCAGCAAATCAATCTATCACTGGATTCTTCGCATAATATCAAAAAGGATGAGTGCAAAAACAAGGTAGTAAAAGTAAATACAGAAATCGTAATAGTAATAATGAAATTTGAAAAAGCTAATACGGAAACTTCAAATTGAGGGTAGGCATGTCTGGTATAGTCCTGGGCAAGCAGGGATGTGGAAGAAAGACCTAGCGCCTGCTGGGTGTATTATGAAAGCAGGCACTTGCCCATCTAGGAGCTGAGCATCTGGATCTTTAAAGCCCATGCGATGAAATTCGTGTGTGCACAGACTAAACCTCAGTTTATTCTCTTCATCCGACGGAATATTACAATTAAAATATTACAATGAAAGAAATGTATATTGATTTTCCACACTGCAAAATTAGCTAGCTAATTATTTCCCGTTTGCTATATAATATTTAATAATCTACTGAAAAATATGCAATGATGGCGCTTATGATGATGGTGATGACGATTGTGATGATGATGAGAACTGGGAAGATGATGATGAAGATTCAGGTCTTAAATATTCCAATAAAGCCTGTGCTATACTAAGCCTAGCAAAGTGTGGAACATTCTGTTCATTTATGGATTGAAAAGAGAGTGGAGCTGTCTAAAATGTACGAATGTGGGGTATATCACGTAAAGACATTGAAAATCACGTAATTAAATCAAATAAGAAAGGCATCCAGGAACTAAATGCAGCATTTCTGATTACATTTTGCATTTTAAATCAGGTAGAAAATTTGTGACTACAAACGGCAGCATGCATTTTAAGTGAATTTTAAATCTGGGTACAAAACAAAACTGTTACACTGACCTGTCTTCTAAGCACAGCAGTATCCGTGTTCTGGTCAATCTCATTGTCCTGGGGACTGGGCAGTTTGATCTTGCCGTCTGTGTCCAACAGCTTGGAGCATGCCTCGCAGTTCTTGATCTGACACTGACCAACACCACAACAGTCATAATCACTGAATGGCCGGACAAGACATAAGAACATGTATTAACTAGTCACAGGTGCTCTAGGATTTTTCTGCAGTTGAACACTGATAGTACTAGAATAGGAAAGAGCAAAGCCAAAAGCATAGACTACTATTATGTAATAGTGAGATAAGTATTAATTTCTGACAAATTTATGTACTCAACCTAGACATCCTTCTAGACCATAGGTCAGGGGCCGGGGTTATGAGCGTGACTTTCAGGCCAGCGACGAGCAACTTTCAGTCTCGCGACAAAGTGCATGGGATATGAGCCCCGACTTCTGCAGTCACCGCACAGATAGTTGCTCAAACACAGTCATGGCACCCTCCTCAACTAGCGGGCGTCAAGGCACACAAACTATGCTTTCTGTCTACCTTTTGTTGTGTTTGTTTGTGTGCTTTGTTTACTGATGGCACACACCTCTGTCGGCAGTGTATTATGTTTTGTGGAATGTGAGTGAATAGATCTAAATTGTTTTTAATGTTTTTATTGTTGTAATTTTCAAAGACGCGCAAGGCAAATTCTTGTAATATTTCAAGCGAATAAAGGTTTTACATTTTTTGTCAAATTCTTTTTTCCAAGTCTAATATAAAATATATTTAAATAAGCTTTCAATAAGAAAATCAATCAACCTGTTGTCGTCATAAAGATTTACTTTTTTTTTAATTCTCTCTCTCTCTCTTCTAGATAAATCTGTTTAGTTATAGGCTTTTAATTGAGCTTTCGCAGTAACAATTTTTATGTCTTGCACTTCCAAAAACTAGGAACTCAAAGGCTGACTTTCTTTTGGGCACAGCCAAATGAAGGGAATTATTTTTTTAAACACTGTAATAGATGAGTAAAGAATTCAAAACAAAATAGTACTTTATTGTAAAAAAAAAGAAAGAAAAAAAACACTATTAAAATTAATTAACAATCAACCTAATAAAAAAAACACACATTCACACATACACGTGGTTTCTTCCGAAAGTAGGCAGAAGCCACGTGGCAATGGGAATGACAGCACAAATAGTGCTAAAAATGGAGCAGGTTGAGAGACTTCCTAGTCGCACGCTCGTACCCCACAGGTGGCACAGCGTTGTGGCCAAGTGGGCTAAGGCGGGACTAACTTGCCTTGTCCACAAGCCAGAAACCAATGGTGCCTGATAGGTGTGGGTTCAAGCCAGCACCTGGGCGTTATGTTTCTCCGAATATTATTTACTTTCGACTCGGGCAACGTCTCGGGGGTTTTCTCCGGGTACTCCGGTTTGCTCCCTCAGCAAAAATTTCAAAAAAAAATCACAAATAATGTTAGGTAGGTAGGGTTTGGGCGCGCCACTGGCTGTGACTACGCCTTCTCCGGCCGGGGAGGCGGCCCAGAGTTTCCCGAAAAAAATGGGATAATAAACTGCAGCGAACAAGCAAACAAACAAGATCGGTTGACTTCATAGGCGTCCGAACTGAATGTCGTCCGACTATTGGTAGCGTTTTTCATAACCCCGGCCCCAGAGCTGTTGGATGAGAGAGTTCATGCGATCTTCCCAGCCTGCTGTACCTTTATCCTCAGCAGTTCCTCTCTGGCGGCTTTCTGCTGGGCTTCAAGCCTCTCGCTCAGCTGGGAGCAGATCTGTTTGTAGTCTGAGATGATGGCCGAGTTCCTGGAGCTCTCTTGCTCCGCCCGCTCCAGCTCCCTCCGACACATCTCCTTCAGTTGGCTAGACTCCACCTCCAGCCTCCTTTTCTCCTCCTCTGTCTCCTTCAGAGTCTTGAGGGCCGTGGTTAGCTCCTTGTCCAGGCTGCGGTTTCTGTCCTGTACCTTTGGGGAGACAGCAAGATAATGCCACTTTGGATAATTAAGAACCAATGAGAACATCGTAAGGTTTCCTAACCACCGTCTTTGTGCTATCCATCTAACACGATAATGTCTGGGCATACAAGCACTAACATTGATTTTCTTTGCGTTATTTAACAGTTGCTTTCAGATTCCTAACAACTTTATGTGTGAGGAGGGAGGAGGGGCAGGGAACCAACAAAAATCTTATTCAAATTGTTGTGGGTGCACCTGTGTATGCATGCATCAGGTGAAACTACTTCCTACGTGTTTGTCCCAAAACCCACTTAACTTTGTTTTCTCCATTATCTGCTGATGAAGTTGATGATTATATTATGAATAGGATGTTGATAAAAAAAAAGATCAATTTTATTCTTTTCTTGCCTGTAAGTGTAATCACAACATGATAACTGACAAGATACAAAAAAAATATTGAAAAGACTAATCTTGCACAGATTTGCAAAAATATGGAAAACGTTTTTTTGGGAGGAGTGATTACATAGACTCACATTGACACACATGCAAGTAAAAAAAATTAAATAAATACAAGAACTCACTGTATCCAGCTGACTACGAAGGAACAGCTTGCTCTCCACCAGCTCGTGAGCAAGGTCGTCATTCTCTTGTTCCAGTCTCATATTATTGTCCAGCAGGCGCTTGTTTTCTCTCTGTGGAAACATGTAGCAGCAATGGTCAGTACTAGTTTCACTGCTTTTCTACATTTCCCATATACTGTAATTCAGAAAGAAATTTTGACCAGCCATTGTCATAATTTATCTTTATTCATATATATTGTCTCGAGTTGTTTTTTTTCTATTCTTCATAAAATAAACCATCACAGTGGTCATGTGGTCCAGCTTTTAGGATCCATTTACATCACACAAAAGAAATCAAGAGCACAGATTACAATTCTAAACACAATAATGAGAAACAAACGGATAAACTAAACTAAAAGAATTCTCATTGATCCATTTGTTTCTCATTGTCGTCAATGTTGTATTCAAGCTATGCTTGGGAGTGAAAAATGATTTTTTTAAAATTAAAATAATCCTTTCCCAAATTACTGTATGTCTCACACAAAATGGTCTTTCCTTTATAAATTCTTAATCCTGGTCTAAATTAAATAAACTCCTGTCGATTTAGTCATAAAACCCTAGCTCTTCCATCAACACGAAATAACGAAGCCCAAGTAGGGTAAAAGTCCATTCCAATCTTACCTGTTAAGGAAAAACTCTATTTTTAGTCTTTTCAATAGCTTATCTCTTTGCTGACACACAAGAAGAAGATGATAAGAGATTAGAGCATAATACAGACAGGCACTCACAGGAGACAGGAGCATAACTCACACACACACACACAAGAGTTTACAACATATTGCACACAACACTCACTACTCTAAACCAGTCTATGGTACAGGAAAATTCACCCATAGGCACACACAACTGAATATTTATGAAGCTATTGTAAGGTTCTTATACAGCGCTTTTCCAGGTCACGGCGCTGGCCCATACAGGATCTAACTCGAGCTTTCCAAGGCGACAGCTTGCTGCCTTAGGCGCACAGGCTAACACTTTGACAACGGAGCACTAGCCTGGGCAACCAGAGGTGGGGGCTGGTGTATAGAGGAGTTTTGTCCACTTACATCGTATCGTTCAATGGGATCTTCCTGCTGCAGCTCTTGCTCTTTCATAGTGAGGTACTCTTTCTCATACTTCTTCATCTTCTTGTTGGTCACCTGTGTGCAACATATAACATTACACATGCACTCAAAACAGATCAAGTTACTTAACTCTTTCCCTGCCAGGCATGTTTCCACGTTTGTGCCAGACATTTCTCTGGCACCGGAAAGAAAGTTCAGTACCTTAGGCATTTAAGCTACTGTTCTTTCAATAATAGTTGTTAAATGGACATATTTCATATCAAATTAAAGGTAAAAGAGTGAAGAATAAGAAAAAAAACACAAAAATGTTAATTTGATTATGTTATTGAAATATATGTTTTGAAAGCATGTGGATCTTTTTGAAATAATAAAATAAAATAAAAATATTTCTACATACCACAGTGATAAAAAAAAAATCTGGAGGAATAATTCCAATCACTGAATCAGCTTCACACACCAGAAACAAAATTTATTTAGGATCAAAATACACTTTACAGTTTGAAATTATATTGATTATTAGCAGAGTTTGAAACACTGTCGATTATGCCCATCACAATGCTTAGTAAAATGCTCAAAAAACACTCTAAAAACGAATCAATTTGAAGAAACCACGCGCGTGTCGATCGAGAACGAAAGTAGAAAGAGTTATCTCTCTTTGGTTAAAATAAAACTTGGATTGGACTGCGCAAAAAACCGGACCGAAACGGAATACTGAAATCGACGATATATCGTCAATTGGCACAAACATGGCGGCTCAGATCGACGATATATCGTCGATTGACAGGGAAAGAGTTAATACATTGAGTAAAACTTTCAGCTGAGGCATGATTATGAGAGAAAGAGGGAGAGAGACAGAGAGAGACACAGACAGACAGACAGAGATAGAGGTGAAGAGTGAGGGGGGGGGGGGGGGTAGGTAAAGGAAGTAGAGAAGGATAAGTAAGGAGGTTGCAGAGGATGAGAGAAGACCAGTAAAAACAACAACAAAATAAAACCCAGTTTTTTAACTGAAGATTTCACCTATAATTACATTCCATACATACCTTAGCTACAGTGTATGCATATATTTGACTGATTTACAATTGACGGACCTTCAGAGCCACAGCAGTCTGCATCAGCTCCACGGCAGCCTCCTCAGTGCGGAAACGTTTGGGCAGTTGAACACGGAAGTACTTCAGAACTCCCTCAAAGTCGTGAGACAGCAGGTCCTTTCGAGATATCTGGAACATGTATCAACAGGAAAAAAGCAACCATGAATAAGCAAAGTCAAGACATGAGATATCCAGGGGTGCCACTCTGCCGGTTACGGTCCGGAATTCCGTTTTTTTAAAATCAATTTCGCCGGCGCTGCCGGTTTTTGAAAACTCGAAAAGCAATGATTTTTTTTTCAAGGAACGATATTTTTGTAACAGGTCGCGTTCAATTTCCAATCCGACTTTTCTTTCGCATTCGGTTGCGTCCCCTGCCAGATCCACGTTTTTAGAACCGCAAGTTAGCGCATGCTGCTTCCTGCCTATTTCGATCAACACGAAGCAACAGTGGACCGGTGAAACGAAAAAATTCACCAATGCCGTACATTTCCAACCGTAAAGAAGACGCTGTGAGACTGGAGGAGGTGGAGAAAGGAGTGAGGAATAAATGGCGATGGGAGTGGCTTCAAGAAAAGGACACGAACAACATATCTTTCGGCACTTGGGTGAAAAAGATTGACTGTCCCGGTGTTGCATTCTGCATTTTCTGTATGAAGACCTTCAAGTATGGCACCAGCGGGAAGAAGAAAATGAGAGAGCACGCCGAACTTGCCGAGCATCAAAACAGTATGAAGATAATTATTTTTCCGTTTGATTCAAGTTTAGGTCTGCCACCCCCACTCCCATTTTTATATAAGGTAGCACCGACTTTTCTCTTTTTGCATCATTCCCAAGGTAGGAATATTCTCTTTTTTAGTTTTTACCTGTCTCCCTCACAACACTAGACTATGCATCATCCCCAGTATAGTCTTATCTACTACTACTTATTATTAATGATTAATTGATTTTGGATATTCACTAAAAATAAGTTAGCCTAGAACAACACATTGTTTTTGTTTTTGCTTTGACTTTTTAAAGTGGAGCTCCAACAATTTATGCAGATGCCTACAGGTCTATTATAATCATCATAGATCTGTTTGATATGATGTAGTCTAAGCAAGTGGATGCTGTTGGTATTAGATTTTTTTTAAATTGTCACTGATTTTTGTGTTGGGATCCTCAGTTATTCTCACTCAGTAGTCTACCATTCATTAGTCTATTGAGTCACTGTCAGTGAGTGTCAGGTAGTGATAAACTGTCATGTATTTTAATTATTAACCTATGCAATAGGCTATGATTTAGTTTGAAATAATTTTTTTTAAATAGTAGTTTTATTTTTGGGGCCTTGATTTTAAAAAAGTGATTTGTTACTGCTAATGTTCTGTTTACAGTGTGCACATTTAATCATTATTTGTTTGCCATCAGTTTTTAATCTGAAAATCCTGACCATTATAATGACCTATACAATTAAGCTTAGGTCTATTATAATCATCATCTGGTTGATATGATGTTGTAGTCTGGTTTTTCTAAGCAAGTGGATGCTGTTGATATTAGATTTTAGTAAATAATCACTTTGATTTTTGTGTTGGTGTCTCCAGACCAGTTATTTTGATATGATGTAGTCTAAGCTTAGCAAGTGGATGCTGTTAATATTAGATTTTAGTAAATTGTCACTTTGATTTTTGTGTTGGGATCCCCAATTCTCACTCAGTAGTATACCCTTCACTAGTCTATTGAGTCAGTGAGTGTGGTAGTGATACATATAATAATAATATATAATACTGATACAAAATGTTCTCTGTATAGCCAATTTGAACTAATCTGATGATTCCTTTTTTTAATTTTTAATTTAATGTGTGAAGTTTGGCTTAAAACTGTCAGCCAACTGGTCAAACCCTATTGAACTGTATGTGGACATTTGAAATGTGAGAGTAATTGCAACATGGGTCAAACCCTACTGAACTGAACTGCATGTGTGATCTTGAAACTGTCAAGACTAAATGAACTCTTCAATTAGGAATGTAGTGGGACTGCTGGGTAAGTTTGCTTACATAATAAAATGTTTAAAGTGTTGATTTTTGGACATTCTTTTTTCTATGTAAAATGTACATTCAGATTGCAGGAGAGCCTTCCAAATCACTTTTAATTTCAAATTTTTCTTAGGCTTCAGGGGGGCGTTGTCCCCCTGCACCCCCCAACGGGGCGCTGCCCCTGTGCCCCGCCAGGGGCCTATCCCCAACTTTCAGGTTTTTCATATTTTCAGAGTGGCACCCCTGGATATCTGAAAGAATGTAACATTATAGGAAGCCTCAAAGTTGTGATAGATTTCTTTGAACAGGTACTGACCTGGAGAGGAACAAATGAAATAACACAGGTGTATTTAAACATGCAACAGAACCTAGAATTAGCAGCTCTGCCCAAGTGATTTTAAACAGAAAAGGACAAAGAGCACTTCTTAACACTGCAACATCGTCTAATCACCATTGGATGTTCTCATTTTAATTTTTGTATTTCCAGACTTATGCAGTCAGTCCGTTGGAGGACACATCTGAAGAACCACTGAAAGCATTTGATTAAACTTCATAGAATATAACCTAGTTAGTGGCCTGCTCCAAGCCATTTTGTTGAGCTTTGGTATAGGGGTACTTCAACTCATGGGCCATCTTATTCTAATCTTAACTAAAAATGCACATAAGAAAGAAAATAATAAATTATCACCTTCAAAAGAGCCAGTGCCACACTGAATATCATAAGGTTTCCCTGTAACAAATGATGCAATATGTTTAGGAAAAAAAATAGCAAAATACCGTGAGGGCTTGACATGTCACTTTTTTTTACTTCATATAACAAGCAGAAATGAAATGTGCCTGTTAAATCTCAATGCATAAACATAATGCATATGAGCCCCTCTCTCAAGCACAAACGCCACTTCTACACAAATACACACACATGCTTGCATACCCCCTACCACAGCACTGTACACCATATTAATACACAAGCACACCCAAACACACTCTACCACATCTAATTCACATGGACACACAAACTTCCAACACACACACACACACACACCCTTATACACAGCATTCACTCTACACTCACCATCTCACACAGACACACCCACACAGCAAATCACAACCCTATTAAGCCCACAGCCATCTGCTACACACAGTACCTACTTGAGTATTTCTCTGAGGCAGATGACACACCATACACCATATACAACACTCACCCTAAACCAGACCTGCCTATCTGGAAAACGTGTTGACAGTGCTCAAGGAAGCTCAAAACCAAATTTGGGAAGCTTTGACCAGATTTTTGCCTAACAGATTTTTTGTCTTCTTGTAACACATTCATATTGACATTGCGCACAAAGTGTACTAAAATACAAGTAGAAACGCATATTTACTAAGCAAATAATATTACAAAGTATAAAATGAAAGGACAAGTGAAGAGTTCTCAGTTCAAGTCAACATTTTTTGCAGAAGAGGGCAAATAAACTTTTATTCATAATTATAAGCAACATTACACATACTTCAGGTTACAATGTATGCATGTATTCGGCACCAGTGTTTTTTGTCTGCAAATGGGAAAGCCTTTGGTGGACATCTTGCCTTTAGCAGCTTCTTCATACCTTTCATGTGATTTTGATGATAGGCGCTTTGGCAGTCGTTGCGACTGCTATGCAGAGCTTATTCTAGGATTTTGAAGAAGTGGGGGCAGGCCCCCCTTCCTTGAAAAAAAGGGGGGAGGTTAGGCCCCCCCTCTGACCAAAATAGTGGGGGCGTCTTCTCGGCATATATAGGGTGTACACACAAACAAATATCCATATCTGTTTTCTCCCGTGATGTTCCCGGATAAACTGTGAAACAGTCAAGTGTCGCATTCTCTCAAAACAGTAAGTACACACAAATCGCAGACAAAATATATCACAAACTGGTATCTGTAACCTTGCTTTCACAACTGTTGCATAAAAGCTCTGCTATTTTAGAAGATCAGTCATGGGAAAACAGTGTGACTGTTTTCTTCACAGTTCCTCCACTGAATTCGAAGTCGAAAAGCGTGCGCTTTTTCGAAGCCATTCTGATTCTGATTGTAAACCAGTTCCAACCGGTCAGGTTCATCAATGCCACACTCAGAAGAAAGGTGATTGGTAAAAAAGAATAGCATCGGCCAATGAAAATTTGAGACACATCGCATATACAAGAGAGCAACTTCCGTTTAACTCCAGTTTCCTAGCAGACGACAGAAACGTAAAGCCCGCTTCGATCAAGACATGTAGCGGGATATTTCCAATCTCCGCGGGATCACGAACGCGCTCATCGAATTTCTTTGCGGGAAAAAAACTTTTTGTGCGTGATCCCGCGCCCTAGAATAAGCTCTGCTATGTACAATGGTGAAATCGATTTTTGCACAAAGTTCCTCTTGCAAACTCTGGCCCTTTCGTAGATGTGTCAGACAAGATCATTTTTTCATGGACAACTTTTAAAAAAGCTTTCTTTCTGGCCTGCTGTTTAGCTTTTGGTTCATCTTTATTCGGATACATTAAGGCTTTGCTTCATTTTTCATCCAGTGTATACACACAACATTTAGCAGAATGGAGGAAAGCGGAACACAATGTGCGACGAACTTATCATATGTGCGCATGTGCCACATTGGTAAGGGAAGTAACTACACTGCTATCTTTTCATCGGAAGAAAAAAAACAAAAATTTTTTTTTTTGGGGGGGGGGGGGGTGGGGGCGGGGAGGGGAGGGGAGAAGTGGGAGGGGAGTAGGAGAGGTGGGGTGGGGGTTTCATATTTTTAGCAAGATGACCAGACAACCGTATTCCAAGGTTAAATTGCGAACGGATATGTCGACCGAAGGTACGGTAGTCAAGTCTGCTAAACCCACCTTTCCATGCACACACACAGCAAATCACAACCCTACAAAGCCCACAACCCTCTGCTACACACAGTACGCACTTCACTGAGGTAGAGGTCTAGGATGTGAAAGACGACGTGCAGAGGGAACTTGGCAGTGAACAGAGTCAGGAACCACTGGGAGGCAAACATGTGAATCTCCAGCCCCATGTCCACAAAGTGACCGTACAAGTCGTTCATCTGGTCCTGCGAAGAAAAAATAATAAGATAAGAATACAAATAGATATATTGTCCTCATTGTGATTACATGAGGATATTTTCTTGCCATGAACAAAAGAACACTGCAGTCATTCATCAGGTCCTTTTATATATCTGTATCCAGCGTTCGGTCAAATACGACTACTCTCTCACCTCAGGCATATAAGCAAACATCGCACGCACCAGCTTAAGCTTCCATGAACGTAAGAAAAAGAATAATTATAAGTTTGTTTTTAAAAATTATAAAGAAATAATTTGCTAATTTTGTAATGCTAACAATAGCATCTTTACTATCACACATCAGTTGCATCAAATAAATAAATAAATACACCAACCTGAATCAGCCTCTCCAACTGGTAGAACTTGAGGTGAAGCTCTTCAAAGCCTTGCTTGAACAGGTTACGCATGCCGTAGTCGAACATGATCTTCGTCAGCACACAGAATGCCTGCTCCTCTGGCATCTGGCAAACAATAAAAAGATTTTGAAGAATACAACGAAATACGTGAGGGAAGAAAACATTTAAAACATGGACCAATCATATAATAGGTCAAACATTGTATTTTCGTAGTTGCACAAAGATTAGATAATGTCAAAAAAGGAAAAAAAAATTGAATACCACGACCAAATACGTGGGGAAGGAAAGATATGTAAAATAAACACAATGAAACTGTAAATGATTTAATATGTCATATATTGTATTTTTGTACTTGAACAGAGATCGGATAATTTCAAGCAAAGAAAATAGATTTAGATTGACAATGAAATATGTGGGGAAGGAAAAATACATAAAATAAATAATTTATACTATGAACCTATCATTTAGCATGTCATATAATACGTTTTCATGCTTGGACAGAGATTCAACTGGGGAGGTAAGATTGACTTGAAATATGAATGATCTGTGATTATAGCCAGTCTTGTTTTAAAAAAAAAAAAAGACATAGGAATCACTGGTACATTATCAGGCCTTGAACACAAACAGTCTGAATTAATGTTGGTTTGAAAATACTATCATAGGCTTGACACCACCTCCAGAGTTTTAGGAATAGAAATAAGTGCAGAGAAGACCAAAATTATGACCAACAACACAAATGGCATCAACACGGACATCAAAATCCCAGGTCAATCCCTCAACATGGTGCATAGCTTCAAATATTTAGGAGCCATTGTATCAGACAATGGGTCCCGACAGAAAGTCCTCTCCAGGATCACACAAACAACTGCTGCCCTGACAAGGTTGAAGCCCATTTGGAAAGACAGGACCGTCAGTCTACACTCCAAGGTAAGGCTGCTGCATTTCCTTATCATCTCCCGCTTCCTATATGCTTGCGAAACATGGACCCTCACAGCAGATCTACAACGAAGAATACAAAGCATGGAAATGAGGTGCAACAGAAGACTTCTGGGTATTTTTTATATCCAGCACATCACCAACGACGAAGTCCGACAAACCATTACACAAGCCATTGGACAACACGATGACATGCTCAGTGGTGAAGAAATGGAAACTCCGATGGCCACATCACCAGAGCATTAGGCCTTGCAAAGACCATCTTGCAAGGCATGGTGCAAGGAGGCAGGAGAAGAATGAGATTCAAAAAGAGGTGGGAGGACAACATTCGAAAATGGACTGGCTTGACACTGAGTGAAGCCATGAGGGTTGCTGAGGACAGAGAAAGATGGAGTACGCTGGTTAAACGATCATCTGTGGTGCCCCAACAACTTTCGAGTTATAGGATAGACCAATAGTATAAGATGAAAATACCATATCGTATTTGTTTTAAATCATGTTAAAAGCTGTAGGCGCAGATACTGTAATACAAATCAGTGCTATAATTGACATAATGGTAATATCCGACTTTTAAATTACCACAGAAAATAATAATTGTAAATTAATAATATGTAACAGGAATGTAGGTAAATGTAGTACATACATGAAGCAGGAGGGCAGCAGCCAGGAATGACAGACCCTGAACATAACCAATGTCTTCATCGTACACAGAGTATGCCTGCACATACCAAAAGAAATGGTTGATTTAAACAAGTGACAAACTTTCAAAAGCAGGAAAGATGAAGAGACAGATGAAGACTAAGAAAAAAACAAACCCAGCCCACAGCTTCTCAATTCCTAGACTTTGCTGGTGGCCCTGATGTATAACATGCAGTCCCCCGAAACAGCAAAAACACTTGTGAGCCATATACAATCAAATACATAGTGCGTTCATTCAATATATTTTTCAAGTTTTCTCAAAGTGAAGCTGACCCCCCCACATGAGTGACAACAGTATTGAACAGAATCCTTACCTTGCTGATTCTGTAGAGTGATTCTTGCCCCAGACCTCCACTGTCTTTGAAGAAGTCGTGAGCTGGGAACGTACGATTCACATCTCTCTGTATTACCGCTTCAGACGGGGAGTCCTGGATAAGAAAACAAACATGGTGAGTGTTCAATTTAACGCTCATGCATGATTAAAACCTTCTCACAATTAACACAGTCTCTAAAATGAGGTCTACAGAGAGTGAAGGGAAATCCAACCAAGTCTGTTTCAAGGTGCATTTGAAACTCATCATCCTCACTCATTTAGCAGCAAACACCCAACATGTCAGTCTTGTATGAAATGGACAGGTCATTGCAGTATTCAGAAAATTGCATTACATAGCAATACTTACTAATAGTTGTAAAAGAAAGGCTTCCACTGAAAAATAAGCATTTTGACATGTTAAGCTGCTATCATCCAAGAATACTTCTTTCAAAGAAATAAAGCCAGCTTTCATTCCACACTATTTTTCCTACACAGAATGCAGAAATCCCAACTGGAAGTTACCTTGGTAATGAGGACGCGTAGGCTTCCAGGATCTGGTCACTATCATGCACACCAGCCAGGAGTTGCCACACTTCTCCTCTCAGCGCCTCGGGGACGCCTTTCCTCACCAGACCGGTCACCTGTTTGGGTTTGGATGATAGGTTGGCATGCCAACGCACCAGGACTTCCGCCCAAGCTTCCAGCAAATTCTCATCCTTTACTTCCTTGCTGACGTTACCGGACCCGCTCAGTAAGGGCTCATCTGTGTCTGAAAGAACATTAGGGGAAAAATTGTCATAATAAGGTTACTTTTGTTGTAAACACCCAAGGACGTGTAGACTCAAAAGTGTGGAAGAGAAAGAAATAGGAGGGAGAAAAGGAGGAGGATCCCCCGTTGGGGTGCCGGGGGTTTCAGTATAAATAGTATCCCCACTTTCTGGAAATTTAGTGCTTTAAATTCCCACTGTCGCTGTCTTTCTCATTTGCTCTTTCTCATTCCTGCTCTGTTCTATCAATCTGCTATACTATCGTCTTCTTCGCTAGACCAGTCTCCTACCTTCTTTTTTCTTGAAAACTCTTCCGGGACAAGACTCCTTGTTTGTGTATGGGGTCTGTTGGATCAGCTTGGGAATGTTGGACGCTTTCTGCCAGGTGGTCACCACGGCTTCCTATGATGTTATTATTTAGCAATGTAGGCATTTTATATGTATGTGTTTTGTTGATAATTTATAATGATGTTTGTATTCTATTTTGTTTTTGTAAACGGGGGTTCGATAAGTTGGGGTGAAGCCTCAGCCGTCCCCTGCGTGGGATGTCTTTATTGTAAAGTGACTGGCTGGTGGAGGGCATTCAGTTTTCCCACTAGGGTTGTTTTGGCAGATCTTTTATGTGGATTGGGGGTTGTCTGGTCCTGATTTGGCTCGGAGGAGTCTGCTGGACCTAAAGCAACAATTATGTAATGTAATGTAAAGGAGGAGGATATATTATAGCATTGCTAAATATTGTACTGTACCTGATTCTTCCTCTTCCTGGGGTGTCTGGATGGGCTCAGGCATAACTTTAGGAACGGAGGAGAGGTTGAGACTGAGGGCTGCTTTCCTGTCTCTGTCCGTCTGGCTCTCCACACTCAACACCTCATAGCCTGGCTCCCCATTAGATCCAATCACCTGTAATATAACAATAAAAAGATCAAGTCCAGTTACACCTGAGACATTTCATTTCATAGACAGATGGGAGGAAAGTTGAGCACATCTTCTGGTGTGGATGTTTTTCAGGCTCTGTATAAACTGACATCCATTCATTCATTCATTCAAATTACTATTGCAGTCTGTATTATTTTTATTATACTATATTTAATACATTAGAATTCAGCTCAATTTTGATCAATTCAATTTTACATCTTGCTTCTTTGTTGTTAATAAAATACCTAAATCTAAAAAAATAAAAAATAAAAAAATAAAAACGTAGAAAACATTTAGCTTTTTCAACTTACTCCATCCCACAGTGCAGTACAGAAAACTCAGACTCGTGCAACTGAATTAGGAAAATGCCCTTTGCCAGGATGTTTTTAATTCAAGCTAAGTATAAGGTAGACAGTGAAAACTACATCATTCAAAAAGATAAAAGAGCACAACTAGAGGCAAACAGAAAAAGCCTTCTATTCTCCACACAATTATCATTTTGCTCCCCTTCCTACACATTGGAATCTCTATGTTGTGTGTGAGAGAGAGAGAGAGAGAGAGAGAGAGAGAGAGAGAGAGAGAGAGAGAACCAGAAGAGAGAAAGAGAGAGAGAACCAGAAGAGAGAAAGAGAGAGAGTTAGTTATTCATTGCCTACAGGGTCCAGCGGACTGCAAAGAGCCGAATCAGGACCACAAAATCAAGACCACAACTTGGCTGAAAGAGGGCTCACCCCTGATCCGTTTAAAAGATCTGCTGAAACATTAGAGTACAGCTTCAGCGTCCCCTGCGTGGGATGGCTTTATTGTACATTGACCGGCTCTTGGAGTGCCTTCAGTGTTACCACTTGGGTTGTTTCAGCAGATCTTTTATATGGATCAGGGGTGAGCCCTCTTTCAGTGGTAACACTGAAGGCACTCCACGAGCCAGTCACTGTACAATAAAGCCATCCCACGCAGGGGACGCTCAGGCTATACTCTAATTTATCGAACCCCCATTTACAAAAAACAAAATAGAATACAAATATCATTATAAAATAGCAACAAAACACATACATATAAAATGCCTACATTGCTAAATAATAATATCATAGGAAGCCCTAGTGACCATTTGGCAGAAAACGTCCAATATTCCCAAGCTGATACAACAGATCTCATACATAAATGAGTAGTATTGTCCCGGAAGAGTTTTAAAAAAAAAAAGGTAGGTGATTGGTCTAGCGAAGAAGAAGATAGTATAGTAGATTGATAGAACAGAGTAGGAATGAGAAAGAACAAATGAGAAAGACAGAGACAGTGGGAATTTAAAGCACAAAATTTCCAGAAAAAGGGGATAGTATTTATACAGAAACCCCCAGCACCCTCACACGGGTAGAGAGATAGAGATTCAGACATAGACAGAGAGACACAGGGACAGAGTTTACATACTGGTTTCAACATGACGTGGAATCGCTCATAATGGGTTTTCTTAGTGAGCTGCCAAAAGCGCTCGTTGGGGGGATACACCTTGGCACGAATCTCCAAGGCAAAACGCACAGGCTCCTGGATACCAAAGATCACCAGATCCACTGCTATAGTCAGGAACACACGGGTATCTGAAACCACAGCATACCATGGTGATGACAATCAAACTAAGAACTGATTACATGATTAAAGATTCACATAACTGTTTATTCAACCAATGACAAAGAGGTAAGAATTGCATTGCTTGTTACTGCTCCAGACTTAGATGTTACTTAGCCTAAAGATTGCCACCATTATTTTTCTGAAGGCACCGAGTGTGCTACTGTAATATGTAAAACTACATACACAATAAAAGTGTTGATGTTGATGATGATAATGTTGTTGGTGATGATGATATTGATGATGATGATGATGATGATGATGATGATGATGCTGCTGCTGATGATGATGATGATGATGATGATGAAGTGTTCAACATCAAAAATGTCAAAATTGTACTACCCTTTTGAAAATGCAATCACCAACAACAAAGTTAGTTGGAAAATTTGTATTATTATGTATTTAATTTTTTATTTCTGTGTAAATTAATGAAAATAAAATGTGCAGCAACTGACGAGTAACTCAGTTGCCTGGTACACTAGGATCAATACTGATCGACTGTGCTGCAGTTTACATCGCACATTGGCATGATTATCTCCCGCTCAAATGCCACTCATTCAGAAATAAATGAATTAAAAAAGTATTAGTCACGAGTGCTCCACCCAAGAAGAAGGAATCTCACCACCTTGGATGGTAAAGATTTTGCAACTGAATATAATAATGACAATGAAAACACAAAGAAAAGAGGATTACCTTTCTCTGTCTCAGTGTTGAGGATTTCAAAAGCATTTCTCTGTTGGGTCCCAGTGTCCTGAAATGCTGTAGGCCTGCTTGTCTGGCAAATAGCCCATATTCACCTGTGACACATCATAACATCACGGGTTTGTGATAAAAATACGCCACATCATACACGCACACCCCGAGAAAAAGAGAGGTAAGGAAAGGTGGAGGGAATTGGAGGGTGGGATAGAAAGCGAGAAAGAGAGAGAGAGAGAGTGAGAGAAAGAAAAAAGAGAGAGCTGGAGGGAGAAAGAGGGAAAACAGGGAACAAAGCGCAGGTCCTAACACAAAAAGACACTTTAAAACATCATTTGGATTTATCCTGTCAATCTAAAAAATAGTTATCCATTGCTTAAAGGGTCCAGTGGACTGCAAAGAGCTGAATCAGGACCACAAAATCAGGACCACAACTTGGTTGAAAGAGGACTCACCCCTGCTCCGTATAAAAGATCTGCTGAAACAACTCTAGTGGTAACACTGAAGGCACTCCACCAATCTGCCACTTTCCAATAAAGGCATCCCATGCAGGAGACGCCGAGGCTATGCTCTCTAATTTATCGAACCCCATTTACAAAAACAAAATAGAATACATCACTAAATAATAACATTACAGGAAGCCCTAGTGACCATTTGGCCGAAAAAGTCCAATATTCTCAAATTGACCCAACAGACCTCATACGGAGTTTTGGAAGATTTTTCAATAAAAAACAGTAGGTGACTGGTCTAGCAAAGAAGATAGTATAGTAGATTAATAGAACAGAGTAGAAATAAAAAAAAACAAAGGAGAAAGAGTGCGACAGTGGGAATTTAAAGCACTAAATTTCCAGAAAGTGGGGATACTATTTATACAGAAACCCCTGTCACCCCCATTGGGGGTATCTAAAAAAAAAAAAAAAAAAACATAAATAAAAACAGACTACACGTTCTTAAACAAAATGAAACACAAAACATCCAATTTGTGACAAATACTCTGGATCTACAAAGGAAATCAAGAAAAGAGAGAAAAGATGTATGGCTGTGAAGAGGGTGGTGTTTGGGGATACCTACCAGCTCAATCAGCTGCATATCGCTGTGCTTGACATTGCGCCCTGGGGATATCAGCAGTCCAAAACATCTGTAGGCAAAACAACAAATCAGTCAGTGACTATAAACAAAAAGCAGGAATGAACTATACAAAAAGAAAGAATGAACTATACAAAAAGACAAGAATGAACTATACAAAAGGCAAGAATGAACTATACAAAAAGACAAAGCTTCCTGTAAAGAGTGAATTAAAAAAAAATACCCAACTGATCAACATACAGCTCAGTAAAATACTATGAAAAGCGTGTAATGCAAATAATAACTTAAAAAAAAAAACGTCCCCCCCACCTTTCAATCTTCAGTGTCTGGGGGCCTGTGTGCTGCACAGTGATGGCCAGACGTTTCTCTGTGTTGACCTTCAGCTTGAAGACATTCTTGTCCTTAGGGCAGGTAGAGAAGTTGCCCTTGCCATCGTCCTCCTTCAGCTCCAGGCCCACCGTGAAGGTGAACTCTTGCTCCATGTCAAAATGCTCCGCCAAACTGCCCTGCGACGTCATCCGCTCCTTCTTTGGGACCCGTCGGAATGTCGTGGCGAAGCAGTACAGGATCTTGGCAACCTGCAGTGATACGCATGAGAACATAAAATTTAAATTCTAAACCGACGTGAAATACAGTACAATACACTACAACCAATACAAAGGCACTTTAACTTTACTATTATGCTGAAAATGTTTATATATAAATTATGCATTATCTGTATTGTCTACCATACTTTACAGACTACAAGCTGATACACATTTCAAAGCACACACTCCGCTCCCAGATAAAATAATAAAAAAAAGTAAATCGCTTTCATACATAAGGCACTCCATATTAGAAAATACACAAGAAAATTACACCCATTATTATAAATCTTGACTTCATCAGCACAGATTTTAGTCACACATACCGTACTATAACACACATGGGTCAAAGTGAAGAAAAAGGTTTTCAATCTTAATTTCCTAAATGGTTTATCATGCTTCAAGTCTACAAGACTTACCGCTTCACTCAAATCACAGCGAAAAACATGACACTGGAAAATGGCATTTTCAGCACTGTCGCCATGGCTACAGGTGAAGGCAAAGCACTGCTTTTCAGGGCTATCAGGGGGACCCCGAGCGCAGAACAAAATACGGTGGATTCGGAAGCTGGCAATATCGGTATCGTTTGATGGATCCAATAACCTGAAACAAAAAGATCATTCTTTTCTGCAATACGGAGAAAATAATAAGTCTATATTTCCCACCTTAGCCGAATTAATTGTAAAATTTGTTGTATATGTATATAGGCATTCCTTTTGATAATGTACAAACAAAATTTGTGTTAAAAAGTGACCGCAAATTTTCCTTACACCTGGGTAATAAGGTTAGTAGGAATTTGAAAGTGTCAATACGACTATGTTTCTTCCCTTGTAATAAAACTTGAGACACAAAATTTACTTACACTTTCAGTCAAAGAAAACATTCGTAACTGTTACGTTTGCGACGCGCACAACAGTACGTGTGAGATGCGCACGATAGATCTGATCGTTTTGTTTTGCAAAGCATTCAATAACGGAGTGTATTTACCTTTGATTTGAGTTTGCATTGTGGTTTGAAGAAGCTTTGTATACCGTTGATAATTTTCATTGGTCGATATTATTGGAGAATTCTCTAGAGTTGCTTGTTTACTATTGATTGAATCTTAGCGATAAATGAAGATAGCTGAGAAAATTCTTGGACTGTAAAGAAAGTTGTATGACGTAAGACAGTGATGAAGAAGTCTATTTTGATTGGTTGTAACGTGTCACGCTGGAACATTCTGACATTATCTGGAGACTAGAAAAAACTATATAATTTATGCACTGTGTGGAAAGTTAAAAAAGGAGAGAAAAAGTGAAAAGCGATTGAGCGATTGTATGCAGTTGTTGATGTACGCTGAATAAAGTTGGAAAACTTCATACGAGACTCCTGCCTTGTTGCTGAGTGAACAGGTTGCATGGATAAATGAATCCGAGTTACACTTATCAGGATTCAAGCATTGGGGCTGAATCAACTACTGATAAAAAGCGAGTGTAACAGTAACACTGACTTTAAAACAAGTCTAATCCTCCACACAGAGAACACATACAGATAAAAAAGAACATTAAGATTTTGCCCCAAAGCAGTTAAAACACACACACACAGCTGTTCCACTAATTACTGTTGACCTTATTTTTAGTTGACCTTCCTGTCCACACTGCGCTATAGTAATTCATAAACAGAAAGAGAGTCCTAGTCTACCTGTGACTTAAGCCTCATCCAATGTGAGCTACGCGGCTGAGATGCAGTCTGTGCACGCACGCATTCCATTGCAAGGAATATAAAGATCCTAGATGGGTGAGTGCCAGCTACACACATATTCCCAGAACACACTAGGTCCCTTTTCCCCATCCCTGGTCACCAAGGATTGTGCTTAGTCATCTGGGCGCCACATTATGCGCCCAAAGTCTGCAAGCCCTCAGTCGGCTTGAGTTAGATCTTGTATTGGCAAAAGCGCTATATATAAAGTGATTAAATTAAAATAAATTAAAATAAATTGCAAATGCACAAGAAGTACACATCGATGATTTTTGCTTCTGAAAACAGAGAATTAAGATCCTTTAGTATTCCCAGAACATATATGCGCTGAGCTACAAAGTAAACACCATTCACTAACACACTTACTGTAAAGCTACAAAAGCAAACTATAAATAACTCACCATACAGAGGCTAGTCTTTCTAACATTTACAAGACAGCCAATGCACAGATTGGGCTGAAGAAGGATAAAGCCGGGAATTAATCATTATAGGGACTGAAAATGTCATTCAACCAACAGCTAACTGGATAGAAGGAAGGCGAGATATTAAAAAAAATGGAGATAAAACTCAGCAGACTTACAAAAATATGTTCTCAAACTAATCTTCTCTTCTTTTGTGTTCGTTATATTTATCTCCAGTCTGTTGCACATTCACAACAACAATAGTTTTGTTTCAAAACTATAATTACAATTTTATACCTGTGATCTTGCTTTCAGATAAACTCACCACTGAAGGAACTAACTTTTAAGCAAACAGTGAAATGGTAACTTATCTGAAACTCTGACTTTGTCTCATATTTGCAAAACCAGAACAAGGAGTATGATGCTAATGACAATGAATGATCACATCTTGTCTTAACACACACACACACACACATATATCTTTTTTCTGTCATATTCAAATCCATCACTACATGAAAATATACTCATGAAGCAACCTATTTCTGTCACAATTTTTGTGCAAATTATCGTAAACGACTAACAGTATCCAACCAATTTGTATGTAAATTATCATAAATGATTAAGTGTACTCTAAGTCTAAATTCCAAGGTAAGGTTGCTGCGCTCCCTTGTCATCTCCATGTTCATATACACTTGTAAAACATGGACCCTCACAGCAGATCTACAATGAACAATACAAAGCATGGAGATGAGGTGTTAAAGAAACTGAAACTTTTGGGCATTTCCTATAACCAGCACATCACCAACAACAAAGTCTTACAGACCATAACACAAGCAATTAGACAACACAATGAAATGGTCATAATAGTGAAAAAACAGAAACTCCGATGGTATGGCCATATTGCCAGAGCATCATGCTTTGCAAAGACCATCCTTCCAGGCACGGTGCAAGGAGGCAGAAGAAGAGAGACAGAAAAAAAGGTGGGAGGACAACATTCGAGAATGGATTGGCTTAAGTGTGTTAGTGAATGGTATTTAGTTTCTTGCGAGGCCATGAGGGTTGCTGAGGACACAGGAAGATGGAATACGCTGGTGAAAAGATCATCCGTGGTGCCCCCAACGACCTTCGAGTTACGGGACAGAATAGAAATAGATAGAAAGCCTGTTTAGTAAACATCACACTACATGTGTCCAGATGAAAAATTTATTGACTTGTTATATTGCTGTTGTTGGGTGATGATGTTGCAATTTTGTAAAATAATTACCAAGAACTTTGCACGTTTTTAGTGTTTTGGATTTCTTCTTTCTCCACAACACCTCCCTCACCCCATTCCACCCTCCTCTTCTCACGTTCTCTTGTAGATTATCACATAAGCTACAATGGACTCAACGTAAGCTCATTATTACTTTGCACCCTTGAGCTGAACGAATGTGCACCCATCAACAGGACATTGACACAACATTGTTACAATTAAGTGTCCCCTAACAACAGCACTATACACACAACAACACACATACTTGAAATCAGTTGATCGAACAATGAAGGAACTAAATTTCATTAACGTAAATTATTTCATTTCACAGTTGGTTATTGATATTTTCACCCCACAAAATATTTTTAAATCACTTTTTTTTGTTTTTCTGTTAAAAGTTTTTAAATTTCTTACACAATTTTACAAACTTTCTTGCTGAACTTTTTGCACTCTAGTCTGACTTAGAAAACGGTTTAATATTGGTGTTCGTTGTCCCTTGTACAACATGACTAGGGACAGCTAACCAGGGCAAAAAGATAATAGACCTGTACATCTGGGTGACCATGAAGCAAGTATCACATTACAAATTAGTTTCTTACCCACCCTGGAAAAAGGAAACCACTTGCCAAAACAAGGGGTCACACTAACTTCTCTTTTGCAAACATGAACAAGAGGATTAACCATGTGTTTATTTGAAGAAAGAAAAAAAAAACGGCTGCAGATCACACCATTTCAAGATCAAAACAAAGCACACACAAAAATAAAATAAATAAAATATTTAAAAAGCAATAAATGCATTAACAAGAAGAAAAATTACTGATTTGATAAAAGCACAATTCATTATCATAATAGCCAAGAATAGACATCTATAATTATAAATAATTAATTGAGAATCCTACTTCCTAAGGGCTAATTACATTTGTGTCAATGATCATGGAAGCATGCTAACACACAGCATTGGATAAACAGCATTATACAACTTACAAGCGTTCAACATCATCATTTGAGGACCAATGATGGACAGTCTCTTTAACACTGAAGTGTTTTTAAGTTTTAAGCCAATAGTTGAGTGTTCTATCTTCCTACAACTCTTTTCCCACACTGCTGAATTTCATACCCATTGAACAGTTTTCAATACCTGACCGTTGATACTTGAGCAGAGCGCCATGATGACTCTTCATAGATTAGGAAAAATGAGAATTTACAAGGTAAAAGTATTCGTCTGATTTTATTTTTTATCTGTTTTCATCCTCAACACTGTTGTGATGGTTAATAATAGCAGACCACTTCTAAGTACTGCAGAACACTTCAAGTGCAATTCTACCACTTACTTAGTTATTCATTGTTTATAGGGTCCAGCGGACTGCAAAGAGCAGAATCAGAACCACAACTTGGTTGAAAGAAGACTCACCCCTGATCCGTATAAAAGATCTGCTGAAAGAACCATATTCTTAACACTGAAGACACTCCACCAGCCGGTCACTTTACAATAAAGGCATCCCAAGCAGGGGATGCTGAAGCTGTACTCTAATTTATCGAACCCCCATTCACAAAAAACAAAACAGAATGTCAACATTTTAAAATATTAACAAAACACATACATAAAAATGCCTTTATTGTTAAATAATAATACAACAAAAAACCCTAGTGACCATTTGTCAGAAAGCATCCAATATCCCCAAGCTGACCCAACAGACCCTTAAAATGAGGAGTTTTGGGGAGAGTTTTCAAGAAAAAAGCAAGGTGACTGGTCTAGCGAAGAAGGTAATAGATTGATAGAACAGAGTAGGAATGAGAAATAACAAATGAGAATGACAGTGATAGTGGGAATTTAAAGCACTAAATTTCCAAAAATTGGGGATACTATTTATACAGAAAACCCTGGCACCCCAACGGGGGTAATTCTATCACTGCAGAGATTTTCTGCATAGTGAAACAACATTGGCTGGGAATGTCTAACTGCAGCAAGAGAAACCAGCAAGGCAGTGATTATTAAAATAAATAAATAAATAAATGCAGCAAGGTGTGATCCAAGCCTTCAAAAATGGAACTAAAAGTAATAAAAACATAAGTGTCACACTCTTGCTAACACAATGGAAATCCATGAACGGCAACTATAAAATTCGCTTAGCTAATACAAACAATGCGTTGAAGTACATTTCACACGCTACACAACATTATCATGCGAGGGAGGTTTTTAGTGCATGCAACAAAACTAAACCATGCTTATCAATATAAATGCATCACTGATGCCTCTTCGCAACCTCAGAAGTGAACATGTTATAAGATACATGTTACTACATGTAGTAGGACGTTTCCATAAAAAACGAACACATATATACCTAACTGATAAAGTGACACACAAAACATACAGTTTAGGTGATTGCACTCGCACACGCCGTACTCTCCCACACACACAACAAAGACACAGGTTCATAACACGAGTTCAAACAGTATTTGGACTAATTACTGATGGAAAATAAATGTTTAAAAATAGCAGCTGAACGGTCGATATAAAATGTATTAAGCAAGAACTGGTACACTACAAAAAGAAAAAAAAAAGAAATTAATAAACACCACAGCATAATGTCTCACGAGAGGCATTTCAATCACAGATGCAAAACAACACGGCAGGTCACACTACAAAGGTAGACAAAGCAAAGGTTGACCAAAAAATCTGATTGCATGAAAAAAAGAAACAACAATGGCCTTGCTAAGAAGAAATTGTGCTTGTTATTGGAACCCAAAATGATCAGGTTGTGGACCATACAGGAACAAAAAGAAGATGCCAACTCAAAATGATTTACGTTTATCCACAGAAACTCCAACAAAACATTAAAACTTGAGTGTTCAGGAAACAACCACTGCACTGCAGTGTATTTGTTGTTGTTTCTTATCCACAAAATCTGAGAAAGGGAATATTAATTTTTTGGGAAACGATGATAATGTTGGTTGTCTCACTGATTTCTAAGAATCACAAGTTCAATACTAATAAGTTAGAAAAAAGGTAAAATTCTTGTTTATTTGTGGGTGAATATACACTCACACTGCTATGCATGTGAGTCAAAAAGCATCTAGGACCAAAAATCATTTTCCTGCATTTCTCCAGGAATCAAGTGAATATTACTAGAAAAGAAAAAAATCTTAGCTCCCTTCTTCAAATTTTGTGACAAGAAGTCTTTTTTTAAAACTAAAACAAATCCCAACTGTTTCTGCAAATAAAATGTGGAATTTTGCAGAAAAAAGCTATTTAAAATACCAAGATATACAGGCCACGCCATGCTCTTCATAATAGAGATTCTGATAAATAGTTAGCCCCCCACTCACCCCCCCCCCTCCTCCCCACCCAAAACAAAAAAGAAAGAAAGCACAAATAAACAAATACATAATGCTTTTTGTGTGTGGAGAGTGGGGGGGAGGGGAGTATGGAAATAAAACCAAATGTTTGCATGTGAACGAAAGATAAAGCAGATCATACCTAACGCATCCACCGGGAGGGCTGCAGAAAGAATAAACTTCAAATTCAAAATTCACAAAAGAACACACAAACGTTAAAACAGGCAATGTGTGAACACTACAAAAAATGCAATACATCTATCAGAATTTTCCTCATATACAGAGCCACAAAATTAAAAATAATCAAAACATTTTGCTATTTAATTAATGTTGAAAGGAGTCGGAACAGAACATTCTGATAGATCTACTGCCTTTTTTGCAATTGCACAACACGTCATAAAAACTAAGTCTCATGTTAACAAAAATATGAACAGGAAAATGTCAACCAACCAAAACCACACAACTAAAATTCCACACATTTAACATAACAGTCAATTCTGCATTCCCTGGCATGCAGTTCACCTTCCATGCATAGCAACCAGATGCTAGCAATCCAAATATTTCTTTTAGCAATGTGGTGTGAAAATTGTGTAATATGAACACATGACTTAAACTCATTCCATGTAAGCTCTATGTTACAAAAGCCTGCACAGTTTAGTGTCATGAGAAGATTTCAAGAAAAGTTTACCTACTACCACTACCACATTCAATTCTGGTATTTTTATTTCATTTGTTCATGTCTTCTTTTGTGAGTTTGAAAATACAGATTTTTTCATTAAAGGGAATGTGGGAATAAGGAGAAATGACAATGGCAAAAAGCTAAATTCATGCAAATAATGGTTTACAACTGCAAATGACAAGAGATGCCCCCACCCATCCCCTCCCTACCTCTTCTCCCAAACATACAATACATGAAAACCTATTACACTACAGGAATAACTCATTACAGAAGCGTTGAACACTTCAAAGAGTACATGAACAGTGCAGCTGCTTGTAAGGAATGTTTTGACACAAACAAGTAATATGCTATTAATAATTTTGAGGCAAAGCTTAAACAATGGTAACAGAAAACTGACTAATTCTACTACAACAAACATGAGTCAGGTTCTAATTTTACAAGAAGGAAGAGAAACTCCCTTAATATAGTAATAGTAATACACACAAACCTCAAAGGAGACCAAATGGGAAGTAAAAGAAAAGTTTTATCTGGATGTATCTGGATGTTACGGAGAGGTGCAGATTGGGGACTGGCTGGTAAGGGTGGGGAGGGAACAAGACAGAGAACAGGAACTGCAAGGGTGCATCAGACGTGTTTGGTTTCAAACACATTTGTAAATGTAGATTGTCACTCAGAAACCACTAAAGGACCATTCATTGTACACTTCACTCACATAAAATCAAATCTAATCTTCTTCTTCTACATAGCCACGATCAATTTTCAGCAATTTAGTTTCATTTCTCTTACAAAAAAATACTGCTCAATAAAATTGTATCTCCTCCCGACAAAGGCCTACATGTTCTGAACAGTACAGTCTACATGGGGGGGGGGTCATTATTCTTAAGACTGAGTAATTGCCTACAGCTTGAGAAAAAAGAATTACACAAAAATACTGAGAAATATTGATTTGGGGGTGACTTAGTACATACTCACTTTGCTGCATGCATGAGTAATAATATACAATTAAAATAATTAAATATTTTGTTCTAGTCTTGCCAAGCGTACCCACCCCAATCCCACCAGTCCTTCATAACCTTTCTTCAGTTCACTGGTTCAATTGTGCACTGTGTGAAAGTTGTAAACTTGTAAACAGTACAGTGTGACCTATGGCAGGCAAGTGACTTTGGCTGGTTACTTTAATTCAGGTGTAGTCTAGTGTTAGGTCAGTACAAATTCTTGTTTCCAGCATTCCTGTATTATATTACAAGTTTACAGACATTGTTCAACCAGCTGTATAACTTGGTGCAAAATTAGAACTGATCAAAGATATAGGGTTATGAATTTCATTTACGAATTTAGATGTTGTATGAAACTCCCAAACTTTTCCTTTGGGGATATACATTCTCTTTACAGTTTAGAACTATGCAACCAGTATTAATAATAATACTGTAATAAAAATAATAAGGATATTTATATAGCGCTTTTTCCCAATGAACAATATCAGTTCAAAGAGCAGTACTCACGCATTCATTCTAAACATCCGGTTTCATAAAAAATAAAATCAGACACTTGCTAACGAAGAAGAGACGAGGGAGGGATGGAGAAGGGGAGAGCTTAGGAGGGGTGATGGGGTGGGGGTGGTGGCGGTGGTCTATTACTGTTCCTAGAAGTGTAACAGATGTTGACAATGGCCACAGCCTGTCTTTGTGGACATGAACAGGTCTCAAGTAGGCTTAATAACACTGTTATTGGGGTGGCCTCGTGGCGCAGTGGATTAGTCACCAGTTTCCTATGCCAAAGGTCGCGGGTTCGATTCTCGCAAGGGGCGAACGTATGTGACTTAGGTACAAGACTATCGAGGTCACCGAGGGTTTTCTCCGGGTACTCCAGTATCCTACCTCCCTTTAATAATGGTATTGGAAGCAGTCAATATAAAAAATTTCAAAAATATAAATTTTGATTTCTTTTCCGTCTTTTAATAGCAATCTCCCTGCCTTTACCACATGTTTGAGTGATAGATGGGTATTTGTTGTGTGTGCGTGAGTGGGTGAAACATGTGGGCATGTATGTTGTCACCGATCGCCGTGCTTTGCGCCCGATTTGGGGAAAAGCACATATATAGCATCCAGTATTATTATTATTTGATGTGAAACACAAATAGTGTATAGTCTACTGATATCTAGTTAGGTTGGAACATTTTTAAAACATATAATAAATAATATAATCTTGACCTTGAGATTAACTTGACTTCTCGCTCCAAATGGACACTAATGTATGATCAAATAAACTACAGCAAATGTTGAATTCTGCGACAGTGACCTTGGGATGACCTTCACCATGGGATGACCCTGATCTTCTGATGCTAATGCATGATCAAATAACCCAATGCTGATGCATACTATGAGTTAAATATAGCGCCATTCCACTGTACGATGATTAATGGCCAAGATTGTTTAATGTAAGGTCAAAAATGACCTTAACATCCAAGATCAACACAAAAACGGAACATCATATGAATGATCATATTAATATCTCTAAATACAACAAGTTTGGACTTTTTCTCTCTCATAGTTTAGGGTAAGTAAATTCAAAGTACCCATAATAACTGACTTTGGACAGCTCCAGTGACGTTGACCTTGGAGCAAAATTGACCAAATTTGCTTAGTACATGTTTCTCATTGATTTCTACATGCATCACAGAATCATGTTAAATATGAATAAGGTCGGAAAAAATTCCAATTTTGTGAAAATGATTTCACTTTGGATTAATATTTGCCGATCCTGTGACCTTGACCTTGAAGTGAAGTCATTCATTCACTGACCATTTTCAAGGTCTTATTGATATACACCATCCTACAAAGTTTGGTTGTGACTGATGAAGTAGGTTCTGAGAAATTAAGCCACTTGCAAGTTTTGCATGGATGGATGGACAAATGGATTGATGAATGGACCAGGGTGGCGGCCGCACAGGACTTTTTTGGGTGGTGTGTGGTAGAGGGATTTCATTTTTGGACTATTTAGGACTCATCTCGCAAGACTTTTGCAAAAATTTGGATTTTTTTTTTAATTTTTTTTTTTTTTTTTGGGGGGGGGAGGAGGATGGGAGGGGAGAGGAGAAGGTGGTGAATGGGTTGGGAGTGGGGGGGTAAGTACACAGACTCAATTGCTACACACATGCGAATTAAAAATGTCATTAAAGATGCTAAATTAATTCATGTTCAATTTTGGAAGTGTAATGTTGTAACAGATGTTATCATAACAATTAATTTTGAAATTTGGAGTAGAAAAAGTGTTAGCTCTCAAGCAACACAATTACAAACTAGAAACTATGTGGTGTTTTTTTTTAAAAACCAACAGTGAATAAACTATTCTTAAGGGGACCTAACATGCACAAGTACTGTAACACTAGAGCTATCTTCAAAACCCGGTCAGAACCCAGCTGTAACAGCCGAGATGAAGTACAGTGCTTTTAAGGTGTTGTGATAATAATAATAAGACAAGATTTTATTATGCGCTTGCTTCTTACATGTATGTAAGTGATTTGAACTTGGAGAACACTTTCATCCCTCATTCATAACGGATTTTAATATCTAGTATTTTAATAGGTATTACACGGTATGGAGGAATCTACGTGTAAGTCTAAGTGTAAACTGAAGATAAAAATTTTTGGGTAAGGGTGAGGGACTGGAAAACAAAGGGGATAAATTTGGGGGCAAGCCCTATAAATGCTGACCTTTGGGGTAACCCGAGAATTAGCACAAAGGATCAGCGGCCAAAAAGGCTAATCGTAGAGACAGGGAGAATTTAGTTCACTCATGCAGACCAAAACAAAAACTGGAGGCAGTAATTGGCACATGTGCAAAAACCCTGCCTTGCTATAGCACTGGCAAAAGAAAGGCTGACTTTACACCTTTTTTTTTCTTGTAAACAGGGTGAAGGGTGGATGGGATTGGGAAAGACGGAGGGTGGGTGAGGTGGGGAAAATAGAGAGTGGGTGGGAGAGTGATTGGGATGGAGGTGGAGGAATTGGAGGGTGAGTCATGTAACAGCTAAATACTTAGAGTTCGGTTATATATAAAATCCAAACAATAACAACCTTGCACTAATGATACATTCAATAACTGTTGCCTCACAACTGCCACTTTATCTTTATTGGTCAAATATTGACTCTGCTGCAGATGTAACACTAGAATTTCATTATCACAAGATACTATACCACTCCCAACATCCTAATTCACACGCATACATGAATTGAGGCTTTGATAATTTATAATTATATGAGTGGTAAAACGCAAAAACCTATATACCTTGGCAATAGGTGCAATACATCCTAACATGTACAACTGTTACTAAATACGTATTTATTAACTTTGAACTGACACACAATGCAAACAAGTACTACTTTCTTTCTTCTAGAAAATAAACTCAAATAATCTACTTTTACAATTAGTTTATCTCGAACGTCAGCATTGTGACCTGTCTTAAAAGTAAAACAGACCTTACAATTCGTATCAGCATTTGTGGGTCTACACCTGATATTCAAAGTAAACATCAACTCATCACAAATAATTCATAATAAGGGGTATTCAACACTTTAAATAAAATGGAACAGTTCAGAGAGTAAAAAGTATTTGTTTTATCTCTCAGACTATACAAAGGGTAAAACAAATATTGTTAAAGCTGAAGCAAAGCCTACCTTACATTTGCGGTCATTATGAGAACAAGGACTTGGGAGCTATTATGAGCAAAATACACCCATGTTCAGTGCTTCAGATTGTAGGCGCGCCCGCGCCATTGGCGCATATTTTATCAGAATGGCGCGTAACAGTCAACGTGAATGCGCCAGCCTGGCGCATCATAAAAATCAAGAAGGACTAGGTGAACATACGATACGAATACCTTCGATTGTCAATGACCCATCTTTTTCAAAATTGACCCATCATTTTGCATGGCCATGGGTCATTGGGCCCATGATGTCTGAAAACAATCTGAAGCACTGCATGTTCCTACACTCTTGCACTACTATATTAATTATATATATAATACTCAAAATATTAAAAATTCATACATTGCAATTAAAAAAAAATAATAATAATAAAATAAACATGACTAGCAAAGTGATAAATCATTGTGCAATGTAGCTAATGTGTAAACAGTTGACTGTGTGTATACCCCCAGGTCTACACCTGCTACTTTCAAAAATGTTTTAAATTTTTTTTAAATTATGACAGAAGAAAATAATGTTTTAGGTTGGAGCACAAAAAAATGTCAGTAAATAATAATTATTAATAAATTATAATACATCTAAATAATAAATCATTAATAATTCTACAAACTGTCAAAAACAAATGACTATTTTCTAAGGCAAAATCCATTTGTGAGTATCAATTACAGAAGATTGGTGAACATAACAAAAAGCATCACAACAGGGTGAATCAGACAGCAATCACTCAGCGTTTCCGATAACATACAGCACATGCAGTATTATACTGCATCAATAAACTCTATTCTAAAACACCAACAGCTGAGATTTCAATGCCTTGCGTAAAGCAGACAAATTACAAATACTTTTATATAAAAAATTTCATTAGACCTTCATTTACCATTAACGCCTTAAAAATTACTAGAAAGACTCTTTAAAACGTTAAAGACCATCCATAAATAAACAGAGTACATCGGAAACACTGAGCAATATCTTCAAAAGAACACGCAACCACAGCTGTCACACAGAGAAGGATGCATGGTAGCAGAAGAAAGAAACCCAATAAGTTCAAAACGTATTCATAAAAAAATAAATAAAACACTTGCTCTACAGGACAGCCTATCACTCCATCATCGTTTGATGCTGTCTGAATCATTGGCATGGTGGAAAACAGTCTTCAGAAACCCAACAAACAAACAAACACAATAACAAAAACATTGATTAACAATCCAAACTGAAAATTCAGCTGATATAGATCTTTGCGAAACAAAAAATACTGTAATATGTTGTACAAGTCCACATGTAAGAGAATACAGCAAACATATAAACAGAATTAAAAACGTGACGTACAAACATACAAACAAAACATACCAACACAGAGCTAGCGCGAGAGCATATAAGCATAAACAAACAGTATAAACCTACAGGTAAAATTGTGAGCAAGGATAGGAAAGAATAATTATAAACACTGCACCATAATAATAATAATAATAATAAAGAAATAAAAATAAATAACCAAATAACAAACCGGGTCATGACGCACCAAATAAATATTTTTGCAGTGTCCTCCATGAACATTTCCCCCTCAATAACAGATTTTTTTACCCATCAATACCCTTTAAAATATTTATTATAATAGCTATAATTTTAACTCCACTGTAAAGGGGTCCTAACCTGTCAGAAACCCCTTCGTGGGTTCAAGTGTATACTTAAACTATAATCTAAACACGAACACCTTTTCTTTAGAAGTGCACTCTGGCAAGTCTATAAATATACCCTTGGTAAAGTTCACGTTTCTGGAGACTGCCGAGTTTGATTGAAAATGCAATTTCCACTCCTACGTCACAAAACCTGAGTCACTTGTGGTCTTGCTAGAAGTTGGTCCACTGCCTTTTGATATAGCTCTCAGTGCATGCCAGGAGTGAGATTTAGCGGTCGCCCGAGGCGACTTAAAACCGGCTCGGGCGACCTCACTTTATAATTGAGCCAGCCCGCCTGGCGACTAAAAAAAATAATAATACTTGCAGACTTTTAGAAGCTCGGTCCAAAGCTAGAGCGTTTTTAGGTCACTGTTCGTCTGCTACGAGTATAAAGCATACGCGAGCGTTATTTCCCTTTGCCTACTTCCCTTTCGCGCCAAGCACGCTGTCTGCTTTGTTTGTGAAAAAGACACACGCTACAAATTACGTGTATTGTCAAGGTGACAGTTGTTGATCAGAAAATGTGGAACTTTATTTCTAGAATCTACCTCACCACGTCCGAACCCCGTAGCTACAAGACTCACCCGATCATCCTGAGAGGCAAGAACCCTCAACGTGATCAACAGACTCCAGCTCATGCAGCAGTATTGAAGTGAACGATTGTCGGGCTGCCTAAAAACCATGCGGGCTACCTCACTTTACTTACTAGGTAGCCCGGCGGGCTAGTTAGTCTCCTGGGTTAAATCTCACCCCTGCATGCTAATACCATATTTTGGGACTAGATGAAATTCCACACCCACAGACAGCCCATATTCAACCCATCTTGATTCCCTTCTGTACCTCACAAACGGGAAAGCCCATTTCGTCGTTTGACATCCGATTGAGCTTTTCACCACAGGCGCTTCTATTCGGGTCTCACCAACTGTGTTATAGAGAAAGTGGTCGGCCGTCACGAACATAAAAAGGCTTGAACTGACAGGTACCACAAACGTGGCTACAGTTAAATTTGTTTTTAAAATGTAGGTGAGATCCACTTTAAAGCCCGGATAGTAAGAAGACAAATAGAAAAATAAAGTAGGAAACATGAATTATATAGCAATATTCACCAAAATGTCATGCAACAACACCAATTAAAATAGCTACGCAATAAATAAATACAAAAATTATAGAAATAACCTAACCTGTATAAAAATAGGCTAACATAGAAAATCAAAACCAATCCAACCCCAAATTCCAAACTTAAAAACTGAACTAAAAAATTTTTTTTAGAAATCAAAATTGGAAAATGCAATTTGTAGCTTTAAAAGTATACCATTTGGCGGAAACGAGTCTGAAAAAGTTGATTCACACGAAAAACTGCATTAAAATTAAATAAGAAGTTTAGATTTTCAGAGGAACGCAATTTGATCGGACGTATTACTTCAGTACTTATTAACATACTTTAAAAAAATTTTATGCATGCATAAACATGTAATACTTTTCTACATTCAAATGTATAAGATGTTGGAAAGTAACTTATACCATGACAGAAAATGCAACACAGATAATAAAAAAACCACAGTCAAACAGAGGACTGCCAAGCAGAAGAGTGGTAACGCTTATAGTATTAATGTCACTGGTGCATCTGTTAACATTAAGAACTGCATACATTGACTGCATCTACAGTGACTTGACCAAACGAAAACTAGAACGCATCACTCAGTACAATACAATGACCACTCAAGCAGTATATACACAAATTGTTGCTAAAAATAAATACACAAATAAATAAATAATAAACTACTGGCATTCAATACAATATAACAAACTGACATACTTTTCCCTGGGAAAAAAAATAAAAAGAAAAAAAAGAAAAGAATGCGACATGAAATAAGCAAAAACCAGTCCACCTACCGAACATTCCCTTCCGACGTGCTGGGCACAGAGAGGATGATTGGAATGGCGCCTTGTGACTGACTATTGAGCACCGCCATATTGCGATAGATCTCCACCTCTGACCTTGGAGCGTTCACCATGGCACAACCCAAATATGTTACACCGTTGAATACAGTGCAATCCCCCATTGGTAAGGTTGGCAGAGACGTTGATCGTCCACGGTCTGAACAATACAGGTTAAGAATGCGTCAACTTCAAAAAGATCAACAATCATAGCCAGCACTTACTGAAACAGTCAAAAGATTGTTTGCGGGAAGTTGTACACATTAATATTGCTATTTTAGAAAATTTATAAAATGTTAAACAGGTTTTGCTTGGTGTCAGCTATGTATATCCTAAATACACCAAATATATAATTGACATTATCACACCAATAACAATAATGTATACCGAAATATTTTCATGTTACCTTGACCTTGTCCTATTTGCTCATCTCCAGTATCCCCAATGTTCTCGTGAGTGGCAAAATCTTCTGGCAAGAAATCCACTGATTGGCTGGTCGGGATCACATGGCTCAAATCCTTGTCTTGCAATTGACTGATGGTGCTGGTCTCTGTGTCGTTACCATCGGACATCATTGCATCACAGATGTCGCTGAAATCCCCAGTTAGTTTGAGTTTTGGTTCCTCGTGAACCACAACGTACTCGTCCCCTGTTGAGGCCGACTCTATTGACCCTTGGCTCACTGCATCTTCAGTGGTTGCCATGGTGACAGGTGAACCGTTGAAGACGTTCTCATTCCTCAATCAGGCTGTTCCCATGTGTATTCAAGATGCAAGCCAACACAGGTAGTCTGAACTGCAAAATGACATTTATGAAAGAATTTTGCATGCATGTCCATGACTGAGGAAGGTTTTAAAACTTTTATATAAAGGAAGGTGTGGTAAGAGTGCGATAGTTTTAACATTTTCAACATTCTGAAATTTTCATATCGGCATAACCTAGTATTCCTTGGATAGCATTCGTGAGGTCATTAAACAGTACTACACATGACTAAGAGGAAGGAAAATGTCGCGAATTGACTTCTGGAATGAACACTGAATGAATGAATGAAAACTTATACTGCGCATAAAAACTTCCACATCCCAAGGTATGCTCACAGCGCTACTTCTGATATTTTTAGTTCCAGATCATAATGGCGCACTGCACAATAAAAAGTAAATTTAGCAACAGTTTATGAGAAATACGATTACAAATACAGTTATGAATCACTTTACCGACATCAACTGCATTTTATATCTACAGATTTGTCAGTCACATACTGCTGCTAATTTGATTTATTTATTTTATAATTGTAACTCTGCTCTGTGGGTTCGGGCATTAAATAGAATAGACCCAACGTTTCCCGGCGTGTCGTAAGAGGCGACTAACAGGGGTGATGTTAGCACGGCATCACTGGGCGAAAGTCTTCTACACAGAAGTCACCGGCCAGGGCGGAGGAACCTCACGTTACTACAGGTTCAACGACCATGTGCTCAGGGCCAAGGCGAGCCATACTGTATTCGTGGATTTCGGCTGTGGCCAACAGCCTGGAGAGGATTGGGCACCGCCAGGTCTTTTTTGCCCAAGACACACTACATGATGACACAATCCACTAATTCCATACCGGATCGGTCGTCGCCCGGGTCGTCACACGGCACAAGGACCGCGCCTTCCGTTGGCCACCAGGACGGAGGTGTTAAGTATGCTACTGAAAGATCCGCACGAGAAACAACATCGTCATAGGAACCTGGAATGTCAGGACCCTAACTGCGGAAGGAAAATTAGAAGAACTGGCCCACGAGTTGGACCACTATCGGTGGAATGTTCTAGGTATCAGCGAACTGCGCTGGAAAGGCCTAGGTGAAACAACGACCGACAAAGGCCACAAGCTCTATTTCAGCGGTAGGGATGACAGGCACGAACACGGCGTTGGATTCTTGGTCCACAAGAACATTCTAGCCACTGTCATGGGTTGCCGCCCAGTCTCCAGTAGACTCATTACCATCCGCCTGAGAGCAGCCCCTTTCAACATCACCATCATCCAGGCCTACGCCCCAACATCAGACTATGACGACAGCGAAGTGGAGGATTTTTATGAAAATCTACAGGCGGTCCTTGACCAAGTGCCGAAGAAGGACATAGTCATAGTGCAAGGCGACTGGAATGCCAAGGTTGGCCAAGATGCGCATCACAACTGGGGAGACACATGTGGCACTGCAACAATGAGACAAATGACAGGGGTCTGAGACTCTTGGAGTTTGCCAGATACAACAATCTGGTACTGGCAAACACGCTTGGTCTCCACAAAAACTCCAGACGATGGACATGGCACAGTCCTGGCGGGGAGCATCACAACCAAATAGACTACATCATGGTCAAGAAACGCTTCAGATCAAGCATCAACATTGGCAGGACACGTACTTTTCCAGGAGCAGACATCGGAAGTGACCACGATCTCGTGATGATGTCTTTCCGGCTCCACTTGAAGAGAGTAAATACAGCAAAGTGCACTAGACTGAAGTTCGACCTGGACAAACTGCGAGACCCGGAGGTGGCAGAACTATTTCAGGCCACAATTGGAGGGAAATTTGCACCACTGCTCATTTTGGGGGCTGGTGAAGTAGATGTCAACACCATGACCACCACCTTCAACTCAGCTGTGACAGATGCCGCCAATGAAATCCTTGGCAAGCACCGACCAAAGAAGAAGCTGTGGATCACACCTGAACTTTTGGATCTGTGTGATAAACGAAGAGAGATGAAAAAGAAAAAGAACACCTCACAGGGAGCTGATGTCTACCGAAAAATCAACAATGACATCCGAAAAGGCATGCTCACAGCAAAGGAGAACTGGATAGAAGATCAATGCCAGGAAATAGAGAACAGTCTGAACAAGAACAACAGCAAGAAGGCCTACCAGACTGTGAAGCGGCTGACAAGTGTCAAACAGCCCAAAGTCTCCACTATCCAAAGCAAGTCTGGCATATGCCTTACAGAAGAACAAGAAGTCTTGGACAGATGGACAGAGTACTGCTCTGACCTTTACAACCATACACCAAATGGAGACCCATCAGTTCTAGCATGTCCCGAGAACAGAGAAGAAGAAGAAATCCTCCCAATTCTCCGGGAAGAAGTTGAGGCAGCAGTGCAAGCGCTAAAGAAAGGGAAGTCAGCGGGAGTGGACAACATACCCGCGGAACTGCTACAAGCAGGAGGAGAAGCGATGATTGATGCCCTCACCATTATCTGTAACAAGATCTGGCAGAGTGGGGAGTGGCCTATACCATGGACCCAGTCGCTTGTCATCACTCTTCCCAAAAAAGGTAACCTTCAGGAGTGTGAAAATTACCGGACCATCAGCCTCATCAGCCATCCCAGCAAGGTCCTCCTGAAAATAATACTCAACAGGTTGAAACCCCAAGCTGAACAAATCATAGCTGAAGAACAAGCAGGATTCAGGGCAGGGCGAAGTACCACTGAGCAGATTTTCAACCTCAGAATAATCTGTGAGAAATACCTACAGCACCAACAACATCTATATCATGTGTTCATAGACTTCAAGAAGGCGTTTGACCGAGTCTGGCATGCAGCTCTATGGGCAACAATGAAAGTGTACAACATCAGCCCTAAAATTATTGAAGTCATCAAAAGCCTGTATGACAAGGCTACCAGTGCAGTCCTCCACAACAGAGCCATCGGGAATTGGTTCAGACAATCGGTGTGCGTCAAGGATGCCTACTCTCACCAACACTCTTCAACATCTTCCTAGAGCGCATCATGTCGGATGCTCTTGCAGACCATGAAGGCACAGTCAGCATAGGGGGTAGAGCAATCTCCAATCTTCGTTTTGCAGATGACATTGATGGATTGGCTGGAGAGGAACAAGAACTTGAACAGCTGGTACAGAGGCTTGACACCACCTCCGAAGCCTATGGAATGGAAATAAGTGCAGAGAAGACCAAAATGATGACCAACAACACCAATGGCATCAATACGGACATCAAAGTCCAAGGCCAATCCCTCGACACAGTGCATAGCTTCAAATATTTAGGAGCCATTGTATCAGACAATGGGTCCCGACAGGAAGTCCTCTCCAGGATCGCACAAACAACTGCTGCCCTGACAAGGTTGAAGCCCATTTGGAAAGACAGGACCATCAGTCTACACTCCAAAGTGAGACTGCTGCGCTCCCTTGTCATCTCCATCTTCCTATGGACCCTCACAGCAGATCTCCAACGAAGAATACAAAGCATGGAGATGAGGTGCTACAGAAGACTTCTGGGCATTTCCTATACCCAACACATCACCAACGACAATGTCCGACAGACCATCACACAAGCCATTGGACAACACGATGACCTGCTAACAGTGGTGAAGAAACGGAAACTTCGGTGGTATGGCCACGTCACCAGATCATCAGGCCTTGCAAAGACTATTCTGCAAGGCACAGTGCAAGGAGGTAGAAGAAGAGGGAGACCGAAAAAGAGGTGGGAGGACAACATTCGAGAATGGACTGGTTTGACACTGAGCGAAGCCATCAGGGCTGCTGAGGACAGAGAAAGATGGAGTATGCTGGTTAAACGATCATCTGTGGTGCCCCTACGACCTTCGGGTTACGGGACAGGATAGGATAGGAATTGTAACATACACCTTCAACACTCCAACACTCTTCAACATCTTCCTAGAGCGCATCATGTCAGATGCCCTTGCAGATCACGAAGGCACAGTCAGCATAAGGGGTAGAGCAATCTCCAATCTTCGTTTTGCAGATGACATTGATGGATTGGCTGGAGAGGAACAAGAACTTGAACAGCTGATACAGAGGCTTGATACCACCTCCAGAGCTTATGGAGTGGAAACAAGTGCAGAGAAGACCAAAATGATGACCAACAACACCAATGGCATCAACACGGACATCAAAGTCCAAGGCCAATCCCTCAACACAGTGCATAGCTTCAAATATTTAGGAGCCATTGTATCAGACAATGGGTCCTGACAGGAAGTCCTCTCCAGGATCGCACAAACAACTGCTGCCCTGACAAGGTTGAAGCCCATTTGGAAAGACAGGACCATCAGTCTACATTCCAAAGTAAGACTGCTGCGCTCCGTTGTCATCTCCATCTTCCTATATATATGCTTGTGAAGCATGGACCCTCACAGCAGATTTACGGCGAAGAATACAAAGCATGGAGATGAGGTGATACAGAAGACTTCTGGGCATTTCTTATACCCAACACATCACCAACGACGAAGTCTGACAGACCATCACACAAGACATTGGAAAACACAATGACCTGCTCACACAGTGGTGAAGAAACAGAAATTCCGATGGTATGGCCACGTCACCAGATCATCAGGTCTTGCAAAGACCATTCTGCAAGGCACAGTGCAAGGAGGTAGAAGAAGAGGGAGACCGAAAAAGAGGTGGGATGACAACATTCGAAAATGGACTGGTTTGACACTGAGCGAAGCCATCAGTGATCAGGGTTGCTGAGGACAGAGAAAGATGGAGTATGCTGGTTAAACGATCATCTGTGGTGCCCCTACGACCTCCGAGTTATAGGACAGGATAGGATCATACACCTGGCAGTTATAGGTTAAAGTTATCAGATCTTATACCACTTGTACACATTTGATTTGGATTACATGGAGAATTGCTTTTTTTTTCTTTTTTTTTTAAATTGTGAATTTGCCAAAATTCTACTGAAAATCAAGTAGAAGGTTTGAAGGAAGTAAAACACAACAGATTACAGATTTCTCTATGCCTGTATTTCGCTAAAAAGCTTCGTCAGGAGTTACAAGCCAACTCAATAATGGCTTCTACTGCAACAAGAATTTAGTGACACTGTTGTTTCTGAATGCAATACACAAAAATATGAAGGCTACAATACAAACCATCCCTTGGAGGCACCGATATGTTAATAATTTCCGTAAACATGTTGCATTAAAAATAAAATAATAGAATGTATGCAGTGCCTCGTCAGGGTCGTGCCTCCTTCATTTTAGCAATAGTGATGCGCCGTCTAAGCAGACGATCCATAATCAACTGTCCCATTGAAAGTTCAACAAGATGAAACGTAAAAGGCTCGATATTTTGACAGGGTTTGGGGAGAATTGTTACATAGCACCAGGTACGCTAGCCAAAATATAATTTAAACATTCGATCTCCAGGGCAAAATTATATCCTGTCAAGTGTCAAAATGACGTTTGCGGAGAAATTACATGAGGTTGACAACTCTGCGTTCTCGGGTGCAAATCGGGTCACATTCCTGGAAATCTTTGATGAATAATCTGACAAGCAATCTTCAAACAATTTTTCGACCGTTCCTACTCCCGTTCCTACTCGCAACACGGGTTAACGTTTCTTTTTTTTAGGTGACAGAGTCGCATCATAACAAATGAGTTTACACATGTGTACTTTTGTAAGCAAGAGGGCGCTCTTTACTGACGTCATTGATAGGACAATCGGCAATCTTCGGTCATTTCCGTAATGTTTTGTCGTGGCTGCTTTCCCAGTCGTGTACAAGCGCGCGCATTATGAATTTTGTACAAGGTTGTAATTCTATTAATAAATAATCGTCAATATATTTTTTCTTTACCATAAACGCTGTTTTTAATTTAACCATAGACCATAATTGGTCTATGATTTAACGTATGCTTCTTTGTCATTTGATTTATTCAAGAACTTACTTAATTATAATTATAATGATTTATTAAATACATCTTAAATATTTTTTTTTAAAGTTAAATGTTAATACATAATTATGTATCATTATAAATTTTTTTGAAAATGCACGTCTTTTAGTCAAGTTTATAATTGTGTTTGTTTTTTGTTTGGTTTTGTGATATTTCATAATGTCTTTTTTGATATATTAAAGTGCACACACACACATATATCCCCAAACCCTTTCAAAATATATCGAGCAATAACCTCTTACATTCCATCTTCCTTGTTGAACTTTAAATATATATGTACCTTAGTGAGTTCTGTTTATTTAAATATGTAATTACTGTATCTGTTACATGAGCTGAGAGCGAGAGACAGAGAGTCAGAGACAGATGGACAGCCAGAAAAAGCTACAGTAAAAGATAAAACACAAAATCTTAACCACACATCCTCCCTCTCCACACACACACATCCTCCCTCTCCCCCTCCACACACACACACAAACATACACATACACTATATAAAGAAAGCTATAGACTAGAAAATACAACAGCAAATCTTGTGTTGACCATGGTGACCCTGCCTTTATTCATTCCATCAGCACGAAAGAGACAAATGAAAGCAACAGATATATAACAATGACATGAACGTATGTATAGTTTATAATAATCTACATCTAGCTTCAAAATGGTGTAGACACTGATTGAATCTGACTGACTTCTCCAACATAAATTTTATTCTACATATACCAAATACATGTAATATATTCATGTTCATCTTAAATACTCACATGAGCAGATGTACAAGCACACATATGAGCAAACATGCAAACACACACTCATGTTGATATTTTCAATTGCACACGCATGTGGTCAGCCATGATTAGCACACACACACACACACACACTCACAAACACGCACACACCCACACCCACACACTCTCTCTCACACACACACACACACTCCAAAGAATAAACAACTCAGTATCCAGTTAAATAAATAAAATTGTTACAAATTCCTATTAAAAAAAAAAAAAAAAGAGCTGCATCCACCATCAATAAGAATCAATAGGACAACTCAGTCATGTTAAAGTGTAAATGGTTTATACTGATATCGACAACTGGCCTAAAAAAATTTAACATAAACTGAAAAGTGTCTCATATATGACTGTGACAAACATACCGAAGCTGTTTGTAATTTCTGATGAAGAGAAATACAAATCTCCAAAGCTCAAACATGGTGTTCAGTCAACCATAGATATTACATAATTATAGCCTTCAGTCACGACTGCCACTCATTTTTAACTGTAGACCTACTAAATTCTCTTAACGTTGCACAACAAAAAGCATTTCTTTCAACATCGAACAACACATTATTTAATTAATTAATTTGAATGCCAACATGATTTGTCTTCTAGCCAATGACTACCACCACATGTTCTTTTCTATTACAATGACAGTACATCAATCATGACACACCACTATAATTTTAAAACTAGCAATGCTACTTTATCGATAGAACACCTGTACACAGAATACAAAAATCCCACCCAAAGCAACTCCTCAAGTCTAGAACCATTCAACAGAACATTTATATGGAGATACAAGTTTTAGTACATTTCTAGAAATAGTCTGCACTAGAATACCTACAAGATGAGAAAATGTTTAAAAGTTCTATAAGAAGTAACAAATATAAAACACACCTCATAACATCTCGAGGAAAAAAGCACAAGTAATTTTCAGTTTTTTAAAAACCTTTTTTTTTTCTTCAAACGTCTAAGCACTGGCTGAGCATAACATTCCTCCAGAAATATTCAAAATGGATACTGTATGAGAAGAGTTTACAACATCTAGAAATGTATAACACAGAGCTGGAAGTCTGACATGAAATTCAAAATAACCACCTTCTACATTTATAGCTTACAGAGTTGTGTATACATGATTGTTATTTGGTGTTGTAATGAAGTATTACTCTATGAATGCATCCTCCACCATTTTAAACCATCAAAATTGCAGTTTCCATAAAATTCCATAAAATTCAGCATGCATGCAGATCGAATAAGCAATGAACAATGTTGAAAAACACTGAACAATGTAGGAATAAAATCTCACCTATGCTGAGAATCCTTCAAAATACGCCGTTATAATTATACGTTACACACCTTAAAAATTCAAAAAATGCAAAAAATAAAAACAAGCTGGAAAATGTTCTGAATGTTTTCCATTTATGAAAGAACTGTGTACGTCTTCCATGACAGCTGATGACTGATATCTATCTATCTCCCGGCAAACACAGAAACAAAAACAGTGAGATCTAATGCCTGCCTGGTTGTCTTCTGCTGAAACCAAAGTTCTGGAATTATCTTCATTGATACTGCCACTAGCTTCATTAAAAATCAAATAAAACAAACAAACAAACACAATGGAGGTACTACACTCAACACCAAGAACGATTCTATCAAACAGAACCTATGCGGAATATTTTTTTTAATGAAACAAGAAACGTTTTCCAAATTAAACGTGAATATAAACTGACTCGACAGTCTCACATTGAGATAAATACTGGCAAATTGTTGAATACAAGAAACAACTGTGTTCAAACTGGTACAATCATGGCCATTTTTTGTCTTTTAAATTTAGAACAGTCACATTTTTTAGTAACAATTCGAAAACATGAAAAAGAAAACAAAAGCATACCAATACACACAAGAGAATTTTTTTTTCAATCAAAGAAAAACAAAATATACACGCCTTCCTTCATGACTTTAACGATTAAATCCCAAGGTTCAGCAAAGATTGTATGCTGTCTTTGCTTTTTCATGAACTTATTATATACCATACTTATAAGATGAGAGACTCTAAAGTCTTTAAAACAAATAAACAATTCAATCAGCTTATTAACTACAGCAATAATACCGCTGCCACAAAACAACAGTCACCTTCATTGAAGACTAACGTAACCTATATTCCAAATACTGCTGTATTCAGTTAAGATAAGAAAGGAAACTCATAGCAGATAATTTCTTATCTATGATTTTATTATAATCATGACCCCTGTTATCTGAGGTATTAGGTGGTGGCAAATGAACCTTAATAAATTCTAATTTTAAACAACAAGCAATAAAATTCTTTTGCTTAATAACTGACAAAATTTAAAGGAATACTAAATTTCACCCTAACTGCATGAAATTTAAAGGTACACTAAAACTCATATTAAATATCCTAAAATTTAAGGTACATGTACCAAATTTCACCTAACTTATGAAATGTTAAAGTACACTAAAATTCATACTAAAAAAATAAAATTTAGAGTGAAATTAAAAAGATAGTACATCAAATTTTGTCTTCATTATGACGTTTAACAGTACACCAAATGTTGTACTGAAACTTAAGGGAACACCTAATTTTACATTACTGTAGTGAAATTAGTTTTAGGTAAACCACATTTCACACTTAGAGCTGTGAACAGTCTATTATATGGTACTCACAATCCTGCAGATCTAACACATAAACTGCATTAACCGACAATCAACTTAAAAGGAAATATTTGAAAACAAAGCCTGAGAAGTCCAACTGACATTACAAAAAAAAAAACTATAAAAAAAGTACACAGACAAAATAAAATTGCAAAATTAAAAAAGAACACAACTAGTATTAGGTAGGTTGGGTTTGGGCATGCCACAGGCTGCTACTACGTCTTCCTCAGGGGAGGCAGCCCAGAATTTCCTGATATAAAGGGACAACAACGCATCCCTCAAAATAATACTTTTAAAAAAAGATCAAAATAATACATAAAGTAAAGACAAACAAACAAACAAGAAATAAAAAAAGGTAATCAAACAACTTATAAAAGTATAGTTGATACAGATGACTGTGCAGGCCCTCAATTGATTAACCATTACAGGAACATACTTTTTTAATTTTTAATTGGTCACGACAGTGTACATACCAAAATATATGGCATGCCATGAAGTTCTGCCATGAAACACACAAAACGAAAAAAAACAAGATCAGCAAACAAAAAAATTAAACAGAAAAATTATATGGAAGGAAGATCGCACCCTCATGCATGAGACTACACAGTCTTCAAAAAAGCATTTTGTCATCATCACTACCTTTGCAAAACCAAAGCATGAAAGAGGAAATAAATGGAACAGAAAAATAAATGAACACATACTTCAAAACAAACAAAAAAACAAGAAAAATCTCAGTCATATAATGTGCAACAAAAATTATTATGGAAGTTTGAAATCAACCCACGGTACATAAAATGACGACAACACCATGTTATTAATGAATGCAACACCCTATGGAATTTAACCGATTTATCCATCTAAAAGAGTCATCATCATGTAGCATATACATCAATGAGATTTATTCTTTTCTCTATTTTTTTTCTTCAAAGAGTGAAACAAAGTACTAAAAAAATTAAAACGTGAGGAGCTGAATGTAGAAAGTGGTCAGTCACAGCAGGAGAAGCAAGAGAAACAACGGCACCAAACACCAACTAAAACCTACAAATAACTAATTTAAACATTTTGCTAAATTATTTACAAATATTGTTTGGGTAGCTATGGAGGACACTAAATTAAAATATTAATTATAAAATATTGGAACAAATATTTTAAAAATTCAGAAAATGTAAAACATAAATTTTGAGGATATATTAAATAATATATACTTGTAATATATGCTTTGGTGTTTAATAAGATTAAAATACATATTTCCATAAATATATGCATACATAAAATATCAATGAACAAACCAATCAGTAAATAGCAACATTATATTATTATGTAAAGAGTCGTCATAATTTTACATTTCAAACATAAATTTTAAAAAATTTACTTAGTTAATTGAATGGAACACATAATTTCTCACAGTGAGATTAAGAAAACATAGTTCTTGTATGCCTACTTACCACTTACAATTTTACAATGTCAAAATCTTACATAATACAAAATAAATGTCCATCATAATAACAATTATAAAAAATTTTAATTAAAAAAAACAAACTAAGCTACTTAGCTGGTGCTATATACAGTGAGTGAGTGTACAAGTTGTAAATGAAAAAAAAAGAAGTCAACAACACAAAGGTGTGCTCGCATCCACATTCTCATTTAAATTAATGAGAAATAAGAATTGCTTACAGATATTTCTTTCACCAAGCAAAGTATATGGCTTAAAAATTTACATTTACAATGTACAGAAAAAAGGAATGAACAATTTTTCTGTGGATGAGTAAATATATTTTGTGTACAATTTTCATAACAGAGTCTTTCAAATATCATACGGGCAGAGATTGAAAAAACTTAAGCTCTAAAACGTTACAAAAAAAAAAAGTCAACCAAACTTTTACGTGGATGAACAAGCCATCATGTACGGCTATCATACACAATTTTTAAATATAGTACATAGGGTTGACAAAATATAACAGCATCTAAAACATTTTAAAAAATTTTAATGCCTACCAAACTTCTCTGTGGATGAATGAGCCTTGTGTATGGTTTTCATACAGAATCTTTTAAATATAGTGCATTGGGTTGACAAAACAACATCTAAAACATTTAAAAAAAATTTAATGCCAACCAAGCTTCTCTGCGGATGAATGTGCCCTGTGTATGGTTTTCATACAGAATCTTGCCAATACAGTATACATGGGATGAACAAAATATAACAACATCTGAAGCATTTAAAAAAAAATTAATGTTAATGTCAACCAAACTTTTCTGCGGATGAACGAGTCATTGTGTATGGGTTTTATACAGAATCTTTCAAATATAGTATAAGGGGTTGATAAAATAGAGAAACATTCAAAAAACATTTTTTTAAATGTCAACCCAAACTTTTCTGTGGATGAATGAATCATTTAATAAACCTACATACAGTTTTTCTGCACAGAATCTTACAATTATAACTATAGGTTTGACCCCAAAAAAACACCCCATCTTACACATATTATTTGAAAAGTCCAGATTTTCATAAACTTTTCTCTCTCAAAGAAAATGTAAAAGTGTATATACACTCCTCAAACACAAACATCAATTACATTAAACTTTGAGCTTCCATAGAACAATACACTACAAAATGTTTTTGGGTTTTGTTTGGCCCAAAAAATATCGAGTAAATAAAAATTTGTTGAATGAAGACAATTCTTTTACTAAAAAATTGCGTTTTGTTAGGTTTGCAAGATCTTGAGTAAACAAAACAATATTGGTAAGATCTTTCAACTAATGCCCACAGGAACCTGCATCTGTAAATATCTGTCTTCAATTTAAATAATGATGTGTTTTAGCTTATGTATACAGTATAACAATATCAAGAAATAAGCCCTGTGGAGATCAAACAAATATTCTCTAAAAACAATATATTAACATAAGGCGCAGCTAAACTT
>CM072527.1:42688882-42701382 GCA_036898135.1 Oncomelania hupensis
GTCGTCATCCTCCGTCCCGCAGCCTTTCGGGTCGTAAGATTTGGGGGAGACATGAGGGATGGTGCCGCAGAAAGTGTTCTGCCACTTCGGTCTGGCTGGAGGCCGTGGCGTTTAATTCCTTTGCAATTGCTCACATTGAGATGAATAAAATTGTACTGTCCAGTACTGTACTGTATTGTATGGTATTTGCAATATTTCGTATTGTACTGTATTGTATACTTCGTAATCTCCTCACACACTTCCTGTTCACCTGACAAAGCCCTGTAAGCAAGTATCCCCAAATCCACCCCTGCAGCACACTCAAGAATGCTAAAACTGATGTTACAAAACTGACAACACAAACGCAGTTAAAGATAACAACAGGAACTGTACTAAAACAATTTTGAGTAGGTTTTCTCTTACCACATTCTTTACACTTTCTCACCCTACTTATTGGTTTAAACAAATCATCATCATCATCATCATCATCATCATCATCATCATCATCATCATCATCATCATCATCATCATCATCATTCGTAGTAGTAGTAGTATTAACGAGACGAGCACACAAAACACTTCTTTAGGGTCCCTACCCCTCTTTCCTTCGGATAGTTATCCCCCTGTGCCGTATCGCGCATTGGTGCATGTGGACGTTAAACGTCCATTGTTCGTTCATTCAAAACCACATTACTGAGGCCGCAGCCCTCAAATAAGAGTGTACGCAAGCTCAAGACGACATTTCGTCCCTATTATGACGTCAGCTCGCGAGTTAGTTCCATACTACGATGTCCTGACACGTGCAAACGCTACAACAGGCTGAGAACAAAGCGGCATAGAATCCACAGCAACGAGCTAAGGCGAGCAGTCTCGCCACTCAACAATGGACACAAGCGCACAATACACTCAGTTGTGAATGAGGAAGTTAGGGAGGGGGGGGGAAGGAAGGTAGAGTGGGATGGGGGAACTGGATCTGTTTAGAACCGGGGTAGGTGGTTGGACAGACACTCTCTCCCGAACGACCACAAGGTTACGGGAACTATTTTACCTTCCTAGTTCTAACTGAAAACGTATTTCGTCATTATACACAGACTCACTCGCTCTCTCTGTCTCTGTCTCGCTCTTTGTTTTGCCAACAGGCCCAACCACCTGCAGGCATCTTTAGAACATTCCTAAATATATCACTCAATCGGAAACCAATAGCTTCCTGAGCTGTGTTCGTGCTCTGGGGGAGAATTCAAAAACAACAGAAAGACATGGACTGCGTTTGCGCAGAAGTGAAAGGCTTTTCCATAGGGTGAGAGTGCAGAATACGTGAGTAGTTGGGAATTACCAACATCTCAACTGTCCTATTTTCTGTCGCTTGCTGCTGTTGTTGTTGTTGGTAGTGTTGTTGTTGTTCTTGTTGTTGGTGATGGTGGAGGTGGTCAATGATCACTATGTGTACATATCTTAAATGAAGAAAAAAATGAATAATTAAAATTCTCTGTGCTCCAAATAAATGCCATCTGTGTGCACTGCAAAATTAATGGATTGTTTTGCATAAATTTACAATGCAGTTTTGTGTGCATGTTTGTGAAGAACACATGATACAAAAGATTGAGGTTTTTTTTTATAGTTGAGGATATGTTTTTGTGTAAGGGATGGCAGTGAAGGGAGGGGGGGGGAGGTGTGGAGTTGGAGGTTGTGTGTGTGTGTGTGTGTTTGTGTATGTGTGTGAGAGAGAGAGAGAAAGAGAGAGAGAAGAGAGGAGTTATAACAGTCTACAACCTCCCTCTGTCCGCAGCATCTCCACTTCACACACACACACACACACACACACACACCCACACACACACACACATATACTCACACACACAAACATACCTATTAAGCAAAATCTAAACGTCTGGTTTTAATTTCGGACATATTTCCACAGGCTTTAAAAAAACACAAACAATCAATTACACATTTAAAAAATGAAACGTCTATCCTGCTTGTATACCTACATGACCGCATATGTATTCCCCCAATTTAACGGAATGATCCTGGAGAGAACAAGCAATTAATTTCAATTATAAAAGGATTATATATTATATAAATAATACGCAACACAGAAATAAAAGAAGAGGTCGGGCTGGACTAAGCGGCAAAGATGTGGTGATGCCAGTGGGAACAGAAACGGGAAACTTACCCGTGATTTACCCTAACAAGTGCTGAAAACTGCATAGAACAAAAATAATTTCCATATAGGTCGCAATTACTGAACAATGCTTTGACCTAAAAATAACAGTGAGAGACCTATTTGGGTTGGAAGAAGGGTGTGGAGAGAGACAGACAATCAGACAGACAGACAGAATCAGATAAATAGAGAGAGGCAGACAGACACATGCTGAAAACACTCTCACAAAACTGAAAATCATTGCGATTCACACAAACACACACCGGCTGGCTTTGGGTCGGACAACCTTGCCATAGCCACAGCGAAGGTCGAGATGGAACTAGAGAAGAGAGAGCAGCGAAGGTGAGGCTGTGACATTGGTCTGTCGTCGACGTCAAAGGTAGAGGACACTCCGGCTGCTGATGCTGCAGAGAGAGACACAGAGAGAGAGGGAGAGAGAGAGAGAGAGAGAGAGAGAGAGAGAGAGAGAGAGAGAGAGAGAGATGTCCGTTTTCTTTCAAAATGCCCAGAGAAACGATGAAGGAGAGAAGGTGACTGCGGACCAAACCTTCAAAAGAAGAAAGCGGTGGAAAGAGAGAAAATGGGGGTGGGGGTGGGGGAAAGGGGGATGGAGGGAACAAAATAGGTGTAGTGTTTTAAAGCCAATTCAAACAAGTGAGAAGGAAGGGAAGGAGAGAAAGACAGAAAGAAAAGAAAGAATGGATGAAGAAAGAAAAGAAAAAAAAGAAAGAAAGAAGGAAAGAAAAGAAAGAAAGAAGTACATAGACTCGCATGGCAACACGCATGTGAGTCAAAAAAGAAGGAAAGAAAGGAAGAAAAAGGAATAAAAGTAGGACAAAAGAAAAGAACGAAACATTCAGCTAACGCAGACGGAAGGTATCTATATCATGCACATGAAATGATTGTTTGCTTGAAGGCAGGTTTAAAAATATGAGGCACACAAATTCATAAAATGTGACTAAAAATACTTAGAATGGACACATGTCTGTACTCGTGAACACACTAAATTTATGTCCACGAGTTCAGACATGACTGTGTGTGTGTGTGTGTGGCGTGAGTAGGTGGTGTGTTTGTGTGTGCGTGTGTTAAAGGATTTCAGTGATGTTAAAATGGAGAAAGAGAGAGAGAGAGAGAGAGAGAGAGAGAGAGAGAGAGAGAGAGAGAGAGAGAGAGAGAGAGAGAGAGAGAGAGAGAGAGAGAGAAAAGCGTCGTGTGTTGTTCTACCTGATCCCATAGCTGCGTCTGTACATGTCGATATTCCCATTTGATTTGGTCTTTTGATCTTTACCAAATTCCCAAATACCTGTTGGCACAGACTTCACCACAAAACCGTTTGTGCGTGCATGGGTGAGTGTATGTATGGGTGTACGTGTGCGTGCGTCGTGCGCGCGTGTGTGTGTGTCTTAGTGCAAGCTTGCAAGTGCATGTTGCAACAGAGAGTAAAAATTTATCTTTGTGACCTGTAAGGTCATCTTGGCGTGCCTCAAATGAATGCTTAAAATACAGTAAATAAAGAATAGACGGTTTATCTTCATATTAATTAAATGTTATCGCAGTTTGGGCGTCAGGATGAAGGAGTTGGCGGTGGAAGGAGAGAGCTGTGGTGAGGGGAGGGGGAGGGAGGGGAATAAATAAATTAACATGCATAAGAACAATGCATTGAAATTACCAATATTTAGATAGTAGAAGAATAGAAAGACAAGAACGGAAAGAAAGAAAGATTGATTGATTGATTTATTGTTGCTTTAGGTCCAGCGGACTCCTCCGAGCCAAATCAGGACCGGACAACCCCCGATCCGCATAAAAGATCTGCTGAAACAACCCTAGTGGGAAAATTGAACGCCCTCCACCGGCCAGTCACTTTACAATAAAGACATCCCACGCGGGGGACGGCTGAGGGTTTACCTCAACTACGCGAACCCCCGGTTACAAAAACAAAATAGAATACAACCATCATTACAAATCATCAACGAAACATATACATATAAAATGCCTATATTGCTAAATACTAACATCATAGGAAGCCCTAGTGACCACCCAGCAGAAAGCGTCCAACACTCCCAAGCTGATCCAAGAGACCTCATACACAAACAAGGAGTCTTGTCCAGGAAGAGTTTTCAAGAAAAAAGGTAGGTCATTGATCTAGCGAAGAAGAAGATAGCATAGCAGAGTGATAGGACAGAGCAGGAATGGGAAAGAGTATATGAGGAAGATAGCAACAGTGGGAATTTAAAGCACTAAATTTCCATAAAGTGGGGATACTATTTATACTGAAACCCCCGGCACTCCAAGAAAGAAAGAAAGAAAGAAAGAGAAAAATAAAGAATGATTGAAAGAAAAGAAGAAAGGAAGAAAGAAAATTACAATAGGAAGGAAGTGAATCAATAACCAAGCAAGAAAGACAATCAAGATAAGAAAGGAAGGAAGAAAGGAAAAAGACAGAAAAAAATAAGAAAAAAGACATAAAAAGACAAAAAACTTAAAGAAAAAGAAAAAAAGAAAGAATTTTAAGAAAGAACAAGAAAGAAAGAATTTTTAAAAGAAGAAAGAAAGAAAGAGGGAAAGGAAAGAAAAAATACGAAAACAAAAAGCAAAAGAAAGAAAGCAAGAAAGAAAACAAAAAACAAAAAAAAGGAAAAAAAAGAAAGAACGAAAAACAAGAAAAACAGACAGAAATCGAAAACAAACAGTGCAGGTAATTGTTCCACTCCATGAATAAAAGGGAATGTTAACAGGTGTGCAAAATAGAAAACAAACAGCGGGCAAGGTGATCCACAACCCCCTCTTTACTTCACACTTCAAAGACCAGACAGACGTTGTAATAAACATAAGTACCAGACCTGAACAAGACTATCTCAGTTCAGAGCGCGTTGTAAGCGTTATGTTTCGTTGGTCCTTTGTTTTTGTTTGTTTTATTTTGGGTTTATCCCAGGCTATTCAATCTCAGACTTCTGGGTCTCTCGGTTTAAGCATCGAAGAACTGATTTCAACAAGCCTGTACTGCGATACCCGGATAGAGACAATAATTATGAAGTCCGGTATCAAAAAAATATAACAGCAAAAAAAACAACAACACAAAATCAACGTTTAAATCAATGACTTACCTACATTTCAGGGAACAGGCAGGTCGCAGCAAAACATGAAACAAAGGAACAAAACAAGAAACTGTTACAAGTATTGTCAACATAAACAACGGCATTGGTAATACAAATACAACACCACCACCACCACCACCACCAACAACAACAACAACAACAAAAAACAATTAAATGCTATTCCACTGCTCTCCGACCACTCTCATTCATCCACTCCACCACTATCACCCCTCTAGCGTTCACCTCCTCCCTCTCCGCGAAGAAGAAGAAGAAGAAGAAGCCTTAATCTTCCTTTATCTCACAGCAACACTCACTATGATTTTAAAAAGGAACTGTGAAGCTGAAGTGTGTGATCTTGGGGACCATAAACTTGAAAAGTTGTGTCCTTTGTTTGACGATGCCCGTATTCAAACGATTGGTCTTCTTGATCCTATCCTCTCAGGGAAGTTAAAAACCTTACTCTTTGGAAATGCAGAATTGTCATTGCAAGAAAATGCCAAGGCGTTTCCAACTGTGCACACATTCTTACTTTCATGTAACCGCTTCTGGCCGCATATTATTATATTATATTGTATTATATTATATTTTATTTTCATATTTTATTTTCAACGACTTTCCACATACTTCGCTTTCTAACTTTGTATACCTCTCTCGCACCCGCCCCTCCCCGTATAACTCTCTCGCACCCGCCCCTCATCGTATAACTCTCTCGCACCCGCCCCTCATCGTCCACGCCCCCAACCTCTCTCCAACACCACACGCCATTTTTTTTCTCTTCCACTTCCCTTGGAAATCTTTTTTTGGTCTAAACTTTTGTTTTCTTTTTATATTTTTTTCTTTCTATTTCTTGTATTTTTTAAAATAAATGTTCTGTTGTTGTTTCCTGTCGCCCGCCAGTGATATTTTGACACAATATTATTATTTGGGTAGCACTCATTTAAGCCTTGTGCTTTTGTGCGTCCTGATGTTTTGCCTTGTATTAATATCTGGTTTGTTGGTTGACTAAAATTTATGTTAAAACAAAATTTCTTTTTAAAAAACTTGAAAAGTGATCATAATAATAAATGGGGTTTATATTGCTATTTTTTTGGGGGGGTGGGGGTAGTAGGGGGTATTTTGAATTCTAACACTTTATTGTCCCTTGTTATCGGGAAATTCGGGGCCGCCTCCTCTGGGCGCGTCCAAACCCAACCTTCCTAATATTAGTTGTATGTTTGACATTTTCTTGGGCAAACCGGAGTACCCGGAGAAAACCCCTTGGAACTTTGTCCTTTTATTAGCAAAACCACATAAGCCTATAATTCTAAGCATGAAACAAGGCTCATAGCCCTGGGGGCATTTTAGCCAAAAGTAGGGGAGGGGGGGGCGCGATGGAAAGGGGGGAGAAAGACGTTGCCCGAGTCGAAGATAAATAATATTCGGAGAAACATAAGGCCGAAAGGTTTCTTGCCTGTGGACAAGGCAAGTTAGTCCCGCCTTAGACCACTCTCGGCCATTACGCTCGCTTAAATAGTTTATGGATTTGGAAGTTGACAATAAAATTACTACTACTATGCTAATAATGGGGACAATATTTAATAATCAAGGGAAAGAAAGCGAAAATGGACATAGAAAGGGTCAGGTAGAGGGAGAGAGTGGGGGAGGGAGTGAAAGTCTGTGGGAGAAAGAAATGGAACTACACATTACTACTACTACTACTACTACTACTACTAATAATAATAATAATAAGTGCTTGAACCTAACGGGTGCAGATTTCCCTCGCGTGCCCCCCCCTCTCTCTCTCTCTCTCTCTCTCTCTCTATTTCACACACACGCACACACACACACACCCACACACAAACTAGCTAACTAAATAGCAAGTTTCAAAAAAAACCTTCCATTAGTTTCAGAAAAAAGTGCGCAAAATAAATAACTAAATGAAAATCTATATTACGTTACTACGTGACGACACTCGTTATATCTAAGTTTTGACTAAGACTCAACGCATCTGTACACTCTCATTACAAAGTTTAAAGGAAATATAAAATAATAATTATTTAAAAGGTGACGTCATCAAGATTACGTCACTCGATTCGCATACTTTCGGTTTTGGGATTAGTTAAAAACAACAATATATGATGTCACCATGATTAAGTCACACGATGACGTCACTCAATATAATAATAATAATAATAATAATAATAATACAGGATGCTATATACGCGCCTTTCCCCAAATCAATCAGGCTCAAAGCGCGGCGATCTATACCAACATACACGCTCACCTGTCTCATCCACCCTCACACACACCAAATACACACCAAATACACATACATCACTCAAACAGGTGGTATATAGGCAGGGAGATCGCTATTAGAAGACAGAAAGAAAATCGAATTTTTATTTTTGAAAATTTTTATATTGACTGCGTCCTGTACCATTATTGAAGGGAGGGAGGAAACCGGAGTGCCCGGAGAAAACCTTCGGTGACCTCAATAGTCTCGTATACCCCTTGGGGTCATGAGCAATCTTGCCACTGTAGATTGTTCAAACCTATAAAGGGAACAGTGAAAGCCACAGTTGAAAACCTGTCTTTCCTTTATAGGCAAGACAGATTCACTGCGGCAACAGTACCCCCGTTGGAGTGCCGGGGTTTTTCAGTATAAATAGTATCCCCACTTTATGGAAATTTAGTGCTTTAAATTCCCACTGTCGCTGTCTTCCTCATTTACTCTTTCCTATTCCTGCTCTGTCCTTCACTCTGCTATACTATCTTCTTCTTCGCTAGATCAATGACCTACCTTTTTTCTTGAAAACTCTTCCTGGACAAGACTCCTTGTTTGTGTATGAGGTCTGTTGGATCAGCTTGGGAGTGTTGGACGCTTTCTGCCGGGTGGTCACTAGGGCTTCCTATGATTGTACTATTTAGCACTATAGGCATTTTATATGTATGTGTTTCATTGATGATTTATAATGATGTTTGTATTCTATTTTGTTTTTGTAACCGGGGTGTTCGCGTAGTTGAGGTCAACCCTCAGCCGTCCCCCGCGTGGGATGTCTTTATTGTAAAGTGACTGGCCGGTGGAGGGCATTCAATTTTCCCACTAGGGTTGTTTCGGCAGATCTTTTATGCGGATTGGGGGTTGTCCGGTCCTGATTTGGCTCGGAGAAGTCCGCTGGACCTAAAGCAAGAATCAATCAATCAATCAATAGTCTCGTACCTAAGTCACATACGTTCACCCCTTGCGGGAATCGAACCCGCGACCTTCGGCATAGGAAACCGGCGACTTATCCACTGCGCCACGAGGCCACCCCTATACCATAGGTTTGTTAAAGGCCCGGCCACACTTGTGTTACTCACCCCGACCACAATTGTGTAACGCTTATGAATTCCTAACGTATTTCCTTGCGAACTGGCTAGCGTAAAATTTCATAAGGATGGCGCACGATTGATTTCTTCTGCAAAAAATACACAAGCCGGACTTACGAGTACCAATCAGAAGCGAGTCTGACGTCACGAGTTTATAGGTCAACCTAAACTCCTCATTGGTCATCTGGTCGGGTTCACTATTTTTTAACTAAATACCAAGTTTCAAAGAAAAACCGTCCATTAGTTTTAGAGAAAACTGCGCCAATGTCAACTCCTCGCGTCGGAAGGAGGGACTCTGGACGCTCAAAACCCAAACCCGTAGTTTCCGAGCTTTACAGCTCGGGAACTGATAATAATAATAATAATAATAATAATAATAATAATAATAATAATAATAATAATAATAATAATAATAATAATAATAATAATAATAATAATAATAGGATTTTATATATAAACTAGTGGTTTTGTACCCTGGCAAGTCAGGGTACACAGGTTGCTGTTTAAAATGTAGACAGAGAGACAACTGTTGTCTGCGAGTTTCATTTGGACGATTTTGCCTTGGATAATTGCAATGTACTGCAGAACAGAGTATAGGTGCATGTTTGAGTAATGCACTAAAATATTTTATTTGAATTTAGTATTTATGTTAGGCAACGTATTTTTAAATGTCATACCTTTATTTTAAAATATTAGGCATGATATTTATTGCAATGTACTTACACTTACAGCCGACGCTGTTGTCAAATGTCGTCTGCAAAGTTATATGTGCATAACATAAGTTTGGCGCTTGAATGGGATTCTTGCAAGATTGTTTGCGAATGAATTTTTGTGCGCATATAAGTATGGATGAAAAAGAAAGTGATTGATTGATTGATTGATTGATTGTTGCTTTAGGTCCAGCGGACTCTTCCGAGCCAAATCAGGACCGGACAACCCCCGATCCGCATAAAAGATCTGCTGAAACAACCCTAGTGGGAAAATTGAATGCCCTCCACCGACCAGTCACTTTACAATAAAGACATCCCACGCAGGGGACGGCTGAGGCTTTACCCCAACTACTCGAACCCCCGGTTACAAAAACAAAATAGAATACAAACAGCATTATAAATCATCAACAAAACACATACATATAAAATGCCTATATTGCTAAATAGTAACATCATAGGAAGCCCTAGTGACCACCCGGCAGAAAGCGTCCAACACTCCCAAGCTGATCCAACAGACCTCATACACAAACAAGGAGTCTTGTCCAGGAAGAGTTTTCAAGAAAAAAGGTAGGTCATTGATCTAGCGAAGAAGAAGATAGTATAGCAGAGTGATAGGACAGATCAGGAATGGGAAACAGCAAATGAGGAAGACAACGACAGTGGGAATTTAAAGCACTAAATTTCCAGAAAGTGGGGATACTATTTATACTAAAACCCCCGGCACTCCAACGGGGGTACTGTTGCCGCAGTGAATCGGTCTTGCCTACAAAGTCAAGACATGTTTTCAACTGGGGCTTTCACTTTTCCCTTTATAGGTTAGAACAATCTACAGTGGCAAGATTGCTCATGACCCCAAGGGGTAAAAGAAAGTGAACAGGTAACCTTCAGCTGTAAGATTGGCGACATGAGTGCAAAAGTGTTTTGAATGGAAATAAAACAAAATTTGCGGTATTACGGAACGGCACGTTCTCGACACGGGTTGAATCGGAAGCGCGCGAAATGAGGCTATTGCAGTTTGTGGACATTTTGTTTATATATTTATCTCAGAAACGGTTAAACGTTCGGTAAGGAAATGTCGGCTATAACGATTTCGCGGGTTTTGAGCGCACAGCAGGCCGATCCGCAGCGCCCAGCACCTGCCCAGATCAGCGTCCATACCGGACAAACTTTACAGTAGAGGCGAAGAAGGACTTCCGGCTAAGCAATTTATATATATATATATATATATATATATATATATATATATATATATATATATATATATATATATATATATATATATATATATATATATATATATATATATATATATATATATATGAATGACAACTTATTACAGCGTCACCAGAGCATCAGGCCTTGCAAAAACTATCCTGCAAGGCGCGGTGCAAAGAGGCAGAAGAAGAGGGAGACAGAAAAAGAGGTGGGAGGACAACATTCGAGAATGGACTGGTTTGACACTGAACGAAGCCCTTAGGGTTGCTGAGAACAGAGAAAGATGGAGTACGCTGTTTAAACGATCATCTGTGGTGCCCCAACGACCTTTGAGTTACGGGATAGGATAGGATAGGATAACAGCGCATAACACCTTCCATAACCGGAGGCGTGTTCACAACGCTTATATAACGCAAACACTTCATGGTGCGTGACGATTCCTGTGAGTTGTTCTTTCATATAAGCATAACATAAATTCTCTCACGTATTAATATATAACAAAGTCCTTAATTACAATGACACTCTGTCAGTCTGTCGCCCTCCCTATAACAAAGTCCTTAAGTACAATGACACTGCCAGTCTGTCGCCCTCCCTATATATAACAAAGTCCTTAATTACAATGACACTCTGTCATTCTGTCGCCTTCCCCTAGCTCTGTCTGTGTGTAGGTATATGGGCGCAATAGAACTGGGTGAGGGCTGGTGGGGAGGAGGGGGGGGGTGAGAGAGGAAGAGAACATCTGACGGATACTTCATGTTATTAAATTCATTTGACATCAACAAATCTTTTATTACCTATCACGGGAATTGCATACAGCCCCATTTCATTTCTGTCTCAATGACAGCAATATTAGCAATTGATATTTTCTAAGCGTCCTTCTGCACCTCTTCTTCTCCACTCCCGACATCCCCTCAGCCCCAAACTCTTCACTCTCACGCCCACAGATCTAATTGAAATCATCAGCTAACCTAGAACAGGGCGATCATCGTATCAAGCGGTGCGGATCTCCGATCTCAATATCAAAACTCGGGGGAAGGAAAGAGGGGGGGGGATGCGGGAGGGGGGGGGAAATTCTTGTTTCGTGTGTTTGTGAGAGAGAGCGCGCGCGCGTGTGTGTGTTTGTCGCATAAATTACGTATTGTCACATTTGCGTTAAAGTATTTTTAATATTCGACAACAAGCAGCAAACAAATAAGCTACATATCTATCTGCAATGAGGTTGATCATACAATGCATTCGTACAAATGTGTCCACATTGTTATTATATTCGCATTATAAACATAGAGAATTCATCGTGTGGGGTAATATTACTCAAAAGACGCAGGTTAAACCTAATCAGCCAGAAAACATGCCGTAGGTATAACTGTACATTAAGTTGTACCATACCGTAATGGTATCATTAATTCTATGGAAATACAACAAAATAAGCTATTACTACATCGACGTAAATAGTTTCGGGACCTACAGCTTTTGAAATTCGTTTATATCATCACAGGTGTTCGTTCACCTAGCTTATTATACAGCTTACGTCAACAGATAAGTGTTTAAGTCGTTTGATTACACAAGAAGATAAGCCGTTTTAAAAATTCATTTAATTAACTAAAATTAGCTGACATGTGAGCTAGGGGAAGATCATACGCGAGGGAAATGGTAAATAATAATAATAATAAGAAGAAGAAGAAGAAGAAGAAGAAGAAGAAGAAGAAGAAGAAGAAGAAGAAGAAGAAGAAGAAGAAGAAGAAGAAGAAAAAGAAAAAGAAGAAGGAAAAGAGTACAGGAGGCTTTCACTCGCTTTTTGTTCAGTCGAACTCCAAGTGCGGCGATCTGAAGAGACCGCTTATTATATTACAATAAGTCACGTAAGTTCGTCCCACGCGGGTTTGGAACCCGAGACCTTCGGCATCGGAAACCAGGCTACCCTCAACTGAGCTAAACTATTGTACCACAACTTTAATACATTATTTTTTTATATTGATCATCCTGGATGCGGAC
>CM072527.1:42703882-42726382 GCA_036898135.1 Oncomelania hupensis
GTTTCCGGTTATGCAATCGGGAAGTTCTTTTCTTCGTGCCTGCGGTTCTGAAGCGGCAGCGCCTTTATTTGCTTGCAGTCGAAATTTTGTTCGTCCTTATCCATGGGAGGTAAATGACATCATAACTCTCTAATTTGCGGGGGTTGTTTTCCTCGAAAACGCACGAGTCTTTAGATTTGGTTCATCACGGGCTAAAACAGAAACGTTTCCAAACGAAAGTTTAGTTGAAGTTTAGGATAGAGCGTTGGTAAATTTTTCTTCTATTTAAAAACAAAACAAAAGACACACAAATTAGAGAGTTTCTTTAGCCCCAATTTGTGTTCATTGCCTACACTAGCCTACTAACTAACCCGTTTAGGCCTACGAACCTAGTAGTATGTGGCTCACCTAAACCACAGGCTGTGAAGTCTTGTCTTTCGTTGGCCTCAATTGCATACTATACCTAGGAAGCCTACGAGTTTACAAAGACGAAAGAAGAAACTTTAGAGCCTGTGATCTAAACCAAGGGCTGTTAGTGCACATGCATAAGAATACACCAGAAAAGTAATTTTACGTCTTTACAATGCACATAGGAGACACTTAAAACCTAGACATAATGCAAAACTTATGTTGAAAATCTTAATCGGAACTACAAACTCCTCCTCCAATTTAAATCTAAAAGTAAAAGCAGCGCAAAAAAGCATCCTTTTTTCGGAGCAAAGTACGCCTATTTTAATGAATCAACATTACATTACATTACATTATTATTGCTTTATGTCCAGCGGACTCTTCCGAGCCAAATCAGGACCGGACGCAAACTTGTTTTTTCCAACCTAGTTCCAGTCATTCGCCCAAAAAGGCAATCACCGAAGTCGAACGAAGCTCTCCGATGTGTTACGAAATGATGCTTGCATGACTACGACTAGCTGACATTAAAAATGATCGCTGTTGCTTCTAATTCTGTTCGATTTACACAGATTTAGCATTTCGCAACGGTATACTTTGTTAATATGAGCATAATATGAGCATAATTATTATCGACCATATTTAATAGTTGCGTTCCTTGATTTGCATTTTGTTAGTTCTCAGCAGTAAAGGCTAATAATAGCATTGCCCATTTCCTGCCTAGAACCAAGTAGACACTGTTATACAGTATACATAGGCTTAATCTACATTATTATATTATAAGTCAGTCTCCGCACAGCGAAGAAGCTCACTAGCTGCATATAATTATTAGACCTGTATTGTTTGTTTTATACGTAAATAAATGTATAAACTATATCTATTCTAATTGATAATATTTAGGCCTATATTTTATAATATTCGAATCTTGAAATTTCCGGAGAAGGACGAATAGGCTAAGCGATTTTTTTTTTTTTTTTATAACTCGAGATCAGAGTTAAATTAATAGTTAGTTATTCATTGCTTACAGGGTCCAGCGGACTGCAAAGAGTCGAATCAGAACCACAAAATCAAGACAACTCGGAGATCAGAGTTAAATTAAAAGCTTATTAGTTATTCATTGCTTACAGAGTCCAGCGGACTGCAAAGAGCCGAATCAGGACCACAAAATCGAGACCACAACTTAGCAAGTAGTAGTAGTAGTAGTAGTAGTAGTAGTAGTATAGTTATTTAGTTAAATCTTTAATTTATTTATTTGTTTTGTTTAAGTGTTATTATTATTATTATTATTATTATTATTATTATTATTATTATTATTATTATTATTATTATTATTATTATTATTATTATTATTATTATTATTAGTTTCTTTTTATTATTATTATTATTATTATTATCATTATTATTATTATTATTATTATTATTATTATTATTATTATTATTATTATTCCTACTTAAAAAAAAAAAAAGAATAGTGTGCTGCTGTGCGTGCTCAATGGTGTAAATATGGTCAGTGACGTTTTGTTTGTTTTTGATGAAGTTGGGTGTAACCCGAAATATTCAGATGGTGGTGTTATTGGTTATTTTTTCTTATAGATTTAACAAAGTTTTCAGATGATTTATAAATTTCCGCCCGCCAAGCAACATTTTTTTAATACTTGTTTTTTATTAAAATACATATAATTGAAATACATATAACAAATTTACTGTATCAGTTAAAAAGAATAATATTAGTTAAATAAATAATTGCTTTGGTGCTTGCAATAAACATATCACTGTTTTTTGAGACCATTATAAACTTGCTTTGCCTTGTACTGAAGTGACACCAACGTCTCCATAGCGCTTTGAAGTTTTGTCATGGTTTTATTGTTGATATAGATGTGAAATCGTTGTATGTGTGCTTTATGTGTTATGTATTACTTTTACTCCTTATTACTAATTGTGTCAGTATATTATTCATCATAAAATAATAATAATAATAATACTAACTGCTTCAAAATGCAAATCTCGACTTGAGCTTGAAGCGGTGCAGATCGAAATAGAATTAGATCTAGCAGCGGCTATTTTTATGCACAGATGTTTCACCACAGGCGCTGAATTCTTTTCTTTTGTCTTTGTAAACTCCTAAATACGTACGTAGTATAGCATGTAATTGAGGCCTACGAAAGACGAGACTTCCAAGCCTGTGGTTTCACGTAGTCCTGCCAGCATTCGTTCGTAAAACATCGGATAGCTTCGCTCGACTCGGAGAGCTTCGTTCGACTTCGGTAATTGCCTTTTTCGGGAAAGTGACTGGAACTAGGTTGGAAAAAACAAGTTCGCGGACCGGACAACCCCCGATCCGCATAAAAGATCTGCTGAAACAACCCTAGTGGTAAAACTGAAAGCTCTCCACCAGCCAGTCACTTTACAATAAAGACATCCCACGCAGGGGACGCTGAGGCAGGCTATACTCTAATTTATCGAACCCCCGTTTACAAAAACAAAATAGAATACAAACATCATTATAAATTATCAACAAAACACATCAATATAAAATGCCTACATTGCTAAATAATAACATCATAGGAAGCCCTAGTGACCACTTGGCAAAAAGCGTCCAATATTCCCAAGCTGATCCAATAGACACAAATAATGAGTCTTCTCCCGGAAGAGTTTTCAAGAAAAAAGGTAGGTGACTGGTCTAGCAAAGAAGAAGATAGTATAGCAGATTGATAGAACAGAGCAGGAATGAGAAAGAACAATTGAGAAAGACAGCGACAGTGGGAATTTAAAGCACTAAATTTCCAGAAAGTGGGGATACTAGTGAGATTTAGAAAACGAAACGTACTCCGTTTCGTTTTCGAAGTTTGCTGTATACGTATACTTTGTTGCCTTTCGTCACATCCGGATTCAAAGCTCAAGGTCAGACACAAACGAACCGTAGACCGGCAAAACGAGCTTCGTTTTTTACCATACAATTCCGAGCTACTTTTCGTCAGAGTTTGTGAATATTTTTGTACCATAATCCTTATAATTTTGTTGATTGTTATGCAGTTTCAGATTCATCAACCCTTTTAGAATGTGCTCTGCGATTAGAATTTGTTTGTGGAAGATCGTATAGTTTCTCAAAATGATAAAATTTGAAGGTACTGATTTTGGTCTTTTCTCGGCCTTCAAGCAGACGACCCCGCAAAAGTAGGTCATCACATCAAATTTTCTATTGCTGCAATCTTGATTTTTGATTTCATGTTCTGTAAAAACACAATCTGTGTGATTTAGTTAAAAGGAAAACAACCACCTGATGTTTGATTTTAGACCCCTCCCTCCCTTTGTTTTGTCTTTGGTCATCGTCTACAGACTTGCACTATTGGCCTAGTTAGTTATTAGTGGTTGCGTCCCTTGCTTGAAAACGAAACGAGCTTCGTTTCCTTCTAAAAAGTCTTTCTGATAACGCATCGCAGTTCGTTTCGTTTCTAGCCTCATTCTGGTAACAAACGAAACGAAACAGAACGTAGCACGTTTCGTTTTGCTTTCTAAATCTCTCTATTATTTATACTGAAACCCCCATCACCCCAACGAGGGTAATGAATCAACAACAACAACAACAACAACAATAACAACCACATCAACAACAACAACAACAACAACAATAACAACCACATCAACAACAACAACAAATGGTGAGAGAATACAATCAAAGCATTTATTCAAGCTTACGTTTATAGCAATTGACCAAATGTATGCAAAAAATACCAGAAACCTACATGAGAATCACGATTCGTCAAAATAATGAAAATTCCGCATTTTTACTCCGCGAAGTTTTCTTTCTAATGCAAATGAGGAGGTCGTGACCTTCCGGAAGCGTATAAGTTAGAACGTAGACGGGGGTTTTCCTACGAAAACGAACTACGAACCAAATTACTTTGCTTCCTAAAGTTCTCTAGTAAGTCTCCAGTTATTAGTTCCTAATACGTGCATTAATATTGTCGTTTCAATACTTTTCTCTCTTTTTCTCTCTCTTACATGTACTTCTTCTATTATCCGGTCCGGTCTTTCTCTCTTTATCTCTCTCTTCGGTCGGTCTTCTTCCTCTTTCCTTGAAAGTACAACGGGGAGTTATAGGTATTATTTGAATTTCCAAACAACGCCTAAAACGGCAAACTGTTTCTCTCTCTCTCTCTCTCTCTCTCTCTCTCTCTCTCTCTCTCTCTCTCTCTCTCTCTCTCTCTCTCTCTCTCGTTAGTTCGCGCGTGCAAGCGAATGCTCTATTTCTCTCTCTCCCTCTCTCCCTCCCTCTCTCGATTTCATCATCTCTTGTATAAATCAGTGATCGTCAACAGCAGCACAAGGAGGGGGGGAGGGGAAGGGGGTTCGACAATAACAACCCTCTCATCCTTCCCTTCTCCCTTAACCCACCCACTCTCTCTCTCTCTCTCTCTCTCTCTCTCTCTCTCTCTCTCTCTCTCTCACCGATTTCATCATCTAACACACACTTCCTATGCAAACGTCATCAATACTGCTGTACTCAGTCCGTGGCCAGTAGCACGCGACCCTAATGTTTCTGAAACTGTTCGTAGTTCCTTGCTAGTATTTTCTGTAGCCCGCCTTCCTTTACAATAATTTTTTTCCTCCCACGATTCTAACAAGTGCTTACGCAATCAAAGGTATTCGTACCAAAACTTCAAACTTGTAATGCCCCTGTGGTTCAAACCAGTGAATAATGATGCAACTCTTTTTTTCTTTCTTTCTTTCTCTCTCTCTCTCTCTCTCTCTCTCTCTCTCTCTCTCTCTCTCTCTCTCTCTCTCTCTCTCTCTCTCTCTCTCTCTCTCTCTCCGTTTTAGGCTTACCGTTCGTCTCTTCACTTGTGACGGGTACTCGGCGAGTTTCAGCTACGCTGTGTGCGAGGACGCGGTTCAAGCCAGTGTAGAATGATGCAACCCTTGTCTTTTTGTGCCTGTAGGAAGCAGGCAAAACGGACAAACAGACTCGGCTAGACTACTTGGTCGACGCTAAACGGAAAACAATTGACGTTTAACGGGAAGATTACTACTAGGCCTACTGTACTTGACAGTATACAGGGCGAAGGCGGAACTTTTTTGCCAAGTTTATTTGCCGAACACGCATTATTCAAGCGTATTTTTGAAAATTCAACCCCGGCCCCCTAATAATTAAAAGAGAATATAGAAAAACTACACATTTTTGTACAGACCATGAAAATTACTCTCACAGCAAAAATACTCGGTTTTACAGTTAAATACTCGGTGGACAACGTACCCGCAGAATTGCTTCAAGCAGGAGGAGAAGAGATGATTGGCGCCCTCACCATTATCTGTAACAAGATCTGGTAGAGTGGGGAATGGCCTACACCGGCATGGACCCAGTCGCTTGCCGTCATTCTTCCCAATAAAGGTAACCAGAAGTGTTAAAATTATCGCACCATCAGCCTCATCAGCCCTCCCAGCCAGGTTCTCCTGAAAATAATAACTAGCCTCTCGCGACACTGAACAGATTTTGAACCTCAGAATAATCTGCGAGAAATATTTATAGTACCAACACCATCTATATAATGTGTTTGTAGACTTCAAGAAAGCGTTTGACCGAGTCTGGCATGCAGCTATGTGGGCAACCATCAAAGTGTACAACATCAGCCCTAAAATTATTGAAGACATCAACAGCGTGTATGATAAGGCTACCAGTGCAGTCCTCCACAACAGCGCCATCGGGAACTGTTTCAGAGCAACAATCGGCGTGCGTCAAGGATGCCTACTCTCTCCGACACTCTTCAACATCTTCCTAAAGCGCATCATTTCAGATTGATTGACCGATTGATTGTTGCTTTAGGTCCAGCGGACTCCTCCGAGCCAAATTAGGACCGATCATTTCAGATGCCCTTGCAGATCACAAAGGCACAGTCAGCACAGGGGCTAGGGCAATCTCCAACCTCCGTTTTGCGGATGGCATTGATGGATTGGCTGGAGAGGAAAAAGAACTTGAACAGCTAGCTGGCACAGAGGTTTGACTCCACCTCAAGCGCAGCTCAAGGCGCTGCCCGATACAGGATCTAACTCAAGCCCCCCCGAGGCGCCCACTTGCTGCCTGTGGGCGCATAGTCTGACGCCCAAACGACTGAGCTGTCCTCCGTAGAGTGAGAGAATGATAAGAAAGATCCATCTCTCCTTCTCCGCTGACAATGGTTTGCCTTTGTGGATGTGTGCCATAGATACAGATGGCCATATCGCTGTGCTCTCAGTTCGTCAATATATTATAAGCCAGGGATGGTCAAAAACCAATGGACTGACTTTCCAAAGCATAAGAATGCGCCTGAATGAAGTAAAAAAGCCTTTAAAATGTACATAAGATCATAAAAGACTTTAAAACTATAATGAAGCAACAATGAGTACAGTATACATTACACATGCTCAGATTAAATAAACGCGAGTTATCCAAACGTAACGAAGATTACCAGATGAGTTAATGGCTTTTATGTAATCGTTCTTATTCACACTTTTCTGCTATCCTATGCACCAACGGGAATCCCCTCTATGAAAAATACTTCCGGTTTTTTTTCTCCGCGTGTTTTAGTGAGTTATTTCCAAAAATTTTCAAGAATAATAACATGTGTCACTGGCCACCTGTATCGTACCCTCACATATTTTTATTTTTTTGGCTGCAGTTTATTATCCCTTTCTATCGCCAGTGGCGCGCCTAAACCCTACCTACCTAACATTATTTGTGAATTTTTGAAAAATATTTGGAAAAACATAACGCCCAGATGCTGGCTCGAACCCACACCTGTCAGGCGCCATTGGTTTCTGGCTTGTGAACAAGGCAAGTTAGTCCTGCCTTAGCCCACTTGGCCACAACGCTCGCCTAAAATAAGCAGTTACTTCGTGTTTTGTGAAGGTTGCGACGGCGAAGCTATGGAAAACTACAAGAGTCTTCAGGTCTTGTTTCACTTTCTGTCGATGATCGACGCACCTCCGAAGTCGCCACAAATACAGGCCTCTACGATTGTTTTTTGCATCCTTTCACTGAGCATGTACTTCCTCCACCGTTTTTATACTTATCCCACTCGTTTTCTGGCTCTAACAATCGTCGTTTTCGGCAATTTGCCATATTTAAAAGTCACGCATCAAGCTTTGATAAAAGCAAAACAAGCCAAACCGGAACTTGGTTTCATATAACCTCGTTTTAATTTATAATGGCGATACCCACGAGTTTTTATGAGAGGTGCCGGAAAGTTGTGAATACAGTGCGGTTTTTTTCCAGCTGACGAGCTGCTCAATGCGCTGGCCGCTACAAGACCTAACTCAAGCGGCCCAAGGCGCCCGTACTAAAATGTAATCAAAGATAAATTGGTGTCCAATGTCAATCGTTGTTATCATTGTGAGTAATTTCCGTAGAAATGGATTTTTATCGGAGATAAACCTTTTTGTTTTAATATAATTATACACGCATAGCAACAAATACAGATTCACATTCATCAGCTTACCGGAAACGCAAAGGACAAACTGAAGTACGGAAAAGTTGTATAGGTTCTCGATTACCGCGCTGATTCTATAGTAGACTACTATGCGCTCTGTATTACACAAACTCCCATCAACAGATGGAAGAAACAAGCAGTTAAAAAAAAATCAATACTGCTGTATTTGCTGACAAGGCACAGGGTAGATGTCCTTATATAGTGAAGTTGTGGGACGAATATCTCTCTCTCTCTCTCTCTCTCTCTCTCTCTCTCTCTCTCTCTCTCTCTCTCTCTCTCTCTCTCTCTCTCTCTCTCTCTCTCTCTCTCCCCATCTTCTTTGTATGTAGGCCGAATTAGCATAATCCTCTCTCTGTCTGTTTCTTTCGCTTTGGTCTGTCTGTCTCATTCTCTTCCTCCCTTCCAAACTCTGTATCTCGTTAGCATTTTTTCTCTCTCTCTCTCTCTCCCCATCTTCTTTGTATGTAAGCCGAATTAGCATAATCCTCTCTCTGTCTGTTTCTTTCGCTTTGTCTGTCTCATTCTAGCTCTTCCTCCCTTCCAAACTCTGTATCTCGTTAGCATTCTCTCTCTCTCTCTCTCTCTCTCTCTCTCTCTCTCTCTCTCTCTCTCTCTCTCTCCCCATCTTCTTAGTATGTAGGCCGAATTAGCGCAATCCTCTCTCTGTCTGTTTCTTTCGCTTTGTCTGTCTGTCTCATTCTCTTCCTCCCTTCCAAACTCTGTATCTCGTTAGCATTCTCTCTCTCTCTCTCTCTCTCTCTCTCTCTCTCTCTCTCTCTCTCTCTTTCTCTCTCTCTCTCTCTCTCTCTCTCTCTCTCTCTCTCTCTCTCTCTCTCTCTCTCTCTCCATCTTCTTTGTATGTAGGCCGAATTAGTATAATCCTCTCTCTGTCTGTTTCTTTCGCTTTGTCTGTCTCATTCTAGCTCTTCCTCCCTTCCAAACTCTGTATCTCGTTAGCATACTCTCTCTCTCTCTCTCTCTCTCTCTCTCTCTCTCTCTCTCTCTCTCTCTCTCTCTCCCCATCTTCTTAGTATGTAGGCCGAATTAGCGCAATCCTCTCTCTGTCTGTTTCTTTCGCTTTGTCTGTCTGTCTCATTCTCTTCCTCCCTTCCAAACTCTGTATCTCGTTAGCATTCTCTCTCTCTCTCTCTCTCTCTCTCTCTCTCTCTCTCTCTCTCTCTCTCTCTCTCTCTCTCTCTCTCTCTCTCTCTCTCTCTCTCCATCTTCTTTGTATGTAGGCCGAATTAGTATAATCCTCTCTCTGTCTGTTTCTTTCGCTTTGTCTGTCTGTCTCATTCTCTTCTTCCCTTCCAAACTCTGTATCTCGTTAGCTCTCTCTCTCTCTCTCTCTCTCTCTCTCTCTCTCTCTCTGTTTCGTCCTCCCTTCCCTTCCATTCTCTCTATCCCTCGTTCGCCACTTTTTGTTTTCCTTCAAATTTATTGGGATTTTTTTTCCTTGCCCTAGACAAGAAAAAAGCGGCAATATTTTGCTGTCCATCTTAGCAGTATGATTGCTGTGGTGGTTCAGCGTTGATTTAGGTCACCACCTCCCCTTTCCTGGGATGGTTATGTCCGTCTGCCGTGGAGGTCACAAACTTCAATTTATTTTCACAATGTGAACTTTCTTTGCAACAGATTCTGTGCTAAAGAACGTCGAACTTGGTTTAAATGTAGTTTTTATTCAAGAAAGCAATTATAACATTACAAGGAATACATAAGGGCGCACAAAAGCAAAGCTTAAATTAGTGCTACCCTTGAATATAAATATAACACTGTCTTGGTACATCAAAAGCGGACAATTGAACTAAAGGCAAACGCCAGCAAAATATACAAAATCAGATACTTTACCAAAGGTAACAAAGCAATATGTTGAGGAACTAGTGGAAAATCAGATACACAAAGAAATACAAACAAGGAAATAGACACGCAAAGAAAGACAAACAAGCAAATAGATACACAAAGAAATAAAAAGAAGCAAATAGACACACAAAGAAAGACAAAGAAGCAAAAAGACACACAAAGAAAGACAAACAAGCAAATAGACACACAAAGAAAGACAAACAAGCAAATAGATACACAAAGAAATAAAAAGAAGCAAATAGACACACAAAGAAAGACAAAGAAGCAAAAAGACACACAAAGAAAGACAAACAAGCAAATAGACACACAAAGAAAGACAAACAAGCAAATAGATACACAAAGAAATAAAAAGAAGCAAATAGACACACAAAGAAATAAAAAGAAGCAAATAGACACACAAAGAAATAAAAAGAAGCAAATAGACACACACAGAAAGACAAAGAAGCAAAAAGACACACAAAGAAAGACAAACAAGCAAACAGACACACAAAGAAAGACAAACAAGCAAATAGACACACACAGAGAGACCAAAGCAAATAGACTCAAACAGAAAGACAATCAAGCAAATACACATACACAAAGAAAGACAAACAAGCAAACAGACACACAAGGAAAGACAAACCAATACACAAAGAAAGACAAACAAGCAAATAGACACGCAAAGAAAGACAAGCAAATAGACACGCAAAGAAAGACAAACAAGCAAACAGACACACACACACACAAAACAGATGCACAAAGAAAGACAAACAAGCAAACAGACACACAAAGACAAACAAATAGACACGCAAGGACAGACAAACAAGCAAGTAGACACGCAAAGAAAGACGAACAAGCAAGTAGACACACAAAGAAAGACAAACAAGCAAACCAGACACACAAAGAAAGACAAACAAATAGACACGCAAGGAAAGACAAACAAGTAAACAGACACGCAAAGAAAGACAAACAAATAGACACGCAAAGAAAGACAAACAAATAGATACACAAAGAAAGACAAACAAGCAAACAGACACACAAAGAAAGACAAACAAATAGATACACAAAGAAAGACAAACAAGCAAACAGACAACCAAAAAAACCGGAAGAACGCCCCTACTACCCCTTTGTTCTGCGCCGACAGTGTGTTATTATTATAAGGGGGAAAATCTCATTTAATTGATTTCACCTGAAGGCTGCCAGCCATAGCTTGTAAGGTTGTGAGCGAGGTGGAACATACATAATAGAAATAATAGCGAGAAGGAAGCTAAAAGGAGATTGGTGTAAATAAGTATGTTTGGATCCCCAGCGTCCCCAGTCAGAGTTTTAATTTACAGATTACATCACTTTGCGTCAAAACTACCCCTGTTGGGGTACCGGGGGTTTCAGTATAAATAGTATCCCCACTTTCTGGAAATTTAGTGCTTTAAATTCCCACTGTCGCTGTCTTTCTCCTTTGCTCTTTCTCATTCCTGCTCTGTTCTATCTATCTGCTATACTATCGTCTTCTTCGCTAGACCAGTCTCCTACCTTTTTTCTTGAAAACTCTTCCGGGACAAGACTCATTATTTGTGTATGAGGTCTGTTGGATCAGCTTGGGAATATTGGACGCTTTCTGCAAGGTGGTCACTAGGGCTTCCTATGATGTTATTATTTAGCAATGTAGGCATTTTATATGTATGTGTTTTGTTCATAATTTATAATGTTTGTATTCTATTTTGTTTTTGTAAACGGGGGTTCGATAAGTTGAGGTGAAGCCTCAGCCGTCCCCTGCGTGGGATGTCTTTATTGTAAAGTGACTGGCTGGTGGAGAGCTTTCGGTTTTACCACTAGGGTTGTTTCAGCAGATCTTTTATGCGGATCAGGGGTTGTCCGGTCCTGATTTGGCTCGGAAGAGTCCGCTGGACCTAAAGCAATAATAATGTAATGTAATGTAATGTAATGTAAATGCGTTAAAGCGGCAACATGCCAAGAGGAAGGCGTGAACAGCCGAGAAGACGTTAATGTTCTCCAGAGGTTAGAGGTGTTCATGACCATAAAGTGCTAACGATTCAAATGCTAGGGTCCAGCTGTTCAATTGTTTGGGCACGCGCACTGTTACAAATAGGACAGACACTGAGGAAATGTTCGGATGTTTGTGCAAGATGACAGATTGGATCGTTTAACAAGTGACGACGGTACATGTCGTAACTGAGGTTACTTACATCCAGCCGAAGTCGGGCGTGTAGAACCTGCTGCTGTCGTGTTTTATAATAATAATTTAACGGGACAAGTGGATCGTCCTTGAAAAGATGTCTCTTTCGTAAGCTAATGGTTGGACTGGCTTGAATTTCCTCGGGGAGATCATTCCATACGTAGTTGAAGGAAGAAATGATTTCTTATGAAGTTCAGTTTTATGTGGAGGTGCTCTACGTTCTAAGGGTTAACTGCTGATACAAGTGGCTGGACCAGGCTGGATAGGTACTCAAGGACAGCACCCGTAAATCATCTTATGAAAGGTAAGCAACTTGTTTCTTTTCCTTCTCTCTTTCAATATGTATGTACTGTCCTCAGTACTGTAAACAACTCAAGGCTAGCCCCCTTCACAGCTCCAACAATAATTCTTAAACCTTCTATGTGTAGTTTTTCAAATGAGGATGTATGTAGGCATCTCTCTACAGTTATCCCAGATTACATCGCCATAATCAAAGTGAGGTAGAATAAAGGATGTGTACATATGCTCTAGGGCTTTTTTGCAAAGTGAATATTTATACGACTGTAGGCACGCCTAGATAAGGATTATTTTCTTAATACTATTACTTATATGTACATCCCATTCACAGTTATTTCTATTTTGCTTTTGTAACCGGGGTGTTCGCGTAGTTGAGGTAAACCCTCAGCCGTCCCCCGCGTGGGATGTCTTTATTGTAAAGTGACTGGCCGGTGGAGGGCATTCAATTTTCCCACTAGGGTTGTTTCAGCAGATCTTTTATGCGGATCGGGGGTTGTCCGGTCCTGATTTGGCTCGGAAGAGTCCGCTGGACCTAAAGCAACAATAAATCAATCAATCAATCAATCACAGTTATTTTGCAATGTCAGTCATAGGTGTTTATGGCGCTAGCTATCGGTTATGATGAGGTTGCGAAGTGTATGGGGTTGTGCATCAAGTTTGAAAGTCAATAGTTCTGTTTTGTCTTCATTGAATCTTACATTCCATGCCTAACTTAATTGGTCTTTAAAAAAAAAAACTAAATATGAATTTGTTTAGTTAAGCGTTATAGTATACTCTATATCTGTTGTAAAAATGACAGAAGGTTAAAAAAATAATCTACTAAAGTATTCTAAAACCAAAACGTTTTCTTTAGTGGCAGTAAGACTTCAGCCCCCCTCCCCCCTCCCTCCACCCTCTCCTCTTCTCTCTCTCTCTCTCTCACACACACAAGCACACACACTCTAACACACGAAACACTGAAAACAGTTTATAATCCCCGAATGTAATTTGGTGTTCTAATGACAAGACAAAAATCAACGAATAAATAAATAAATAAATAAATAAATAAATCCAAAGTATGTACAAAGTAATTGTTTATCGTTTCAAATGAAATGTTTGCATTTCGTTTTAAATTAAATGTGTACTCGGGGCTCGAAAGCAACGTTTTTTCTCTATCCCACAGCATTTCTATCCTCTCAGAGTTTTCCTTACAATGTTGATGAAGAACAACAAAAAAGAAAGTTATTCAAGCGAATAGTTTTGCATCAATTTTTTATTGCAGCATAGTGCACATTCAAAGGTTCTTGCTTGGCGAAGTCACATAAAATAAACAAAAACAAGTGTATACTACAGTTTCAGTGTCGCTTGTGAAGTCGTAGCGCGGTCTGTTTTCAGTTTTAAGCTAAGTGGCGGTCTGTTTTCAATTTCAAACTAAGTGGCGGTCTGCTTTCAGTTTCAAGCTAGCGGTCTGTTTTCAGTTTCAAGCTAAGTGGCGGTCTGTTTTCAGTTTCAAGCTAAGCCAAGCTCATTGACGCCGACTGACTTGGCAGCTGAAAACTACCAGTCCCGGACAGTCGTGTCGCGCCGTGGTACAACTTGGTACAACAACTCTGTCACAAAAACGATATTCAAGATCAACTGACCGCATTTCAACCAGCCATGAGGGTTGCTGAGAGCAGAGAAAGATGGAGTAGGCTGGTTAAACGATCATCTGTGGTGCCCCAACGAACTTTAAGTTATGGTATAGGATAGGATAGGATAGGATAGGATAGGATAGGATAGGATAGGATTTCCACCAAAAGAAAACAAAACCCGCTGACTCGCAATGAAGACATATATCTATCTACCTGTAAGTTATAGCGTATACTATTCCATCCGTTTTCGTTTTTACTGCAAATCCGACGCAATATTATGGAGTTTACGCTGCCTGCACATTTTCCGTCACTTCTTACTTACCCCCGAGCAACCACACAGCCTATCTGGGATGGGTGAGAAGCATGCCCTGCTCAGTAATATGTACGGGGCACGCATCACCAGGTTTAGATACTCTGTATTATTGTTTCAACATCCCGAAAGGCTATGAAAACAGTACAGTTTAGTTAGGCCTACCTTGACTGGAGAGAGAGGGGACCTTGTGAAATTGGGGGTAAAAGTTTCTAGGTTAAGCTTAAGCCTACTCTGACTACTTGACCTTCACAGGAGAGAGAAGGGAGAGAAAAGATGGGGAGGAAAAGAGAGGGGGGGGGTGAAGAGAGAGGTAGAGAGAGTGAAATAAGAAAGAGAGAGGGAGGAGGTAGAGAGAGAGATGAGGAGGAGGTGAACAACAAGAACAAGAAGAAAGACCAGAACAGCAACAAGGAGAAGGGTGGAGAAACCACGAGCAAGCACAGTAATTGAAATATAATTTCAACGCAACAAAACTTTTTTTTAAACATTACTCGCCGCTCTCTCGACAGTATTGAAACCTTTGGTCATACTTACAACGTCTTTCAAAGGTCAAAAACTAAGTCAATATATGCAACGTATTGTTCGACGATAAACAGACGTTTTGTTCGACTTCTTACCCAGACGTAAACAGATTGTGTATAGGTGTGTTTTCAGGTGTAAATGCATTGCTCAGCTGATGCCCTTCTGCCCTTCGTTGGGGTAAAAGGTGCACTCAATGGTGCGTCCTTAAATGTAGGTTATAACATAGGAATAATTAATAACCATATGGTTTAGGGAATAGTTCAAAAGGATGTACTGTAGGGTAAGTACTGAAAGGTTGAATAGACTGCTGATACATGTCCATTGATAATTATTGTGTTTGTAAGTGTGAGGGTATTACCTTATTTGTCAAGGACTGTTTGGTATTTTTTATCTCGTTGTTATAGTTGCTTATGATGTGTTCTGTGTGGATGAGTGCACGGCTGCAGTGATGAGTGGGCAAATGTAGTGCGTGAGTGTGTTGTAACTGCGCGAGGCTTTTATGACTGAAATAATAGTGCCTATTCTTTAGTCCTACTTCTTACCTGTAATATTTTTACCTGCAAGAGGCGTTCGCTCAATCAATGCATAGTTAAATTATGTACGGATGATGTGCGTACGGATTCTATGCTTTCTGAACCTCTTATATTAGTCTGTGTCTTATTATTGTTCATTATAACTGTCTTGATGTGTGGAGCCATTATATAACATAATGTGATGAGACTTGTACAATATTTCCATTCCTGTGGTAATAAAGATGTGTTGAATTGAATTGAATTGAATTGATACTGAACAGCGAAAGCATACGAAACTTTCACCATTATGATCTGGATTCCAAAACACCGATGACCGAGGTTCGAAACCCGCGGTGGGCAAGATGAAACGTGGCCACTTTTACTGTACATCTCAGCATCACGATTGCTCTGGTGGTTCAGTTTCCTAAAGAAGACATACCAAAGAAAACTCCATCTCTTTCTTTCTTTCATCCCCCCTCTCTCTCCTCTTTCTATCTCTCTTCCCCCCTTCCTCTCTCTTTCTTGGACACCCACTCTCTACATATAATGAAACAAAAGATCAGTGGAGACTAAATCAACATATCGATGATACCATTAGTGACAGAAATACTTAGCCCACAAAAAACGAATGCACTATACGGTGAAGGTAATATAATTGGGTGCGCGTGCACACACACACACACACACACAAAAGCGCGCGCGTGCTTGTGCACCACAGACTCTCTCTCTCTCTCACACACACACACACGCACACACACACACTCTCTCTCACAAACACACACAGATACACACACGCAGTGACACACACAAGGTAACACTGACAGACTAAGGGTAGTAAATATGATACTGTTCCGCGACAATGAAATGACATGCCATGTCACAGTATACCACGAACCTACGCAGTATCTAGCTGTCGTCTATGCGATCTTAAATTACATTATACACAGTACTTATGCTTTCATTCCTTATTCATCATAACAGCTAAGAATCCGCTTGACGTTAAACATTACTACTCCTACTGGAAGATGTATACGTGCTTTTTTTTTTTTAAGATCTGTAACAAACATATACGTTCACGTGTTACAGACACTTTATACATACATGCCAAACACACATTCATCACTCAAAATATGTGTAAGATAAAATAAGATAAGACAAGATGAGATAAGATAAAATAAGATAAGACAGTATTGTATTTATTAACTTTATTATGTAATCCTGCACTCTTATCCGCTATAAGCAGAGAGCATGGAATATCATCATCATCATCATCATCATCATCATCATCATCATCATCATCATCATCATCATCATCATCATTTTCATCATCATCATCATTACTCCCGTTGGGGTGCCGGGGGTTTCATTATAAATAGTATCCCCACTTTCTGGAAATTTAGTGCTTTAAATTCCCACTGTCGCTGTCTTTCTCATTTGCTCTTTCTCATTCCTGCTCTGTTCTATCAATCTGCTATACTATCTTCTTCGCTAGACCAGTCACCTACCTTTTTTCTTAAAAACTCTTCCGGGACAAGACTCCTTATTTGTGTATGAGGTCTGTTGGATCAACTTCGGAATATTGGACGCTTTCTGCCAGGTGGTCACTAGGGCTTCCTATGTTATTATTTAGCAATGTAGGCATTTTATATGTATGTGTTTTGTTGATAATTTATAATGATGTTTGTATTCTATTTTGTTTTTGTAAACAGGGGTTCGATAAATTAGAGTACAGTCTCAGCGTCCCCTGCATGGGATGTCTTTATTGTAGAGTGACTGGCTGGTGGAGAGCTTTCAGTTTTACCACTAGGGTTGTTTCAGCAGATCTTTTATGCGGATCGGGGGTTGTCCGGTCCTGATTTGGCTCGGAAGAGTCCGCTGGACTTAAAGCAATAATCAAGTAATGTAATGTAATCATCATCATTATCATCGTCGGGGCCGGATAGCTCAGTTGGAAGAGCGTCTTACCAGTAACCGAAAGGTCCCTGGTTCAAATCCCGGATTGACCAACGTGTGACCATAATATTATTTTCCCTTTACCATCAACTGGTTCGCTGTTGTCAGAATAATGTGACTATGCGCTCCGGTGTCGTGCGACTATAATCTACCACCACCATCATCATCACCATCACCACAACCACTACTCACGCCTCCCCCATCCTCTCCCCCCCCCACACTTGTCTCTTATCACAGGCAGTTGTCACCCCCAAACCCCACCACAAACCCCCACCCCAAACCCCACCCCAAACCTCCACCACAAATCCCCACCCCAAACCCCCACCGGTCCATCCATCCACCATCCCTACCCATACATCCCACTCCAAACCAGACCACATCATTTCTATTCATGTATTCGTTCTTGTGTAGCGCATTTTCCAGCTCAAGAACGGCTCAAGGCGCTGGCCCAATTTAGCAAGAAGGCTGTTTTGTTTGGGGTGGGGGCTGAGGGTGAAGTGGAGGGTGGCGGAGGGGGCAATCACGGAGGATAGACGGGCTAGCTTACCCCCGTTGGGGTGCCGGGGGTTTCAGTATAAATAGTATCCCCACTTTCTGGAAATTTAGTGCTTTAAATTCCCACCGTCGCTGTCTTTCTCATTTGCTCTTTCTCATTCCTGCTCTGTTCTATCAATCTGCTATACTATCTTCTTCTTCGCTAGACCAGTCACCTACCTTTTTTCTTGAAAACTCTTCCGTGACAAGACTCCTTATTTGTGTGTGAGGTCTGTTGGATCAGCTTGGGAATATTGGACGCTTTCTGCCAGGTGGTCACTAGGGCTTCCAAAGATGTTATTATTTAGCAATGTAGGCATTTTATATGTATGTGTTTTGTTGATATTTTATAATGATGTTTGTATTCTATTTTGTTTTTGTAAACGGGGGTTCGATAAATTAGAGTACCGCCTCAGCGCCCCCTTCGTGGGATGTCTTTATTGTAAAGTGACTAGCTGGTGGAGAGCTTTCAGTTTTACCACTGGGGTTGTTTCAGGTCCTGATTTGGCTCGGAAGAGTCCGTCCGCTGGACCTAAAGCAATAATCATGTAATGTAATGTAACGGGCTAGCTGGAATTCCCTCTCCTGATACAATACGCTGAGAAAAGGGCTCGGTGTTCTAGGCCTATACATACAGTGAAATGAATGTCACTCGGCACGTGCGTCCGTGCTTTTTCTCCGCAGCGGGCGCTAACTGAAACCAGCGGAGGCAAGTTACAGGCAAAGAAAGCAGTATATAACTTTTAGCGAAGACTACAGTGATCTACCACCGCCGAGTCTCAGTGGGTACAGTGTTCGTCTGGCACACCCGACGACCCAGGTTCGATTCCCGTGGTGGGTAAGGCTTTTATAAAAGTGGACAGTTTTCGCTTGTCCATGACCATTTTAGCAGTATGATAGTTATGGTGGTTCAGTGGAGAGCATCCGGAGAAAAGTGTCGTACCTAAGTAACTGTAAATGTGTCTTCATGCAGGGGTTCGAACTCGCGCCCTTCGATATAGGAATCCAGCAGCCTATCAACTGTAATACCAGATTATGATCTCAGTGTTATCCCTTAAGGGATCGGCGGCATCCACACCTGTGAGATTCCAGGTACTACTCTGTATGTGCTCCTCTTGCACTGGCAATAGGCGTGGGCACGGCTGATGCAACGCTGGGTTTATTTCTGAACCCAAACACTATGCAACAGCTTCTACTACAGCAAATCTCAACAAGTCGAGAACTATTAGGCTTACATTTCAATCTTTATGGGGAGGATCGATACAGTGCGTGCATCAACGGTGTGTGTGTGTGTGTGTGTGTGTGTATCATGTGTTGTTATCAGCGCTATTGTGAGAGAAAGCAAGAAAGGGAATGGCGAGAGAAGATGGAGAGAAAAAAGAGGATGAGGAGGAAGAAGAAAAAGTGAAGAAGGAGAGAGAGAGAGAGAGGGGGAGAGAGAGAGAGAGACAAAGAGAGAGACAAAGATAGAGACAAAGAGAGATAGAGAGAGACAAAGAGAGAGAGACAAAGAGAGAGACAAAGAGAGAGAGAAACAAAGAGAGAGACAAAGATAGAGACAAAGAGAGAGAGAGACAAAGAGAGAGAGAGAGACAAAGAGAGAGACAAAGAGAGAGACAAAGAGAGAGACAAAGAGAGAGAGAAACAAAGAGAGAGACAAAGATAGAGACAAAGAGAGAGAGACAAAGAGAGAGAGAGAGACAAAGAGAGAGACAAAGAGAGAAACAAAGAGAGAGAGACAAAGAGAAAGACAAAGAGAGAGAGACAAAGAGAGAGACAAAGAGAGAGAGAGACAAAGAGAGAGAGACAAAGAGAGAGACAAAGAGAGATAGAGAGAGACAAAGAGAGAGAGACAAAGAGAGAGACAAAGAGAGAGAGAAACAAAGAGAGAGACAAAGATAGAGACAAAGAGAGAGAGACAAAGAGAGAGAGAGAGACAAAGAGAGAGACAAAGAGAGAAACAAAGAGAGAGAGACAAAGAGAAAGACAAAGAGAGAGAGACAAAGAGAGAGACAAAGAGAGAGAGACAAAGAGAGAGAGACAAAGAGAGAGACAAAGAGAGAGACAAAGAGAGAGAGACAAAGAGAGAGAGACAAAGAGAGAGAGACAAAGAGAGAGACAAAGAGAGAGACAAAGAGAGAGAGAAATAGAGAGAGGAAGAGAGAGAGAAAGAGAGAAAGAAAGAGAGAGAAAGAGAGAGACAAAGAGAGAGAGAGAGGAAGAGAGAGAGAAAGAGAGAGAGAGAGAGAGAAAGAGAGAGAGAGAGAGAACAGAACACAGACCGCGCCCAAGGCAAAAACGTGGGCGCCTCGGGCGACTTGAGTAAGATAATGTATCGACCAGCGCCTTGAGCAGCTCGTGAGCCGTCAAAGTCCTCTATAAGAAGGATAAACCAAAAACAGTAGCAAAAGCTTTGAGCGCTAATCAATACACTAAGCACACCGACGCGCGATCTCTTTCTAATAAGAAGCTGAAAACTCAACACTCGCCTATCAACAACCAAGTGAACGGCACATCAATCAAACTGCAAGAGCTAAAGATTGTATGTGCACTTATTCAAGCTTGGCTTTAGTGCGCCCTTAGTGTTTTTCATGTTTAGCTTGCTTGTCTCGTGAAATAAAATTTTGTTTCCACAACAACAACAACAGCGACGACGACGACAACATTGTTCAAACAACATACACAGATTGGAGCACGGTCTATAATGAGACAATGGAGCGACAGAATGAAGGAACAGTTTTAACGGGTGCCCCGCCATTGGCGATATGGCAGACAAGAGGAGGGTGGAGGGATATCTATCCCAGGGAAGATGGAATAGTAGGAACTTAATACTGAACCACCAGAGCAATCCTGCTAAGATTGACAAGAGAAAAAAAAGTATCACTTTTATGTTTGCCCATCACGCGATTCGACCGGGTCATCGGTGCACCGCGCCAGGCGAATTACTAATTTAGCTATGGAGGTGTGGATTGAACGGGCAGATAGTCCTGTCAAAGTTGGACTACTAATGTAACGAGCGCCACGGTAGTGGGATGTCCCTACAATTTTGAAGGTATAATATAAGTGCATGTAAAGTCGGCCAATACTTGAGAGGCATGTAAACGTGAAAGATAATCATGTCAACGTTGGACAAATGTATCTAGCGCCAACGTGTGTGATGAATGCAGCTAAAGTCCATGATTAAGAGGTTGGAACACAATATACAATACAATGCAATACAATACAATATAATACACTAAATACAATACTATACAACGCAAAAAAACTTTATTTACCCCACAAAAGGAACTACAGAAAGTACAGCAGCCGCAGAATCATATTTTAAATTCACATCTCTCTCTCTCTCTCTCTCTCTCTCTCTCTCTCTCTCTCTCTCTCTCTCTCTCTCTCTCTCTTACTCTTACACCACACCACTATGCACCCCAATACACGCACATCACAACTGAGCGAGCGAAGCAGTTGCATGCATTGTTATTGTTAATATAAACTGAACTGCGTGTGTTATGGTTAGAAAATACCGTTGATGTTGTGTGCCACTACTCTTAGAAAGACAGGCTATTGCCCCGGCTATTCAAAATTGAGACTGCATTTATATTCACAATTGAGGTTTCAGACAACTGAAGGAATTAACAGTCAAACTGGCACCTGCACTAACCATACTCTTCAGACAGTCCCTGATCACCGGAGATATTCCCGCAGACTGGAAGCACGCAAATGTCCAGCCCGTCTTCAAAAAGAACGATCGAAGCCCAGCCGTCAACTACCGACCCATATATCTCACCTGCATCTGCAGTAAACTGCTATAACATATAGTCAGACCAGAGATCACAGCCCATCTTGAGAAAAACAATCTCATTACTGATGCCCAACACGGTTTCTGAAAGAAAAGATCATGTGATACACAATTGATCCTGAGCGTCGAGGACCTTGCAGCTGAGTTAGACAGAGGAAGGCAGACCGAGACCACACTCCTGGACTTTTTCCAAGGCCTTCGATAAAGTGCCCCGACAGTGTCTATTATTGAAACTAGATTTCTATGGAATCAGAGAGAAGATGAAGGCATGGATTCAGAGCTTTCTAAGCGACAGAACACTGCAGGTTGTGGTGGAAGGAGAAAAATCCCGAGTCGGATCAGTCGTCGCCGGAGTTCCACAAGGCTCCGTGCTTTGACTTACCCTCTTCCTGATTTACATCAATGACCTCATTACGTTACATTACATTACATTACATGGTTATTGTTTTAGGTCCAGCGGACTAGCCAAATCAGGACCAGAGAAACGTTATCTTAAAATATTATAAAATGGTTCAGGCAGATCGACAAGGTGACCATGATGTACCGTATCATGCACGGCCTCGTCGATGTTTTCCAACAGGGACTTGTGCGTGGAGCCCACCGGAGCACTAAGAGCCACAACATGAAACTCCTCGTCCCCCACACTAGAACAGATTGTGTACAAGCACTCCTTCTTCTCAACGGCTACCAGGTTATGGAACTCATTGAGCGCTGAATCTGCATCAGCCTCGTCTGTTGCATCCTTTAGGGCGTCGCTTACCGACTGGAGCAAACAATAGAAAACGGTACATAGAAACATTGTCAAACAATGGATGCCCAATCATATCAGTAAAAGAACAACATGAATATATAGCCTACATACAGTGGAAAAAGAAATACTCAACCCTTATACACCAAACAGACACATACACACACATGCAATGGCAATAGCTAACGGAGTGCCAGTGCACGCGCGCGCGTGTGTGTGTGTATGTGCGCATATTTACACGGCGTTATTTGGACAAACTAGTGCACATCTACATACGTTCTTTGGACAGACCTCCTTGTTTGGACGTTCATTTAATGATCCGCTAGGGTTAGGGT
>CM072527.1:42728882-42781382 GCA_036898135.1 Oncomelania hupensis
CGACATGTTGTGATCAGAGCGCAGACTACACAGTCCGTTGAGTGTGAATAAGCTTACATATCGCATTATTTCACGTGCAAGACCTTTGTTGTGTACTGGCTCAAGGTAACGTTTAGCTAACCCACGTGACCAAATTAATATTCAATAATAGCTTTGGATGCCGTCAAACGAAATTGTCACAAATTAAATTCGAGTTTCATTCCGTCTTCTTATAATGGCGACTTGCTTTTTGCACACCACATGTTGGAGTGAGGAATGCGAGTTTGTTGTGTTATGTAGGAGGAGTGCCTGTAACCTGCGCCTATGGTGGTTACAGATCGCCGCGCTTTAACTTAGTTTAGGTCTGATTTACGAATAAGGCGCGTATAGCATCCAGTATTATAATTATTATTATTATTATTATTATTATTATTATTATTATTATTATTATTATTATTATTGACCACGAAACTTTTCATCGAGGACCATAGTAAGGCACAATAAATATCAACACTAACTGCAACCAACATCTGAGTCTCGTTAGCAAAAGAAAACTAGAGAGACAACGTACATCTTTGCAATAATTCACACTTTTCTGCTATCCTATGCACCAACGGGAATCCCCTCAATGAAACATACTTCCGGTTTTTTTCTCCGCGTGTTTTAGTGAGTTATTTCCAACTATTCAAGAATAATAACATGTGTCACTGGCCACCAGTATCGTACCCTCACTTTTTTTTTTTGCTGCAGTTTAATATACCTTTCTATCGCCAGTGGCGCGCTTAAACCATACCTACCTAACATTATTTGTGAATTTTTGAAAAATATTCGGAAAAACATAACGCCCAGATGCTGGCTCGAAACCACACCTGTCAGGCGCCATTGGTTTCTGGCTTGTGGACAAGGCAAGTTAGTCCCGCCTTAGCCCACTTGGCCACAACGCTCGCCTAACATAGTCAACTACTTCGTGTATTGTGAAGGTTGCGACGGCGAAGCTATGGAAAACCACAAGAGTCTTAGGTCCTGTTTCACTTTCTGTCGATGATCGACGCACCTCCGAAGTCGCCACAAATACAGGCCTCTACGATTGTTTTTTGCATCCTTTCACTGATTGTTGTTTGTTTGTTTGTAGATTATAGTCACACGACACTTTCGCATATAGGTGACTACTGGACCGATTTATACTGACACCAGCGGGCCAGTTGTTGGTAAAGGGGAAAATAATATGATCACACGTTGACCAATCCGGGATTCGAACCAGCGACCTTTCGGTTACTAGCAAGACGCTCTTACCAACTGAGCTACCCGGCCCCACCTTTCACTGAGCATGTACCACCGTTTTTATACTTATCCCACTCGTTTTCTGGCTCTAACAATCGTCGTTTTCGGCAATTTGCCATATTTAAAAGTCACGCATCAAGCTTTGATAAAAGCAAAACAAGGCAGACCGGAAATTGGTTTCATTTTAACCTCGTTTTAATTTATAATGGCGATACCCACGAGTTTTTATGAGAGGTGCCGGAAAGTTGTGAATACCACAGGGATCAAAAAGCACTTAGACTGCTGCTAATCCCAAATGGCTTTAGAGTTATTTTCTCCTTTCTGCCACTGGTTACCCAGAACAGAGATCGTACGTAGCCGAAGTCGTTCAGAGATATCAACAGACGTCACCATCTAAGAGAAAGAATTAGGCAAGCGCGCAGGCCAACTCACACGTAAGTACAAACATACAAACACACACGCCAACAAATATAAATAAATACCTACATACATACATACATACATACATACATACATACATACATACATACATACATACATACATTCATACATGCGCACGCAAACACACAAACAAAAAACAAAGAGAGCGAGGGAGAGAAAGTGAGGGAAGGAGAGAGATGTTGAGAGAAGGAGAATGCTGGAAAAGGTGGGTGAATGCGGAAACCGCAAGGTCAACCAACCAAGCAACAAACAAACAAATAAGGTTATAGATGTTATAGCGCACTTACAAGCTCATGGAGCTTCTAAAGGCGCTGGCCACTGAAATATCCAGCAGGTATACCCCATCAGTTGCTGAAGCCAGAATTCGAACCCACGTCGCCCAGATAAACAAGGTTTGCGCCCGAAACCACTGATCTATCCACCCAGCTAGCCAAACAAACAACACACAAACAAACAGACCAAAACCAAACAACACTCAAACAAACAGACCAAAAACAAACAACACTCAAACAAACAGACCAAAAACAAACAACACACAAACAAACAGACCCAAAAAAAAAACAGACAAAAACTAAACAGACCAAAAACAAAAAGAAAAAAAAAATTATAAATATTAACTGTAAATGACTTACCTATAATGCAGAGACGATTTCGTCCGCAGCAAATATGAAACAAAGGAACAAACCAAGAAACCATTAGCATGACTGTTGCGAAATCATCTTGTATATGCTATAAAGTATACATCTCCATAAAACTCAATAATCAAAGCTATCGAAATAAATATAAAATGTACCAATAGGTATCGAAACAACACACACACAAAACTTGTAAAACATTACCAATGATAATAATAACAAAAACCAGATGTCAAGTTTGAGAGAGAGTTTGGGGAGGGAGGGAGGGAGAGAGGGAGAGAGAGAGAGAGAGAGAGAGAGAGAGAGAGAGAGAGAACTCGACAATGTTTACTAGTCATGCAGATGTTCAGTAGTCTGTCCTGAACTATTAAGACTGTATAAACTGTGACACTTTATATCAATGTCTTTCTGTGAATAAAGATCTCTGAACTTGACTTGGGCTTGAATTTACACTTCAATCCTTTCTACAATTACAACATGTTACAAGGATAATAATTTCTGAAATCACGAGAAAGAAAACGTTAGGAAACAAAAAGAGACAAGAGGCAGACAGACAAACAGTTAGGCAGCCAGACAGGTAGACAGACAGACAGGTAGACAGGTAGGTAGACAGACAGACAGATAAATGTATCATTGGGTGCGCAGCTGGACTAGGTAGGGATGATGCAACTAGCACGAAGCCACTTAACAACGACTAACAGGCAGGACCGAGCCTCTTGCATCCCAGCGTCTCTCAGCAAACATCAACAACATTCACCAATCTCTGTCAACACTGATCCTTTCAATTTGGAAGTGCACCAAACGCGGCAGGTCGTGCATTCACTTCACACGCAGGGTATAGAAGTCACACTGCGTAACTGAGATCTGGCCTCTAAGCTAGTGAGAGGTTCCCTGCGAGTCTCAGCTACTCTTGTGTGGTGTCTACGTTACATTACATGATTATTGCTTTAGGTCTAGCGGACTCATCCGAGCCAAATCAGGACCAGACAACCCCTGATCCGCATAAAAGATCTGCTGAAACAACCCTAGTGGTAAAACTGAAGGCACTCCACCAGCCAGTCACTTTACAATAAAGACATCCCACGCAGGGGACGCTGAGGCTATACTCTAATGTATCGAACCCCCGTTTACAAAAACAAAGTAGAATACAAACATCATTATAAATTATCAACAAAACACATACATATAAAATGCCTACATTGCTACATAATAACATCATAGGAAGCCCAAGTGACCACCTGGCAGAAAGCATCCACTATTCCCTAGCTGACCCAACAGACCTCACACACAAATGGGGAGTTTTGTCCCGGAAGAGTTTACAAGAAAAAAGGTAGGTGACTGATCTAGCTAAGAAGCAGATAGTATAGCAGATTGATAGAACAGAGCAGGAATGAGAAAGACAGCGACAGTGGGAATTTAAAGCACTAAATTTCCAGTTTACAGTACATAGATTAACGTCCCCGGACACAGTGCGTATAGGGGACTTGTAAATTTCCAGAAAGTGGGGATACTATTTATACTGAAACCCCCGGCACCCCAACGGGGGATGTGTGGTGTCTAAGCCAGTGGAAAATGTTTAAAACAAAAACACCCATCGCTGACGAAACAAACTAGAGCAGATGCTAATACCACGCTCATAGACGGAGGAAACCATCGACAGTCAAACGTTTAACTGCGGAAAGCAAATGAATTGCAGCTGCAGGTCAAGAAGAGTGTTTTATACTTCTAAAAAGGTTTTCCGTAAACCGAAAATGTGATGCTCTAACCTTTAAAAAACAAGTCACGAGTTAAAAATCTTATCAAATACTTGAAATAGATCTAAATTTTTCAGCTGGGGATAATATAGTATTGCCTGTTTGAAATTATAAAACATAGTTGTGTAATGTCAATGTTTAGATGTGCGTGTGTATTTTTAGTTCATTCCCTTTTATATCTCCCTGCGCAACCTGTATTCTTCAATTTTGAAGTGAACTACATTTTGAGTCTGGGGTCTTGAATAATACAGTCATCTTCATCCTAATATTGACTGTCTGGAGCGCGCGCCGTTATGCGGCAATCGAAAAAAGATTACCGGAAGTCGTTAAAATGCACTAAATGAAAAATAAAATAGGGCACAGGCTAATTGTGTGTTAAGTTCGGAGCTACAAGTTGAAAAGGTCAAAGCAGCGATTTGCCTTTACGCTCACCGCTTTTCTCTCTGACCTACCTAAAGTACGTTTTCTACAGTACTGTTTTTGACCACACACGTGGGCAGGCTGATGATGTGTATTCGCTTAGCGCTACAGCCTTCGGATGAGAGTAAAAATCGAGGTCTAGCCTGTGCACGCGCGCACTCCATCGCATGGACTTTGAAGATCCTGACGCTCATGTCTTAGACGGGTGAGTGCCGGCTACACAAATACAGCACCAGGTCCCTTCTCCCCATACCCAGTCGCCCAGGATTGTGCTCAGTCGTCTGAGCGTCAGATAATGGGACCCAAGGCTGCAAGTTGGCGCCTCGGGCGCCTCGGGCGCCTTGAGTTAGATCCCGTATCGCCCAGCGCCTTGAGCAGCTCTTGAGCTTAAAATGCGCTATGTAAAAACGATTACATAAAAAAATTAAATAAAATAAATACAGCTGAAATGTCTTTTTTCTTCCACTGGAAAGTCCATGTATTAATTTTAATAATATAACCCGACAGCTTGCTCAAGTAACCTTACCCCAACACCGCCTCCCTCTCCAACTTCCCATTCATCACCATAAACACACACACACACAAACACACGTACACACGCATGCACATCCACACACACGATTTGTGTATAATTAATATTCATCTATACGACTGTGTACACAAATAGCCTAAAGGTTGAAATGGCAACATCTTTTCTGTTATGCTAACATTTTCTGTTGACACATAACACACTCGGTTAAAATAATATTTGTTTCTCCATTGTGCTTAATTCGTTACTGTAACAAACGGACAATTATCTCTGGCGCTGTCTGCGTCCCATCTCCATTTCCTCGCCGCCGGCCAAGCCAACTAAGCCCCGCCCCTCGGGAATCGCCCTGAAGCTTCTGACCAGCCAAGCCACTTGGTCAGTCTTCAGCCGTCAGCCTCCGTAAGCACAACTGCCTGCCAAGGACACGCCACACCACGTTGTGACCCCTGAGCCTCGGCAATATTCTTGTGTTCTACCCGTTCTTGGTCAAGGTAAGAGAGGAAACTTACTTTATATCATTTAGCATTCCCATCACCCGTCGATTTCCCCACATGTTCGTATGTCTTGTAGGTACGTACGTTCGTGTTTGTGGTTTTGTCTTGATGTGTTGCTGTGATATGTATTTTATTCCTTGTATATATTATCTGCATTTTGACTGCTGTACATGCCATATTTGTATTTATACTTGTATGTTCCCTGCTAGACCCTTGTATAAATCTCCCATGCCATGTTGTCCCACCACCTAGATTAACGTCCCCCAGTACAGCACCCTTGCCTACAACCCCCATTGTCCTGTATTTATCCCATTTGCTTCTCCCATGTTCCTATTGTATAGATATCTGCCCCTGTTGTCCATCACCCCATCTTAAGGCGCCGGAGTTACTATATATTAGCGGCCGCCAGTAAACTCCACCAAAGCCCCATAGCCATTGTTGCAATTGTTGGACTGTTGGACTGTTGGTACGAACCGGTCAACTCTTGGCCGGTGTGTCCAAATTTGAAAATCTGATTGGCATGCGCGCCAACCAGCGCAGCATCCAGAGTGTGTGTACACCGCTGATCTTGAGTCGATACTACGTTACAGAACGGGCTCCTATACCGGCTGCTACGAGACTCAAGACCCGCTGCGTGCGACCCAGACAACTTGGTCGTCACTGAGAAGCGTACGAAACGAAACTCCGCAAATGGTCAGCAACGAAGGCCGTATTGCACCAACAAACCTGTTACTCAAGAAGTTGGCCCAGTGACCTGCATTGGCCAACCTGACGCTAACGACTGGACCCTTGCGTCATCGCCATCCAGAAGCCAGAGACAACCTCCGCCCCTACACTATTCCAGCTAAGTGCCCACCAAGCGCACACCACAATCCTGAGATAATCAGGCTGAGCCACGCGCAGAATCCAGATACCCTCCTGCCTAGTGATGACATCAGTCCTCAATCGCCCTAGTACCCCCCAAACCGCCAACCCAGAATAGCTCCAAGATACTCTGGACACTTATAGACAATTACCAGTGACTAAGCCTTAAGCTTACCTAATTCAGCCGACCTACTTCTATTTAATAAAATTGACTAGTATCATATTGTAACCACTGACTCCCCCTTGTTTCAAATTCTCTACTAGTTAGTTTGTATTCTTCTCGTCTGGCCTTTTGACTGTCTATCATTCTTTAGTAATTCCCAGCATTATTTCCCTGAATGTCGCCGCGAGTTGGCCTAGACAAGGGAGGCAACACAGCGCGGGGGAATAATTGCTAATCCTCATCCCTCCAACCCCCTTTATTCGTGACAGTTACAAAGAATCAGTCAAAGCCAATCACGCCTTTGTTGCGGTGCATGCAGCCATACAAAATATATTAGCATCGCAACAGAAGTATCAAGAGTAAGCCTGACCATTCATGCTCCATCAGTCTCTCCAACGCTAACAGTTCCAGCCTGTCGAGCACGCGATGGGCAGTTTATAGAAGTAGGTTAAAAAAATAATAATAATCCACAAGTATACCCACTGGCTTAAAGATCCCATTCCTGGCTACTTTTCTTTTTGATGTACTTTTGAGTACTGTGACGTAAATGACTTGTGATCTTGTGTTACATAGAGCCAGGATTGGATGTTTTTATTCCGACGGTCGTGCTCATCGCATAACAATTTTAAAGAGTAAGTCGATGGTTATTTCTTGTGTGGTGTTGTTGTTTGCACAAAATGTTCCCCTAGCATTGTTTGTTGCTTTTTGCCATGTCTGCGATACTTCTGCTAAGCCCTTGTTACGTAATGAAAATGCTCGTCCTGATAAAACCCCAGATGAAGAAGCGTCTCTGTCTATTAGGCTTATTGGTTTGATTAGAAAGCACTTGTTGCGCTGTGGTGATGTTGAAAGCAACCCTGGACCTAGAGATGAAAGTTATATTAATGTGATTCATGTTAATGCCCGAAGTATGGCACACAAATTACATTTGCTTGAAGCAGAATGTCATAAATACGATATAATTACATGTTCTGAAACATGGTACTCTCCATCGTTTACAGGCAACGTTGATCTACCTAATTTCCATGCTCCTGTTAGGTTAGACCGTGTGGCCCAGGGAGGGGGTGGGGTAGCTATATGGGTGAAAAATTATTTGTTGTGTAAACATAGTCCTGATTTGCATGTTGCAAACTTAGAAGCAGTTAGGATTGAAACCAGAGTAGACAGTGCTTTGTTGATCGGATCTTTCTATCGCCCACCTCACGTAACTGTAGATTACTGGGATTTAGTTCTTGAAAGATTTGAGAAAGTCAATAATACTGGCACAAAGTTTATTGCACTTGGCGATTTTAATGCGGACTATAACTCTCCCCCAAAACATCTTGTAGACATTCTGAACAGGTTTCAGCTGCATCAGCTTACTAATGCCGACACACGTATAACTGAAAACACTAGTACACGACTTGACTTAATTATCACGCAGAGCCCTCAGATTAACTCTCAAGTAGAAGTCTTGCCCGAAATATGCAGCGACCATTGCGTTCCCTGTGCAACTATTAGTAGTAAAGCTGCTAAGAACTCTTCCTTTAAAAGAACTTTGTATAACTATGAAAAATTAAATGAAACGTTATTTTGCACTTTTCTGTCTGAAATAAATTGGCAAGAAGTCGTTGGTGTAGGAGACGTTAATCAGTGCACAGAAGCCTTTACTAAACTTCTTTTTGAAGCCGCATGCAAAAGTATGCCCGTAAAAACAGTTACCGTTCGATCTAAGGACGCTATATGGCTGAACGTTGAAATAAGAAATGCCCTTAAACAAAGACACAAACTTTTTAAACGTGCAAAACGTAGTGGCACTGAGCAAGACTGGACAGCTTATCGTCAATACAGGAATCAAGTGACAAGAAAGATTCGAGATCGCAAAGCTGAATATTTAAATGAACTGAATGACAAGGCATGCGACCCAGCATAATTCGGCACAAAGGAATGGTGGAAACTTGTAAAATATTTTATGAATAAAAAAGGTATCAATGACGATATTCCCCCTGTATTCTTTAATGGCACTGTACACACAACTGATACAGAAAAAGCTACCGCATTCAATGATTTTTTCATTCAACAAACAACACTAGAAAATGCTGATGATCCTGTTCCTGACGTACCTCGATTAAATACTGAAATTAATCTAAATTTCCAGAAAGTGGGGATACTATTTATACTGAAACCCCCGGCACCCCAACGGGGGTACTCGATGATCGACGTAAAGACATAACATTACATAATGCCCCTAAGGCTCCTCCAAGACTGGCATAGTTCAAAGATACCTAAGCACAATAGCCACTAGAAATGAATGTGCGCGTCTCAGTCGTAACACAGGGAGAGAGAGAGAGAGAGAGAGAGAGAGAGAGAGAGAGAGAGAGAGAGAGACAGAGACAGAGACAGAGACAGAGACAGAGAGACAGAGACAGAGAGAGATAGAGACAGAGAAAGGGAGAGAGACAGAAACAGACAGAGACCGACAATCAGACAGAGAGAGAGAATGAGTGAGAGACAGAGATTGCGAGAGAGATAGAGACAGAGGGACAGAGATAGAGAGTGAGAAAGACTGAGAGAAACAGAGAGGGTTAGACAGACATAAACAGAGGAAAAGAGACAGACAGATAAACAGAGAGAGAGAGACAGACAGACAGATAAAGTACAGGTAGAGCAACTTTCCAACGATACTGTAAACAAACAAAAAAATCAAGCAGCTGTTTCAAGATGAGTTCAAACATCAAACCACCCGCCAGACAACAACAGCTTCCGTAGAGTTGAACAGTGTCAGATTAAGTTTAGTTACATGTAAAGAGTAGTTCTTCTTTCCATAAAATCTTCTTCATAAAATCTCCACAATCTTCTTTCCATAAAACATACACACACACGCGCCAACACCCACACACACACAAACATACACACACAAACACACAACAAAAAAACTACAAAAATTCGTCCATTAGTTTCAGAGAAAAGTGAGAAAAATGTCACCTCCGGCGGAAGGACAGACGGACAAAGCCAAAAACAATAGTTCCAGCGCTTTACAGATCGCGAACTAAAAAACATTTAGCACTCAGTACAATTGGCACCACTCTCAAAACCATGCCCTTCAACGTGTCGATGTCGGCAAAAAGTGTACGAGGTACAGGGAGAAAATGACGTCCACAATAGGGTCAAAGTTGAGCTTGCGACCTTTCGGAGTTCACGTAGTCCCCGTTCACACACGCAGACAGACACACATGCGTTAAAGCACTCTCAGCATATTTTGCGAGTTCATAGGTTTAAAAAAAAATGAAGAAGAAGCAGAATCAGCAATTGCAAGTTGAGAACAAAAAATTGCAAATGCGTGTGGAGGGGATGGGGGGGGGGGAAAGAGAGAGAGTGAGAGGAACAAAGAGAGAGAGAGAGAATGTGTGTGCATCTCTGTGTGTGTTAAGTGTATGTGTGTGTGTTAAGTGTATGTGTGTGTGCGTGTGCTTTTGAGTGTGTGTGTGCTTTTGAGTGTACATGTATGCACACAATGGCTGACGACTTTTAAAGCAGCTTCAGAATTTATTTGTGGGAGTCTTTCTGCGGACGTGTCTGACTGTGTGTGCGGAGGCGCGCGTGCCTTTCTGCGTACGTATTTGAGCGGATCTGTGTGTGTGTGTGTGTGTGTGTGTGTGTGTGTGTGTGTGTGTGTGTGTGTGTGTGTGTGTGTGTGTGTGTGCACCGCGCTCTCGCGAAGCACACTAATAAATAGACGACTTTTCCACCAGTGACCAAAATTTGGGACACCGGATATGTAGAAAGTAATTTCTTGTATTGTGCTTGAGAGAGCAATTGGGAAAAAAGGTCACTCTAGATTACTGGAGTCAATGTATTCATCATTTGACAAAAGCCTTCTACTTTTTTAATGTTAAAAATAATAATACATTAAACAACTTAATTAATGAATTTTTTTTAAAGTTAAAAAAACAAACTACGAGAACTGTCTGTCTAAGCTAGTTGTAACGATCGCAGCGGACAGCTTCAACTGTACAAAATTGATGATGCTGACTGTTCTAGCCATACCTGTAGCCCACGACAGACATGTCTGTCTATTTCGTTCCAACTTACAACAAACCGAGAGGGTGGGGAAAATACCACCATCTCCTTCCATACCATAAACTCTTCGCTAGATCACATTTGGACACTCTCTTTCTCTCTCTCTCTCTCTCTCTCTCTCTCTCTCTCTCTCTCTCTCTCTCTCTCTCTCTCTCTCTCTCTTTCTTTCTTTCTCTCTCTCTCTCTCTCTCTCTCTCTCTCTCTCTCTCTCTTTTTCTTCCCTATTCCTACTTTCTACACTAACACTGAGACCCGGCCACACACACACACACCCATGCGCACACACACACACACACACAAAACACCACCGCCTGCAGTGTTTGAAAAAAAAAACGACGTTAAAATAAACCTCCTCAGAGTTAAAGCCTTCTTGCAAATGCATAGGTGATTCAGCATGGTTAAGAAATAAGAATGGATGACGACAAAAGAGAGAGAGAGAGAGAGAGAGAGAGAGAGAGAGAGAGAGAGAGAGAGAGAGAGAGAGAGAGAGAGAGAGAGAGAGAGAGAGAGAGAGAGAGGGGGGGGGAGAGAAAGAGAGAAAGAGAGAGATGGATTCAATTACACAGAAAAATACCCACCACAATCACTGAAATCTGATTGGCCTATATCGGGGCGCCGAGCGGTGGTGTAATTTACTTTTAACACACCAGAAATGTTTAATGTTATCTGTCCTTCTGTATCGACCATTTTCGTTCTGTCTTTCGGCATTCAATTGAATTCAATGCAATAATTTACTTTATCGTCTGTTCAAATACATGCGATTTTAGACCAATCTTTGTGTATCATGGAGTATCATGGAGTACTCACGCTCTCTTTCCTGGTCAGAATTATAAATCCAGAACAATTATTTTACACATTTCAAAATGAGAACAGCTTGTTTATCTTTTCTTTTTTTTTGCTCTTGTCTGTCATTTTGTTTGAGATTGTGAGCGCCGTAATTGCCCTAGCTAGTTCGCAGTTTAATTTTCCGTAACAAACAATAACTAGTCATTAAAGATTAAACGAGATGTATCTGATTTGGGGCTGTTGTTGTTTGCTATTGTTTTGCTTTGTAACCTATCTCGGTAGGAGAAAGACAAAAAATGAATAATACGACATAATGCGTTGAGTCATGCAGTACAAGTTCGTCACATATATTCCATCACTGTTGTGGTTATGCTTGCGACTGCGAGATCTACGTCAGCTGATAGCACAGTGTTCCCGATTACGCACAGTAGTGCGTCAATTACGCACAAAATATGAAAAATGACGCAGGAAAATTTGCATGTGTGCGTCCTGTGGACGCACACATTTTTGTGGAATCCCTGAAGTCATAAATACGACCAAACGAGTGGCGAACTAATTCACGGCATAATCAGAATCAGAACCCAACTGAGACTGCCATTGCAGACGATTAAAGATTGTGTCGGGAGTTGTCGTCCTTAAAAATCGCATGCGCGCGCATTGTAAACTTCCTCCAAGCAATACATTCACTGAACAAAAGAAATCTTCGTTAATCCATTTTTTGATTCTATCACACATGATCATGTCACTTCTGACTTGGTTGACTGGGCCCAAAACCGTTCATCCACCGATTTGGGGACTCTCAAAATTTGCACAAGGACTCTTAAAATTTTATACCTGGGGGTCCCAAGGACTCTCATTTTTTTGTGTGTGGAGGGAACACGCATAAGGTGGAGTCTAGTGTATCTACGTCAGCTGAGAGCATAAGGTTGAGTCCAGTGTGTGTTTTGTTGTAGTTCTTCGTACTTAGATTTAAAAAGGGGGTGGGGGAGGGAAAGAAGAGGGGGTAAGGAGTGGGAGAAGGAGAGGGTGATATGATGGGTGTGAGATGTACGGAAATGGGGGTCAGGATTTTGCCCATTCATTTCTGTGAACGGGAACGAGATTCGGCGTTTCGTCAAAGCAGGCGTGGTTGACATATTTGGTATCTGGTGGCGGGAATCGACCCGTCGGCCTCCAACCGAGCGAAACAGGACAATTATTTCAGTGAGGGGGGAAAAAAACCCCACATGGGCGCAAAGTCAGTGCTACACAGCAGTCAAATACACTACGGCGGAGTTCCACCTCTCAGCGAGTCTATTATAGCGAAATTAATAATGAACAATGAGGTTGAGCGTCTACATCCAACAATGGCGATATGGCACAACAGCATAACAACCCTCCCAGGGAAGACAATACAATACAATACAATACTTTAGGTCCAGCGGACTCTTCCGAGCCAAATCAGGACCAGACAAGGGGATAGGGACCAACAATCTACACTGAACCATTACAGCAATCACACTGTTACGATGGACAGTTACAAATGCCCACTAATCTCTCTTTCCCACCACGGGATTCGAACCTAGCTAGGTCATCGGTGTGCCAGACGAACTCTTTAACACTTTGAGCTGTAAAGCTGTTCACATTCCGCTGTGTCGCTGCAGCGCTACGCAAAAGGGGACGTTCATTCTGTCAAAATGGGTAGATGGCAGCGAGGGATGAATATATACACACACAAAAGACTCCTTCCTACCAGGCCTGCCATTGCAGCAATCGAACATTGTTCAGGCAATGCGAAGTAGTATAAAAGCGACTTAATTCCACAAGAGGGGCCAATATCGTCCCCTATACGCTTATGTGTCCGGGGACGTTAATCTATATAACTAACTAAAAGAGGGGCCTTAGAGGGGCCGGGTAGCTCAGTTGGTAAGAGCGTCTTGCTAGTAACCGAAAGGTCGCTGGTTCGAATCCCGGATTGGTCAACGTGTGATCATATTATTTTCCCCTTTACCAACAACTGGCCCGCTGGTGTCAGTATAAATCGGTCCAGTAGTCACCTATATGCGAAAGTGTCGTGTGACTATAATCTACAAACAACAAGTCTCTAGTAATGGTGTCCCCTATACGCTCCACGTGTCCGGCCGGGGACGTTAATTTAACTACAAACAAACAAACAAAGTCTCTAGCACTCAAGGTATCTATGAGAGTGCCTGAGCCCGCTGTGGCATATGCTTATACATTGAACTGCGTGGCCATGCAATCCAAGCAATCCCAGCTATGCTGAACAGAAATATAGGCCATTACTTTTGAAAGCCGTGCTTTATTATTTTGTGATGCTATGCGGAAAATGCAGGATCGATTTCTGACACACTCACACACACACACATACACAAACAGGTTTCTTCTATTACGCAATGACGCCAACCAAAGAAATGGTTTAATTATAGAGTTATGGGGCTAGGTTCAAAGTTTATAGGGCTACAGTTACCTTTACAGTTTACTACAGCCACAGGTAATAAAATACACTAGGCGAGTAATGTTTCTGTTGAATGCCTGGTACCTTTTCTACGATTGCATCTCCGCACGTAAACACTAGGCCTACGTACTGATGTAAAAAAAAGTTTAAAAAATAATTTGTCAGTCAGACAGTTTGTTGTACTACAGAGGCCTCAGAACACGCACACAAGCTCACTTGCACACGCATCCCCATAAAAACACAGGGGCATGTATGAAACGTGTACGCTTTGGCCACCAAGGTACAACATACTAAGAGATTGTGTTGCTGCTTCGGTCATTCCTCGAAACATATTACTACTTCCCAAGGATTAGAATCGTACTTCAATGGGCCACTGATTATGTGGCTTATGGCGTAAATCCTATCCTATCCTATCCTGTCCCGTAACCCGAAGATCGTAGGGGCACCACAGATGATCGTTTAACCAGCATACTCCATCTTTCTCTGTCCTCAGCAGCCCTGATGGCTTCGCTCAGTGACAAACCAGTCCATTCTCGAATGTTGTCCTCCCACCTCTTTTTCGGTCTCCCTCTACTTCTACCTCCTTGCACTGTCCCTTGCAGAATAGTCTTTGCAAGGCCTGATGATCTGGTGACGTGGCCATACCATCGGAGTTTCCGTTTCTTCACCACTGTTAGCAGGTCATCGTGTTGTCCAATGGCTTGTGTGATGGTCTGTCGGACTTCGTCGTTGGTGATGTGTTGGGTATAGGAAATGCCCAGAAGTCTTCTGTAGCACCTCATCTCCATGCTTTGTATTCTTCGTTGGAGATCTGCTGTGAGGGTCCATGCCTCGCAAGCATATAGGAAGATGGAGATGACAAGGGAGCGCAGCAGTCTTACTTTGGAATGTAGACTGATGGTCCTTTTTTTCCAAATGGGCTTCAACCTTGTTAGGGCAGCAGTTGTTTGTGCGATCCTGGAGAGGACTTCCTGTCGGGACCCATTGTCTGATACAATGGCTCCTAAAAATTTGAAGCTATGCACTGTGTTGAGGGATTGGCCTTGGACTTTGATGTCCGTATTGATGCCATTGGTGTTGTTTGTCATCATTTTAGTCTTCTCTGCACTTATTTCCATTCCATAGGCTCTGGAGGTGGTGTCAAGCCTCTGTACCAGCTGTTCAAGTTCTTGTTCCTCTCCAGCCAATCCATCAATGTCATCTGCAAAACGAAGATTGGAGATTGCTCTACCCCCTATGCTGACTGTGCCTTCATGGTCTGCAAGAGCATCTGACATGATGCGCTCTAGGAAGATGTTGAAGAGTGTTGGAGAGACGCACACCGATTATTGTTCTGAACCAGTTCCCGATGGCGCTGTTGTGGAGGACTGCACTGGTAGCCTTGTTATACAGGCTTTTGATGACTTCAATAATTTTAGGGCTGATGTTGTACACTTTCATTGTTGCCCATAGAGCTGCATGCCAGACTCGGTCAAACGCCTTCTTGAAGTCTATGAACACATGATATAGATGTTGTTGGTGCTGTAGGTATTTCTCACAGATTATTCTGAGGTTGAAAATCTGCTCAGTGGTACTTCGCCCTGCCCTGAATCCTGCTTGTTCTTCAGCTATGATCTGTTCAGCTTGGGGTTTCAACCTGTTGAGTATTATTTTCAGGAGGATTATGGCGTAAAATCATCGCTATAACCATCCGGAAAAAGCTGTACTTAAAGGGTAATTCGGGCGGGACACGGGCTGGTAACAGCGTATACAGCGTAACTGACACTGGCCGAGTACCTGGCACTAGTAGACAGACGAACGCAGTGTCAGCTACGCAGTGTGCGAACAGTAGCGCTATCTGACTTCTCATTGTGTGTGAGTGAGTGCGAAATATTCCTTAATTATCCCTTCTAACGTAACTACCGCCAATAAACCCCGTGCTAAATCCCCATACAGGCGCTTTAAACAGTTGTTAAGTGAAAGTCTTAGTCATTTGATTAATAACAGATTTAGTTTTTTTTAATGTAATCCATTTTGTACTCCATGCCATCACGCAAGCCATTGGACAACATGATGACATGATCACAGTGGTAAAGGAACGGAAACTCCGATGGTATGTCCACGTCACCAGAGCATCACGCCTTGCAAAATGGAGGTAGAAGAAGAGGGAGACCGATAAAGATGTGGGAGGACAACATTCCAGAATGGACTGGTTTGACACTGAACGAAGCTATGAGGGTTGCTGAGAACAAAGAAAGATGGAGTACGCTGGTTAAATGATCATCTGTGGTGCCCCAACGAGCTTTGAGTTACGGGATAGGATAGGATAGGAAGGATTTTTAAATTTAATGCTTTTCCAGTTCAAGAGCTGCGTAAGGCGCTGATACAGAATATAACTCAAGCCGCCCAACACGACACGAACAACGAACCACACCATATTGCATCACATCACACCACACCATTCTACTCCACATCACATCCCACCACATCACACAACATCCCACCACACTACACTACACCACACCTCATCACACTACACCACACCACACTACAGCACACCACACTACAGGATATCACATTACACCACATCACACCACACTGCACCACATCACAGCACACTACACATCATCACACTACACCACATCACATTACACCTCATCACACCACACTACATCATATCACATTACACCACATCACACCAAACCACACTGCACCACACCACACTACACCTCACCGCACTACATCAACCCACACCACACTACACCATAACACACTACATCATCACACTACACCACATCACACCACACCAACCCCCAAAAATAAATCCTTATTGTTCAACTTCTGTACGTACATTATAGTTACATAAAGAAGGGCTTTTTTTTTCGGAAGTGAGGGCTCAAAACCAGTCTATTGTTTTCATTAAACATTGAGATATGAACTGACCTAATTCAAAGGCAAGGAAATAAGACGTTAAGTACTTCCGGTAGGCACTGACATCAGAGAGATTATCAAATCTTTTGGTAAACAAGCTCTTCGAATGCCGTCAACGTACCTAAGAATTCCCACCGTCTCAACCTTGGAGGTGTATTATCTTATCTGTATTATCTGAAAGCCTGATAGCGTAGTGAGAGATCAACAGGCATTGGAGTCAAGGAGGTGTTTGTTCACTACGACACAAATACCCACACGACAATTGTAGTTTCCGTTATCCGTTATCTTCCACGTTATGTGTGAAGTAACCTGGATGCTACCGTCGTCAGTGATGTGTCGACTACGATTATAATTTTCCTTTTCTATTATTTTGTTAAAATTTCTGGAACTGCTTTTCATGTTTTTCTAATGTGCCTTGAACGCGATTTTCGTGGAAAATTGCGCAGTACATGTCAACATCATTAATCATGATCATCATCATGATCATCCTCAGAAAGTATAGCCAGGGCTCCGGTCTGTTGCATGCAGAGGTGCTAAATCATTGCCTTCGACATAGGTGGTTATTTCAGTTCAAAACGCCTCCTTGTAAGCCATGGATTGTGCGCCATGATTAGACCCATTCATGTTCTGTTTAGCATTGTACATTGTGTGATGACGGGGGTATTTCTGTTCGTTTGTTTGTCCGTTTGTTCACAGTAAACTACGAAATCTCTGACTCTTGCGAAAGTTTGATAGGGACGAAACCTTATTTCTCTCTCCCTCACACACACACACACACACCCACACACACAAACACACACAACCTGCAGTATGGCCAGTCACTATAACAGTTGGTATCATAGGTAACTGGAAGATTAGGTACATGTTCATCGCACAGCTCGAAGTCTCAAAGAGCTTAGCCGTGGCTCCTAACTGCTTAGCTGAGACTTTGTTCGCCTCTCCACTAGTGAAACCTCGGTTAGTCTCAGTGTGGCCGTACACGCCTTCTCCTAAACTTTGCAGGCGGGTGGGTCGGGTCGGTCCTTCGCACAGTTGGCGTACTTGCAAGGAGATATTGTAAAATACTTTGTTCATATTATGTACGTTCATGAGTAGTAGGGATCCGCTCTACAAGCGTGGGACAGCTGAGCTTTGAAATCTCGACGGATTGTTATATAAACTACAGTAGCAGCCTTATCGCCAATCGCCAAAACTACATGAATATAATCATGTTATTTATTAACTAATTTATTTAATCGTCCTTATCGCCAATCGCCAAAACTACATGAATATAATCATGTTATTTATTAACTAATTTATTTAATCGTTCTTATACAGCGCGTTTCCAGCTCAAGAGCTGCTCAAGGCGCTGACCGATACAGGATCTAACTCAAGCCGCCCGAGGTGCCAACTTGCAGCCATTGAGTGCACCGTAATAACGCCCCAGACAACTGAGCACAATCCTGGGCCGCCAGGGATGGGGGAGAAGGACCCAGGTGCATGCTGGGTGTGTTCTTGTCACCGGCACTCACCCGTTTAGGACATGAGCGTCAGGATCTTTAAAGTCCGTTATGATGGAATGTATGCGACACAGAATAGACCTCGGTTTATACTCTCATCCGAAGGAGTAAAAAAAGGATTTCCGTTTAAATTCAGTCCATATACATATCGAAACGAGAACAGGCGTTTTTGTACACGCTGAAACAATATTTTTATATGGGTTACATTACATTACATTACATAATTATTGCTTTAGGTCCAGCGGACTCTTCCGTGCCAAATCAGAACCGGACAACCCCCGATCTGCATAAAAGATCTGCTGAAACAACCCTACTGTTAAAACTGAAAGCTCTCCACCAGCCAGTCACTTTACAATAAAGACATCCCACGCAGGGGACGCTGAGGCTGTACTCTAATTTATCGAACCCCCGTTTACAAAAACAAAATAGAATACAATTACAAACATCATTATAAATTATCAACAACAAAAAAACATATAAAATGACTACATTGCTAAATAATAACATCATAGGAAGCCCTAGTGACCACCTGGCAGAAAGCGTCCAATATTCCCAAGATGATCCAACAGACCTCACACACAAATAAGGAGTCTTGTCCCGGAAGAGTTTTCAAGAAAAAAGGTAGATTACTGGTCTAGCGAAGAAGAAGATATATAGCAGATTGATATAACAGAGCAGGAATGAGAAAGAGCAAATGAGAAAGACAGCGACAGTGAGAATTAAAAGCACTAAATTTCCAGAAAGTGGGGATACTATTTATACTGAAACCCCCGGCACCCCAACGGGGGTTTTATATGGGTTAATTTAAAGGGATTTTGATGTACTGACATAACAAGAGTTTGTGTATTTAACAGAATAACGACAAAAAACAACAAAACCCCATTAAAATAACAGTAGGTTTTTTGTTTATTTATTTATTTAGATCCAGTGCCCGTAGGACGAAATGAACCATGGTGGAATTAGTTGAGTAAAGTACTGACATAAAGCACGCAACTGTTGCTCCAGTAGTTTCTATGATCCAAGCTGTCCCCAGGTAATTCTATCAACTACAAGGCCCGTATTTTAATGGGGATGGGACGTTTACTGAACACGCGCAATGAAACATTAATAATTGATTAATGGAGATCTATTCGTGCTTGCCGCTTAAAAAAACAGTTAATATAATAGATACGGGTATGAATAATATCTGTTGATGGATTGGATTCTCTCTCCGTTGTAAACCCCCTCCAACTAAACCCAAACCCACCCACTCCTTGCCGTATGTGGGTTTCTCTCTCTCTCTCTCTCTCTCTCTCTCTCTCTCTCTCTCTCTCTCTCTCTCTCTCTTTCTCTCTCTCTTTCTTTCTCTCTCTGATGTTTTGCTTGAATTTATTACTTCGTTTCGCACTGCGTGTTAACAACTAGCAGAGACTGGCCGCTACTTAACGTCGCTTTTTCACCATTGAGGAGAAGCGAACGTTAAGCAGCGGCCAGTCTCAGCAATGCAGAATGGCTTCGCTTTGACTAAGGCTTTCCACTATTTGCTGAATAAATTAATTGTTAAATTAGGTTGGGTGAGCTGTTGTTTGTGCTATTCTGGAGAGGACTTCCTGTTGGGACCTTTTGTCTGATACAACTGCTCCTATAAATATCTGTAGCTGTGCATCGTGTTGAGGGATTGTTCTTTGACTTTGATGTCCGTGTTGATGCCATTGGTGTTTGTCATCATTTTGGTTTTCTCTGCACTTATTTCCATTCCAAAGGATCTGGGGTGGTGTCAAGCCTCTGTACCAGCTGTTCAAGTTCTTGTTCCTATCCAGCCAATCTCTCAATGTCATCGGCAAATTGGAGGTTGGAGATTACTCTACCCCCTATGCTGACCGTGCCTTCATGATGCAAAGGCATCCGATATTATTCCCTCCAGGAAGATGTTGAAGAGTGTTGGAAAATAGGCATCCTTTACGCAAACCGATGGTTGTTCTGAAACAGTTCCCGATGGCGTTGTTGTTGGGGACTGAACTTGTAGCCTTGTCATACAGGTTTTTAATGACTTCAATAATTTGATGTTGTACACTCTCATGGTTGCCCACAGAGCTGCATGTCAGACTCGGTCAAAAGCTTTCTTGAAGTCTACAAACTCATGATATAGATGTTGGTGCCGTAGGTATTTCTAGCAGATTATTCGGTGGTTGAAAATCTGCTTAGTGGTACTTCGCCATGCCCTGAATCCCGCTTGTTCTTCAGCTATAATCTGTTCAGCTTGGGGTTTCAAACTGTTGAGTATTATTTTCTGGAAGGCTTTGCTTGGATGGTTGATGAGGTTGATGGCGCGGTATTTTTGAAACTCCTGAAGGTTACCCTTTTTGGGAAGATTGATGACCAGCGAGTGGATCCATGGTGTAGGCCACTCCCCACTCTGCCATATCTGTTACAAATAATTTTGAGGGCGTCAATCATCGCTTATCCTCCTGCTTGAAGCAATTCTGCGGGTATGTTGTCCACTCCCGCTGACTTCCTCTTCTTTAGCGACTGCACTGCTATCTCAATTTCTCAAGAAGATTGAAGCCATTTGGAAAAACAGGACCTTCAGTCTGCACTCCAAAAAAGGTTGGCACGCTTCCTTGTCATCTCCATCTTCCTATATTCTTGCGAAACATAGACCTTCACAATAGACATACAACGAAGAATACAAAGCATGGATATGAGGTGCTACAGAACACTTCTTGGCATTTCATATACACAGCATCCTCACCAACGACGAAGTCCGACAGACCATCACACAAGCCATTGGACAACACGATGACATGTTCACAGTGGTGAACAAACGGTACTCCGAAGGTGTGGCCACGTCACCAGAGCATCAGGCCTTGCAAAGTTACGGTTAAAGAAGGCAGAAGAAGAAAGAGATAGAAAAAGAGATGGGAACATTTGAGAATGGACTGCCTTGACACCGAGTGAAGCCATGAGGGTTGCTGAGGACAGAGAACGATGGGAGTACGCTGGATAAACGATCATCTGTGCACGTGGTGTCCCAACGACTTTCGAGTTACGGGATAATATAGGATAGATGAGCTGTCAGGAACAGTATTTCATCAGGGAATCAAAAATGTTCAATAAATCGGGCCGTTCGTGATCAGTATGTTGCAAGTCATGCTGAGGCAAAAACAAAATTAATTATGAAGGGGAGGAGGGGGTAAAAGAATGCGATTATCCTTTCAAAGGACAGAGTATACCTGACGCTTTCAAAAGGCAATCAGACGGCTCAGTGATTACCTTCATTGCTGTTGAAGCGTCGTCTGATGCAGTCAAATATTCAGTGTGAACATATTAGCCAACTAGTCGGCAACAGATGGTGATGCCATTCGTGATCAATGGTGTGTTATACAACATCAGGAATAATAATATGATACCCGTAGCACATGTATCAACAATCGAGCATTAACCCTGGAAAGTCTTTCAAAAGGATATGCAACGAACGGTATCTTCAACGCCGTGAATGAAAACTAGAACTACTGCATCTGGATTCCCGTCTATAACGATAGAAATATTGATGGGTCAGATGTAGAAGCCAATGTTCACTACAAAATACGATTACTTTCAAATATTATATGTGGGAAACGGGACACGTGTTGTTGACCTTGAAGAAACTATTCTCCGCTGTTCTGCTGATAGGTGTGCATCGGTCCATGGTCAGTCTCCTCTTGACAGTAGCAGGTACTATAATTATCAAATGTCAGGTCTTATCGAATGGAACGGAGCGCCAGTTGTGTGACCAGAGTGACCAGAGTATAATGCTTTCAAAATGGATCACGCCATCATTGACGTTCCCCGACGCTGAAGATACACGCTGCTGTTTAAACGTCAACAGCCTGCGGGTTTACATCACGACGTGTTTTGATCAAAAGCAGGCTTTGACGTTCAGGCCACTTTCCACTAAACATGCGACCTTGCCGCTAGCTGAGTGTCAGAGATCTATCATAGTACAGGCTGTGTGTAGAATTAACACAGTTACAAACTCTACGGAGAGCCAGGTCAGTTCTTTTCAGTTTAGCTCAGCTCACGATGGCCAGTCTCTCAGCGCTCGGAATGCCCCAGGAGCGCTCCTCCGCCCTATCCTCCAGAAGGGTTTTCAGAGTTGCCCTTGATGCCAGCCGTCTACGGAGCCAGATAAATAACATTAGCTTTCAGCAGAGTGACTTCCTAAATAAACTTTATGGAAGTTATACATTTATATATCATCTTCATAAAACATTAATGGCAGCTTTACTTTTCTACTTTATTGATTTACAGCGTATACCCAATACTGATTCACAAAGTATTAAAACTGCTGAGCAGGCTGAAGCCTACGTAATCTTGTACGCCCGGCGAGTCACCTTTCACCCTTGTTAAATAAACTTCTTATCTTATCTTAAGCGCTGAGAAGGCAAAAGGCCTCGAACAGAGGGTTAGCAACAATCAAAAGTCCTCGACCCCAGACCATGTCCAGCTAATGTCAAGAGCTCTTTGCCACAGCTTCGATCAAATCTTTACAGCTGACATCATCATTAAAAGTCCTGAACCAATAATTGTTCTTGTAATTTCTTGGGCTACTTAAACAGCGGCTTGATCACATGCCTCAACTACAACTTTAAAGGCGACATCCATCGAAAGCCCTCCACCAAAAGGCTACTACTGTCCACTTGACCAACACAATCACCTCCCACTGACCAAACAAACCAGAAGACTTCTAATCCCTCGTCATTGCAGTCTTTCGTCTTATCTTTGGGCATAAAACACTTTGAGCCAGCCAAAGTAACGTTTGCTGAGATTGTATCAGGCGAAAGCCGAGCATTGATTTAATGACTGTATGATTTGCCCTGCAAACCATCCTTCGGATGAGAGTATAAACCCGAGGACTAGACTGCATGCACGCATCCCGTCGCATAAACTTTAAGGATCCTGACGCCCATGTCCTAGACGGGTGAGTGCCGGCTACACAGATACACCCAGCATGCACTAGGTCCTTTCTCCCCTTCCTGGTGGCCCAGGATTTGTACTCAGTCGTCTACGCGCCCTGTTACACTGTTGTTGTGGGTTTTTTTTAATAAGTGGTTGATTCAGCCCCCATGCTTGAATCCTGATAGGTGTAACTCAGATTCGTTTATCCACGTAACCTGTTCACTCAGCAACAAGGCAGGAGTCGTCGTAGGAAGTTTTCCAACTTTATTCAGCGTACATCAACTACTGCATACAAGAACGCTTAATCGCTTTTTCCACTCCTTCACTTTTTCAACTTTTTTTGTTTTTGTTTTTGTTTTGGGGGGTGGGGGGGGGGGGGGGGGTACAGTGCGGCACTTATATAGTCTCTCTATACTCTAGAGAAAGTTCGAACATTCCAGCGTGACGCAATTACAGCCAATCAGAATAAAATTCGTCACCGGAATGCACTGCACAGCACTGTCTTACGTCATATAACTTTTTTTTTTTTAAGGTTAGAAGAAACTCGTAGCTACCACTAGATTTATCTACATACTTCGATCGATAGTAAACAAGTAATTCTAGAAAATTCTCCAATTTTCCAATTCTTCAATAATATCGACCAACGAAAATTATCAACATTATACAAAGCTTCTTCTAACAACAACGCAAACTCAAATCAAAGGTAAATACACTCTGTTATTGCGTGCTTTGCAAAACAAAACAATCAGCTCTATCGGGCGCGTCTCAAACGTAACACGCCCGAAGGTTGCAGGTGGGCGCCCTGGGCGGCTTAAGATCCTAAATCGACCAGTGACTTGAGCAGCTCTTGGAAAGTAATAAAATAAAATAAATAACTAAATAAATACATAAACCATGAAAAACCGAGTCGTTTAAAACATGTAGGCGAAACGAACGTAAACGATAAGTGGTGCATCGTGGTATGCTGTTAGCACAGATATCATTGTAATAAACTTGTTCCAGGCCATTAAGTATTAAACAGTACAAGAGGTGAATGACTGGACTGGCAAGAATGATGTAGGCTTACTGACGTCTCACCTCATATGGTGTAATTAGTTTATATACCTTGAGATCGAATAACCGAGAGAACGCGTCATACTATACATTACGTTTGCCATGATAAAGTATCGCAATGTAATAACTAGTTTTGTGGGGTGTGTAATACACAATAAAATAAATAATAATCACAATAAAAATAAATAAATAAATAAATAAATAAATAATAAATAAATAAATAAATAATAATAATAATAATAATAATAATAATAATAATAATAATAATAATAATAATAATAATAATAATAATAATGTAACAAAGTGTAAAAATAACGGGAAATTGACTATCTCTCTTGGTCGTTGACGGCTGGTAAAAGCCGACAACATAAACCACAATACACATAATGACAATAATAGCAGCATGCGGCCGTTGTGGCCAGTGATTTCATCAATACCGTACTGATACATAACGTCTTACTGATCACTGGAACATTTACTTTGGCTGACATAAGCCGCTCTTAACACAATGGCCATTATGCATGAGGCGATGTCATCAAAGTATTACTATTACCTAATAGTTAATCGTGCGCTATCAACTTAGTCACACTGATTTACCCCAAGCCGTTAGTACTACGAACGCATAGTCTGCGTCGTACAAAGAAGTCTGGGATAAAACCAATGGCAATGCATAGGTATAACGTATTTAGAGCTCCGACAGGTTATTATTGTGACGAAACAATTTGATTATAAGCCTTTTCAATGCATCAGACTTCTGGTGATAAAAACATTTTATTTCATACACACACACACTCCCGCGCAAGCACCACTGCCCTCCCCCCCCCACTCTCACCTTCTCCCCGTACCATGTATTCCCCCTCCTTGCCTTCTCCACCCCACACACATGCTGTAACCTAGACGACGATACAAAATCACAAATAAAAAATGCCACGACACTATTACTGTTGCGCTCCATGTACTTTTCAGCGAGGTCATCGCACCAGAGAGTCGTTTTGGCCATTTCTGGGATATCCACGGGGTCGCCTCATAAACTCATAGTGCTACGAACAATCCTTTCTGTTTCCATAAAAACTAAATATTGTAAGAATATCAAATGTATATGAAATGTCTTTGAAACGTGATTTAAATACAAGCAGCAGCAGCAACAGTAGTAGTAGTAGTAGTAGTAGTAGTAGTAGTAGTAGTAGTAGTAGTAGTAGTAGTAGTAGTAGTAGTAGTAGTATGATTTTTGTTGAGTTATCCATAGAATAATAATTTAAAATTTAAAATCTCGTTCAACTGGATTTTTTCTCTTTCTCTCTCTAGGGTGGTAGGCGCTTTGTTCTAGTGAAACAGGAAGGTAGGGTCAGTAAGTAGCGATCCTGTTATTTAAAAAAAAAACTTCTTAAAGTTAGTGTTACAATGATGATTGAAAATCTTTCATTTTGTATTACATGTTCTATTACAGTGTGATGAATAAAATAAAGATGTCTAACCAGCTCAAATCATCAAGGTTATTTATTATAAACTTTGTACAGCTGAATCAAGTCGCCTCTTAGTTTCCAGCCTCGTAAAGAGTGTAAAGTCAAGATACTTCAGTCTGTCAGAGTAAGTCATCTTAAGGCATTTTTCACCAGTATAGTAGGTCATCTCTCTCTCTCTCTCTCTCTCTCTCTCTCTCTCTCTCTCTCTCTCTCTCTCGGGTTGTTGTTGTTTGTAGATTATAGTCACACGACACTTTCGCATATAGGTTTATATTATATTTATAAATCAGTTTATAGTCCCCTCTCTTCCCGATTAGGATTTTCAGAGAGGAGACTTCCTGATGTGCCTACTTCGCATATAGGTGACTACTGGACCGATTTATACTGACACCAGCGGGCCAGTTGTTGGTAAAGGGGAAAATAATATGATCACACGTTGACCAATCCGGGATTCGAACCGGCGACCTTTCGGTTACTAGCAAGACGTTCTTACCAACTGAGCTACCCGGCCCCACTCTCTCTCGGGTGACTGACTGCCTCTTTTAAATATGGGTACCAAACTGTATTAGTATACTCGAGCTTCCCGCTCAAGAGTTAGGACAACATTTAGGTAAGGCTAAACCATTAATCTTGTTATGCTGTTTTGCGTACGTGTGCAAGCGTCTGTAAAGTGGAACTTTACGACGCGACGAGAGAACATTTGTCAAGGGGAGTCGGAGGAAGGAGGTGCGCGGGGATGGGGTATGTGATGCTGGTGGACAGCGAAAATTTGCCACTTTTATTTTGGCCATCACGGGATTCCAACCTGGGTCATCAGCAGACATTTCAATGTTATTAGTATTATTAACAAGTAGAAAGAGCAGCCTGTCTCCTTAGGTCTTCAGTTATTAAGCGAACAGTACAGGGAAGTGTGGAGGGAGTAGGAAGGGAAGGGGTGAGGGGGGGGGGTTGGGTCCTTACGACATTCAACGGCAAAATCCCACGGCAGACGCCTCCCCCATAAACCATTATTATGTAGTCTCTCCTTTTCCCAGCCGACTTCAGCGCCTCCACAGGTAGGTACATGTAGGTTGATAGAGTAAAGTCCCCAGACACGAAGGCATAAATGGGTCTGCGCCTCCACACGTTACGTAACGTTACGTTGGTAGATTAAAGTCCTCAGACACGAAGGCATAGTGACTACGCCTCCACAACCCTCATGGATCCATTATATATTCCATTTTTCTGTCCTGCTTCTCTCCTTCTCCCTCCCTTCACGTCTGCCTCTCTCATCCTTCTGCTTCAAACGCCACTTTCCCTACACCTAGGGCCCTCCGGTTGTGCAACTCTCTCTCTCTCTCTCTCTCTCTCTCTCTCTCTCTCTCTCCCTCCCTCCCTCTCTGAAATTATTTCTCTAAAATTTTAATCCCTACAAAATACAGTTTTTAAAAGTACCAAGTAAAAATTTAAAAAAAAATAATAAAAAGACTTTTTTCTTTTATATATGACATAGTTTAATTTTAAATTTTTTTAAGTGGTCTACCATATATGCAGAAACAACTGATTTGCATACTACGCGTGCTGACAACTGTAACGCAGAGTGAGTGATGTCATATTTACACTGTACGAGTCACAAGAGTTCAGAAGTTACTACTGCAGATGGCGGGTGTTGACGTTCCACTTCAAACAGGAAAAGGATTCGAAGGTTAATACGATTACGGTACAACACATTTATTACCAGACCCATTTTGCGAAGGCGACAACAGGAGCTTTTATTGGGCTTGTCATTCCACCACAGTGACGATGCTGCTTTTCAACAACAACAGCAACAGAAGGAGATAGGAGTGTTAACCAAAGTGCTAAACAGTCAACGGGCACAGTCGTAGTCTACATGTATAACAATTAATTTCTTCTTTTCCCAACTAGAATTCTGATGCATCAGCGTGCTCGTTGCAGTTTTTGCGTATAATTTATGTGACCGTTTTTTATACTCCGGTAAAAGGACAGTCACATACCGTGGTTACAATTATGAAGGTGCATATACAATTAATACTAATTATAATCATCAAGGTAAGGTAAGGCTACTTTAAGGTTAAGGTAGGTAAAAGTGTTCCCGTGACATTTTCGGTCGTTGGGGATAGAGGTGTTTATGACCTCCATTTTCTCTGATCCAGCTTAATGAGGTCGGTGTCCATCTCCTCTGCCTTAACTTCCCCAAATTCTAAGCTGAGAGCCAGGTAATGCAACCCATGCATACAGCTGTAACAAATTTATGTACATCTAATATAGATCACAAATGTGAATAGACGTTAATTTAAATAAATAAATTGATTTTTACATACAAGAGCAATTTATGTAGTGCTTCATGAATTTCTGACATTATTTTTTAAAAATAAAATAAAATAATAGAAATTGTGTTATTACGTGGGGTGAGGGAACTGAGGGAGCTTACCACTGCCCCTATACAACTACAAGTGTATGAAAAGCACTGTACACTGTAGACTACTTCTAATAAAACTAATGAAATTCAAGATGTTTGCTCCAAATGTCCAACCATCCTTGTTATTTTGTCTTAAGTCTCAGTCCTCTGATTACAATCGACACTCTAATCCCTCTCTCTCTTCTCCTCCCTACCCCCTTCAACCATCCATTAAAAGTATTTTTATCCCTTCTGTCCTTCCTCTGCTCATAACACACTGGCCTGTATTTTATTTTCAGTGTGAGCGGAGAACAACTGGTGTTGCAATGTTACCTGATACGCCCCAACCTTGGATTAATAAGGTTTTGGGGCAGAGCACCTGTAGTGGAAAGTTCACGATTTTCTGCAGCACAATACCAGCTTTCAAAATCATAACTTTCAGTCATATTGTACTGTAGACTTCTAGTACTATTAGTACTAACTAGTCCAAGTTATATACAATATATACAATAATAATAATAATAATAATAATAATAATAATAATAATAATAATAATAATAATAATACACAACAACAACAATAATAATAATAATAATAACAACAATTTAATAATAATAATAATAATAATAATAATAATAATAAACTTAGTATTACTACTATGACTACTTATTAAATGAGAACAACAACAACAATAATAATAATAATAATAATAATAATTTAATAATAATAATAATAATAATAATAATAATAATAATAATAATAATAATAATAACCTTCCTTAGTATTACCACTACTATTTATTTATTTATTAACTTCTATGTAGAGCTTTTCCAGCTCAAGAGCTGCTCAAGGCACTGGCCAATACAGGATCTAACTCAAGCTGCCCAACGTGCCCGCCTGCAGCCTTTGGGCGCATAGTCGACGCCCAGATGACTGAGCACCATCCTGGGTATGGGGAGACAGGACCTAGTGTGTGCAGGGTGTATTTGTGTAACCGGCACTCACCCGTATAGGACATGAGCGTCAAGATCTTTAAATGGAATGAGCGCGTGCACAGACTGGACCTCAGTTTATACCCTCATCCGACGGAGTAGGAGCGCAGTGTGTCGTGTTTTTTTGGGATGTGTGTGTTTTTTGGTTGTTCCCCCCCCCTCCCCCACGCCCCCTCCCCCACGCCCCCCATGCCGTTAACGTCATCTGTACCGCTGCCTGTACAGGCTGCAATGTTAACACCTGACATTGGAGTAGAGCTAACTCCGCTCCTCACAACTAGTACTACTGTATTACTACAACTAAGCCTACTATTACACAGTAATGGATGCTTTACATTATTATATGTGCCTTATTTCTAAGTCAAGGCTCAAAGCATGGCAATCTGTAGAAAACATGCATGCTCACATGTTACAGAAACACACAAACACCCACACATTCATCACTCAACTATGAGGATGCTAGCTGTTATTTGAGGATGGAAAGAACATTGAATTTTGTATGATACATATTTTTTATTTGTAACATTGAGTGCATGTGGCAAAACCATTGTTGAAGAGAGGAGGGACGAGGAGAAAGGGGTGGGGGTGGGGGTGGGGGGGGGGTGGAACTGAAGCCCCCAGTGAAAACCGTCAGTGGCATGAAAAGTCTTGCGCCTAAGTTCATCTCCTGTGAGGTTCGAACCGGCAACCTTCGGCATAGGAATCCATCCAGCCACAGCGCTACTAGGCCACTCCACTGAATTACAATGCAGTTGACCTTTTACCTCTATGGGGTTGTTACTAAGGTTATATAGTCGGTAAGCCCGAAAGCGACGCTGACCCCAAATGTGAGTGTCAGACACTGTTGAGGGCATACACCTACACACAGCCTTGATAGATCTCTGATACTCGGCCAGCGTCAAGTCCGCCTGTTGAGTGAAAACTGGCCTGTTCTACATAGATATTCATCCTTTTAGCCTTAATCTAATTTACACTACAACATACAGTAGTACTACCACCTACCTAGTACTAACAAATGCTATAGTGCTAGAGTGGGCAGCAACCAATAGCAACCAATAACTACCTCAGGCCATTAACCTAAGGCAACAGCATGAACTGTAGGGCAGACCTTTTGATTAATTAATTGCTAGCTAGGCTGAAATAGTCTAATTGTGTTAAGGATTTTGTATACATTTTTTGGAGCATGCCATGTAAAGCAACAACTTGAACAGGCATGCTTTAAATTTGATACCAGCACATACACAAGCACTGTGATCTTGATTTTTGTGTGGAAATACTTATGTTTTTCATTCATTGACATTGGAAGGGGACATCAATCATCAACATAGGATAGGGTGCCTGTAGTTCTAACTTCAACTTGAAGGGATTCTAATAACTTAGTAATAAGTGAAGAATTTCATGTTTTTAACTTTTAAAATAAAATAACAGAAAATAAAATTAAAAAGTAAAAATGAAATTTTAAGAATAAAAATAAGTGTTTAAAACAAACTTTATGACATTTTAAATTAAACAATGTAATAAAACAGAACAATAAATTAATAGTATATTAAATTATTTAAAAAAAAATAGAACTCATTGAATGACAGGATTAACTTTATGACAGAACACAATATGCTAAACCAGGAAGCATGTTCACACCAAAAGCCAAGGCATAGTTTTGCGAAGAGGGGCTGGGGGAGGGGAGAGGGGGAGGTCTTTAGTCCCTAGTCTTGCTTGCTATTGCATCATACAATTTTAGTAAGGGATAGGTTTACGGATTCAAAACACTTCTGACATGAATATATGTGATGTGAATTTGATATTTTTGCACGTTTTTTTTTAAAAGACACAGTCAAGCTTGTAATTTCTATTTTAGACATGAATAAAGACAGTGTATTGTATTTTATGGTACACCCAAGGAGTACTAAAGACTTTAGTACTCTTTGGGTACACCAGACCATATTGAATTTACACGTGCCTAACCAAAGGATGAAAACCGCTAGATTTAGATATATATAGAACACAGAAAGATTATTTAATAATAAAAGACCAGTTGCAAAAAGATATATATGTAGAGAGAGAAAAAGAGAGAGAGAGAGAGAGAGAGAGGGGGGGGGAGGGAGAAAGAGAAAGAGATAAAGAGAGAGACAGAGAAGAATTTATTAAGAAACACAACATCATATACAAACAGATGTACATAATAAGAGAATCATGATTCATAGTGAATCACTGACATGATAATTAATGTGTGTTTTTTTTCCTGTGGTATAGGCCTATATTATTGATGTGATTGCATCATGATCGTAAGATTCAAGTTCAAGAAGCACAATTACTGGCATGTTAACAAATCTCTCTCTCTCTCTTTTTAAAAACTTTAGTTTGGCTAGCAGCCTATTTCCAATATAAATAATAAATATATTTAAATCTGGACAGAATAAACTGATAAGTCCGAAGTTGAACACGAGGAAGATAAAACAGGATACGATCATACAGTGGCAGTGACAGGCACCGTGATACAAAATTAAAATAACACTCTGATAGCAGTACTGACCAGCAGAACAAAGAAGTCGTGTTTACAGACACACTGACGAGCAAACAGTGACCGCGAATGACATGAGCCTGAGGAGCAAACACAAGAAGCCGGTTTTTTAACTGGGTCAGTCCTAGTAACCTCGTGGTGCTGCCAAGGCGCGAGGTCGAACACGTGCTGTGTACAGAGAGTAGCCAGATAATTTAGACTGAGGGCTCTGAGTCAAATGGTATACGAAGAAAGCAGCAAAAGGTGTAAGAGTTTAAAAACAAAACAAAAAAAGTACTCACAGATGCAGACGGCTGCCAGAAGTCTCACAGCGTCGTCAGGTTGAGTGCAGTCCGGGAACAGTGGTTCGATGACGTAGTAAGCAAAGGTAAGAGCCACGATGGCTTGGGAGCATGGTCGAACGATCATACATTCCACCCACAAACGAATGAAAGCCAGGAAGGGTCCGAAAGCTTCGAACAGGTAGGCATAATCAGCGCCTGATCGGACAATAGCGGTGCCCAGTTCGGCGTAGCAGTAGGCCCCGATCATGGAGTAAATACCACTCAGAACCCATACGATCAGTGCTAGGCCTACGCTGCCGGTTCCGGCGAGCACGCCTTTCGGACTGACGAAGATGCCAGAGCCGATGATGGAACCGACGATAACAGTCACGCCGTTGACTAGTGACAGTTTCTGTTTGAGTTCAATCTTATCGTTGTTGACACTGTCACCGCTAGCGGCGGCAGCGGCGGGGTCCATCTTTTTCCCGTCTTTGAACAGCGGGTCCATTTCCACCACGTTATTGCCGTCTTCTGCACGTTCCGAAGGCATTTCTGATCACGAGAGATTCTGTACTTGAACAAATCTGAAGTAAGCTTAAAATGAAGTGGAGAAGGTCCGATAAAGATCACAGTAGGAGGGTTTCACAACTCCAGAAAACTGATCTACAGACCACGTGAGTTGCTGGTTTATGTTTTGGCTACCTTGACACCACACAAAATCGGCTTCTACATGCACGGCACAGCGCGTGTGTAATGGCAGCGTGTAGTAAGAGAGTGGTTTGTCGTGCTTCAATGGAACAACGTGGTATCGACTTGACGTCGCTGAGCTCACGTGACCTCTTGTGTGCGTGTGTGTGTGTTTTCCCATCAGTGCAGCGCGCGCGGGCCTTCAGAAATCTTTTCTGAACCGGTGTGAGAGCAGCTTGCCGATATGAGTTGGTGCGAGACTCGCGAATATTAGTACAACGGCGGTCAATAACCCCTCTGTTTTAGCATGATGATGATGATGATGATGATGATGATGATGATGATTATAGTTCTTCAGATAAGAGTAGGCTTATAAACCGAGGTTTAACCTGTGCACGAACGCATACCCGCGCATGGACTTTAAAGATCCTGACGCTCATGTCCTAGACGGGTGAGTGCCGGCTACACCAATACACCCAGCAAGCACTAGGTCCCTTCTCCCCATTATCGGTCGCCCTGGATTGTGCTCAGTCGGCTGGGCGTTAGACTATGCGCTTACAGGCAGCAAGTGTGCGTCTCGGGTGGCTTGAATTAGTCATGTAGTGGTCAGCGCCTTGAGCGGTTCTTGAGCTGGAAAAGCGCCATATTACATTACATGGTTATTGTTTTAGGTTCATCGGACTCTTTTGAGGAGAGCTATATAAAATTGATTAAATAAAAATAAATGATGATGTTGATGATGATGATGATGATGATGATGATGATGTCCACTTCAGCATCTGGGCGTTATGTTTCTCCGAATATTATTTACTTTCGACTCGGGCTACGTCTCGGGGGTTTTCTCTGGGTACTCCGGTTTGCTCCCCCTGCAAAATTTCAAAATCACAACTAATGTTAGGTAGATTGGGTTTGGGCGCGCCACAAGCTGCGACTTCTCTTTCCCTAGGGGATGCGGCCCAGAATTTCCCTATAGAAAAGGGACAATAAGGTAGCCTAAATACAAAAAAAAAGAAGAAAAAAAGCATAATTATATATATAATGGACATCATCAACAGCAGCAGCATCATTTATTTGCATCTCTTAAAACCTATCCGTAGGTAAAATACGTATGTTGGGTATATGTATATAGTTTTTTTAAGAGATGCAGATCCATTCGAGCAAACATATAAAGATGTTGAAAACACCAATAGTTCTTCTATCAAAAACTTAATTTCTGGCTTTATATCTTTTCTGTTTTCCCCGTTGATAATAGACTGTCCCGCTGGTTTCATGCAGTTACCAAAGATAGTTATAAATACTTTTCTAGTATCTTTGCAGTTACTGTGTGTTCGATAAAGTCTTGGCTAACCAGACGACAGCGTAGTCCAGACTCGCAGAGTAACGTTTACTAGTTGTGTGAGAGAAGGAAAAGAGTAAATCTCAACAGCTATGGCAGTCGGAGTTTGAGGCCATGATTGGAGGCACAACGGAGGCTACTGAAGGAAGCCTCATCCGTACTAATACTTTGTCATGTCACGTCACGTAAGTAGATTCTAGAGTCCCATTACAATTACAATTCATAAATTAACGTCCCCGGACACAGTGCGTAAAGGGGACAAGAGTCCCATGAACATGAGAACGGTATATATACATCATGTGCATCCCTTATGAGAATATCAGTCCCCTATACGCTACTGTGTCCGGGGACGATAACCTACATAACTGTAACTTATGAGAAAGTGTACGGGTTGTTGTGTTTAAAACAAAAAAATCTGATGTCTGCTTCGCTTTATTGTTTGGATCACTAACCCCCAACCCTCTGCATACACATGAGCATGTCTACCGACGTGGAGGATAGCGCTAGTCTAAACATCATCAACATCAGGACATGGAATTTGAATCAGATCATGGAAACAAGATAGAAATCACGGTGACACTGTTAGTTATAACGTGAGTGCTTTATACCGCAATACCAATTATTGTATATATGTGGAAGTGATCGATCAATGAGGTAAGGTAAAAGGTAAAAGGTAAAAGGCAAAAAGGTAGTCCCATAGCTTTGTGGCCGTAGGGGAGCGTGATGTTGGAGATCACACTTATCTTGGGCCAGCGTAATGAGGGTGATGCCCACCTCTCTCCCTCGCTGCTTTACCTTCCGCACCCTTAAGAGAGTAGGTACTCAGTCACAGTTGAGTCAACTGGGGGCGTTGTTATTTGTCGCTTCACGTTTTTGCGGTCACCCATCCAAGTGCTAACCGCACGGGACGATGCTTAACTTTCGACACAGTAGCGAGTGCTCCAACCACTGCGCTATCCGACACCCCTCATCTAGATCTAGAGGAGGCTATAGCCTAGGGACCAATAAGCCTATCAGCATTCAGAGTATTAGAGATTGGACGGGGGGTGGGGGGGGGTGGGGGTGGGGGGTGGGGGGGGGGTGGAGTGGGATTTATATTTGATTCCCTTGACACTCGGTTTTGGTGTCAAAGGACAAAGGTCATTCCGCCGGCTGTGACCACAGCAGGTGAAACTGAGGTGAACTTTTGATTTGATCAGCCTTTTTGTGGTTCTTAATGCTTTAGGTCGCAGTGTGAGGGAGACTGCCTGGCGGGAAAAAGAGTGAGAGAAAGAGAGACACACAAGCACAGACAGAAGCGAATCGGGACTATGAGAGAGAGAGAGAGAAAGAGAGAGAGAGAGAGAATAATAATAATAATAATAATAATAATAATAATAATAATAATAATAATAATAATAAGGATAATTTATATAGCGCTTTTTCCCCAATGAACAATATCAGTTCAAAGCGCAGTACTCACGCATTCATTCTAAACACCCGGCTTCATCCAAAATAAAATCAGCCATTTAATAACGAATAAGAGACGACGGAATGGAGGGAGGATGGAACTGGAAGAGTTAAAAATGAGTGATGGGGTGGGTGGTGGCGGTGGTCTGAATCAAAATATAAAAAAAAGCAAAAAACAAATGGAGGAATGATGACGATGATGGTGGGAGGCAAGATCAGAAACATTTAAGGAACAGATAAGTTTTCAAATTGGATTTGAAAGTAGCTAGGTTTTGAGAGCTGCGAAGAGAGAGGGGAAGAGAGTTCCAAGTTGAAGGGCCAAGCACTGAGAAAGATCGACGGCCAGCAGAGGAGAGTTTGTAGCGGGGTATATGAAGCATGAGAGTGTCAGAGGAAGAACGAAGATTTCTAGAAGGCTTATAGAATTGAATGTTCTGGGTGAGGTAGGAAGGAGCTAAGCCATGGACGCACTTGTAACAGAAAATAGCGATTTTGTAGATAATTCTGTGAGACACTGGAAGCCAGTGGAGTGAATGTAGAAGGGGAGTGATACGATCAGATTTTTTTTCTTTTTGAGAACCAGACTTGCAGCTGAGTTCTGAACACGTTGGAGCAGATAAATAGAAGAAGAAGGAAGTCCAGCCAGGAGAGAGTTACAGTAATCTAAGCGTGACAAAACAAGAGAGGAAATAAGTTTGACAGCAGCGTCTGAAGTCAGATGTTTGCGGACAAGGCCTATTCTACGGAGATGAAAGTTGCATGTTTGACAGGTAGACAGAGAGAAAGAGAGAGAGAGAGAGAGAGAGAGAGAGAGAGAGGGAGAGAGAGAGAGAGAGAGAGAGAGAGAGAGAGAGACAGGCAGACAGACAGACATAAAGAGAGAAAGAGAGAGAGAGAGAGAGAGAGAGAGAGAGAGAGAGAGAGAGAGAGAGAGAGAGAGAGAGAGAGAGAGAGAGAGAATGGAAGTGGTTTGGTCAGTGAGTGAGAGATTTTAAGACTGAGCAACACTGTAAAAAAAAAAAATGCATGAAAGTACAACAACACAAGATCAATCAATGTATGTAATAAACGATCTAGATATTATAATGAACCAACCATCCGAGTACATTAGTCCACTGTAAATAACATTTTTCTTTTTAAAAAAGAAAGAAAGAAAACGAAAGAGCAAAGTAAGGAAAAACAAACAACGGATCGAATTACAAACGCGACTTATTCAAGGGAAACAATCTACCTCTTCCGTTTCAAAACAGTAGTGCTGCAGTGCTTTCCCATTCATTCTTTCAACACACAAACAAAAAAAAGTATTTTTTAGTCCACACTTCCTTCTATACTCCCCTTACCTCCCCGCCCTCCCATTCTCCTCCTCTTTTCCCCATTTTTCCACTCCTCTGACGGCTCTGTAAACGCGATAAAAATGTCAGTCCATCAGTCCACATGGCTTGGTTCGAAGTTAAAACTGACCTTGCAGGTTATAGTAACAAGTCCTTGTAGGGTAGTCCAGTTCAATGAGGTCAGACACGGTTCAGATCAGTTCAGTTGATTACCAAGATCGTGCTTGGATGTCTGTTGATGTCTTATTATAATCTTTAATCTTCTTATCTTTTTATTGTGTGTGTGCCATTTTGTACATCAGTTTCATCTGTTAGTATGGCGCAGCATTGACCGAAGTGTACTCTTTGTCAATAAAGATTTCTGTATCCTTGTATACTTATGTTTTTTGTATATTTGAATCCGAATACACTAAAATGTTTGTGTGTGTGTGGGTCTGGATGTGTGTGTGTGTGTGTGTGTGTGTGTTTCTATATATGCGCGTGAATGTAAATGCGTCTGGGTTTGTTTCAAGAGTTTAAAAGTGTTGATGTAAGCAATGTTTTTGGAAGCAACAGCCCATGTCCGCAGATACCGAACTAGGATTAGACTACAGAGGCACTGACCATGTAGAATGGGTCCTCGATAGCAAAGAGATAATGGATCCTCGATACATAGCAGTAGCAGTCGTAGGCCTATGTATCTATAAAATAGATGTAATTTAGAAATAATAATAATAAAGCACGTTTTTATAGATACATGTGACCAGCTATGCCTTCGAGGAGACCCATTCTGCTTGGTATGCCTCTGTGAATCGACTGAACGTATCAAATGGCGACACCAACAAATACATCATACACAAAACCAAAAATACATAAATAACTAACATTTAGACCACATTGTTTACGGTACAACAGGTGTCGCCTACTATTAGTAGTTGTTGGATAGATTAACGTACCCGGACACTTTTGCATATAGGGGACACTATTAGTATCGTTTTAGCATTCTTTTTGCCTACTCGCGTTTTGCCTACTCGCCTTTCGCCTACTCGCGTTTGAAAATCATTTGCTTATGTCCCTTTTAATAGCATCAAAGTTCATTCATTACAACAACAACAACAACAGCAAATAAATAAAAACACTGCTGCCGAAGTGTGTATAGTAGGCACAGTTGTTTTGTTTTGATAACAAGGAAGAGACTCCTATTCTTCAAAGCTTTGCTGGGCGGTTTGAGCAATCATTTGTCGGTTGTATCATCTTTTTTTTTTCTTTTTTTAAAATTGACAATGCAATTTCCAAGTAAATTCATTAATCACAAAATAAACAAACGTCCTTGCTACAATCACAGACCCTATTAGGCCTAAATCAATTCAAAACGTGCACGCACGTATTCCAGAGCGTGGACTTTAAAGATCCTGATGCTCATATGAGTGCCGGCTACACAAAACTGCTCAAAACAATTGAAGAGCCACCTTTGTTTTTTGGTCACTTATGAACCTGGTAAAATATCGAAGTATTTTGAATTGTTCAAAATATCTTTTTGGTCTGTTTGCATGCAGCATTGAAGAGTCAACGTGAAAGTGAAAAAAAAAAAGAGTTGAATTTGTTGTCAGCAACCTTCTTTTATCAGGTAAATTAGCACTTCAGGCACGTGAAAAATGCTGCCAGTTTAAGCGTTTCCATATGAATTAGCAGAAATAATGGACAAAAACCCTGCTTTGCACAGTAAAGCCATGCCAGTAGAGAACACAAATCAGTGATTGTCGTCAGTGTAATGGGTATAAATGTTACAATTTTTCCAACTTGGTTAACCATGCCCCCAAGACGACGTCTGAGTGAAGCAGACCGGGGTCGGGCTCTTGCCTGGCTTGAAGAAGGTGTTGGGGTGCGAGAGACTGGCCGCCGACTAGGAGTACACCATGCAGTCATACAAAAGCTGAGAAATCGTTTCAACGACACGGGAACGACCGCCGAACGAGAAAGGCCTGGACGTCCTCGATGCACCACCAGACAGCAGGACAGATATCTGGTTGTGTCCGCCCTACGGGAAAGAAGAGCCACTGCCAACAACCTCCGGGGCCAGCTGCGTGTAGCCGCTAACATTACTGTTTCAGACCAGACAGTACGGAACCGCCTGAGAGAAGCGAACCTCCGCGCCAGGCGTCCAGCAGTACGACCAATCCTGACGCCTGCCCACCGCGCAGCGCGCCTGGCATGGGCCAGGGCTCACGTGGGGTGGACCAGACAGCAGTGGGCGGCGGTCCTCTTTTCTGACGAATCGCGCTTCACTAGGTCCTTCCATGACGGCAGAAATCGGGTTTGGAGGCGAGAAGGCGAGCGCTACCACGACGCGACTGTTATGAAGCGCGACAGATACGGTGGAGGGTCCATCATGGTGTGGGGTGGAATGGGAAGGGCCCACAGAACACCTCTTCACAGAGTTGAGGGCAACCTGACTGGCGTCGGCTACAGGGACAACATCCTGGAGCCCATCGTCATCCCCGCTTTGCAAGCCATGGGCGCCGGCGCCATCTTCCAGGATGACAATGCGCGGCCGCACCGAGCCAGGGTGGTTAACGAGTTCCTCCAGCAGCAGAGGGTCAACCGCCTGCAGTGGCCAGCATGCTCACCTGACCTCAACCCAGTAGAGCACCTCTGGGACGAGCTGGGCCGCCGAGTTCGGGCAAACCATCCCCCAGCCTTGAACCTGGATCACCTCTTCGGGATGCTCGAACAAGAGTGGCACAACATCCCTCAAATGACTCTGAGAAGGCTTGGGGAGTCCATGAGACAAAGATGCCTGGATTGCATTTGAGCACACGGTGGACACACGCAATATTGACTGTTTTCTTCATTATCCAAATGTATAGAATTGTGAAAACTGGGGTTATTTGTTATAAGCCCAAAAAAGATGTAAACGAAATGATTTTTTTCTTTTTCATTTTAGTAATGTAATGTTGTTCAATAATAAATGTTTCCATCTAAACCATTTTTTGCAAGTTTTTTTGTTCCGGTAAGTTATACATTTAATTTTTTCCTCTGGCTCTTCAATTGTTTTGAGCAGTATATATCCAGCATGCACTACTACCCCTTCTCCCTCTCACCTGGTCGCCCAGGGTTGTGCTCAGTCGTCTGGACGTCAGACTATGCGCCCAAAGATAGCAGATGGGCTCCTCCGGCGGATTGAGTTAGATCCTGTATCGACCAGCGCCTTGAGCAGCTCTTGAGTTGGAAAAGCGCTACATAAGATTAACTAAATAAATAAATAAACAAATAAATAAATAAACGTATTGTAGGAAGGATAATCACTGACCAACATAATTGTTACAAATGGAAGAGATGATTCTCTCCCCTAAACAATAAATCGCCAACCTGAAACCCAAACTCTAGTGGGGCCGAGTAGCTCAGTTGGTAGAGCGTCTTACTAGTAACCGAAAGGTACCTGGTTCGAATCCCGGATTGGCCAATGGGTGACCATATTATTTTCCCCTACCTTACCTTCAACTGGTTCGCTGGTTGTCAGAATAATGTGACCAGTAGTCGCCTATACGCTTCGGTGTCGTGTGACTATAATCTACATTTACACATCTTTTTATATTTTCATTAAAAAAAAAAGTTTTTATTTCAATTTTATTTCATTCCATTTTTGTATTTCCAGGCATAATTAGAAATATTTTAAAATAGTTGGCGGGTAGAGGGGAAGGTGGGATGGGAGAGAATGGGGAAGGGAGGTGGGAAGGGAGAGAATGGGGAAGGGAGGTGGGGGGGGGGGAAGGAGAGAATCAGAATATGGGTCTGTCTGTCGGTCGGTGAGTCGGGGTCCAGAGAAAGCCTAAATACTGAATTAGCTGAATTTTATAATTGTTTTACTTGCAAATAGTTCGGGAAGTTTGTTGTTGGAGTAAGCAAGGAGTGATGGGGTACTTTGGGGTGGGTGGTGCGTGCGCGAGCGTCCTTTCTCCCACTAAACTAAACCAAGAAACTCAACTAACGAAATAAGGTGTGAAAATACAAATATACATTTATTCAATAACACATATAATTAAAAACCCCAATCAAGAAACAAAAGAATGAAACCAAAGAAAATATATAAAACAAATTTAAAACGTAAAACAATCTAAAACATACACAATCAAAAACGTTGGCATCATCATAAATAATAAAAAAAAATCACTCTCTCACCTTGTACTGCTTCTAATTTAACACACACACATATATAATTTATACACAATAATAATTAAACACAGATATGCCCGCCCCCCCCCCCCCCCCCCCTCTATTGTCCCTGGTTGAAGCACTCGCTACTGTGTCGCAAGTTAAGCACCGTCCTGTGCGGTTAGCACTTGGATGGGTGACCGCAAAACGTGAAGCGACAAATAACAACGCCCCCAGTTGACTCAACTGTGACTGAGTACCTACTCTCTTAAGGAAGGTAAAGCAGCGAGGGAGAGAGATGGGCATCACCCTCATTACGCTGGCCCAAGATAAGTGTGATCTCCAACATCACGCTCCCCTACGGCCACAGGCTATGGGACTAGGAGGAACAACGAAGCTTAACGTCCTATTGCATCAGCGTTAAGGACGATCACCACGTCGCCACCCTGACAACAATGATTATCATCATCATATCAAAGATGAGATCCTACGGATCTCTTCCTATGGGACTACCTTTACCTTTTTACCTTTTATATGGATGCTATTTTATGCATTATGCTCTCTGAATGCCAGAGGAATTTGTTAAAAAGAGGAGTGCAAGGTTGACGGGGATTAGATCTAAAAATATGGAGAGCAGTAACATTTTAAACCTTTTGCAGTGGTTGAAATGCGATGTCAGAACATCCAGCAAGAAGCGGGTTACAATAATCAAGTCTAGAAAGAATATCGAAAGTGACTTGGGGTTTTGTTGCGTCATCCGTGAGGAATCTCCTTATTGAATTAGTTTGTTTTTGAACCTCAAAATAACCGACTTTGGTGACATGTTCTTCTTTGAAAGAACGGAATCTATGACTAATGCAAGATTCCTAGCACTAACAACAAAAGAAATGCTAATAGAGCTAATGGTCACTGCTGAAGGAAGAGTAACAGATAGCGGGGCGGGCCCAGAAAAGAGAAGAGCTTCAGTTGTTTATTTTTATCATTTAATTTAAGCATATTGTTAGGCATCCATGTTTTTATGTCAGAACTGCAGTTTGTTAATGTTTGTGTTAACTTCAATGTCAGTGCTTTTGCATGACTGTTCAAGCAGAGTGTTATCTGCGACTTGGTATTGTTCAACGGAGTGTTGTTTGGATTACTGAGACAGTACTACTACTACTACTACTACTACTACTACTACTACTACTACTACTACTACTACTACTACTACTACTACTACTACTACTACTACTACTACTACTACTACTACTACTCGGTATTATTTATCTCAACTGCGCAGTTGCACCCGATGCTCATCTATTCAGACTCCTTTAAGGAGTCTGACAGAGCCTAGGACAGGAGAGGCCAGTCATGGCAGCAACTGGCACACTCTGCTAGATACCTTAAAGGAGTAGTAGTAGTAGTAGTAGTAGTAGTAGTAGTAGTAGTAGTAGTAGTATAGTGATGGAAAAAGCGCAATTTCACTGTAAATATATACAGAATGTTGCTATACAATATTCCGCTCTTTCCGTCTGAAAAACCCAATTGCATTGTTGGATTCTTAAATTGCATGAAACCAAGTGAGGACACTATCCGGCGTCAACAAACGGTTCAAAAACATTGTCAAACGGTTCGTAAAAGACAGTTGACCTAGAAACTAATACAGTTTGACCTAATTCGTCCCCTAGAGGAGACGAAACTTACATTTTTCTATTTTCATGAGTTCACTGCAGTGAAATTGCGCTTTTTCCGTGACTATAGAGCTTGAAGCGTATACATGTAGAAAGCAGTGCTCTGAAGCATGGGAGCATGCTTTATCGCCTGTTGAGACGACTAATAACGCATGCTTCTGGTAGCGTTCGACCAATGTGTATCGGGTGCTACTACTACTACTACTACTACTACTACTACTACTACTACTACTACTACTACTACTACTACTACTACTACTACTACTACTACTACTACAGGTATCTAGCAGAGTGTGCCAGTTGCTGCCATGTCTGGTTAAACCTCTAGGCTCTGTCAGACTCCTTAAAGGAGTCTGAATAGATGTGCATCGGGTGGCAGTTGACACTACTACTACTACTACTACTACTACTACTACTACTACTACTACTACTACTACTACTACTACTACTGGATATTATTTATCTCAACTGCGCAGTTGACAGGGCGTCAGGCGATGTGCCCAAAAAGGCTTCAAGTGTGCGCCTCGGGAATCTTCAGTTATACAAATCCTGTATTGGCCAGCGCCTTGAGCAGCTCTTGAGCTGGAAAAAGCGCTCTATAGCAACAACCGAATAAATAAATAAGTAAATAAATAAATATTTCATACAAGTCCGCAAACACGGACGGGATTCACACTGCGAAACTGAGACTGGCTGAGATTAATGCTGCCTTCTTCAGAGGAGCGACCTACGCCTCGACCAGTCTCGGCCAAGCGGTGTGCCAGGGATTGTGGACTTCGCGGTGTTTTTATTAACAATTAGAAGAGTTATACATTCTCGTCGCGTGACGGGCAAATGAAACTAATTATTACCTCCAATGTTTTGTTCGTACACCGCATTTTTAGTTTTTATGATGGGGACAGTGGTGGTGGTGGTGGTGGAGGTGGTGGTGGTGGTGATGATGATGATGATGATGAAGTTGAAGATGATGATGAAGAAGAAGAAGAAGAAGAAGAAGAAGAAGAAGAAGAAGAAGAAGAAGAAGAAGAAGATGATGATGATGATGATGATGATGATGATGATGATGATGATGATGATGATGATGATGATGATATGAGAGGTGAGGAATTACCCTCGATGAAGTCGAAAAAAGTATTTAATTTTACAAATGTTCATGTGTGTGTGTGTGTGTGTAAGGGGAATAGAGCACGCTAGAGAAAGAGAGAGAGAGAGACAGAGAGACAGACAGGCAGAGAGACAGACAGGCAGACAGACAGACAGAGACAGACAGAGAGAGAGAGAGAGAGAGAGAGAGAGAGAGAGAGAGAGAGAGAGAGAGAGAGAGAGAGAGAGAGAGAGAGAGAGAGAGAGAGAGAGAGGTGAGTAAGGGGAGGTAAAGACATATCTGCAGTAAATAATTACGTCTTACTGTTACCTCCCCTAGTACGCTGAACAAAAGGTCAGCGAGTTAGCATGGGGGGAAAGTGAATGAAGCCAGTAAAGGATTGAAAAGAACCAAATTAGTTTTGTTAATGGAAACCTATTATTTCTTTCTCTTTATATGCATTTTTCTCTTTCTTTCTTTTTCTTCTTCTTCGGTGTATGCAATTTTGTCAAATTTCAGTTCTTTTTTTCCTGCATTCCTTTTTTTTTAGTCTTGTTTGAATTCTTTCTTTTTTTCTTCTGCAGTTACAAAAAATTGATTTAAAAAAAAGAAAAAAAAAAGACTTTTGGCTTGTTGGTTAATTTTGTTGTTTGTCAGAAGATGGGAAAGGCTTTTTAATTCACCCTATTATTTTTTTTTGGTATTGTTATAAATATATTTTCCTATCCTATCCTGTCCCATAACCCGAAGGTCGTAGGGGCACCACAGATGATCGCTTAACCAGCATACTCCATCTTTCTCTGTCCTCAGCAGCCCTCATGGCTTCGCTCAGTGTCAAACCAGTCCATTCTCGAATGTTGTCCTCCCACCTCTTTTTCGGTCTCCCCCTTCTTCTACCTCCTTGCACTGTGCCTTGCAGAATGGTCTTTGCAAGGCCTGATGATCTGGTGACGTGGCCATACCATCGGAGTTTCCGTTTCTTCACCACTGTGAGCAGGTCATCGTGTTGTCCAATGGCTTGTGTGATGGTCTGTCGGACTTCAACGTTGGTGATGTGTTGGGTATAGGAAATGCACAGAAGTCTTCTGTAGCACCTCATCTCCATGCTTTGTATTCTTCGTTGGAGATCTGCTGTGAGGGTCCATGCTTCGCAAGCATATAGGAAGATGGAGATGACCAGAGATCGCAGCAGTCTTACTTTGGAATGTAGACTGATGGTTCCGTCTTTCCAAATGGGCTTCAACCTTGTCAGGGCAGCAGTTGTTTGTGCGATCCTGGAGAGGACTTCCTGTCGAGACCCATTGTCTGACACAATGGCTCCTAAATATTTGAAGCTGTGCACTGTGTTGAGGGATTGGCCTTGTACTTTGATGTCCGTGTTGATGCCATTGGTGTTGTTGGTCATCATTTTGGTCTTCTCTGCACTTATTTCCATTCCATAAGCTCTGGAGGTGGTGTCAAGCTTCTGTACAAGCTGTTCAAGTTCTTGTTCCTCTCCAGCCAATCCATCAATATCATCCGCAAAACGAAGATTGGAGATTGCTCTGCCCCCTATGCTGACTGTGCCTTCGTGATCTGCAAGAGCATCTGACATGATGCGCTCTAGGAAGATGTTGAAGAGTGTTGGAGAGAGTAGGCATCCTTGACGCACACCGATTGTTGTTCTGAACCAGTTCCCGATGACGCTGTTATGGAGGACTGCACTGGTAGCCTTGTCATACAGGCTTTTGATGACTTCTATGATTTTAGGGCTGATGTTGTACACTTTCATGGTTGCCCATAGAGCTGCATGCCAGACTCGGTCAAATGCCTTCTTGAAGTCTATGAACACATGATATAGATGTTGTTGGTGCTGTAGGTATTTCTCACAGATTATTCTGAGGTTGAAAATCTGTTCAGTGGTACTTCGCCCTGCCATGAATCCTGCTTGTTCTTCAGCTATGATTTGTTCAGCTTGTGGTTTCAACCTGTTGAGTATTATTTTCAGGAGGACCTTGCTGGGATGGCTGATGAGGCTGATGGTGCGGTAATTTTCACACTCCTGAAGGTTACCTTTTTTAGGAAGAGTGATGACAAGCGACTGGGTCCATGGTGTAGGCCATTCCCCATTCTGCCAGATCTTGTTACAGATAGTGGTGAGAGCATCAGTCATCGCTTCTCCTCCTGCTTGTAGCAGTTCCGCTGGTATGTTGTCCACTCCCGCTGACTTCCCTTTCTTCAGCGATTGCACTGCTGCCTCAACTTCTTCCCGGAGAATTGGGAGGATTTCTTCTTCTTCTCTGCTCTCGGGACATGCTAGAACTGATGGGTCTCCATTTGGTGTATGGTTGTAAAGGTCAGAGCAGTACTCTGTCCATCTGTCCAAGACTTCTTGTTCTTCTGTAAGGCAAATGCCAGACTTGCTTTGGATAGTGGAGACTTTGGGCTGTTTAACACTTGTCAGCCGCTTCACAGTCTGGTAGGCCTTCTTGCTGTTGTTCTTGTTCAGATTGTTCTCTATTTCCTGGCATTGATCTTCTATCCAGTTCTCCTTTGCTGTGCGCATGCCTTTTCGGATGTCATTGTTGATTTTTCGGTAGACATCAGCTCCCTGTGAGGTGTTCTTTTTCTTTTTTAACTCTCTTCGTTTATCACACAGATCCAAAAGTTCAGGTGTGATCCACGGCTTCTTCTTTGGTCGGTGCTTGCCAAGGATCTCAGTGGCGGCATCTGTTACAGCTGAGTTGAAGGTATTGGTCATGGTGTTGACATCTACTTCGCCTGCCCCCAAAATAAGCAGTGGTGCAAATTTCCCTCCAATTGTGGCCTGAAATATTTTTGCCACCTCCGGGTCTTGCAGTTTGTCCAGGTCGAACTTCAGCCTAGTGCACTTTGCTGTATTTACTCTCTTCAAATGGAGCCGGAAAGACATCATCACGAGATCGTGGTCACTTCCAATGTCTGCTCCTGGAAAAGTGCGTGTCCTGCCAATGTTGATGCTTGATCTGAAGCGTTTCTTGACCATGATGTAGTCGATCTGGTTGTGATGTTCCCCGCCGGGACTGTGCCATGTCCATCGTCTGGATTTTTTGTGGAGACCAAGCGTGTTTGCCAGTACCAGATTGTTGTATCTGGCAAACTCCAATAGCCTCAGACCCCTGTCATTTGTCTCGTTGTTGCAGTGGGGTCCGCATGTGTCTCCCCAGTTGCGGTGCGCATCTTGGCCAACCTTGGCATTCCAGTCGCCTTGCACTATGACTATGTCCTTCTTCGGCACTTGGTCAAGGACCGCCTGTATATTTTCATAAAAATCCTCCACTTCGCTGTCTTCATAGTCTGATGTTGGGGCATAGGCCTGGATGATGGTAATGTTGAAAGGGGTTGCTCTCAGACGGATGGTAATGAGTCTACTGGAGACTGGGCGGCAACCCATGACAGTGGCTAGAATGTTCTTGTGGACCAAGAATCCAACGCCGTGTTCGTGCCTGTCATCTCTACCGCTGAAATAGAGCTTGTGGCCTTTGTCAGTCGTTGTTTCACCTAGGCCTTTCCAGCGCAGTTCGCTGATACCTAGAACGTTCCATCGATAGTGGTCCAGCTCGTGGGCCAGTTCTTCTAATTTTCCTTCCGCAGTTAGGGTCCTGACGTTCCAGGTTCCTATGACGATGTTGTTTCTCGTGCGGATCTTGCTATATTGTCCATCAGTAGCATACTTAACACCTCCGTCCTGGTGGCCAACGGAAGGCGCGGTCCTTGTGCCGGGTGACGGCCCGGGCGACGACCGATCCGGTATGGAATTAGTGGATTGTGTCATCATGTAGTGTGTCTTGGGCATATTTTATTTATATATATATGCTGCAACAAAACACAAAATATCAAACTATTTTATTTCCCCGTTCCATCAATACAAGTTGTTTTTTTGAGTGGGGGGGGGGGGGGGTAAATGTGGGAGGGGGGGGAGAAGAGATAACGTCCAATTTCTCTCAACAGGAAGTAGGGATGGATGTGTAAGGGGGGGAGGGGATGAGTGAGGGTGGTAAGAGGGTGGTAAGGAAGAGAGAGAGAGAGAGAGGGAGAGAGAGAGGGAGGGAGGGAGAGGGTGGAGAAAGATAGAGGGGACGAAGGGCGTAGAGAAATAGAAAAAGGGAGAGGGAGAGGGGGGGGGAAGAGAGAGATAGGGATAAAGAAGGAGAGGGGAGGAGGAAGAGAAGAGGAGAGAGAGGGAGAGAAAGAGGAGGAGGAAGAGAAGAGGAGAGAGAGGGAGAGAAAGAGGAGGAGGAAGAGAAGAGGAGAGAGAGGGAGAGAAAGAGGAGGAGGAAGAGAAGAGGAGAGAGAGGGAGAGAAAGAGGAGGAGGAAGAGAAGAGGAGAGAGAGGGAGAGAAAGAGGAGGAAGAAGAGAAGAGGAGAGAGATGGAGAGAGAGAAGGAGGAAGAGAAGAGGAGAGAGAGAGGAGGAGGAAGAGGAGAGAGATGGAGAGAGAGAGGGGGGAGGAGGAAGAGAAGAGGAGAGAGATGGAGAGAGAGAGAGGAGGAAAAGAAGATGAGAGAGATGGAGAGAGAGAGAGAGAGAGAGAGAGGAGAGAGAGAAGAGGAGAGAGATGGAGAGAGCGAGAGGAGAGGAGGAAGAGAAGAGGAGAGAGATGGAGATAGAGAGAGAGAGGATGAGAGAGAGAAGAGGAGAGAGATGGAGAGAGAGAGGAGAGGAAAAAGAGAAGAGGAGATAGATGGAGAGAGAGAGAGGGGAGGAGAGAGAGAAGAGGAGAGAGATGGAGAGAGAGAGAGGGGAGGAGAGAGAGAAGAGGAGAGAGATGGAGAGAGAGAGAGGAGAGGAGGAAGAGAAGAGGAGATAGATGGAGAGAGAGAGGAGGAGGAAGAGAAGAGAAGAGAGATGGAGAGAGAGAGGAGGAGGAAGAGGAGAGGAGATAGATGGAGAGAGAGGGGAGGAGGAAGAGAAGAGAAGAGAGATGGAGAGAGCGAGGAGGAGGAAGAGAAGAGGAGAGAGATGGAGAGAGAGAGGAGGAGAAAGAGAAGAGGAGAGAGATGGAGAGAGAGAGGGGAGGAGAGAGAAGAGGAGAGAAAGAGAGAGAGAGGGGAGGAGAGAGAGAAGAGAAGAGAGATGGAGAGAGAGAGGGGAGGAGAGAGGGAGAGAGATGGGTAGGATTGGGGGGGGGGGGAGGATGAAAGATGGATTATTGGAGGAGACTAGATGTACATTTTAAAGGTGTAGATAGCATGTACTCCCATTAGCACAAATCGTTAGGATGTTGGACTTGGCTGGCATCTCACAAGGGCCTAATGACAACTGCGGCTAACCTGGGATTTCTTTTCAGGAGAGGAGGGAATTGGGGGTGGGTGGGGTGAGAGGTCAATGAGAGAGAGGAGGATGGTTGAGGACAGTTTGTATGATGTTGAATGTTTGCGTGGATGTGGAGGAAATGTGTGTGTGTGTGTGTGTGTGTGTATGTGTGTGTAACCTCGGCCGTGTGTATGTGTTTGTGTGTGTGTGTGTGCGCTGTTGTTATTGCAGTTGTTTTTGTTGTTGATAATGATGATGAAAGAGAAGATGATGGTGACGAAGATGACGATGACTTTGATGACTTTGATGACTTTGATGATGATGATGATGATGATGATGATGATGATGATGATCATCATCATCATCATCATCATCATCATCATCATCATCATCATCATCATCATCATCATCATAATCATCATTACATTACATTACATGTTTATTGCTTTAGGTCCAGCGAATGATGATGATCATCATCATTATCATCATCGTCGTCGTCGTCATCAATCAATCAATCTTTAAATTAATGTCTGTTCACACATTTAGGTGATTTTAGACATTGAAAATGTAACTTTTAAAACACTTTAACTATTTAAAAACATAATTTCAAAACAATCTATAAAAGTCTACCAACAGGAGATTTAGCAATAACTTTCACAATGTCTGTAACATTTGGATGATATAGAACCACGTCTACCACAAGTATATCAACTTTTAGTTGATATACTTGTGCGTCTACAGAATGTCCATATTCAGTTATGCTATGTCCATTTACTTTAAATATATCTCTTAAAACTGAGCATTCAAAGAGAAGGTGATGTACTGATAGACTTGTATTACATATACATTTAACATCTACTGAGTATTTAGTGCTCCATGCATTCATTCTTAATTTATATATTAATTTAGAAAATGGTCTTGAACAATTCAGTATAGATATATTTTTTTAATATTATTTTCATGATACACTGCCTTTTCTAGTAAATCCGGTCCTGATTTGGCTCGGAAGAGTCCGCTGGACCTAAAGCAACAATAAATCAATCAATCATTTTCTAGTAAAGAAAACATTTCATGGTTACACATATTCAAATTTGTTATAGTTTGTTATAGTTATAGAATCTGATGACCTTTGTGCTCCCTCCTTAGCTAATCTGTCACACACCTCATTCCAATGAATTCCGCAATGTGATGGAACCCAACAGAAATTAATATTTATTCCTCTAGAAATCACACAGTGTATCATATGTTTAATTTCATAGATAAGCTCCCGTCTATCTTTACAGTTCCACTTTTTTAATGCATACAGAACCGCTTTTGAATCAACGCAAACTAATATACCAAATAATTCTAAAGGAGACGTCATGATGAAATTTAAAGCCATTAAAATAGCATAAAGCTCAGCTGTAAATATAGAAAACCCCTTTCCTAAATAATATGACCTTCTGATATTTATTTCAGGAATAATATATGCTGATCCACTATCCGAAGAATCTAAGACTGATCCATCAGTAAAAATCTGCATATGGTTTTTGTAATTACTTTCAATATGCTTTTTTACATCAGTAACTAATATATTAGGATTATCCTCTTTTTTATTTTGGATATAGTCAATATCAATATGTGCACATGTATGCTCCCATGGTGGAATCAATGGTGTTAATGGAAGAACTGAAACTGATGTGATATCAATGTTGTACTTTTCAAAAAGGTCTTTTGTATAGTTTCTAATTGGCTGCAAGTACTTCATAGTTTTTGTTCTTTTTGGATAATCTTGTTGAGCGTCAATACTGTATATATTTCATCATACACCGAATTTGGAACAGATAAACATCTTAACACATATTTGGAAGTAGCCAGTTGACGTTGATAATATTACAGCTTCTTGGTATATTCGTAGAGTGTTAGCATGAACTGGAACTCCTAATGCAATTTTAATAGCCCTACTGTCAATACTTTGTAATTTATTTAGTAATGAATTATTTGCTGAAAAGTATGCTTCCTGACCATAAATAAGCTTTGATCGAACTAGTGATATGGCTAAATGTAATAGGGATTTAGTGTTTTGACCCATATTTGCATATTAATAATTTTTAATAAATTCAAGGGTTTTCTTGCTTTGGTTATTAAATGTTCAATAAATTATGTAACTTCTAGTTCAGCTTAGGTGTTAGGTAAACTCCGAGAAATTTTACCTGCTGCTTGTAAGCAAGAACTTCGTAATTTAATTTCAAAACAGGTAATAATTTAGGTTTATTTCCATTATTGAACAGCATTAAATAAGTTTTCTCTGTAGACAGTTCAAGACCGTTATTTTTCAAAAATATAGAAATATATAATATATAATAAAATATAGAAAATATAGAAATATAGTCGTCGTCGTCATCATCATCATCATCATCATCATCATCATCATCATCATCATCATCATCATCATCATCATCATCATCATCATCATCATCATCATCATCATATCTTGAATAGTGTGATTTTCCTAATTCTCCTCAATAGTTAGTCATTGTTTATAGGATCCAGCGGACTGCAAAGAGCCGAATCAGGACCACAACTTGGTTGAAACCTATGCGCTTGTTTTGGACACGCGAGCGCCTATGCCTGTGACGATAACCAAAGGGAGACGCGTCACAGGCCTAGGCGCTCGCGTAACCAGATACAAGCGCCTGTGGTTGAAAGAGGGCTGAATCCTGATCCATATAACAGATCTGCTGAAGCATTTACATTTACGTTCCCACCGCCGTAGCTCAATTGGTAGAGCGTTCGCCTGGCACACCGATGACCCAGGTTCGAATCCCGTGGTGGGCGATATAAAATGTGGCCATTTTTACTGTCCATTTTAGCAGTATGATTGCTTTGGTGGTTCAGTGTTGATTCAGGTCCCTACCCCTCTTTCCCTGGGATGGTTATCCCCGTCTGCCATATCGCCAATGGTGGGTGTAGACGTTAAACCTCAATGTTCATTCATTACTTACGTTTACCCTAATTGTAACATTAAAGGCAATCCGCTAACCGGTCACTTTACAATAAAGGCATCCCACGTTTACAAACTACAAAATAGAATATAAACATCATTATAATATTTGTGCAACACAAATACATATAAAATGCCTACATTGCTAAATAATAATACCATAGAAAGCCCTAGTGGTCATTGGGCAGCAAGCGTCCAATATCTCCAAGCTGACCCATCAGACCTGTACACAAATAAGGAGTTTGGAGAGAATGTTCCAGAAAAAAAGGTCGGTGACTGGTCTAGCGAAGAAAAAGTTAGTATAGTAGATTGATAGGACAGAGTAGAATGAGAAAGAACAAAGGAGAAGGACAGCGACAGTGGGAATTTAAAGCAATAAATTTCCAGAAAATGGGGATACTATTTATACAGAAACCCCCGGCACCTCCACGGGAAGAGGGGTGGGGGTGGAGGTGGTGAACGAGGAGAGGGGAGGGGGGGGGAATCTGCGGCATTCATATGCAATAACAAAGAACCACCAATCAGTATTAGTGTGCACAAGTATGCATATGTGTGTATGTGTGCTTGTGAGAGCGCGCGCGTTTGCATGTGTGTGTTTGTGTGTGTGTGTGTGTGTGCGTGTGTGTGTGTATGTGTGTGAATGATTAAAGCTCAGGAGATACGCAGATATTTAAGAATAGCA
>CM072527.1:42786382-42888882 GCA_036898135.1 Oncomelania hupensis
TTATCGAACCCCCGTTTACAAAAACAAAATCGAATACAAACATCATTATAAAATATTAACAAAACACAAACATATAAAATGCCTACATTGCCAAATATAATATCATAGAAAGCCCCAGTGACCATTTGGAAGAAAGCGTCCAATATTCCCAAGCTGATCCAACAAACCTCACAAACAAATGAGGAGTTTTGTCCTGGAAGAGTTTTCAAGAAAAAAGGTAGGTGACTGGTCTAGCGAAGACGATAGTATAGCAGATTAATAGAAAAGCATAGGAATGAGAAAGAACAAAGGCGAAAGACAGCGACAGTGGGAATTTAAAGCACTAAATTTCCAGAAAGTGGGGGATACTATTTATACAGAAACCTCCACAGGGGGTACTGTTGCGTTGTGTTTTTTGTATTGTGCAATCTCTTAATTCTGCGAATGCTTGTGCAAGACTGTGTGAGTGAGCTCTTTCACGAGACATTTTAGTTTGGAATGGCACTTTACAAAATAATTTATTATTATTGTTGTTGTTGCTGTTGTTGTTGTTGTTGTTGTTGTTGTTGCTGTTGTTGTTGTTGTTATTATTATTATTATTATTATTATTATTATTATTATTATTATTATTATTATGTTATTATTATTATTATTATTATTATTATTATTATTATTATTATTATTATTATTATTATTATTACTTTATAGATTTATTTCTTCTTATATTATTATTATTTTTTAGATTTATTTCTTCTTCTTTTCATTATTATTATTATTATTATTATTATTATTATTATTATTATTATTATTATTATTATTATTATTATTATTACTATTATTATTATTATTATTATTATTAACTCAAAGTAAGTAAGTCCAAAGAATACGATACTGATAGAAATAAACTCTTAGCACACACTCACAGCTCTCAAACCTCGTACACTTTTTAACAGTCGTACACTTACGCCACACAATAATCCACCTGATGTAACAGCTAGTCTTTAGTGAGCTACATATTGTATGTAACTCTTATTGTAAAATCAAAGTAAATACGACCCAAGAAAAACAAAAGATATTGAGCTAAAGTAAATGGAAGCGTACACCTATCAACAGTCATACACTTAAACCTCGCAGTAACTCACGTGATAGGACAGCCCGTCTTTAGCGCGCGACCTACTGCGTGTATGTATGTATGTATGTATGTATGTATGTATGTATGTATGTAGCTATTATTGTGTAAAATCAAAGTAAATTAGACCAAAGAACCAGCAAAATATATTAATCTTAAACAGTCGAATTGAAAGCGTACATCTAACAACAGTCGTACACTTACACCACACAGTAACTCACGTGATGTGAACAGCCAATCTTTAGCGCGCGACCCTCTGTATAAATGTATGTAGCTCTTATTGTAAAATCAAAGTAAATAAGACCGAAGAAAACAAAAGTAGAGTTTTTTTTTCTTCTTTTTCTGTGGCTAAGAGAAAGGAAAAAGCCAGGATTTGGGGCCGGGCTAAGAGGAACGTTGTGGGCCATTACGGAGCCAAAACGAAAGGTTGCACTTAGTTCGCTAACAGCCTGAAAGCCCATAGTTGACAGAGTGAAGTGATTGCACCTCTCTGTGTGTGTCGGTTTGTCTCTGTCTGTCTGTCTGTCTGTCGCTCTCTGTTTCTGTCGTTTCTGCCTGGCTTTTTCACCACCTCTCACTTCCAGCTCAACCTCTCTCTTTCGCAAGTTACAGCTCAATCTTCCTTTTAACCTTTCTCTCTCTCTCTCTCTCTCTCTCTCTCTCTCTCTCTCTCTCTCTCTCTCTCTCTCTCTCTCTCTCTCTCTCTCTCCCTCCCTCTCTCTCTCTCTCTTAAAATACGTCCCTGAATGTCGTGTACACATACACGCACACGCCTCCCCCCTCTCTCTTTTTTTGTATGTGGGTGTTAGGGGTGGTGATGCTGATAGTGGTTTTGGCCGTATGGGTGTCGATGTAAACTTCCAGACTTCCAGAAAGGATCCGAAGCTCCTGCTCTAAGAATGTGATGAAAACCTATGCACGTTTTCCAGTTGCTGACGTTATGATTTGTTGAACTCTTGCGCTAAAAGGGACGCAACTGCAAATTTTTTCCATTCTTAACATAAAAATTGCATGTTTTATTTAATAACTAGATCAATATTTGAAACGTATCTTGATGTCGTCTGTCATCAGCGCCATTCTATGAAAGTTCTACACTTCCACCCTACCTCACTCCTCTTTATCCATCCTCACCCCTTCATTCTTTTCACTTGAAAATATCAGGCCACTTCATGTAACACGATTATTTATCAGTAGTGAATTCAGCTCCGATGCTTGAATCTTGATAAGTGTAACTCGATTTCGTTTATCCACGCTGCCTGTTCACTCAGCAACAAGGCAGGAGTCGTCGTATAAAGTTTTCCAACTTTATTCAGCAAACAACAAGATCGCTTTCCGAAATCACTACAAAGACCATCCCTACAAGCAATAGTGCATTACTTATATAGCCTCTCTGCAATCTAGAACAAATTCGAACATTCCAGCATGACGCAATAACACCCAATCAAAATAAAACTCGTCACCGGAACTATGCACCGACTTACGTCACAGAATGTTTACTAATCTAGATGGTACGACCAGCTGTACCCTAAGATCAGGAAGCATCGATCGATAATAAACAAGTAATTCCAGAAAATCCTCAACAATATCGACCGACGAAAATTATGAACATTATACAAAGCCACAAGTATATCAACTAACAAGTTAGCATCTCTCTTCTATGTCTCTATCGACGTGCGCGTACAACCGATTGCTTCCCTTTACATGCTTTGTGCTCCATAGAGCGTCATCGGCCTGAAATAACTTTTTAGAAACTTCAAAACCCAGGGAAATTATGGGTAGAGAAATCCTTTTCTGAAATAACGTCGGCTAAATCCTTCTTTAGTTTCTTTAATCGAGCAAAGGCAACTTCATAGGTATGGAGCACTTCGTCCATTATAACTCCATCGCTGATAATACTGCTGACAAGTTTCTGCCTTTGTTCACTACCAGAAATATGCAGTTACTCTCTCAACTTTCGTTTCATTTCAGCGAGCACATCTTCGCGAGAACAGATTTCCCAGAATTCTCTATTCTATTTTTAGGTTTGGGATTTCCCCGTCTCAGCTTGTAGCTAAACGGGACCACCGCACGTCGACCAGGGGCAATACGAGATGCTAACTTGTTAGTTGATATACTTGTGACAAAGCTTCTTCTAGCAACAGGTCAAAACCACAGGCGCTTGTATCGGGACACGCGAGCGCCTATGCCTGTGACGCGTCTCCCTTTGGTTATTTATAATACAAGGTCCCAAACAGAAGCAAGCAAAACTTACGGGTCATCGCAGCTTTCAAATCTATATGAACAAACTACACAATTTCTCCCCAAAGAAAGCAACGCATTCATTTCAGCAGTGATTCACGCAAACATACAAAATAAGAAATATGCTCTGTCTATTTTCAAACCCGTTACATTTCGATAAAATTGTCAAAAAAATGACTTTTTTCACAATCGCTTCACTGAAGTGCCCTTTGTTTACCGAAACTATAACTTTCGTCTGTAGTAAACGAGTTTCGGTTTAAACTATCAATGTCCATCGGTTCTCAAGAACGAATTCAAGCGTGTCATTTTCCCTTTTGGGATGGATACTAAGATTTTTTTGTGGTAAGAGCTTAATTACAAGAAACATATTGAAATGTAGCAAACGTGCAAACGCCACTTCTGTTGCTATTTTAGGGTTGCACTAAACATGATGAGGATGAATGAAAAATAAAATCTAGTACACTAGAGCATAGATCTATCAGTTGCAGTTCAACCAATGTAGATCCATGCGTGACAAGATCAACTACAATGTCACTAAGCATTCAGCTGTGCTATAAAAGACAGTACTTTTGTTGTTGTTTATTCCTTTTGAGACCTTTGTGTGTGTAATTAATCCCCACCCTCTCTACCACCGTTTCCCCCTTCTTAATAAATATTTGTGTAGGCCGTTGTGACAGGAGATTGTGGGACCATCTGTGTTTTGTTTGTTTCGCTTTGTTGTTTAACTATTTATGTATTTTGTAGTATTCCCGCATGTTACATGCTAGTTATAATGATTCAGGATAAGATTATAGAATAATATAAAAGTCATGTCAAGATATGACGTAAACATTAGTATGGTGTTGGTTGTGTCAGTTTTCATCAGTACGACTTCAATGAATTGTTCTTATATAGCCGTTTTCCAGTTTAAGAGCTGCTCAAGTTCCAGTTAATATTACAGTTAATATTATGATGAATGTAAGCAAGGTAATCACAACAGAGGGAAAGAAAGAGTATTAATAAAATGGAAAACATGAAAAAAGAGAGACAGACAAACAAAAAGAAACGGAGACAGAGAATGTAAAAAGAATGGAAGACAAAAGTGTCATCACATCAAAGAATAACACTATGCAAATCCACTCTTCCCTTATACGTACATTTTCATACTTTCACTCTCTGTTCACCTTTCCTTGAGCGGATGAGGAAATACAAATATACACTAACTGTACACTGCTTTCGTTTTATTAGCTTAAAATTACAAATAAAACAAGAAAAATAATTTGTCAACATTACTACACAGATCTTTTCAATGTGTATGCAAATAATAAATAACAAGGGAATATAAGAAGAAATAAATACGTGAAATTAATTAATCAATAAATCCCTTAATGTATTTAAAGTTATTTATTGTTGTTTAAAAAAAAAAATATATAAATATCAGTTATTTATGTATTTTTACACTTTTATTTTCTTTCCCTTCATATTAGTATTGGGAGAGTACAGCAACACTGAAGCAGTATTTTATCTGAAATTTTTAGTCATAGTCATACCAATATTTTGTTTTTGCAGCTGCATTCACATCTCCATAGAAGATCAAACCATGACTTGTGATAAATAAATTCAACGACAAAGCTGTGTGTTTCATATGGCGGAAGAAAATGTTACAAAAAAGAATGTTTAGCTTTTCACCAATTCTTGTTGATGACGAAGAACTCTCATAGAATACTGAGTGTACAGGTAAACAAATCCATATTGGAATACTGCATGATCCGATTGCCGCACACTGTTCATCACAATGTTACTAATAAATTTATCTTTTACTGGTTACTGTTGTAATTTACACTAGTGAAAACAAGTGATTATTGATTAGCACAATTAATGATTAAGGAGATAATAAAAATAATAACATAAAAAAAAATAACTGATAAAATATTTTAGCGCTCATTATGCTGATTTCCTCAACAATCAGTACGTTGGTTGTTAATAATTTGTTGCATTTTGAACGTACTTCCGAGACAGCCTCCTCTTTAATGTATCTCCCATCCCTGCCCATCGATGCAAAGTTTCGCCATTGGCATTTGTCATTTCAACTGCGTTGCTGCTATTCCCATTTGAAACAGTAACAGCAACTTTATTTCTTATTTTACCAAGTACCATTGCACTTCCTCGCACAAGAAATGTTTTGACACTGCCTGCTTGACCTAAAACAACCACTTTTGGCCCAGAAACTATCCGATCGAAGGCATTTTTCTGACACTGCAATGCTGAAGTGAATCCCATGCGGTTGTAACGAATGAGGAGTAATTTCCCTTTTAGTCTTGGCAGAACTCGCATTTCCGTGAAGCGATTACGAAAAATGTAACTTTTTTGACAATTTTACCGAAATTGAACGGGTTTGAAAATAGACCGAGCATATTTCTTATTTTGTTTGTTTGCGTGAATCACTGCTGAATCGAATTAGTTGCCTTCTTTGAGGAGAACTCTTCTAGTTTGTTCATATAGATTTGAAAACTGCGATGACCCGCAAGTTCCTCTTGGTTCTGTTTGGCACCTTGTATTATAAAAAACCAAAGGGAGACGCGTCACAGGCATAGGCGCTCGCGTGTCCTGATACAAGCGCCTGTGGTCAAAACCAATCAAAGGTAAATACACGCAATCATTGCATGCTTTGCAAAACAAAAAAACTGATAGGATCTAACGTGCGCGTCTCAATCGTAACACTTCCATATGTACATCTTTTCTTTACGATCTCGTGGTGTGTGGGTGTGTGTGTGTGTGTGTGTGTATGCGTGTGTGTGTGTGTGTGTGTGTGTGTGTGTGTGTGTGTGTGTGTGTGTGTGATGGTCTTATTTCTAGATTTTTTTGAAGGTGTTAAACGTTTACGTTTGGGGAAAGAGAGAGAGAGACAGAAAGAGAGAGAGACAGAGAGAGAGACAGAGAGAGACAGAGAGAAAGAGAGAGAGACAGAGAGCAGAGGGAAAGGAAAGAGAGAGAGAGAGAACCAAAGAAAATATATTATTAAACGCAATTATTTCATTTGATTAGTAATTTATTTATTAATGTATTATTACAAAATAGGCATTTCAGTTTAAACAAAGAGTCAATGTATGAATTACATTTGAATTTTACACAACAGTACTCGGCAACACAACAGTTGTTTTTTAAAACTTTCCACTTTCTGTTTAAAATAAACATGTACTGCACTTATATATAAAATGGAACCAGTATATATTGCACCACCATTCAAAGACTACAATACATTTCACATTAAAGTCATTAGCGTTATTAGTATTACAATAGTTTAAATTTTGATCTCCAACTATCCCCTTGAATTAAATACATACACGTACTGTATGCAACACAATTCAAGGTAAATGTTCACATAAAGGCTTTATCGTCAGTGCATTACAATAGTTACATTGTTTTTAATTCCCAACGCCCCCTTTCCTTTTCCAATTTCTATCTGAAAACCACAACAACAAAACAAAAGTATTATTACAAATTCCCTTACAAAATTAAAATTATAATTGTGTTTTGAGTTATGCATTTAAATGTCAATATTTACAAATCCTTTATAATATAAAATCTTTAGTACAGTTACAACATTTATATATTTTTTAACCCCAACTCCCCTTCCTTTTCTAATTTCTCTTTGGAATACACATGTACAAATATTACTCCCCTTTTACTTTAAAAACAAATTCTTTATTTATTAATTTTTATATTAGCGGTTATGCATTTCAATAATTACAAAAATCGTTTCAATTATTATAAATCAGTCCAAGAATAAAATGTATAAATACTATGGCAATACGTAAATATATTGTTTAACCAAAAACTCCCTTTACTTTCTCAAATTCTCCTTTAAAAAAAAGTATATACTAATGAGTATAAAGCACAATTTAATGTAGAACATACATTGCATTTTACAAAACTCTTTAATTTCAATAACAACAGTTGTTTAATTACTAGTTTTAATTCCGAACTCCACAACCTAGCTTTTTCAATTTCCCTTTGGGAAAAAAAACCGGTGCAGCAGCATTAAAAAAAAATTTAGTATTTATTTTTTTCTTACACTTAGTTTAGAGTCTAGACAAGACTAACTTCGATTTCAAACCACTAGAGTACTTGGACCTTGCTAATAAACAAAGACTAGCGCCCTTTTCCTTTATTTATAGACCTTGATTTATTTTTCCTCTTGACCTTGATGTATCTTCCCTCTTGAGGTATTTGTCCTCTTGACCTTGATGAATTATTTGCCTTTATTTTTTATTTATATTTTTCCTACGTTTTCTTTGACCATTGTTTGGTCTGTTCCGCCATTCAGCCTCAAAACTGGCTAGGCGGATTTTTCACAAGGCGTGTAGCGTCTCCGGCCTCAAAAACTGACCACACTGCAATTCCATCAGGGCGGATCATGCAAAGGTGACCATTATTATCATAGAAGAAGGGGCAGCTGTTGGAGAGCAGAGTCTGAGCAAGCAGAGCTAACAAATGTCAAAAAGGGAAAGAGGGACAGAGACAGAACCAGGCTGCTGTCTCATGTTCATTTCCCATTACCATTTATCTTTAACGAGAATGGAAAGAGACAGTTGTACCGACTACCTCACCTTAGTAGGTTCGTCGTCTCATATTCATTTACAGTTAACTAACCTAATGAAGGAAAAAGAGACATCGGTCGTCTCGTGTTTATTTACATTTTGGCTACCCGCCACAAACTTCTACTCCAAATCCATTGTCTCTGTCCCGCAGATAGTAATGTCCACAACCACACTCTCACGTTGTTTTCCCACAGAAACATTTCCCTGATAGAACGACAGCTTGGCCCTTCCCCTCAACCTTCAACAGCTTACAACACCCTGTAGCTGCTGTTCTTCATGCAGCTGCCAGGATTGTGATGGTGGGCCTGGCTTGGTATATGTTATGTCGTCTCAAAACCTATGCTTTGTTTGCGACTTTTCTGTGCGTTAATCGCACTGTGGACGCACACTGTCCCCGCTTACTAACAAGATCTAGTTGCTCTAACGAGTCAAAACTGGAGCCAGTAATATCCAGACAGAGCCCGCAGCGAGTGCCGCCGACAGGTCAACAGGTGCACAATATTATCTCGCTTGCCTCTCCTGGTAGCTGCTACAATGCCAGCATGACATCTGATAAATCCCCGGGGAGTTTAATTTCTTGCTAAGTTGCATTGCAATGCTGTACAATTTCACTAACCACACACAGAATCGCCTACAGTAAAAATGTCATTTGAGGTGGCCACCTCTCTGCCGTTGATCTCTCGTCGTCTGCTCCTGTCGGTCTTCCTCTGCACTGGGGTCCTGGTCCTATCCTGCAGTGAGGTCCTGTCTTCAAGATTCAAGATTCAAGATTCTTTATTGCCCAAACACATGGCATGGAAATTTGTTTTGCAGTGCAAAACATAGACATACAATATTAATACATTTGATACACTATAATACACAACTTAGCACAAATATCACACTAGCACACACAGTAAACATGTCATTTGAGTCACATACCCATCTCTTTAACACACAGTTTATTCTCGTTCTGCTCTACTCCACCTCTGCACCCATTCTTCCATGCCTTGGACCCATCCTGTTAATAATGTCTTGTAATTGGAATCATATCCTTTAATAATAATAATAATAATAATAATAATAATAATAATAAGAGTTGTCCTGTGGATGGATCATGTCCTTTCTTGCGAAGATGTCCTGTACTGTCCTGTACTGCGGTGGGGTCCTGCCCTGTCCTGTGATGGGGCCCTGTCCTGCGCTAAGAAAACGAAACACTGAAATTAGCAAATCTACCAATAAGTCCAGTTCTTGAAACTTTAAATTAATGCCTTCACATTGCGATATAATACATTCCCCATGTACTCCACCCCTTCCTCCGGGAAAAAAGTCCCCCATCCCCCAATCTAAACACTACTACTACTACTACTACTACTACTACTACTACTACTACTACTACTACTACTACTACTACTACTACTACTAAATGTTAAAAAAAATGAAAACTAATATCTCGCACCTAACATGCAGTCATAACAATTCTAACACATATTCTGGGTACAATAATATAGGCGCTTTCGGTGATGTTAATAAACATTTTAAACAGCAACAACAATCGAATGATGTTCAAACATTGTTTTCAATTTGTCTTCTTTTAAATATTCAGGAAGCACAAGTACTATTATTTTACAGGCAAACAAAAGATGGTAAACATTAATTTTTTTCACCTCATGGGCCTACACACTTCACATCTGGTCAGGTGAACATTTGTTTTAGAAGCAATTAATCTCATTAGAAAAATTAGACTTAAAAAAATTGTTAATACTTGTACATTTGTAGATGCATAATTATTGTCTCACTAAATTTCTTGAAAATTTTGAAGTCTAATTGATCTCTGTACTTTTTCCATATTGTAGACTTCATCACCGATTCCGTAAAACTCTTGTAGCGATAATGATGTACTATTTGGTATTATAGTCGAATCTTGGTTCTTTGTTCCTACTTTGGCTGATCTATCTGCCCATTCACTGTTTTTCATTATATATTCCACAATGAGCTGGTGTCCAACAGTAACTTGTTCCCTTAAGCATTAAGAAGAGGTACAATATTTTTTTTTCGTTCTTATATAGCGCTTTTCTAGATCAAGAGCTGCTCAGGGCGCTGGCCGATACAGGGTCTACCTCAATCATCACGAGGCGCCCACTTGCGACTTTGAACGCACAGTCTGACGCCTAGACGACTGAGCACAATCCTGGGCGACCGCGGATGGGGAGAAAGGACCTAGTGCGAGTTGGGTGTATTTGTGTGTCCAGGGCTCACTCGTTTAGGACATGAGCGTCAGGATCTTTAAAGTCCGTGCGATGTAATACGTGCGTGCACTGACTAGACCTCGGTTTATACTCTCATCCAAAGGAAAATCAATATTTCATATATGTAATTTTATATTTAATATTTGTAATACATATAATACTGATGTTGTGTCCTCACAAAACAGTATTTTATAAAATACTGGTTTTTATATAGCAGTTAGATCAGCTGTAAATACTGAATAATGTTTGCCTACATGATGAGACTTGTTTACATTTAGCACAGGCCTGATCACAAACCCCGATCCTGAAATATTCAAAGATGACCCATTTGCCAATATTTTAAAGGATTGGTCTATTGTTCCTCTATATGTGAATAAACGATCGCAGCTGATAAACGCGGATTCTCTACTTTCATTAGCGACGAATAAGAACTATCAAAATCTTATGTATTTAGTTCCCAAATTGGTATTAATAAGAACAATGACGGCATTTAATAAATTCAAGTTTTAACCCACGAAAACAATGAAGTATTCCTTATGCAGGTTGACATAAAATGTAAGAAAGAAAGTCATAGTATCGAGTATTTCCTTTGTCATATTATACAAAAGCTTGGACACGATGCCATTTGGTCAAGATACTTTGACTGGAAATAGTTCGGAACACAATCCATGGATAAATATGAGGGTGAGGGTGGAAGTGGGTGAGAGATGGGGAGAAAGGGAAGCAGCGGGTCTGTAGCGCAGTGGGTTAGAGCACTAGTTTTTAATGTCCAATGTTGTGGGATCAAAATCTACTCAGGTAGAACACTTTCCAAGTCACTGATGGGTTTCTCCGGATACTCCGGTTTTATTGCTCCCTTATTAATGATAATGAATGCAGTCAATCTTAATTTTAAAATTAAAAAATAATTTATTTCGTGTCTTCTATAGCCGCAATCTCCGCGCTGTGAGTCCAAATGAAAAAAGAGAGTGCACTTAATATCCATAAATATCCATTATTATCGTCGTCATCATCATCATCATCATCATCATCATCATCATCATCATCATCATCATCATCATCATTATCATCATCATCATCATCATCATCATCATCGTCATTAATACTGAGTCCATTAAAATCACATCATTAACAACATAATTAATGTGCTTTGTTTTTCAGTGAATTTACTAAAAATGTACAAACAATACAGGCAGTATATCGTTCACATGAACAAGATGTTTTAATGTAGACTTTCCTGTTGGAATAATTTATTAAATAACGAAGTAAACATTTTATTTGGTAAATAATTCTTAAACAACGAAATACGTGTAATTATTTAACTTCGTAAATACTAGTTTTACAATTTTTACCAAACAAATCTGTGAATGTTTTCACATAATAATTATCTATCGCAAATGACCTTTAAAACATAGAAGCGTTATAAATATGGGAGAAGAACAAGAACAGCAACAACAAGTAGAACACGAAGAAGAAGATGAAGCGACGACTACAACGACGACGAAAGAAAATAAAGAAAAAGAAAGAAATGGTAAAAGCTTGACAAAATTACAAGAAAAATAGTATTGAAAAAAACAAACAACACCCAACAACAACAGAAATCAAACACTCACTCTTCACTGTGGCCGGCGTCTGGACTCCTTGGTCCTCTTTTCCGTGTTCCCTGTGGTGACGCCCTTGGCTTGACCCCGATGGTGACGTCGTCCATGGCCTGGCCCCGGTGGTGACGCCCTTGGCATGGCCTTCAGCTCCGTCCTCCGGTGGTGGGGCTGGAACTTAGAAAAGAGAATTAGTTGATGCGTATAGCATACCAAATGATTCACTCCCTCGTTCATTGCCACATCAATGCAGAGATCTCAAAGTAGGTGCACCTACTTTACGCGAAAGCAAAACATTGATGACTCTCTCTCACGCACCCCACCCTTTCCCCTTCCTCCCTCCTTTCCCGTCCCCTCCTCGGCCGCCGCGGCGTTCCTTCTTGTGCTGGGCTGGGCTGGCAGCCGCTGTCCTCTTTCTATGGTGCTGTGGTCCTCGGAACCTACTGGAAAATGTAAAGGCAGAATTAGCGACTCGTGGAGGCCAGGACGCCTAACCCTGTCGCAGATAGGTGAGTATCTGCCCACTGCCCATCTGCCAGAATGCAGCAGAGTTCTAACTAAAAGGGAATGGGAGGAATCGAGAACACGAGTTGGTGAGGCTACTCTTGTCCTTTTATTCCTGGTTTGTTAGAACTAGCATCAGAAATCCTAAAGGAACTTTGATGTTAACCCTAACGAGGAGAAACCATTACCAAATGTGACCCCCAAACCATTTACCAACACTACACCATTTTCGTAAGATACTAAGAAAGGAAAATACTACACCGACATTTTCCTCCACTGAAGTTCTGCGCGGCTGTCGTCGTCGTCGTCGCTGTCCCTCTTGGTGTCGTCGTCCCTCGCTGTTCTCGCTGTTGACTGCTTGCCTGGCGCTGACTGAATGAGGCAGAAGAAAACAGTTCACTTAGACCACAGTCTGTGTCAGTATGGGAAATGCGTGAACACGATCTCATCAAACACTAATGAAGGTATGACGAACACTTCCGTGGTGTGATGGCGTGAGGCCTACTCTTGTCCTTTATTTCAACAGCGACACAAATTTTGAGAAATCGACATTGAGACTTTTTGATCTAGATTTTGTGTTTTGGTGTCTTAAGTGTGTCTACATTTCGCAATCTAATGACACCCGACCATAAAACTTATCTGAATATGTGCCTCTAGGAGGATACAAAAGTTCTTTGATTAAAGATGGACTTACTGTGTTTTCTCATCCCACGGCAGAAACTGTATATTTACATAGCGTCCTAGTTTAGCACAAATCACGTGAAAAGCAAGAAGCTGCTAAAAGCAGTTTGTGTTCTGTCATCTGTACTGGATTACGACATGGAGGTGAATTTACATGTGTGTGTGTGTGTGCGTGTGTGTGGGTGTGTGTGTGTGTGTCTGCGTGTGTGTGTGGGTGGGCATGTTTACACGGTGTTATCTGGACAAACCAGTAAACATCTACAAAACTTGTTTTGACGTCAGAACAATGATCCGTTAGGGTTAGGGCTGGGTTAGGGTTAGTGTTCGAACACTTCAAAGTACTTAAAAAAGGGGGACGAAATATGACCCTTTGTCAGCACAACGTATGTGGCGTTTTAGGAAAGTCAAGATAATACTGTGTAACCTCGGCTGTGTGTGTGTTTGCGTGTAGGTGTGTGTGTGTGTGTGAATAATAATGGTAAGCTTATTGTTGAAGTTATAGCAAGTACACGAAGCAGCTTTCCCCATTCTCTCTCTTGAAACAGTTGTAAAGACAAGAAGCTGCAATAAATGGCACCTAGCCCCCGGAGTTCCTCTATACACAATGGAAAAGAAGTGTGCAGGCATCCGGCTATATACTCCTATACATTACATGTGTGTAATGTCCGTTCTTTTTAAATCTCCAAAAGCTTCCCTCTAAATTGTGAATGAAACCGTTTGGCATGTAGGCGCAAGTTGGATCAGTGGTGAGCGCGACGGCACACAATTGAGGCATTGACTGGTAAACTATAACATTGCATGAGGCAGTGGTTCCAAGATGGTTACATTACATGATTATTGCTTTAGGTCCAGCGGACTCTTCCGAGCCAAATCAGGACCGGACAACCCCTAATCCGCATAAAAGATCTGCTGAAACAACCCTAGTGGTAACACTGAAAGCTCTCCACCAGCCAGTCACTTTACAATAAAGACATCCCACGCAGGGGACGCTGAGGCTGTACTCTTAATTTATCCAACCCCCGTTTACAAAAACAAAATAGAATACAAACATCATTATAAAATATCAACAAAACACATACATATAAAATGCCTACATTGCTAAATAATAACATCATAGGAAGCCCCAGTGACCACCTGGCAGAAAGCGTCCAATATTCCCAAGCTGATCCAACAGACCTCATACACAAATAAGGAATCTTGTCCCGGAAGAGTTTTCAAGAAAAAAGGTAGGTGACTGGTCTAGCGAAGAAGACGATAGTATAGCAGATTGATAGAACAGAGCAGGAATGAGAAAGAGCAAATGAGAAAGACAGCGACAGTGGGAATTTAAAGCACTAAATTTCCAGAAAGTGGGGATACTATTTATACTGAAACCCTCGGCACCCCAACGGGGGTGGAGATGGTTGACGGTAGTTTTATTGGAGTGTCGACAAAATAAACAAACAAAAAACCACAAAACCACATGATCCTGATTGCACAGGCAAGCGCCCTGCTCCTACTCATTCGGATGAGAATATAAACCGAGGTGTAGTCTGTGTACGCACGCATTCCATCGCACGCATTTTAGAGATCCTGACGCTCATGTCCTGAACAAGTGAGTGACAGCTACACAAATTTAAAAAAAATAAAAATAAAAATAAAATAATAATAATAATAATAATACTAATAATAATAATACTGGATGCTATAATAATAATACAGGATGCTATATACGCGCCTTTCCCCAAATCAATCAGGCTCAAAGCGCGGCGATCTATACCAACATACACGCTCACCTGTCTCATCCACCCTCACACACACTAAATACACAGCCATCATTCAAACAGGTGGTGTAAAGGCAGGGAAATCGCTATTACAAGACGGAAAGAAAATCGAATTTTTATTTTTTGAAATTTTTATATTGACTGCGTCCTGTACCATTATTGAAGGTACGCGCCTTATTCCCAAATCAGACTCAAAGCGCGGCGATCTGTAACCAACATCCACGTTCACATGTTACAAACACTCCTACGTACACAACAAACACACATTCATCACTCCAACATGTGGTCAAAGAATATGGGTATACTACAAAGAAGAATCATAACACGATTCTATGCGAAACGAGTGACGTCAGCAACATTACGGCGACACCAAGCGGCTGTGCTGCGGAGCAGATCAAGGGAGGTAAACAGACTACATAGCAACATGTAAATACAGACGAAATTGCTCGACTGTATCGGCGTGTTTCTGATGAATCCCGAACATATTTGTCCACAAAATTACTGTGTAATGTGTAGGAAAATGATTCCTTGCAATAATGCTGGTATTTTTGCACATTTGTTTTTCGTCAACATTGTGATATAGAGCTTACACTTTACATGGAAATGGTGAATGAAAACAGTTCAATTCTACTTCTTTCTTTCTTTTTTTTTAAATTCATACAAACATGAGGCCTTTTTATGATATTGAAGTTTGTGCTGTTGGTGACTGAATCATAAAACAAAACTATTGCAGCATACCAGAGTGCTATATTGTATTCATAAATTAATACCCCCCATTGAATAGTGATTAGTGGGGTAAAGAACGTTGGTTGTCAATTGAACAAAAGGGAACTTGTGAAAATTTAACACTGCTTTGCATAATCATAATTATTGTCAAATTCAGTTCAATTTGTAAATATTTTATTGTTTCCTTTGGTTTGATTTTCTTTATTGTTTTTGTATGATTTTTTTTTATATTCTTTAACGCTTGTTGTTGTCTTATAGTCCGCCCCACAGTTTGTTTGTTTGTTTGTTTGTAAAAGTCAAGTCAAGTCAAAAGCGCTTTATTCCATAAAACCCCTTGGTGCACGTGGATACAACGAAAATAAATAAAAATAAACATACATGTAGAATAACCATAAAAATGTACATTGCTTAAGGTCCAGTTAATTCTTTAGAGTTGTATCAGGACCGTGGGACAGGACAGAGCAATACAACACAGATGACATCAGCTTCATGGCACCTCACACGGATCAAGTTTACAAGGTCATAAAATTAGGAGGCGCTGGAGACGCAGAGTATTCACCTCAATTTTTTGAACTCCAGGTTTAAAAAACAGTATAAAATGAAATATAAAAATCTTAAATACTAAACATAAGTAATCAACAGGCAGAATGTATTTTAGTTGGTGACTTGGTGGTATGGTGGCTTTGATGTGGCCATGTCACAAGATCAGATGGACTATCCAAATTAATCTTACAGGGGACAGTACAAGGTGGGAGGACATTACATTACATGATTATTGCTTTAGGTCCAGCGGACTCTTCCAAGCCAAATCAGGACCGGACAACCCCTGATCCGCATAGAAGATCTGCTGAAACAACCCTAGTGATAAAACTGAAAGCTCTCCACAAGCCAGTCACTTTACAATAAAGACATCCCACGCAAGGGACGCTGAGGCTATACTCTAATTTATCGAACCCCCGTTTACAAATACAAAATATAATACAAACATCATTATAAATTATGAACAAAACACATACATATAAAATGCCTACATTGCTAAATAATAACATCATAGGAAACCTTAGTGACCACCTGGCAGAAAGCATCCAATATTTACAAGCTGATCCAGCAGACCTCACACACAAATAAGGAGTCTTGACCCGGAGGAGTTTTCAAGAAAAAAGGTAGGTGACTGGTCTAGCGAAGAAGAAGATAGTATAGGAGATTGATAGAACAGAGCAGGAATGAGAAAGAATAAATGAGAAAGACAGCGACAGTGGGAATTTAAAGCACTAAATATCCAGAAAGTGGGGATACTATATTTATACTGAAACCCCCGGCACCCCAACAAGGGAAGGTGGGAGGAAGAGAGACAGACAGAAGAAGAGGTGGGAAGATAACATTGTAGAGTGGACAGGTCTGAGATTGAATGATGCCCTAAGAGAGGCAGAAAACAGAGAATTTGAGAGAATTTATTGCCAAATCATCAGTGGTGCCCCCACGGTTCACAAGATTACGTGATGATAGGTGAGGTGGTGAAGGTGATGGTGGCTTTATTCTGCCATATGACACTAGTCTTTGCCTTCTTCTGCCTGTTAATTTCTTATGTTTATTATTTAGGATATTTATATTTCCTTTTATACTTTTTTTTAACCTGGATTTCAAAAAATTGAGGTCAATACTCTGCGTCTCCAGCGCATCCAAATGTTATGACCTTGTAAACATGATCCGTGTAAGGTGCCATGAAGCTGATGTCATCTGTGTTGTATTGCTCTGTCCTGTCCCACGGTCCTGATACAACTCTAAAGAATTAACTGGACCTTAAGCAATGTACAAACAAACAAACAAACTGTGGGGCGGACTATAAGACAACAACAAGTGTTAAAGAAAAGAAAAAAAATAGTAATCATACAAAAACAACAAAGAAAACCAAACCAAAGAAAACAATAACATATTTACAAATTGAACTGAATTTGACAATAATTATGATTATGCAAAGCAGTGTTAAATTTTCACAAGTTCCCTTTTGTTCAATTGACAACCAACGTTCTTTACCCCACTAATCACTATTCAATGGGGGGTATTAATTTATGAAAACAATATAGCACTCTGGCATGCTGCAATAGTTTTGTTTTATGATTCAGTCACCAACAGCACAAACTTGAATATCATAAAAAGGCCTCATGTTTGTATGAATTTAAAAAAAAAAAAGAAAAAAGAAGTAGAATTGAACTGTTTTCATGTAAAGTGTAAGCTCTATATCACAATGTTGACGAAAAACAAATGTGCAAAAATACCAGCATTATTGCAAGGAGTCATTTTCCTACACATTACACAGTAATTTTGTGGACAAATATGTTCGGGATTCATCAGAAACACGCCGATACAGTCGAGCAATATCGTCTGTATTTACACGTTGCTATGTAGTCTGTTTACCTCCCTTGACATGTTCCGCAGCACAGCCGCTTGACGGCGCTGCTCTAAAAACGTCTTCACTTTTTATAGAGGGAAATCCTCGGATGATCCTTCTTTGTAGTATACCCATATTCTTTGATGTGGTGTAAAGGAACGTCGCTATTAGAAGACAGAAAAGGAAATTGAATTTTTATTTGTGAAATGTTAGATTGATGGCATCCAATAGCATTATTATACACCCAGCACTCGCTATAGGCCCAAGCTGTCACATTCCCCGATCGCCCAGGATGGTGCTCAGTGGTGTGGTGCGTAACACGGTGCGTCTAAGGCAGCAGGTGGGCACTTCGAGCGGCTTGAGTTAGATCCTGAATCGGCCAGCGCTTTGAGCAACCCAAGAGCGATGAAATAAATAAATAAATAAATAAATAAATAATAGACGCTTCTTACAACTTCCAACAAAATCATTTCGCACGTAGAGCCATCCCAGCATCATCCAAAACAAAATCTCCCTCTAAAATGTGAATAAAAGTAAAGCGTGTCCATTAAAACTCACAAAATCACCCCTTCAAACATAATCCTAAACCCATATGGCTGGTATACAATGGCTCCAACTTCCAAATCCTCCTATAAAGCAAAACCATTGCGCATGTTTACCATTCTTCCAGCTGTAGAAAAAAAAGGCCTCTCAAAATGTGAATTGAACCATTTGGCAATGTAGAAAACATTCTTTAAGCTTTAAAATATTACCCTATAAGGTGCGCGAAACTAAGGTAACTATCCATTCTTTTAAAAGTCCAGCCGATCTTTGCAATAAAACGCGAATAAAACCATTTTTGCATGCATAGACTACATACACTGTTCTGTCAGCTTTGTTTTCTAAATCGTCCTCTAAAGATGAATCAAAGTAGTGTGCCCCTATAGTGTAGATTTAACTCATACTACACTAATGCCTCCGCCTCTGTCTCTACCCCTCTCTCTGTCTCTGTCTGTACCCCCGTTGGTGTGTCGGGGGTTTCAGTATAAATAGTATCCCCACTTTCTGGAAATTTAGTGCTTTAAATTCCCACTGTCGCTGTCTTTCTCATTTGCTCTTTCTCCTTCCTGCTCTGTTCTATCAATCTGCTATACTATCTTCTTCTTCTCTAGACCAGTCACCTACCTTTTTTCTTGAAAACTCTCCCGGAACAAGACTCCTTGTTTGTGTATGAGGTCTGTTGGATCAGCTTGGGAATATTGGTCGCTTTCTGCCAGGTGGTCACTAGGGCTTCCTATGATGTTATTATTTAGCAATGTAGGCATTTTATATGTATGTTTTGTTGATAATTTATAATGATGTTTGTATTCTATTTTGTTTTTGTAAACGGGGGTTCGATAAGTTGGGGTGAAGCCTCAGCCGTCCCCTGCGTGGGATGTCTTTATTATAAAGTGACTGTCTGGGGAAGAGCTTTCGGTTTTACCACTAGGGTTGTTTCAGCAGATCTTTTATGCGGATCGGGGGTTGTCCGGTCCTGATTTGGCTCGGAAGAGTCCGCTGGACCTAAAGCAATAATAATGTAATGTAATGTAATGTAATGTCTCTGTCTGTCTGTCTCTTTCTCCCTACCTCCTCCCCCTCAAATTTTGGATTGGAACCCGTCCGTGGCAGCCAAACGGTCTGCGATTGGAACCCATTATTTTTACAGATAACTGCCGACAAGGGCAGACGTATGTCTATGCACGTATCGCATAGCATCACCATCGGACAAACGGTTCGCCAGTTATTCGTGTGCAAAGCGGGGTTGACTCAATGACATGACGCACTGCTCCTATTTAGTATCAAAAGAAAATCTCTCTCTCTCTCTCTCTCTCTCTCTCTCTCTCTCTCTCTCTCTCTCTCTCTCTCTCTCTCTCTCTCTCTTTTTCTCTCTCTCTCTCTCTCTCTCTCTCTCTCTCTCTCTCTCTCTCTCTCTCTCTCTCTCTCTCTCTCTCTCTCCCCTCCCCTAAAACGTGAATAAAACTCTAACATGTATGGATTCTTTCAACTCCCAAAGTTGTATTGCTTTCGTTCTGTATTTATTTATTTGTTTGTTTATTTATTTATTCGTATATAGCGCTTTTTTCAGCTCAAGAGCTGCTCAAGGCGCTGGCCATAAGAAAGGGAATATGGCGTGCAGACACTTCTGTCAACTTCCGACAACTTTTCTTACAACACGAATTTAAAAGTATTTTGTCTACGTGTACATTAAACTTTCAAACTCCTGTCCAAATAGATAAACAAATTAAAGACTGCGCGTATCCATTCTTTTGAAATCTTTCGAAATGTTGCTGCAAAATGTGAATTAAAAAAACAACGACGAGCTTTGGGGGCAAATCCTGTTTAACCATTTCGCTTCCGTCAGTGCCCAACATGGCAACAAAAGTCAGATTGATTTGAAAGTGAAACACGATGGAAACAACATCAAACTCTGTCCACAAGCACCGATTACCGTTTGATGAAGTTGTTGTGATGAATGTTACTCACAAGGCGTTATTTGGGGGAGGGGGGGGGGGTACTGAGGGTTTCTGTATAAATAGTATCCCCACTTTCTGGAACTTGAGTGCTTTAAATTCCCACTGACGCTGTCTTCCTTCCTTGTTCTACTGCTACTACCGGCGGCAGTGATAGCTCAGTGGTCAGAGCGCACGACTTGTGTGAGTGCGTCTTGGGCGACATGGGTTCGAATCTTGACTTCAGCAAACTATTGTGTGATTGTTGGATATTACGGGCCAGCGCCTTGAGAAGCTCTCTGAGCTTGTAAGTGCGCTGTATAAAAGAAATCTCTTTTTTTTTTCTCTTTCTCATTCCTACTCTGTTCTATCAATCTACTATACTATCTTCTTCGCTAGACCAGTCACCTATCTTTTTTCTTGAAAACTCTTCCAAAACGTTTCATTTGTGTATGAGGTCTGTTGGGTCAGCTTGGGAATATTGAACGCTTTGTGCCAAATGGTCACTAGGGCTTTCTATCGATAAATTAGAGTATAGCCTCAGCGTCCCCTGCGTGGGATGCCTTTATTGTAAAGTGACCGGCTGGTGGAGTAGTGCCTTCAGTGTTACCATTAGGGTTGTTTCAGCAGATCTTTTATACGAATTAGGGGTGTCGCGAAAATACGCGTCTCTTCTGCCAGCTTTTCCTGACAGCAACGGTACATCGTTTGTTTTATTTTTTCGTAATGTTCAAATGACATATTTTGGGTGCCTTTGGATGAAATTCTCAAGACTCTATGTTTTGACGTCGGTTTATACGTCATAGACCGATTGCGTCATAGGAGCAAGGAGAAAAAAAACATCAACAACAAGTCTTCACGGGCCAACAATCGAAGAAGAATCGCAAAGGACTCCTAGATGCGGCATTAACTGTGCAAGGCACACCAGTTGAAGGAAGCCAAGAGGGATACTGAGAAGTACCTGGGGATACTGAATGAGTCAGCTTTGGGTGGAAAGGGTCCGCCAACTTTCACCTGGTTCAACTATCCAAGGTCGTCAATCAACTGGGCGTTACCCGTATCAGGAGCCATCTTTGCCGTCACGAACCGTCGGGTTCTTTCTTCATGCGCCATCGTGGGTACGTGTTTAGCTAAACTGTACTGAGCTAACAGAGGCTAGATAGATAGCTAGACAGGTAAACGTATCAATAATAATATTCATGCACCATCGTGGGTACGTATTTGTTAGGCTGTACTGGGCTAGCAGATGCCAGATAGATAGTTCTAACGATATATAAAAATTTGTTTATTCCACGTTAGTTAGTTTGTTTTCGTATGAAATAATTATAATTTTTCCATTATTGTTTCTACATTTTTTAGCCTTTGTGCGTTCTAGACCGATTCGTAGATTTCTTAGACGTCATCTAACAGGGTTGATAAATTAAATATATGATTGTGTTTAGATTTAGATCTTTTGCAGAGGATCCGGTTTGGAGAGCACTTGGCAGAAGTGTTTGTTTATGTCATTGTATGTAAGGCATGGAAGTGGAAGGATGAAAGTAGGATCATCAGTCATCTCATCTATCATTCATTATCAACTATCGTGTGTTATAAATTATACAACGTTTTTTAAAGGTTCGACGAACGAGCATTACATCATACTTGTGCTTCATTCTAGAAAAGTCATCCATTCATATTTGGGACATTAGGTCACCACCTGATCGTTTCAGGCGCAAATCAGTGCAGGCCGGAAGAATTGGTGCAGGCCGGAAGAAATCAGCGCAGGCCGGAAGATGTAGGCAAGTCGCTGAGGAACGAACAACATCAAGTTTCCAAGACATCACAGCAAAGACAGAGACAATGAGTACCAGAGTGTAAAAAAAACATTGACATTAAGTTTATTTCAAGCCTCTACAAATGAAGATAAGTTGAATTTTTATTCTTTCACAATCTCACGAACAACGGCTGAGATGACACTGGAGTAAAACACAGATTTCATTTTTATCACATGTGATCACGCATCATTGTTGTCAGTCATAAACATCATCAGTGAATGAATAAGTTGATTTGTATTACCATCACACTCTGAGTGTACACATCTATGGTGCAAATGCGCGCGTGTCTCTTATCTTTGATGCTGAAACTCTATCCTTAATTGCACACACCACTTATTTTTTACGGATCCGGAGGCAACCACGGCAGGTGGTGCAGCACCCCCTGAAATCACTGCGTATTTTGGGTAAGGGCTGCACAAGGATCCTCCCGTGCGTTGACAAGGGGTGAGCCCTCTTTCAACCATGTTGCGGTACAGATTCGTTATCCTGATTCTGCTCTTTGCAGTCCGCTGGACCCTATAAACATTGACTAACGAATTATAAAATTGTATTCATAAAATTTGTTATTTATATACTTTTAATGATATAAGATTATTATTTGTACATTATAAGACTGTTATTTATATTATTTTATTGATATCAACGTCAGCTTTGCTTTTGAAGAAGACGCATCTCCTCTCTCTGCCTTGAGGCAGTTCAAGTATTGCGGTTAGTGGGCATGGAGGCGCGATGGCTCGAAAACGAAAACGATGGCAAAGCAATTGATGCAGTGAACGGCGATTACATTGGAGGCAGTGAGTGGTTCAACATTTTGATGTTGACGGTTTGGAATACCGGAAAAACACAATCATGTACAGGTCAGTGTCCCCTACTCCTTTGGGTGAGAGTATAAACCGAGGTCGAGTCAGTGCACGCACGCATTCCACCGCACGTGCTTTATTTAAAGAGCTTGAAATGGATGATGTACATTGGTAAGTGCAATCTACATAACAACGCCACCAGTCTGCACTGGGTCCTTTCCCCCCCCCCCCCCCCACCCCGGTCGTCCAGGATTGTGCTCAGTTGTTTGGGCGTCAGACGAAGCGGTAAAGCCGCAAGTGGGTGCCTCGGGCGGCCCGAGTTGGATCATGTGTGGGCCAGCGCCTTGAGCAGCTCTTGATATGGAAAAGCGCTACATAAAAACGGTATAATAAATAAATAAATAAATAAATAAAGGAAGAAATAAATAAATAAATAAATAAATAATTGAAGAAATAACAGCAACAATAACAGCTATCATCATCCTCATCATCATCGTTATCATCATCATCATCAACATCATCATCATCACAAGTATAACCCGTACAGCGCCTGCACATATTAGCTCCCTCCCTCTCTCTCTCTCTCCCTCCTCTCTCTCTCTCTCTCTCTCTCTCTCTCTCTGTGACATGTCTAGGTATAGAAAGGGTTAAGTCTCCTCCCCCCTCATCCCACCCTCCCCACCTCAAATCTTTCGATCAAATGGTGAGAATAAAAGCGAAGCGAAGTGCATGTATATATTCTTTCCCACTCCCAAATCTTCTTTTAAAAGCTGAATAAAACCCGGAGTGGTGTGTGTGTACTTAGTCCCTGAACTCCAACAAAATCTACCCCTACACCCCCACCCACCCACACCTTCCACCCCCACACTACTCCCCACCTTCCCCCTCCTCAACACAAAGAGTGGAATAAAGGCAGGTCAGTGCGTGATGTAAGCTTTTCTGCAGAAACGTGGATTGAGTTGAGAAAATGGCGAGGTAATGACAGAAAGTCCGCCATTTCCGTAGATGCTGACTCCAACGGCAGCAGGCATAATGGTAGGATGGCTTACACCAGGTGAAGGTACTGCTGTGCTAGATATTTTGTGTGGACGTGTATGCGTGTGTTTGTGTGTATGTGGGTAGGTGTGTGTTTGCGTGTGTGTTTGTGTGTGCGTGGGTGCGTGTGTTTGTGTGAAGTGTTATGTTATTGATATGGGTCTGATTTTTTTGTATTACGCGCTCTTTCTTTCTTTCTTTCTTTCTTTCTTTCTTTCTTTCTTTCTTTCTTTCTGTCTTTCTTTCTGTCTTTCTTTCTGTCTGTCTATCTTTCTTTCTTTCTTTCTTTCTTTCTTTCTTTCTGTCTTTCTTTCTGTCTTTCTTTCTGTCTTTCTTTCTGTCTGTCTATCTTTCTTTCTTTCTTTCTTTCTTTCTTTCTTTCTTTCTTTCTTTCTTTCTTTCTTTCTTTCTTTCTTTCGTTCTTTCGTTCTTTCTTTCTTTCTGTCTTTCTTTCTTTCCTCCTTCCTTAAACACCAGTTGTTCTCTTTTCACACTTTATTTTACGCCCTATCTTTCTTTCTTCTTCATCTTCTTGTTCTATTATTGTTTTTGTTCTTCTTTCATTTCTTTTTATTTTCTTGTTATCCTTCTTTCTTTCTTTCTCTTTTCTTCTTCCTCTTCTTTTTTTTTTTTTTTTTTCTTCTTCTTCTTCTTCTTCTTCTTCTTCTTCTTCTTCTTCTTCTTCTTCTTCTTCTTCTTCTTCTTCTTCTTCTTCCTTTCTTTCTTTCTTTCTTTCTTTCTTTCTTTCTTTCTTTCTTTCTTTCTTTCTTTCTTTCTTTCTTTCTATCTTTCTTCTTCTTTCTTTCTTTCTTCTTCTTCTTCTTCTTGTACTACTACTACTACTACTACTACTACTACTACTACTACTATTACTACTACTACTACTACTACTACTACTTTTTCTACTACTACTTCTTCTTCTTCTTTTTTTACTACTACTACTACTACTACTACTACTACTACTACTACTACTACTACTACTACTACTACTACTACTACTACTACTTCTTCTTCTTCTTTTCTTTTTGATCTTCTTCTTCTTCTTTTTCTATTGAGGAAATACTGAATGTTCACGACTTCGATGCTCCTTATCGCCTTCTTTGGGGAGTTGAAGTTTGCAGGTCAATTTTTTCGTTTCTTTGAATAGCAATAAGCTTGATGTTAAGCAACTTTCTAATGCATGTACACGTGCACGCAATAGTCGTTCCGCGAAAGCTATTGGCAGGAAGAAGGGGACAATTACGAAGTAGGAGAACAGGAAGAAGGGGACAATTACGAAGTAGGAGAACAGGAAGAAGGGGACAATTACGAAGTAGGAGAACAGGAAGAAGGAAAAGAAGAAGACGGAGAAGGGAAGAGTTCTGGAGAAAAAGGACGAAAAACGAGGATTGCAGAGTAACAGAAATTGTCGAGGAAGGAGACTACGACGACGACCACGACGACGACGCTGATGAAGGAAAAGATAAAGTAGAAGAAGAAAGTCTTATGATTTCGATGAAGAAGCTAGTACAATAAACAAAAAACAACAACTAACAATCGAAGAAGAAGAAGAAGAAGAAGAAGAAGAAAAAGAAGAAGAAGAAGAAGAAGAAGTAGAAGAAGAAGAAAAAGTAGAAAAAGAAGAAGAAGAAAAGAAGGAGAAGTAGAAGAAGAAAAAGTAGAAGAAGTATAAGCAGAAGGAAACGAAGTAGTAGTAGAAGAAGAAGAAAAAGAAGAAGAAGAAGTATAAGATAAGATAAGATAAGATAAGATAAGATAAGATAAGAATATTTATTTACCAAGTAAAAACGTTACAAGGATTTTGGTGTGGCATGGCGACAGTGAAATACATCCTTTCTTGCACAGTCATTCATCGTGTCATACACTTCATTGGCCTATAACATGTATACAGCACTAAAGGATAGGTAAACATAGTAACATACATCACTCATCAGTCATATAAAGTTATGGAGTCAAACACACCCTGCAGGTAAAACAAAATACAGCATTAAAACAATTTAACAGCATTAAATAAAATGAGAATTATTAAGAATGTTAGGTTTCACGTCCAAATCTACACACACAACACACACACCACACACACACACACACCCGCACACGCACACCCACACACACACACACACAGCATAGCAAACTCGCACTCCTATTTCACAAAGGTACAAATCAAGCAATGGTTGTGAGTTTTCAGTTAAACAGATCATTCCATGTTTGGTGATGTACTGAGGACAGCGTCAGGGAAGAAACAGTTTCTGAATCGAGAAGTTCTGGCTCTTAAAGCGCGGAACCGACGGGCAGAGGGCAGAAGCTCGAAGAGACTATTGGCTGGGTGTGATGGATCGCAGACTGTCTTTTCCGTTTTACGTTTCATTCGCGTTGTGAAAATGGAGGCGACAGATGGAAAGTCGCAACCAGCTATTTTGGAGGCAGTCTTAACAATGTGCTCGAGCTGTTTCTTTTCTATCGCGGTTGTGCTGCCGTACCAGACAGTGATAGAGAAGCACAAAATGCCCTCTATCACCGCGCGATAGAACTGTGCCATAATTTTACTAGACATACCGAACTTTCGCAGCTGTCTCAGAAAGTGGAGACGCTGTTGGCACTTTTTTACAATAGACGTGGTGTTATTATTCCAACTCAGGTCGCTCGAGATGACGGAACCGAGAAATTTGAACGAGTCGACCTGCTCAACGGTTTCCCCATTGATGACAAGGGGCAATACCGGGACCTTTATTCGGCGAAAGTCGATCACGACCTCTTTTGTCTTCGAGACGTTCAGTTCTAGGTCGTTGTCCGAGCACCAGCCAACCATTCTTCGAACCTCTTCCCGATACGCAGTCTCGTCCGTATCAGAGATCAGACCTTCGAGGGTAGTGTCATCGGAAAATTTTAACATTTTCACAAACGGGGTTGCAGATACACAGTCATTTGTGAACAGAGTGAAGAGTAGTGGAGAGAGAACGCATCCTTGTGGAGCGCCAGTGTTTAGTGTTACAGAGGCAGAGAATGAGTTGTTGAGTCTGACGACCTGAGGACGGTCTAGAAGAAAGTCAAGAATCCAGTGACAGATAGAGGGGTGAACATTGAGTTGGGAGAGTTTGTTAAAAAGTTTGTGAGGGATGATCGTGTTGAAAGCACTGGAGTAGTCGATAAACAAAACTCTGGCATAGGTACGTGGGGTCTCCAAATGCTGCAGGATGAAGTGCAGGCCAAGAGCGATTGCATCATCAACTGACCTGTTCGCTGGGTAGGCAAACTGGAGTGGGTCAAGCAAGTGACCCGTGGAGGCCTTCAGGTAGCGGAGAACAAGCTGCTCCAAAACCTTCATGACAACAGACGTCAGCGCCACGGGGCGGTAGTCGTTCAGCTGGGTGACCTTGGATTTCTTAGGAACAGGGACGATCGCGGACGACTTGAAGCACCGCGGCACCGACATCTGCTGTAGGGAGCTGTTGAAGATGTCGGTGAAGACAGGAGCGAGCTGGTCAGCACAGGACCTCAAGGTAGCCGTAGACACGTGGTCGGGACCAGAAGCTTTTATGGGATTCTGCCTCTGGAAGAGACGCTTCACCTCCGTCTCCTGAACGCTGAATGGTGGCGTCACAGCCGCCGCGTCTTCAGGAAGCAGAGGACGGTAGCCAGGAGAGGGGTTCTTCTGGTCAAACCTGCTGTAAAACAGGTTTAACCTATCCGGGAGCTCCGGGTCTGGGTCGTCGTGGGTTGATGCCCTCTGCTTGTAGCCAGTGGCCCGCTGCAGGCCCCGCCACACCTCTCGTGTGTTGTTGGAGGAGAACTGGTCCTCGATCTTCTTCCTGTAGGTCGCCTTCGCTCTGCTGATCTCGCGACGTAGCGCAGCCTTGGCTTTTTTGTACTGTTCCCGGTCGCCGCTCTTGTAAGCAGAAGGAAACGAAGTGGTAGAAGAAGAAGAAGAAGAAGAAGAAGAAGAAGAAGAAGAAGAAGAAGAAGAAGAAGAAGAAGAAGAAGAAGAAGATGATGATGATGATGATGATGATGAAGAAGAAGAAGAAGAAGAAGAAGAAGAAGAAGAAGAAGAAGAAGAAGAAGAAGAAGAAGAAGAAGAAGAAGAGGGGAAGGAGGAAGAGGAGAAATTAAAGAAGAAAGATCATTGGAATACGGAAATTGTTGGAAAGATTACTGAGCACTTTAAAAGCAATCTTTTCTTCTGGATAATTTTGTGTAAATAAGAGCTACTTTGTCTAACTACACCTTTCATCAGAACCCCGTAAAAAGCAACTATTCCAAATATTTCCTGTTGCAGTGCTGTTTTATACTGATCCTCTCTCTAAATACAAGCGCGTGGGACGATGATCCCTGTACAGAAAAGTAATAAATCCGGAGTTCTCTGTTGCATAGCAGAGACGGATCAAATCTAGTCTTGCTTTATAGAAGCAGGTACATACGTAAATGGCCCATGACAATTTCCAAAATAGTTTAAGAAATTCCAGATCCTGCAACACAAACAACAACAACAACAACAACAACAACAACAACAACAACAACTAAGGTTGATGCTAAATTCTGGGTTCTTTACGTATCAAAATATTTGCTCCTTGGAAGTTGTTTCATTCATAAATGATCCAATGATAAATTTCGCATAATGTTTTTTTTTTCATTTATTTAAATGAAGACATTTCCTTAGTCCTAAAAAACAGGATGGGGCTAGGGTGAATTCTGGTCTCTCCCACATAGTGACGTTTCACGATGGGCTACTACAGAAGAGAGAGGGAGATAGAGAGAGAGAGAGAGAGAGAGAGAGAGAGAGAGAGAGAGAGAGAGAGAGAGAGAGAGAGAGACAGAGAGACAGAGAGACAGAGAGACAGAGAGAGAAAAATACGGAATTGCCCGTATAGCACGGTTCGAAATCGAAATCCATTCCTGCATGGAAGCTGCAGGTTCGTTCATAAATGGCCCATGACAAACTTCCAAAATATTCCCCCCTCCTTCTCCCCACCCTTTTCCCCCGCCTAAACTACTTGAAGAAATTCCTCCCGGGCATTCAAAACCGAATGGTTGGTGTGCTGATAAATTCTCTGAACTCTTCTTCCACACTGCGACAGTTCTACGAACGGGCCACTACTACAGAAAAAGAAAACAATCCAGATTTCTGCGTAGTGATATTGCCGTCTCTCTCATCCCGGTCCCCTACGTACAGCAGTGTCCGAAATCCATTTGCTTAATGGTGGTTTAATATTACCGGAGCCCGACAGGCCTTTTAAGCATATTGAATATTTTGGGGGACAGACAAATGTCGGCTCACACTGCGTAAGTGAGACTCGCCGAGGCCCACGCTTGACTTGTCAGAGGTTCTGGGACGAGAGTCAACCACGCTGTGTGGTGTTGGCGATCACTGTCTCCGCTCTGTTCCCGTTTTTCACAGGCACACACACTCTCTCTCTCTCTCTGTCTCTCTCTCAGCCCCTGTCTCTTTTTGCTTGTCTCTCTCTTTCTCTCTGTCTCTCTCTCTTTCCCCTCTGTCTCTCTCTGCCTCTGTCTCTTGCTCTCTCTGTCTCTCTCTCCCTCCCTCATCTCCCTTTCTGTATGTCTCTCTCTCTCTCTCTCTCTCTCTCTCTCTCTCTCTCTCTCTCTAATGTAATAGCGCTGTTATGATATTTTTGAGGATTTTGAGGATTATTTTTAGCCATAATTAAGCTGCATAGATTGTAAATTCATATTTATATTTTCAAAATTAACATTATTTAATTATTATAAATGTTGAAATGTTCTTTAAAATGTTTTAAGGGCTGTGTTGCTAAAGACATTAAAGAAACAAATGGTCAAACTCTCTCTCTCTCTCTCTCTCTCTCTCTCTCTCTCTCCCTCTCTCTCTCTCTCTCTCTCTCTCTCTGTTGTCTCTCTCTGTTCTCTCTCTCTCTCTCTCTCTCACTCACTCGCTGTACACATATTGCCTCTCTCTATCACCCTCACCCTAGTACTGCAGTAGCAGTAGCGGCAACGGCAACGGCGCCGGTGTGATTGTGGTGGTTAGTATATAGCAGGCGTCGCCATCTGACGTAACAGTCGCCAGCGCTATCAGCTAAGCCAGGGAAAAGCGCATTAGCAGATTAACCCATTAGCGACAGGGCTGCCGGTCTCTTCGGACCCTTCTGCTATCGATCGCGTCTAAGTGGTTAAAGCAGAAACTGGCCAGAGAGAGAGAAAGAGAGAGAGAGAGAGAGAGAGAGAGAGAGAGAGAAGAAGAAGAAGAAGAAGAAGAAGAAGAAGAAGAGGCAAATTGAAGCGGTATTTATCGAGCCTCCGGCTCTCCCCCTTCTAAAAGCTTTCAACTTTCTAACCAACACAAGCTCTTTGTGGAACACGGTCGCGCCAGTGAGCGGGAGTCCATTACCACACGTCTCTGCGTCTCTCTGTCAGTCCCGTCTCCATCCACAAACACTTTACATCCATTTGCTATCGACAGCAGCTAGCGGCACACGGTAGATGAGGTAGAAGAAGATGGAAGGCTAGAAGCGCCCTGCATAGAAGACACGGCTGGGGCTTGCATGACCTGTGGAGAGGCGACGCAACCCTGGGCCCGTCTCTGCTACGCAGTGCGGGTTAAGAAGAAGAAGAAGAAGAAGAAGAAGAACACAGCGCAGTTGAGACTCGACCGAGAAACCTCTCACAAGGTAAAAGGCGCCAACGTTCTTACCCTATCCTATCCTATCCTATCCCGTAACTCGGAAGTCTTTGGAGCGCCGCAGATGATCGTTTAACCAGCGTACTCCATCTTTCTCTGCCCTCAGCAACCCTCATGGCTTCGCTCAGTGTCAAGCCAGTCCATTCTCGAATGTTGTCCTCCCACCTCTTTTTCTGTCTCCCTCTTCTTCTGCCCCCTTGCGCCGTGCCTTGCAGGATGGTCTTTGCAAAGGACCCTATGCTCTGGCGCCAGCGTTAGCCTCGGTTCATCTTCAGCTACGCCCTGTAAGTGGAGAGGGAGAGAGAGAGAGAGGGGGGGAGGGTGCTTGCTGACTACGATCATTATATAGTGTGGAAGTGAAGTGTATTTACAAGCTTCGCCGAAATGAAGAACACAATACACGAGAGAGAATATAGGGCGTGGAACTATGGAAGGTGCCGTTCACTATAATGATATCGGTATTGAAGACTGGACCCATACATGTATCTGTAGATAGACACAACCACTCTCCAACTCAGCAAAAGAATCATGATGGAAGGAAAGAGAGAGAGAGAGAGAGAGAGAGAGAGAGAGAGAGAGAGAGAGAGAGTAATGGAAGGATTGGGGTGGGGGTGGGTGGTGGAGAGAGCTTAGAAGAGTGAGGAAGGGAGGCGATCATTTCGGGCAATATCGTAAATGCTAGAGAATGACGGAGAAGACGGCGGAGGGTTGGAGCCGATGGACGGAGAATGCGGTCCCTATCGTTTGAATGCGGAAGTGGAAGTGTACACAACAGCGTTTAGAGTAAGGGGAGATGAAGAGGGAGAATGCGTCAGAGTAAGGGGTGGAGAGGGCTGAGGGGAGATGGAGTGTGAAAAGGACATAGGTGCCTTCACTATAATATATATATCTATATATATATATATGTATATATATATGTATATATATATATATATATATATATATATATATATATATATATATATATATATATATATATATATATATATATATATATTTTAAGGACACCTACTAACCATATATATAGGTGTTGATGTCAATTATTATTATTATTATTATTATTATTATTATTATTATTATTATTATTATTATTATTATTATTATTATTTTTGTTGTTGTTGTTATTATTATTATTTTTTATTATTATTATTATTATTATTATTATTATTATTATTATTATTATTATTATTATTATTATTATTATTATTGTTGTTGTTGTTGTTTTTATTATTATTATTGTTGTTGTTGTCATTATTCATATTATTCATATTATTATTATTATTATTATTATTATTATTATTATTATTATTATTATTATTATTATTATTATTTTTATTATTATTGTGTTTAAGTGCAATGCATAAAAACAGCGCGAGAGTGAACTGAGAAAAGTATTCGGTTAGAGTGGAGAGTGACAGGGAAAATGTTAAGAGTGGAGAGTGACAGGGAAAATGTTAAGAGAGAGAGAGAGAGAGAGAGAGGGAGAGAGGGAGGGAGGGAGGCAGGGAGAGATGGAAGGGGATTTAAATCTTAACACCCTGATTGACAAAACTACAATCCTATTACTACTTACTGGAACGGCAATAACATTCTTTGTACATTATTCCGCTTTGGGTGTTGGCTTACAATCCTACCAAAGAGCTTATTAACCACACCGTCCACACTCACTGGCCAAGCTGGAATAAATTATTATCATTAGAACTTGCAGCAGAATGGACATGTACACATAATTCTGTTTTCTGTTGTAGCCTACGAAACGAATGCGCGCGCATCGTCTTATGACTCAAACCAATAATATAAATCCCAGAGCTCACAAAATAATAATAATAATAATAATAATAATAATAATAATAATAATAATAATAATAATAATAATAATAATATAAATTAAGAAGAAGAAGAAGAAGAAGAACAAGAAGAGAAGAAGAAGAAGAACAAGAAGAAGAACAAGGAGAACAAGAAGAAGAACAAGAAGAAGAAGAATAGTAATACATGAACTGATGGACAAATTCTTCTACATCTTTCTACTTCTGTTTCCGCCATAGATATATATAATTCTACTTCCGTTTTATGGGTGCGCGCGCAACACCTTGTTTGACTCCGCCATTTTCTTCTTCTTCTCTCACCTCTTTTCCTCATTATAGAAACATTAATGAGCGACAAAAAGGGCTTTGGTACCTTCGGCAGCGGGATTTTCATAACGAGATGCATACAGAGACGTACAATCTCATTAAACACAGAACAAGCACACGCCAAAATGCCAAAGACCAAACGCCACCGTCTGTAGATCAGAACAAAAGGCCGCAGTGAGCAGTTAGAAATAAGCTGAAACAAAAACTAAGCTGTTGCGGTTGTACAACGCAAAGGGGTGGAAAGTGATTAACAATAAATCCGTTTGTAGATCAGAACAAACGTCGCAGTACACACACACACACACACACACACACACACACACACACACACACCCCCACATAAACTCCCTCCCCCACACCCCCACCCTCCCCACCCCCCGCCTCGTGGGGTTGCCGGGGGTTTCAGTATAAATAGTATTCCCACTTTCTGGAAATTTAGTGCTTTAAATTCCCACTGTTGCTGTCTTTCTCATTTGTTCTTTCTCATTCCTATGCTGTTCTATCAATCTACTATACTATCTTTTTCTTCGCTAGACTAGTCACCTACCTTTTTTTATTGAAAACTCTTCCGGGACAAAACTCTTCATTTGTGCGTGAGGTCTGTTGGATCAGCTTGGGAATATAATATTGGTCACTGGGGCTTCATACGATGTTATTATTTGGCAATGTAGGCATTTAATATGTACGTGTTTTGTTGATATTTTATAATGATGTTTGTATTCTATTTTGTTTTTGTAAACGGGGGTTCGATAAATTAGAGTATAGCCTCAGCGTCCCCTGCGTGGGATGTCTTTATTGCAAAGTTACCGGCTGGTGGAGTGCCTTCAGTGTTACACCTAGGGTTGTTTCGGCATATCTTTTATGCGGATTAGGGGTAAGTCCTCTTTCAGCGAAGTTGTGGTCTTGATTTTGTGGTCCTGATTCGGCTTTTTGCAGTCCACTAGACCCTGTAAGCAATGAATAACTAACCAACTACCCCCCACATTCACACACACACACACGCACGCACACACACACACACACAGACACACACACGCAGACAACTGAGAATAAAAAGTTGAAATTAAATAACAATAAATTAATGTCCAAAGAAGTTTTTTGCCATCAAAACTAGCAACTTCCAAATCATTATATGTAGCCTTTTAATGTGCAGCCTTTTCCCAAGTCATTATTTTAGCCTTGTCCAAAGTCATGATTGTAGTCTTGTTCAAGTTAAGTTATGAATGTAGCCATTTCCAAGTCATTATTGTAGCCACTTCCAAGTCATTTGTTGTAGCCATTTCCAAGTCATTATTGTAGCCATTTCTAAGTCATTAAAGTAGCCATTATAGTAGCCCTTTTAAAGTCACTATTGTAGCCATTTCCAAATCATTATTGTAGTCTAAGATATAAAAGGTGCCATTATTTAGCAGTTTCTAAGTCATTGCTGTAGCCATTTCCAGTCATTATTATAGCCATTCCCAGTCATTATAATAGTCATTATTATAGCCATTTCCAGTCATTACAATAGTCATTATTATATCCATTTCTAGTCATTATAATAGTCATTATTATAGCCATTTCCAGTCATTATAATAGTCATTATTATAGCCATTTGCAGTCGTTATAATAGTCATTATTACAGCCATTTCCAGTCATTATAATAGTCATTATTATAGTCATTTCCAGTCATTACAATAGTCATTATTATATCCATTTCCGGTCATTATAATAGTCATTATTATAGCCATTTCCAGTTATTATAATAGTCATTATTATAGCCATTTCCAGTCGTTATAATAGTCATTATTATAGCCATTTCCAGTCATTATAATAGTCATTATTATAGCCATTGCCAAGTTCAGTTATTAGTGTAGTTATTTTCAAGTCAACAAATAATAGCAGCCATTGTTGTAGGAATGTAGCCATTTCTTGGTCATTATAGCAGCCATTCCTGTGGGCATTTCTAAGTCATTATGGTCGTATCCTATTCTATCCCATATTTCGAAGGTCATTGGGGCATCACAGACGATGATTTAACCAGCGTATTCCATCTTTCTCTGTCCTCAGCAACCCTAATGGCTTCGCTCAGTGTCAAGCCAGTCCATTCTCGAACGTTGTCCTCACACCTCTTTTTCTGTCTCCCTCTTCTTCTGCCACCTTGCACCTTGCCTTTCAGGATGGTTTTTGCAAGGCCTAATGCTCTGGCGACGTGGCCATACCATCGAAGTTTCAGTATCTTCACCACTGTAAGCATGTCCTCGTGTGGTCCAATGTCATGTGGGTTCGGGCACGGAATAAAATAGATTTAACGTTCCCGGCGTGCCGTAAGAGGCGACTAACAGGGGTGATGTCAGCACGGCATTAATGGGCGAAAGTCTTCTACACAGAAGTCAACGGATCCGGGCGGAGGAATCTCACGTTACTATAGGTCCAACGACCACATACTCGGGTCCAAGGTGAGCCACACTGTACTCGTGGATTTCGGCTGTGGCCAACAGCCTGGAGAGGATTGGACTCCGCCAGGTCTTTCTCACACCGTATGATGAAGAGAACCACTCACTCCGCACTGGATCGGTCGACAAGTCATTATTGTAACCATTTCCAAATGATTATTGTAGCCATTATTGTAGCAATTTCTTAGGCACGATGTGCGGCCATATTATTTCACCGCAAGACAAGACCTCAACGTCTGCCATGTCAGGTGAGCTTGTTAGAGTGGTCTCCCTTTTGCATGGGACGTAATCTTGGTAATTGTCTCCCGTGGGTACGCCTGGCTATGAAGCCACTTGCGTGCTCATTTGTGAAGGCACGAGGATCTGGTCTCTCCCTGATAGGCTCGCCGCCACCCTGCGTCACCGGCCTCTCACGTCATTAGCGCATGTGACGACACGCACAAATGGAGCTAATTGACGTCACGCTGCACGCGCTGAGTGTGAGGGTTTTCTTCTCCTTTATCGAACGAGGCTGCATAACGGGAGGTAATGGTGGCATTAAGCAAGATAAAAGGGGACACTATAAGAAGAAGTCTCCTCTCTGAAAATCCTTACGGGAAGAGAGGGGACTATAAACTGATAAACATAACATAGATCTGACGAAGCTGCTGCTTCTTCGATTCCTGTTTTTGGAAGGGTTACAATAATAATAACTTAAAATAGATCTATTATTGAATTGATCAAAGATGTAACAAGGAAAAGAGAAGTCATACTAATTTGCTGGCTTGGGTTAACACTTGCTGCTCTCAGCTTGCATCTTGAGCAGATCTTGTATTTGAGCTCTATTAGAACCGTTCATCATATTTTAAATTTTATATAAAAATAATTATTATTAACAGCATCAAAGGCGTAACATTTTTTAAAAAGTAGTAATTTAAAAAATGAAACTTTTTTTTTTTTTAAAGGAAAACCTTCTGTATTGACGGAATTATTGAGGTAATATTATAAAAAGTGATGAAAGAAATGAAAGTTCTTCTAAGAACGTTTTCTTCGCAAGCTAAAGATCAACGTTTGTTTAAAAAAACAACAACAAGTTTTAAAAGTTTCCTTTTTGTAGACAAATCAAAGCAATACAATTATCTTCTGGCATCTTGTACCTTGCAATTATTTCTGGTTGTGGCTTGTTAACAGATGAAATAACAATCAAGACGGAGAAGGATAGTGTTGACGTTTTGACCGATGATCGGAAGATTCTTTCGCACAAATATCTTTTAATTAAAATTGAGCGCCCCAATTTTCTGTTAAAACCCTTTGCTTGGAAAAATCTTCATCTCTGGAGTACGTTCCCTTGACAATGCAGCAAAGGGACGTAATTCCAACATGACTAATGACGTGTCATGGGCAGATAATTACAGCGGACAAAAGGTGGGTAATGCAGGGCGATTTGCATTTTGATGTCTTCAACTGCAAACCCCCACCCCAAACCCCCTAAAAAAAATTGTGCACCAGTCTTCTCTCTCTCTCTCTCTCTCTCTCTCTCTCTCTCTCTCTCTCTCTCTCTCTCTTCTCACCCCCCCCCACCGCCCCCATCCCCTCCTCTCTCCTTCGCAGGATCCCGCCATGACAGAAAATGGAGGCGGATGGCGCAACAAAGGGAGTTAAATCAAAAAAAAGGTTTTTACCCCCAGCCGATAACTGGCGTCTGCCTCGAGGGAAATCACCCTGTACTGTGTTATTTCGGAATCATGATTTATTCATCCTGTTATTTATTCAGTTTTGGCGGCCATTTCATTTTCCCCTACGCCGTATTCGATAGATCAGCAGCGTGTGTTCGTTTCCTACAAGCCAGCTCCTGCAAAGTTGGGTAGGAAAAACTTCCGAGATTTAAAGCAACCATGAAGCAAATATTGGCGAGTCGTTGCCCAGACTCGCAAATGAGGTTATATTATTTGCTGCAGACTTACACTCGTATTTGCTGCAGACTTACACTCGTATTTGCTGCAGACTTACATTCGTATTTGCTGCAGACTTACACTCGTCGCTAGGTCAGTGAGGAGGGCGTATAAAATTGGTCTCCAAACTGAAATACGCTTGAGTAAAGGTACCATACGCCCAAATCTATACCCAGTATTTCTCAGCTATATTAAAACATCTGCTAGTTTCGTGGCACGTTTGTTTAATCTACCTCTGAACCACAAAATTGTGCTGAAGAGATGTTCGTTAAGAACTAGCGTCTAGGCAACAAAACCACTGCTTTCAACGCTTGAAGCAAAATGCCATGTAATCTAAGAGGCCTTTGCGATTGCATTGCATTATTTATTTTATTGCTTCGCAACGGGTTCATAATTTAAGTGGCAATTAGTCTGTTCTGCACCAGGTAATTAGCAACATTAGACGTGGAACTTTGTTTTTATATAAATTGGATGAAAGAGATCAAATACGCAAGCAGTCCCAAAAACGTTTTCCTCAATAACATTATCTTGCTTGTTAAAAGCTTCGTCAGAGTTCAAAGTCGAGTCAATAAATAAGTAATTCAAAGCTAACTAATGTCGCAACACAAACTGATCTTTCATGCCTATGCTTTAAAAAAATAATAATAAAAAAATAAATGGAACAGAGGTTTTCTTTTGGCTAGGCAAAAATTAAAGATCAGTGTTGGTACTTTTTGTGGAATACGAATGCTTTGGCTTTGACATTGACTTGACTTAGGTCTTGTCAAATTGACCCACCGGCGTAGCTCAGTAATCCGACTGGCACACCGATGACCCCGGTTCGATTCCCGTAGTGGCAAAAATTGCTATTTGTTTTTTCGCTGTCCATCTAATTTCATTTATTTACTCGTTACTGTATTTTGGGCTTTTCCTGCCCAAGAGGTGCTCTGGGCGTTGGCCAATACAGGATTTAACATCAAACTACCAGAGGCAGCCACTGGCAACCTTCGGGCGCATGCATGGTTTGACGCCCAGACGATGGAGCACAATTCTGGGACTACTGAGGTCACCGAGGGTTTTCTCCGGGGACTCCGGTTTTCCTCCCTCCCTTCAATAATGGTATACACTGGGCGCAGTCAATATAAAATTTTGATAAATAAATATTCGATTTTCTGTCCTGTTCCAATAGCGATCTCCATGCCTTTACACCATCTGTTTGAGTGATGGATGCTTATTTGGTGTGTGTATGTGTGAGAGTGGATGAGACAGGTGAGCGTGTATGTTGGTGCAGATCGCCGCGCATTGAGCCTGATTGATTTGGGGGAAAGGCGCGTATATAACATCCAGTATAATTATTATTGTTGTTGTTATAATAATAATAATAATAATAATAATAATAATAATAATAATAATAATAATAATAATAATAATAATAATAATAATAATAATTATTATTATTATTATTATTATTATTATTATTATTATTATTATTATTATTATTATTATTAAACACACCCACACTCGCACACACACACACACACCCTCTCTCTCTCTCTCACACACACACACGCAGACCCACACATTCACACACAAGTTCATGCCGATGGCTCAGTGATCCTGGGGGTTAGACAGTGCCCTACATGTAGCAAGCTGGCGCTTTGGACAGCTTGAGTAGTTCGATCCCGATTGCAGTACCAGCTTGAGCCGTTCTTTAAACTGGCAAGCGCGCTTTAGAAAACTGCTTTTTTTCCCCCCTTTGAGTGCAGTCAGAGCAGTTAGCATCTATAGCAGCTGATCTATAGGAATCCACAACCCATTGCCCTGTACCGCTCACACAGCGTTGTTGAGACTCGCCCAGTACCTCCCACAACAAGTAGAGAGACGAACGTCTCAGCTGCAGTGTGTGTACAGATCTGATCATAGCGATATAACTAACAACAGGCACTCATATTTAAACACACGAGCGTCTATCTAACGCGTCTTCCTTCTAAAACCTATATATGTCGCGTTATAAGCGCTCGCGTGTCCTGGTACCAGCGCCTGTGCCATATATGATTCCCCCTCCTCTAAACTCCGTACTCTAGCTCGCGATGACGTCCTAGGAGGCTGCGTCACAAAACGAAGTGAGGTCACGGTCTCTTTAACCCTTTGTGTCCCATGGCGATTTCACCCCCACTCCTCCCCCCATATCCCAGCTTTAATTCTAGTTTCATAGCACACGTTCGGTTAAGGTGGGAGTGGGGAGGAAGGGGAGAGGGGGGGGGGAGAAATGAAAGAAAGAGAGGGTCAATAAAAACTAGGATGAAAAGGGTTAAAAGAGAAAGCAATGACTGAAGTATAACACAAACAAACGAAACAAAATTATTTGGAATTTACAAGATCAAAGAAGTATTTACGCTGAGAAGCAGAAACAAGGTGGTGGTTGGGAGAGAGAGAGAGAGAGAGAGAGAGAGAGAGACAGAGAGAGAGAGAGAGAGAGAGAGAGAGAGAGAGAGAGAGAGAGAGAGAGAGAGAGAGAGAGAGAGAGAGAGAGAGAGAGAGAGAGAGAGAGAGAGAGAGAGAGAGAGAGAGAGAGAGAGAGAGAGAGAGAATGAAAAATAAAGAAAGATATTTCTCTTATATAGCGCACTTACAAGCTCAGAGGGCTTCTCAAGGCGCTGGCCCGTAATATCCAGCAATCACACAATAGTTTGCTGAAGTCAAGATGCGAACCCACGTCGCCCAAGACGCACTCACACAAGTCGTGCGCTCTGACCACTGAGCTTTCCTTGGGAGAGAGAAGGAGAGAGAGAGCAGAAGGGAAAGTAAGGAGAGAGAGAGAGAGAGAGAGAGAGAGAGAGAGAGAGAGAGAGAGAGAGAGAGAGAGAGAGAGAGAGAGAGAGAGAGAGAGAAAGAGAGAGACAGTCAGACAGACAGACAGACAGAGAGACAGAGACAAAAAAAACTGCAACATAAAAGGAACTACCCCAACAACGACTACAATGATGATGATGATAATGAAAGGACGACGCACATGATGATGATGATGATAATGATGACAATGATGATGGTAACGATGATGATGGTGATGATGAAAATGACGACGACGACGACGATGATGATGATGACAACAACGACAACAGATTCATCGATCTTTGGAATATAGTCTCAGAGGACACTGAGCCCTTTAGAACATCATCATCATCATCATCATCATCATCATCATCATCATCATCATCATCATCATCATCATCATCAACAACAACAACAACAACAACAACCACAACGACGACGACAACGAAATTTATTCCAAAAAAGGCAACGGCAAATGTTTTCATGCAATTTTTAAGTACCAGTGCTGATTTTTGAATGCCACGAACAGCGTCAACGTGAACGGTGACAACTTAATATTTTGGACGTTTTATTTTTTGTGTGTGATGATTTTGATGTAAAAATGGTTTATACTATGGAGTGCGCTAATGGAATGACGGTTAGCCGAAAAGCTCTTTGCTACTCTCAGTTGTTGCCTACATGGAGAGCTTTCACGGGGGTCGTAATGGTTGGGGTACTAGGACATTTCTGTCGCCGTGAAATTTTGTCACTGTGGTGGTATTATTTTTTTTCATTTCACAAGGAAAAACTTTAAATGTACTGAAGTTTAACAACAACAACAACAACAACTAAAACAACAACAACAGCAACATAATAATAATAATAATAATAATAATAATAATAATAATAATAATAATAATAATAATAATAATAATAATAATCTTATCACACTTGATCTAATCTCACCTCACCTCATCTTATGTTTGGGTAACAGGAAATTTTTCGCCGTGAAATGTTGTCACTGTTACAGTATTTTTCACACGGAAAATACTGTAAAAGCTCTGAAGTTTAACATCATCATCATCATCATCATCATCATCATCATCATCATCATCATCATCATCATCATCATCATCATCATCATCATTATCATCATCATCATCATCATCATCATCATCACCACCATCACATTAATAATAATAAATTCTCATACCACTTGCCTATATTTAAAAAAAAACAACTAATAATAAATAAATAAAACGAGGAAAGCCCATCTAAAATTGTCACTGGCTGTGCAGTTTCAAATGCTATAAAGTAATCACGTTAAGACATTGTTTGGTTAGTAGTTATATATATTGGACGTAATTTGTATAATTTATAATTATTTTACAAATTTGATTGTTTACTTGTTCAGTTTTGTGTACTTTGTTTAATCCCTTTTTCTCTTCATTATGACCATTCATTATTTGTTTAATATTTCCCCCTGCTCCCATCGTCTAAAATCACTTAGGTGAATAGACGTTAAATTAAAGAAACCAACTTAAGACATTGTGTTATGAAAAATACTCTATTGCTAGTGACCATTGACCACATTAAAAATGATGTCCAACTAGCATCATTATATTTTAAAGAATTATCCCAAACAATAATAATAGAAACATTTAATGCTGTCTTTGTAAAATTTGAACATGAGAGTTGTATTTTCTTGAAAACTGCGATAACATTTCATAGGTTGCCAAAACAAAATTATTAAAATTATTAAAATTATAATAATAATGATGATGATGATGATGATGATGATGATGATGATGATGATGATGATGATAATAATAATAATAATAATAATAATAATAATAATAATAATAATAATAAATACATAAATATATAAAATAAAAATAAAAAAATTAAAAAAACAAAAAAATAAAATAAATTAAATAAAAATACTAATTTAAAAAAATAAAATAAAAATAAAATTAAGAAATTTTTTCAAAAAGTTACAGTTACAAGCTTTGACGTAAAATTCTGTTAGTTGTTTTAGCGACGTTATTTCACGGGCAAGGGACTGTTCTATGACGGCTGCATCTCTCACACAACACTTAGGGGCTTTTAGATGGTGGCTGTGATCAAACAACACTGAATCACTTTAGCATGTGGCCTTGTAGTCATGTAAAATAGAGAGAACGAAATTGCCACTCCTCCGTGTAACACGAATCTTAAACAGTCATAATAAACAGACAGACAGACAGACAGACAGACAGACAGACACACGTGCACACAAGCGCTCGTACGTATAAACAGGCGCAAAATACAAAATTCTTTTCTAAAAGAACAAACGCACGCACCCACGCACGCGCGCATCCACACACGCACGCACGAACAAACACACATATGCATACAAGCCCATATACGCTTAGACATGCACATATAGCACACGATTATCTTCTGATAGAACACACACATACACACCCATGTGTGCAGAAACGACGTTGCGATGACTGTTGTGAAAAAAACAGACATTATTTTGACACACTTTTCATTTTCTTGACATTATTTTGACATTTTCAAATTTTTGAAGCTATCCCTAACCCTAACCCTAACCCGAAACCCCAACCCTAACCCAGCCCTAAACCTAACGGATCATTGTTTTGACGTCAAAACAAGTAGGCATGTCAATACAAGTTATGTAGATGTTCACTGATTTGTCCAGATAATACTGTGTAAACAAAGACACAAACCCACACACACACACAGCCACACATACACACATACACACGCACGCACGTATCTTCCTGCAACCCGACCCTAACTATACCACACACACGCGCTCTCTCTTTTACACACACACACACACGCTCATTCCCCTACGCACACACAAACACACGAAACTCCCTCACCCCCTCCACTCGTTCTCTCTCTCTCTCTCTCTCTCTCTCTCTCTCTCTCTCTCTCTCTCTCTCTCTCTCTATATATATATATATATATATATATATATACACACACACACACACAAACTCACAAACACTCACACAACCCATTTCCCACCCTCCTACTCCCCCCTCCACACACACACACACACACACACAATTACTAGTTTTCATTTTTGAAAGTTTTACTAACAAAATACTACAACTAAAACAGACTTAACAGCGCTTTCTGAACAAATAACCAGGTAATGCTTTTAAAGTTTGACTAAAACTATTACTTTCTAATACAAACAGTTGAAGGATGGATTTTAAGTAGACCTCAAACTTGTTTCCTGCCAGAGCTAATACAGAGTTTTTCTTTAAATTGTTCAAGTGGAGGGATGCCTTTTAAAGGGACCAACTTTGTCAACGCCGCCTCGACAGATCCTTTTAACATTCACAGTGATTGTCGCCCCACTACCCCTTGGGGTCATGAGCAATCTTGCCACTGTAGATTGTTCTAACCTATAAAGGGAAAAGTGAAAGCCCCAGTTGAGAACCTGTCTTGCCTTTGTAGGCATGACAGATTCACTGCGGCAACAGTACCCCCGTTGGAGTGCCGGGGGTTTCAGTATAAATAGTATCCCCACTTTATGAAAATTTAGTGCTTTAAATTCCCACTGTTGCTATCTTCCTCATTTACTCTTTCCCATTCCTGCTCTGTCCTATCACTCTGCTATACTATCTTCTTCTTCGCTAGATCAATGACCTACCTTTTTTCTTGAAAACTCTTCCTGGACAAGACTCCTTGTTTGTGTATGAGGTCTGTTGGATCAGCTTGGGAGTGTTGGACGCTTTCTGCTGGGTGGTCACTAGGGCTTCCTATGATGTTAGTATTTAGCAGTATAGGCATTTTATATGTATATGTTTTGTTGATGATTTGTAATGATGGTTGTATTCTATTTTGTTTTTGTAACCGGGGGTTCGCGTAGTTGAGGTAAAGCCTCAGCCGTCCCCCGCGTGGGATGTCTTTATTGTAAAGTGACTGGCCGGTGGAGGGCATTCAATTTTCCCACTAGGGTTGTTTCAGCAGATCTTTTATGCGGATTGGGGGTTATCCGGTCCTGATTTGGCTCGGAAGAGTCCGCTGGACCTAAAGCAACAATAAATCAATCAATCAATCAAGTCGCCCCACTGAAATAAATAAGCTTATTAAAAGAGCTCTTTCGAAAGTATAGTGATTAAAAAAAAATCCGTAGTTATTGTGCATATTTATAGCAAGGGCAAGCCAAAATTCTTCAGCTAAAAATAATATCTGCCAAAGTCGATAAGAGACAAAACCCGTTAAAAAAAAAAACATTTGCTCGTAATTTGTTTTTTGTTTTTATTTTTTTAAATTTCTTTAGGTTGATTAAAATAGATTCTACCCTACGCCAGACGCCCAAGAAGCACACTTCATGCCGCGCTGTTCCACTTAGAACTAAGGTCAAAGGTTACACGGCTGTGTCACGAAGAGAGGGGTTGGGGGATGGGGGTAAGCTCTTAATCTCTAGCGCGTTATTACCTCCTTTGATTAGGTTAATGGTGCGATGACATTCAAGAGATTAATGCTGGGCCAACTTAATAAACAGACAGGGAAAAGACGAGAAAGAGAATAAGGCTACACTAGTTAAGAAATTCACATTCAAAGGCCAGTCAGGGTAATTGCGATTTCTATAGCTAGTTACTTTATTAATTTGAAATGGAGAGTCTAGGTCAGATACTTCTAGCGTGAGTCATAGGCATAGCGTCTTTTAGTAAGGAGTAGTCTGGTGAAATTCTGGGTAGTCAATACTTGGGATACTAGAGCGAATGTAGACTGATCTCATCACAGGGCGAGAGTGTATCTGTATGGTTTCAGAGTCTCTCTGATAATCTGGCGAGGGGGGATTCTCGTAGGCTTAGGCACTTAGCTCTGTACTGAAGTGCGGCGATTTGTCCAGGATACTCTGGTTGGCTTGTTAGCGTGGGTATTAGCGTGGGTGCTAAGATGCAGGTCAGTGGTCACGCGATGATGACTCATGGATCACGAGTGCTGTCTTGTGATATGGTACAGGCATGGAAATCGGCTTTCGTGGCTAGCCGTCTGGAAAATGGCGATGTCCCAAGTCTCGCTTCTCATTGACCTCCTGGGTTGACAGGGGCCTGCGGCGGGTCAGTGACTGGGAGTTGATACAATTCCGGGGTGATACGCCCGGTACAGGAACCCGTCTGCAATGTGTACAGACGCTGTATCAGCGGGGGATAGGGATAGTGTGGATTCAGGGCCTGTGGTTATGATAGCCCTCCTCAGAATTCAAATTGGTGTGACCGGTCATGAGTTGAGCCAGTGCACATACCAACAGTCAAACAATGCTACTAGATTTACTGGGCCAAAGTGGAGTTTATTGGCAGCCACTAGTATAAGATACATTCGGCGCATTTGGATGGGGTAGTCAACAGGGCAAATATTTATACATTGGGAGCATGGGGGAAAGCAAATGGAGGATACAGGGCAAAGGGGTTGTAGGTCTGGGCTATACTGGGGACTTTAATCTATATGGAGGGGACAACATGGCATGGGGTATTTACACATGGGCTAACGGAGCATACAAGCATAAATCCAAACATGTCATGGGTCATATACAAGGTAGGGAATATGTGCAAGGGATAAATACAAGTCATAGCAACACATCAAGGCAAAATTATAAACATGAACATACATATTGACAGGACGCATGAACATGATGGGCGAACGACGGGTGATGGGTCTGCTATATGACAAAGAGTAAGTTCCCTCTCTTACCTTGACTTAAGACGGGTGGAAGCACAAGGGTACTGTCGAAACTCAGAGGTCACTCGGTGATGTAGACGTGTTTTCGGACAGGCTGTGACTTCGAGGCAGGAAAGCTGGGTTCTGACACTATGTCAAGGTTTGTGCCAGGCTTTAAGGAGATGTCCCGGGGGGCGGGGCTTAAGCGACTGGGCGAGCGGGCCTGCTAGAGGTGGCTGATTAAGTGAAGGGTGTCGCTGGCTGTGTGTGTGAGTGATGACCGTTTAGCAGCTTGGCTCAGAGGGTGATTGCCCGCCTTGTCACAGGCTGTACCGTTAAAACAGGGGAAATAACTATCAGATCCGAAATAGAAAATTCAAACCTTAGCCGTTGGTTTGAGGAAAACAAAAGCTCACTTTATCATTGTTGAATTGAAAAACAATGCGAATTAAAGATAACCCCCCCTTTCCCCCCCCCCCCAAATGTAAATAAAACCTTCGAATTGGGTGCCTTTTAAAATAAATCTCAAACAGCTTTCCTGCCAATACTAATACAGAAAGAAATCTATTCAAAATTAGCTCAAGGGCAGGTGACTACGTGCATTTGCTGAAAACAGACATAGCCTACATTTATTTCATTCCATCGGAGGTGCTCAGTTGTTGAAGGCGTTTGATAGTGCCCTTTTGGTGCCGAAACGTGCTGCATGTCGGATTCTTGGACGACTTGAGCAGAGTTCTCGTTTCGGACCACCGCTTTGAGCGCCTCTTTGCGTGGGTTAGTTCGTCATTGAGGAACAGTTAGGCTTCTGTGTTCGTCTATGTATTTCCTGCTAACCTATAATAGAAACACTTGAATTGGAATTCCATAATTTCGGCCACCGCTTTCCACAGTTTTTAGAACTGGGCGAATGAAACGAATATTGAAGAATAACGTCTACGCCCACCACGGGCCATACGACATACAAGGCAATAGCCCATCCCACGGGGGGGGGGGGGGGAAAGAGAGGGAGTAGAGACCTTAAATTAACACTGAACCACCAGAGCAATCATACTGCTAAGATGGACAGTGGGACAAGGACATGCCACTTTAAAATCTGCCCACGGCGGGACTCGAACTCGGGTCATCGATGTATGTAACAGGCGAACTGTTCCACCACTGGTCTACGGCGATGAGACTGGAAGTTGTAAGTGTACGAGTAGTTCCAATATTATTACCCGTACCCACCCCGACATAATGTGGATGCTCAGTGCTCGTGAAAGCGTGTGAACGAGCGCTCTCGGGGCTAACAACACGTTTGGTTGTGAGTTATAATTTTAAACAAAAGGATTAGTACTTATATAGCGCGCATCCTGCATGCTCAAGGCGCTGGCCGATACAGGGTTTAACTCAAGGGGCTCGAAACGCCCCCTTGCAGCCTTTGGGCGCCCCCCACACAACTGAACACAATCCTTGGCGACCGTGTATGGGGTGAGGGGACCTAGTGTTTAGTGGGTTTATTTTGTGTAGACCGTGCGATGGAATGCATGCGTGCACAGGCTAGACCTCGGTTTATACTCTCAGCCCAAGAAGTAGGGGGCGCAGTGTTCCAGTGTTTTGTTTTTTTCCTGATTAAGTTTGATTAATATTAACCATTACTTTATTTGTGTCTATTCCCTTTTAGGTCCAATGATGACCCAACGATTTTTTTAAAACAGTATTGGTGATCTATTCTTAAAGTAACGCATGTATTGATACTAGTAATGGCCGGGGAAATATACATTTAAAAGTACTGCTAAAGACTAAGCATTAGGCGATGCATTAAAGTATTTACTTGTCATATAGATCTAAGACCGGCCTATCAATATACTCAGCCCACTCAGCAAAGTAATGGAAGAGGATTTTTTTTCTTTTTTTTTTGGTATCCAGTGTATCTGAAACGAACGAGGCCGCAGTCCACTTCTTAAAATAAACTTTTAAAATAGCCAAGATAAGAAAAAAAAAAGAAAGAGTACAATTTAAAATGTCAAACGCTCAACCAAGAAGTTTGTTTTAACAGTCAATATGTCGGTATTGAAATCTTTCACAAGATTATGCCTTATTCGGAAATGGGAGGTAACTTGTCTTTTTGTTGTATATTTAGTTACTACAGTTATCCGGTCGGACATCATCATTAACATGTCGTCTCAGAACACTAGGAAAGCTAACCCGAGCTGCAAGTTTTTCTTCGGGAAAGTGGGGTGGTTGTTGTAGGCCAGTGCAAGGCCGAACTAGCGTAGCTAACTAGGATTAATAATAATAATAATAATAATAATAATAATAATAATAATAATAATAATAATAATAATAATAATAATTGTGGAAGCTATATACGCGCTTTTCCACAAATCAATCAGGCTCAAAGCGCGGCGATCTGTACCAACATACACGCTCACCTGTCTCATCCACCCTCTCTCTCACACACACACACACAACAAATACACATCCATCACTCAAACGGGTGGTGTAAAGGCAGGGTTATCGCTATTGGAAGACGTAAAGAAAATCGAATTTTTATTTTTGAAATTTTAAAATTGACTGCGTCCAGTACTATTATTAAAGGGATGGAGGAAAACCGGAGTGCCCGGAGAAAACCCTCGGTACCGAAGTCACATAAGTTCGCCCCTTATGGGAATCGAACCCGCGACCTTCGGCATAGGAAACCGGCGACTAATCCACTGCGCCACGAGGCCACCCGATTTCAACTGAAATCAACCTTTCGGTTGATCCAGAAGGTTTGATGGAGAACAGAGCATAAATTATAGACAAGAAACTGTGTTCGTCGGCAAAAAATGTCCGCCCAACGTTAGATAACTCTGGGCGCAACATGCAGGCAAGCCGGCAAAAATTGTTTCCCCTCATATTTGCGAGCACGTTCTCTTCAATGTCCATATTTTAAAAATCCATTACATTTTAAAAACTATGTTAACTATGTTGAAAGACCTATATCGTTGTCAACAACATCTGATTTTTGGGGGGACTCTTTCTTCTACTAGATGTTCCGGTCCTAGACTAGTGACAAGTTAGCGCCTTCTACACAAATACCCTTAACAAGCACTAGGGCCATTTTCCCAATACCCGGTCGCCCCGATCATTGTGCTCAGTTGTCTGGGCGTCAGACGATGCGCAAAAAGACTGCAAATGGGCGCCTGGGGCGATTTGTGTCAGATCCTGTATCGGCCAGCGCCTTGAGCAGGTTTTGAGCTGGAAAAGCGCTATTTATGAACAACAAACGTTGAAATAATTTTAAATCTTAAATAAATAAATAATTTCATACATTAAATAATAAATATTCTGAATCACCGGAATGAGGCAAAACTTGAAATCAAGGGAGGTAATAACTCCTTTCCCCCCACCTCCTCTCTCCCCAATAACCTCAAGAAGTGCTGGTGGTCATCACAATAAGGAAAAAGAGAAAAAAAGAAAGGATATATAAACTTCAAGAATGCTAATGTGGACAAAATCATAGACAAAACTATACAAACGCACATTTTTCATCTATGAAGCTCTTCGTCAGGCGGTCAAAACACCAACCCAACGAAATAATGCTTCCCGTGCAACAGAACACACAAACAAGTGGTCTCCGGACTCTAGAATGAATGTATACCAGTCACAGCCGACAAGACTATCCTATATTATCGGGATGCCTATAAGAGAGCAGACTCTGACAACCACTCATAGATCTGTGTGCACTGAGAGTTTACAGGGGGAAAAAAGCTTTATTTTTAAAGCTAAAAACAATCAACTTGTGTGGTACATTACATTACTTTACATTACATTACATGATTATTGTTTTAGGTCCAGCGGACTCTTCCGAGCCAAATCAGGACCGGACAACTCCTGATCCGCATAAAAGATCTGCTGAAACAACCCTAGTGGTAAAACTTAAAGCTCTCCACCAGTCAGTCACTTTACAATAAAGACATCCCACGCAGGGGACGCTGAGGCTATACTCTAATTTATCGAACCCCCGTTTACAAAAACAAAATAGAATACAAACATCATTATAAATTATCAACAAAACACATACATATAAAATGCCTACATTGCTAAATAATAACATCATAGGAAGCCCTAGTGACCACCTGGCAGAAAGCGTCCAGTATTCCCAAGCTGATCCAACAGACCTCACACACAAATAAGGAGTCTTGTCCCTGAAGAGTTTTCAAGAAAAAAGGTAGGTGACTGGTCTAGCAAAGAAGAAGATAGTATAGCAGAGTGATAGAACAGAGCGGGAATGAGAAAGAGCAAAGGAGAAAGACAGCGACAGTGGGAATTTAAAGCACTAAATTTCCAGAAAGTGGGGATACTATTTATACTGAAACCCCCGGCACCCCAACGGGGTGTGTGGTAGATTTAGGTTGTACTGAATTATCAGGATGGACTATAAGACAGCAGACTCTGACAATCTCTGACAGCTCTGTGTGCACGGAGAGTTTAAAGGGGAAACAAAACTTCTTTATTTTTAAAGCTTAAAAACATTAATATCAACTTATGTGGTAGATTTAGCTTGTCCTGAATGATCAGGATGGCTTATAAGACAGCAGACTCTGACAGCCACTGACAGCTCCGTGTGCACAGAGAGTTTAAGGGAAGGGGAGAGGGGGAGGGAGAGAGAAAGCTTAAATGTTTTTTTTTAAAAGCTAGAAACATTAATCGACTTGTTTAGTAGATCGCTTATTTTCCATAATGGACCTGCCTTTCAAGCTGATTTCCCCTTTTCCTGTACGGGGCTTTTACTGGGATCTGTGCAGGGATGGACGGAACGGCAAGGGAGGGAAAAGAAGAACAAGATGAAGATGGTGGGTTGGGCGTGAGAGGGGGGTGGGGGAAGGAGGAATAAGGATTGAAAGGGAAGAGAATGAAATAGAACAGGAAAGATAACTATGAGAGAGGGTTTGGGAGGATGGCGAGGAGGGGGAGGGAGAGAGAGGTGATAGAGAGAGAGAGAGAGAGGGAGAGAGAGGGGGAAGAGAGAGAGGGAGAGTGCGTGCGTGTGTGTGTGTGTGAAAGAGAGAGAGAGAGAGAGAGAGAGACAGACAGACAGGGAAAGGCAGACAGACTCCATAAAGAACCATCCTGATTGCAGGTCTTCTATTTCTGAGCAGTGAGCTCCCAACTAATTAAAGACATTTAACAGGGTGGAAAGTGAGGGGAGAGATACGAGATAATAAAGATAAAGATCCAGGGCATAGCAGTAGATTTTACACGAAGTTATCAACTTGTTCGCTAATTAAGGACTTTGATCGGTAGTTAGTAATGCATGAGCCCGTAGGCCACACCTAAGTTACCAACTACGATAGTCCACATCGGAAGTGGACTACGAGCTCGAAGTTAGCAACTACGCGAAAACGAACATGGGGTGCGTGCGTTCTTCGGATGAGGCAGCGAAATTACCGATTGCTTAAAAAAAATCGAGTATTTAGAGACAGAAAACATCCATTTGATAGATTGTCAAATTATAAAAAAAAATATTCCGACTGCCGAGGCACAAGATTTTAGAGCTAGCCACTGTGCTAGAATACAGCATCGAATTTCCCCTTACAAGAAAGGGGTCACTAACAGCCGCAGTTGTGTCTTGTACTCCTGTGGTACGCCACTGGCTGCAGCCAAACACAAGCTGGCGATTTATCTCAAGACACATGCCGCCAGCAGTGTTCACCGCAGAGGTCACTTCTTCCGGCCCTTTTCTTTTCTTTTTACGAACATCGCCTGTCTTCAAAAATTGCTGATAGCACTAGCAGTGTAATTTTGCTCAATAGTCGTAATAAGAGCAACTGACAATCTCTTTTTCGCAAAAAAAAATCTGCCGTCCGCTTGGTTGACTCCATTTTGAAATTGGGGATAAATCGCCTCATTTTATATTTATGGGCATGCGCAATGGTGGGGATTCCTCCTAAAAAAATATCAGGTCGAAACTTCTTAGTCAACAGACGAGTTGCATTGCGATCTACCGTAGTTTACAACGACATGAAAGTTAATAAATTGAAGCTTGTAACTTTCCGCAAAGGAAGTCTGCGGCTACACATAAGACCAGGAAGACATATCACCAACGATGAAGTCTGACAGACCATCACACAAGCCATTGGACAACACGATGATATGCTCAAAGTGGTGAACAAACGGAAACTCCAATGGTATGGCCGCGTCACCAGAGCACCAGGCCTTGCAAAGACTATCTATCGGTGCAAGGAGGCAGAAGAAGAGGGAGACATAAAAAGAGGTGGAAAAAGAGGTGGAGGGACCACATTAGAGAATGGACTGGCTTGACACTGAGCGAAGCCATGAGGGTTGCTGAGGACAGAGAAAGATGGGAGTATGCTGGTTAAACGATCATCTGTGATGCCCCAACGATTTTCGATATACGGGATAGGATAGGATAGGAGGATTTAACTTTCCGCAAAGGAAGTCTGCGGCTATGTATAAGACCAGGAAGGGCAATAAAATAAAGAGAGAGAGAGAGAGAGGGAGAGAGAGAGAGAGAGAGAGAGAGAGATTTTATTCACAACAAGGATAGAGATGCTAGGCTCAAGCCTAGTCTTGCAATCTGTCCTTGCATCATTGGCACGCACACACACACACCTAGTTACATCACAATTATAAAGAACATTACAAAAACGCATGCAGAGATTTTGAACGCTGTGATGATATCCTGGAGAATATACGATTATCTTACAAGGGGAGTAAGACCTGTAGCTAGATGGGGCGTTAAGCTACCTCTATCAGACGTTCTTTACCAAGATTCCTAAGCGATGTGAGAGACTAAATCACGGTGCTTGGTCACATAAAAATTTATATTTGTTCTCGGGTTTCAAAGTATCATTGGCTTACTTTAAGAAATGATTGTTGCTAGTCAAGCGACTAGTTTTATTGGTCTCAAGAGAAGAAGAGCTAGTGGACACACAGCAATACAAATAGAATGACACCAGTCGTATGTATGTGATTTCAACTTTTATATTTTCAACACAAATTCTAACATGACTTTAATCAAATGTAATGAATAATTATAAACTGTCCAATGTGCTGGGAATGTTCTTTAGCAAGTCTTCTTCATCACATGCTAAGTAGTTCTATGTGTTTGATGGTCTAATAGTGTTCCGAGTAGTTTTGACATCAGTTGCAGTTGAGAGGAGACTTAGCTCTCAGTTTCTGTGAGTGCTGAAGTCGGGTGGTCACTCTGAGGGAATCTGGTCACTCTCAGGATGATCTGGCAAGTCTGGTAGCTACTGGGCCGGACGTGGTGAGATAGATTCTAGTTGATCTCCTTCTTTCCACGGGAGCAAGCGTCAGGCGTTGACTCCACAAACCGTTCCAGAGCTGAGCTGGAAAATCCAGAACTCTGGCTACAATAATCTATTCAGATATATTGGTTTGTGATGCCCTCTGCAATGAGTCTATAGCATCAGACACCTGCCAAGTTTCCCATATGCACACTATGATATCTGAATCTTAAGGCTAAGATATATTGAGCAATATGCACAACATGTCAGAAACAATAATCGGTTTCTGTAAATACATATAACATGAACATAATAATACATGGCAATCAATATAATATTTAAACATAAACGTACTAGAAATCTACTTGTATTAACTTACTTCTAGTCTCTGGGAACTGTGAAACCGTCTCTAGTCTATCACTCTGTTGGTGATGGCTGAGGATTTTTTTCCACTTCAGTCTGCTCCTTGACCCTCGTGGTTTTATGCTTCGTTTATGACTGCCCGGTTAAAGCGGGATGTACGAGGGATATAAAGGATCTACGTCATCTCCGACCAATCATCTCGTTCTCACATATCCGTGAATCTTTTCTCGGAAGTCTTTGTTCTCCTGTCCTGACTCTGAGACACTATCTGTTACGTCTCAACTTCGGGTGTCAAGGTAGAGATGCAGGGTAGATCTAAGAGTGATATGATTCGCGTTGCTACATAGTGGTCCAGTGACACCGGACAGATGTCCAAGTGGGCTAAGTTACATTCTTTATAGCGAGTTCTACATGATACTATCGGGAGTTATCGTTTCAAGGATGTTAATTTAATAACTGCGAACATTCCCCTAGAGAGTTGGTAAATTAACATCAGGTTTTGTTCAATACTATCTGTTTATCTCTAAGCTAAGTTACTACATCTTTGTCGTCAACATTTCTGGTATTACAAATGCCACTATTTACGAGTCAACTAGATTTAAAAATATGTTTTGTACATTGAATAGGTTTGAGATTTAACAGTTTTACTACATACACTTAGAGCATGAAAAACTTTGGAAATTTTAGTGCCACAGTTTAATGTTGTCAGACGTTACAAGAATTACTAGGATTCTATTAATAATTAGGTTAGTAATAGCCACGAACGGAGACTGTTCTTAAAAAACACAAGAGATGAACAACATCTGCCACTTAGGGGAAGGGAATTCCATATGCCAGGGCCCCTAAAGACAAAACTACCTTTAAATAGATCTATACGAGGTTTAAGCAAAATATAGTAATTAAAGTCACAACTTAATGATTTCTGCAGAGCTACCTGAAGGTATTTTGGGGCACGGTTTTTAAGTGGAAAGATAGACAATATGGACGATTTTCTTCTGTCTGGATATAAGTTTCTGATAAAACCAACTTCACACCTCGTCTACGTACCGAATTAAGTGTTTGTATATGACAGTCTGCTGCATTGCTCCAAACAATTGAGGCAAAGTTGATGTGAGACAGAATGTGAGCATGATAAAATATTAAACGTGTGCTGCAGTCAACAAAATTTTAAGTTGGGCTGACAAATATAGGTTCTTGGAATTTTCTTGCATGTCTTTTTAAGATGGCTTTGTCATTTAAGTTCGTCGTCCTTTATGATTCCCAGTGATCTATGCTCGTACACTTGGTTGACTTTTGAAGAATCAATGTGTAGAGTCATAGCCAGTTTATTTCTTTGTCTCTTTTGCCTTGTTGTTATCACTAAATATTTAGTTTTACTGGGATGTAGAGCCATTCCATTGTTTTTGCACCAAGTAAGAACACAGTTTAAACCAGTTTGGAGGTCACTTTGTAGGTCGTTTATTTTATTGAAAGCTGCGTGAATCGAGCTGTTGATTGCAAAGAGATCTATCCTATCCTATCCTATCCCGTAACTCGAAGGTAGTTGGGGCATCACAGATGATCGTTTAACCAGCGTACTCCATCTTTCTCTGCCCTCAGCAACCCTCATGGCTTCGCTCAGTGTCAAGCGAGTCCATTCTCGAATGTTGTCCTCCCACCTCTTTTTCTCCCTCCCTTCTTCTGCCTTCTTGCACCGTGCCTTGCAGGATGATCTTTGCAAGGCTTGATGCTTTGGTGACTGTAGAGAACGTGAATTTTCTGGTTCTCAATAAATAGTTATATTTTTAAAGTGTGAGTTAATTTTTTATGAATAAATATATTTCATGTTATTATTTTCATTGGCCGAAATTGTTGAACAAATGGAATAATGAATAGCTGGCAGGAAGGGTAGTAGTAGTCACTCGAGTGTTGTGTTCTAAGGTGTGAGGTTGTCGAGTCATTGTGTCAGGACAGAAAAAAAATGATAAAGAAAGAAAAAAATGAAAGGATTGTTGTGAATAGTGAAAAGGTATAAAGCATTGAGAACTTATCAGGGTGTATAGGTTCGGTGGACTTTCTCTCTAAAAGTTGATGGTATATTGTGCTGTAAAGATTACAGCTGCCTACGGGAAGCTGGTATTAGCTGCATACACTTGGACACACGGCGTTGTCTCGGACAACGGTGACAAGGCGATACGCGAGACATCGGAGGGGTCAGCCATAATTTTTTATTTGACCAAGCCGCGATATCTACCTCAGACAGATAGGGCAGGCGAGCCCATCTGCCTGTCCACAATATCAACTGCTCGTCTTTGGGCCTGTCTACAACATCAACGGTTCAACCAGGCTTACTTGTGCACGGATTCCCTGCGTTACCACAGGTAACGAGTTTTCTTTTGATTTAGGTCTGGACATGCGAATGTCGGCCGTTTGAGTTCCGCAGACAGTTGAACTGGACAGTTAGGTGTCAAATACTAGTGCAAAAGATTGGTGCGAAAGATTGGTGTAAAGGATTTGTATAAAATATTGTTGTTTGTTTATATAAAGTATTGAGAGCGTGGAACTTATATTTGTGTTGGTGTTTGCATGTGTTAGTGAGAATCTGTGAATTTGTGGGTGTGGTAGCTAACAGAGAGATGTGCACGCACACTTTATTTTGATCTAGGAGTCAATTATATTTTGCACTCACTTAGCTATTATAAACAGGCACTCATCCAAATATAGCTACGTTACAGTGACATGGCCACACCATCGGAGTATCCGTTTCTTCACCACTGTGAGAATGTCATCGTGTTACCCAATGGCTTGTGTGATGGTCTGTCGGACTTCGTCTTGGTGATGTGCTGGGCATAGGAAATACCCAGAAGTCTTCTGTAGCATCTCATCTCCATGCTTTGTATTTTTCGTTGTAGATCTGCTGTGAGGGCCAATGTTTCTCAAGCGTACAGGAAGATGGAGATGACAAGGGAGCGCAGCAGCCTTATCTTGGAATGTCCTGTCTTTCCAAATGGGCTTCTGTTATGTTTGAGACAGGCACGATAGATCCGATCGTTTTATTTTGCAAAGCATGCAATAACAGAGTGTATTTACCTTTGATTTTATTTCGTGTTGTTGTTGTTAGAAGAAGCTTTGTATAATGTTGATAATATTCGTTGGTCGATATTATTGGAGAATTCTCTAGAATTACTTGTTTACTATCCATCGAAGCATCTAGATAAATCTATCAATAGCTAAGAGATTCTTCTAACCTAAATACAGTTATATGACGTAAGACAGTGCATAGTTCGGATGACGAGTTGTCGTTTGATTGGTTGATATGCGTCATGCCGGAATGTTCGAACGTTCTCTTGATTATAGAGAGAATATATAAGGAGTGCAATGTGTCTGCTTAGAAAGTGAAAAAGTGGAAAAAGCAATTGATAGAGATTTGTGATGATTGTATGCAGTTGTTGATGAATGCTGAATACAGTTAGAAAACTTCATACCACGACTCCTGCCTTGTTGCTGAGTGAACAGGTTGCGTGGACAAACGAATCGGAGTTAAACTTATCAAGATCCAAGCATCGGGGCTGAATCAACAATTGATAAAAAATAACACCATGTAACAGCTTTTACCTTGTCAGGGCCGCAGTTGTTTGTGCGATCCTGGAGAGGATTTGCTGTCGGGACTCATTGTCTGATACAATGGCTCCTAAATATTTTGAAACTATGCACTGTTTTGAGGGATTGGCATTCGACTTTGATGTCCATTGGATGCCATTGGTGTTGGTGTTGGTGTTGGTGCAAAGAGATCACAACTGGTTTTGTTTGAAACATTTAATAGCAAGTCATTTATATATATATATATATATATATACACACACACACACAAAATTGTAAAGGGCCGAGGATAGATCCTTGAGGAACATATGACACAACGCCTTCAGATGAATACTGACCAATTAATAGCACTTTTTGTTTTTGTCTTTGTAAATATGATTGGATAAAAGCCAGAGTATCTTTATTATAGTTATCATAGACGTCTACCTTCTGTAAGGGAATGGAATGGTTGACTAAATCAAATGCCTTTGTTGAAGTCCGTGAAATCCCGCTCCACACAATTCATCGTTGTTTATTGCTGTAACCACTTATCACATATTTTGACCAGAGTTCTTTCGCAATAGTGTTGTGTTTACGAAACATTGATTGAGAATGATGAATAAATGATCAATTTCCAAGAAAATTCATTAAGTGGTTTTGAATATGTGATTGAATTGGCTTGGATAAAATATTAAGAAGGGGAATTGGATGGAAGTTATATAGATCGTTTGAGTCTTTTGGTATTGGTATTACTTTAGGTATTTTGAGAGCATCAGGAAAAAAAATATTTGTAATACATAAATTATAAATATAAGTAAGTGGTTTTCAACAACATACGGAAGGGCTAGTTTGATTAGAGTGACATTGAATTTGTCACGTTCTGTGGAGTTTTTATTTTGTAGATAAGTACTGTATCTTCCGACTTCGTGAACAGCAATGGTTGGTATTTGAAAGGAGTCGCTATGCATCCCATGCATCCCTCTATTTCTACAGCAAGTTAAGAGGCAAGATTGGGACAGCATACTCGTCTGTATCAGTTGCTGCAGAAGATTGGAAAACAGATTAAGACAAAGATAAGAAGTTGTTAACATCGCTTGCAGAGTATGTGGGTGAAACCTCCTTTGATTTTGTTCGATTTTTCCTTATAATTTCATTGATGGCCCGCCGTAGTGACTAGGTTTCTTTGTTTTCATCAATAAGGGTTTTACAATACTCTGGTTTTGCTTCTGGAACCAATAAGGAAAATGTGTTCCTTTGATTTTTATAGTTGTCAAATTGTTTCTTTTTTTTTATTAGTCCTTCCCGGATCTTCATAGCGTTAACTATGTTTGGACTAAGCCACTTAGGTAGTGTTGTTTGTTTGACTGCCTTTTTTTTCCAGTAGGTGCATGCCTATTTACAACACTTAGGAAGACATTATACCACAATATAAGAGCTTTATCTGGGTCATCTGTTCCATAAATATTACATAATACCACATTGTAAGGGCTTTATTTATTTATTTATTTTATTTAATCGTTCTTATATAGCGCTTTTCCAGCTCAAGAGCTGCTCAAGGCGCTGGCCGATACAGGATCTAACTCAAGCCGCCCGAGACGCCCACCCGCAGCCTTTGGACGCATGGTCTGACGCCCGGACAACTGAGCACAATCCTGGGCAGCCAGGGATGGGGGAGAAGGACCTAGGTGCATGCTGGGTGTTTTCTTGTCACCGGCACTCACCCGTCTAGGACATGAGCGTCAGGATCTTTAAAGTCCGTTATGATGGAATGTATGCGACACAGACTAGACCTCGGTTTATACTCTCATCCGAAGGAGTAGGAAAACAGGAGTAAAGTGTCTTTCCCAGGGACACAAAACAATGGCCCGGCCAGGGCTCGAACCCGGGACCTTCAGATCTACAAGCCAAAGCTCTACCATTATTGATTGATTGATTGTTGCTTTAGGTCCAGCGGACAGCTCTACCATTAGGCCACCGTGCCTCCCGCAGTTTATCAAAACTCGATACATTCAGGTCAAACACAAACTTATCTCTATGAAACTTTTTTAAGCAATCGATATTCAATGATATTGTGTACACCAGCTGGCTTTTTAATGGGCTTGCACATTTACGTGCAAATGATGGGACAGTGGTCAATGAGACTGACCTCTCACATGCGCATTGATTACCTTATCAGGGCTGTTTGTATGGATGTGGTCAAGTAAGGTTTAGGAGTTTGGGGCAATTCTAGAGGGTTCGTTTATTATTTGTTTTAGTCCAAATGAAGTAAAAATGTATTCCCAGGAGACGTGTGGCTCATATAGGTCTATGTTAAAGTCATCTAGAAGAATAATAGGTGCATTAAAGTTCATTGCCGTAACATTGTCCATCCATCATACGCACAAAGTCATCATACGCACTAAGAACACGTGGAAGCAGGATTTCTGTAAACAACGCCAATTAAAACAACAGTCAACAGGACTGCGTCTACATTTGATCCACATGCTTTCAACTTCTTCACACTGGAGTTCAGGACGTCGGGTTACACAGTCAGTTATGTCGTTATGTACATAGCTGCCCACGCCATTTTAAAGAGTCCTACAAGCGTCTTTTTGAGAAAACAAAAAGAGGATATTTTGGAAGCGCAAGCTGATCCTCAGATTGTGGGCGCAATAAGGTTTCTGTTAGTCCCTGTACATGAAGACACCATTGTCTAGTGGTCAAGCAATAAACATCATGCACCTTGTTGGCTAAATGATACACTTTAGAGGGACAATGAGAGAGAGAGAGAGAGAGAGAGACAGACAGAGAGAGAGACAGAGAAAGAGAAACAGAGAGAAAATGGAGGGGACGACAGAGAGACAGAAAGGGAGATAGAGACAAACAGAGACACAGAGACAAAGACAAGGACAGAGAGAGAAAGGGATGGGGAGATGGAGACAAAGAGACAGATATATACAGACAGAAGGGAGAGAGAGACAGGTTGAAAGAGAGAGAGGCAGACAGACAGAGACAAAGAGAGAGAGAAACAGACGGAGAAAGAGAGACAGAGAGGGGGGACAGACAGAGAGACTGAGATAGAGACAGAGAAAGAAGCAGACAGACAGGCGGGAAAGGGAGACCGACAGAAGAAGAGACAGGGAGAGAAAGAAAGAGAGAGAAAGGGAGCGGGAGACTGGGACAGATCGTCAGAGACAGACAGACAGAGGGGAGAGAAAGAGAGACAGACATAGAGAGAAAGAGAGGGAAAGGAAAAGAAAAGAGAGAGAGAGAGTAGCAATAAGATGGGTTAAGATGTGGAAGGAGAAGAGAGAGAGAGAGAGAGAGAGAGAGATGAAATTAAGGAAGTATGAAATTCAGCTGAGGAGGGAGAAAGAGAGAGAGGGAGGGAGCGAGTCAGAGTGAAGAAAACCGTGAGATGGGGGCCGGGAAAGGTGGGAAGGGAGGACAAGGGAAAGAGGAAAGGAAATGAAATGAAAGGGAGTTTTCATTAACGAAATGGAAACGTGCAGTAGAAATGGAATAGACGAATTTTCTCCACAAAATACTAAGAAAGAAAGAAAAAGAAGAAAAAGTTTGTTTTTTTTAAAGAAAGGATTAGACGGACGCCAAAGTCTGAGATAAAAGATGAAGAACAAAAATTACATTACTGCAATTATTTCTTTTTTGGTAACACGACGCACGCGGTTACTTACGACAAATTAAGTAATTATATATAAATGGAGAGAGAGAGAGAGAGAGAGAGAGAGAGAGAGAGAGAGAGAGAGAGAGAGAGTTTTTATTTATAAAGTGAGTTAGTGATTTTTCTTGTATGTGTCTTTGTTTGAGATTTGTACAGCGCGTTTCACAAATAAGGTCTAGTGCAATTAAATTTTGATGGAAACAATTACTCACTTATATAAACGAATTGACAGAGAGACACAGATACAGACACGCTGACAAATACAATGATACCCGCACATTGTTGTCATCTTCGTCATCGACATATAATCATCACACATCGAAAGAATTCGCTCCGCCTCTATCTCTGTCTGCGCTCTCTGTTTCTCTTTCCCCCAATGTCTGTGTCTGTCTGACTCACGTTATCTATATCTGTATCCGGGTGTGTGTATATCTCTCTGTCTCTGCCTGTCTCACTGATGCTCTATCTCTCTGCCTCTGTGTGTCTCTCTTTGTCTATGTCTCTATCTCTCCCCCTCTCTCTCTCTTTCTGTCTTTATGTCTCTGTATGACGCTCTCACTCTCTCTGTCTCTCTCTCTGTCTCTCTCTCTCTCTCTCTCTCTCTCTCTCTCTCTCTCTTTCTCAGAGTCTGCGTCTTTCTCTGTATCTATGTGTTTCTGTCTCTCTCGCCCTCTCTCTCTCTCTCTCTGTCTGTGTCTGCCTGACGGATGCTCTCTCCTGTCTCTGTATATCTCTCTGTCTCGGTATGTTTCTCACTAACGCTCTCTCTCTCTGACTTTTTCCGACTGTCTTGTTCTCTCTGTCTGCCTATGTTTGTCTGACGCTCTCCTCTCTCTGTTTCTCTGCCTCTGTGTGTCTCTCTCTGTCTATGTCTCTGTCTCTCCCCCTCTCTCTCTTTCTGTCTTTATGTCTCTGTATGACGCTCTCTCTCTCTCTTTCTCTGCGTCTTTCTCTGTATCGATGTGTCTCTGTCTCTCTCACCCTCTGTCTCTCTCTCTGTCTGTGTCTGTCTGACGGATGCTCTCTCCTGTCTCTGTACATCTCTCTGTCTCGGTATGTTTCTCACTAACGCGCTCTCTCTGTGACTTTTTCCGACTGTCTTGTTCTCTCTGTCTGCCTATGTTTGTCTGACGCTCTCTTCTCTCTGTTTCTCTGTCTCTGTGCATGTGTGTGTCTATCTGTCACTCCTTCTCACTCTTTCTCTCTTCTCTCTTCTCCACAAACCTTCTCTTGTCTGAAACAATGTCGCGTGCCGAGGAGTAACTTCCTCTCGTCCCATTGCTACTAAAGACCAGCCTTTTAACACTAAGGTCTTCTTCCTAAGACTCCCTGTTTTCCAACCATTTTTACGTTTACGTTTCCTTGGAACTAACAAGCCTGCCAACCCCAGCCTTGTCCTCAACTCACACACACTTGCATGCACATTCTGAGAGAAGCAGAGGGGGGGGGGAAGAGAGAGGGAGAGGGAGAGGTAGAATGAGAGAGAGAGAGAGAGAGAGAGAGAGAGGTTTTGACATTTTAATTGCCTGATTCGCCTTAGGACCATTAGCAAATGCTCACACACACAAGTACACACAGACACACACCACACACACACACACACACACACACACACATCATCATCATCATCATCATCATCATCATCATCATCATCATCATCATCATCGCGAACACGATTCGACCCTACAGAATTCTTTGCCGAACTGGGGTCTTCATCAGCACTATTTTACCATAATAATTGAGAGAGAGAAACAGACAGACCGAGACAGGCAAACGGCGAAAGAGACAGGAAAACAGACAGACAGATACAGGAGACACAAAGAATGAGAGCTGTTGTTCTTGTTATTATTGGTGCTGATACTTATGTTGTTGATGCTGCTGCGGTTGATGTTGTTGCAGATGACTGATTTTGCTGCCGTTTGTTGCTGATGTAATTATTCTTCATTCGTGGTTGTTGCTGTTTTTGCTTGTAATGATATGAGAAAGTGTGCGGGAGTTGCGAAACGTCTAAAATCCGAACAAAGAAGAAGAAGAAGAAGAAGGAGAAGAAAATGAAGGAGTAGAAGAAGAAGAAGAAGAAGAAGAAGAAGAAGAAGAAGAAGAAGAAGAAGAAGATGATGATGATGATGATGATGATGATGATGAAGGGAGAAGAAGAAGGAGAAGCAGAAGGAGAAGGAGAAGAAGAACAAGAACAAGAAGAAGAAGAAGAAGAACAAGAAGAAGAACAAGAACAAGAACAAGAACAAGAACAAGAACAAAAACAACAAAATGAAGAGGAGAAGAATTTTGTAGAAACTTTTGTTTGGCTCTGTTTTCGGAAAAAGAAGAAGAAGAAGAAGAAGAAGATGATGATGAAAAAGAAGGAGAAGGAGGAGAAGAAGAAGAAGAAGAAGAAGGAGAAGAAAAAGAAGGAGTAGAAGGAGTAGAAGAAGAAGAAGAAGAAGAAGAAGATGATGATGATGATGATGATGATGATGATGATGATGATGATGATGATGATGATGATGAAGGGAGAAGAAGAAGGAGAAGCAGAAGGGGAAGAAGAAGAACAAGAACAAGAACAAGAACAAGAACAACAAAATGAAAAGGAGAAGAATTTTGTAGAAACTTTTGTTTGGCTCTGTTTTCGGAAGCAGAAGAAGAAGAAGAAGAAGAAGAAGAAGAAGAAGAAGAAGAAGAAGAAGAATAAGAAGAAGAAGAAGAAGAAGAAGAAGAAGAAGAAGAAGAATTTTTACCTCCACCAGAAAAGCTTGCAACTTGGGGTAGCTTTCATAGTGTTCTGAGACGACATGCCCTGATGATGTACGCCAGGTAACTATAAATCAGGTAACTAAAAACAAAACAAAAAGGCAAATTACCTCCCATTTCTGACTAAGGCCTAATTTGTTACAAAAACGTTGTCTTTGGGCCAGAATTTGCATGGGAAAAGTATCTTCGTTTCCTTTCAAGACAAGTATTGTCGCTTGGCTAGAATGCGGAAAATGTTGGTTTTATTTTTATTTGTTGTTTTTTTTAAAACGACGCGAAGTACCTTTTGTTGTTGTTGCAAAAATAGTCTTTTAGCCAGAATCTGCAAGAAAAAAGTACGTATTTTTGCTTTATACACAAATTTGTCATTTGGCTAGCTTTCAAGGAAGTTTTTGCATAAAAAAGAGAAAAACCTTCTTTTGCTGTTACAAAAATTGTCGCTTTTTACACAAAAATGTCGTTTAGCTAGCTTTCCGGGCAGTTTGTGCAGAAAGCTGGGATGAGAGTCCCCAGCTCATGTTATATTCATAGGCATGGGGGCTCGGGCAAAGGAATAGACAGCAATATGATACAAGCGCATTAGTACCGTACACTCTTGTCTAAATGACTCCCACCACCGCACATCGCATGGCCGTCGACTCTGCCATGGTGTTGCATTTGAAAAGACAGAAATGTTAAGAGTGCAACATGGTTTTACCTTTAGAAAGAAAGAGAAATATGATGAGTGTAGCATTGTGTTACATTTTAAAAGAAAGAGAATAGTTAAGTGTGTAGCATAGGGCTTCATTTTGAAAGAAGGAGAAATGATTAAAAGAGACTGCGCCATAGGAAGAAAATGTTAAGAGCGTGTCAAGGTGTATCAGTTTGAAAGAAATTGAAATGTTCCGAATGCGGGATGGGTGTTTTATAGACGAGAAATAAAATTATAAGAGTGGGCCATGGTGTATCTTTTTCACAGGAAGAAAAAGTTCAAAGTCTGTAGCACAGTGTATCATTTAGACAAAAAGAGCTAGAAACAAATGTAGTCGGCCATTGTGTCTGTACCAAGAAATCGAAGAAGAAGAAGAAGAACAAGAACAAGAAGAACAAGAACAAGAACAAGAAGAATAATAAGAAGAAGAACAAGAACAAGAAGAACAAGAAGAAGAACAAGAAGAACAAGAAAAAGAACAAGACGAACAAGAAGAAGAAGACGAAGAAGGAGAAGAAGAAGAAGGAGACCAAGAACAAGAACAAAAAAAGAAGGACAATAAGAACAAGACAAGAAGAACAAGAAAAACAAGATCAAGAAAAACAAGATCAAGAAAAACAAGAACAAGAAGAACAAGAATACATGTTCTAGCAGAAGAGGAAGAAGAAGAAGAAGAAGAACAAGAACAAGAACAACAACAACAACAACAACAACAACAACAACAACAACAACGAGAACAACAAAAAGAAGAACAAGAAGATTTACTCCAGTGCTTCACAGTCGTCGTGGTGGCACCTCTCGTTCCACTCTCGCTCACGTCTCATGCTAAACGAGAACAGGGAAGACCACTCTCCACCGTTTATCGCGACAGTTTCGTCCCTTTAGGGAAACAAATGGCGGCGTTTTTGCTGTTGGGGGCTCCATTAAAACTGATAGTCTGCAATGACGGGAGTATTTTGTTGCGGCCGAAGAGTTTTCTTATGATGTATGATCTAAATGTTTCACTTGCAGTCCGACTTCCAGGAAGCACTTGCGGATTATTGGCTGAGCAGCATGCTGCAGCGACATCCTGTCCCAAAAGCTGAATGTTCCGCAACGCACAGAGAGGGTGATAATGTTAAAGATAATGACGATGATGATGATGACGATGGCGACGACGACGACGACGACGACGACTAAGAAGAAGAAGAAGAAGAAGAAGGAGAAGGAGAAGAGGACTGAGTTGAAGGTAGTGAAGAAGAAGAAGAAGAAGATGATGATGATGATGATGATGATGATGATGATGATGATGATGGTGTCGATGACGATGATGACGATGAAGAAGAAGGGGAAGAAGAAGAAGAAGAAGAAGAAGATAATGATTATGATGGAGATGATGATGATGATGATGATGATGATGATGATGATGATGATGATGATGATGATGATGATGATGATGATGATGTTGGTGATGATGATGATGATGATGACGGCGATTATGATATAGATCTAGATGCATTGCTAAGTTGGTAAGATAGTGATTTTTTTTCGGCAATTTCAGTCCTATATCAGCTTATCAAACAGTACTAGATTTTTTCCACTTACGGAATTGACAAGGGTGGAATTCTGTTGGTGTGCGATGTTTGACTCGGTTCTAAGTTATGACAAGGTTTTTGAAGGGAACATCTGACAGGAATTAATAATCTACATTCTATAGTACTTAGTCTCTCTCTTTCACTCAGCACCACGGCAGACAGATGACTCTCACACACACACACCCCCACCCCCCACACACACACCCACACACACACACACACACCAAAACAAAACAAAAAGCAAAACCCCAACACCTCTCTCTCTCTTTCTCTCTCTCTCAAGATGCCCGGATGGAGTTGTTGCTGCTTGCTGCTGCTGCGGCGACGGATAATGCTGGTGATGGCTGGCGATGCTTCAAAACTGGTGCGTCTTGTGGACAGAAAACTGAGAAAATAGAAACAATCAAGTCGCGACAGCCGCAATTTTCTTCCCGTATAACTCGCTGCGCCGCACTTCACACTGCTAGTGTCCGCGTTTGTGTCGCCCAGGAGAGAAGAAAAAGTAGGAGGAGAAGAGGAAGAAAAACAGGGGAAGGGCAAGGAGGAAGACAAACAGAAGGGCAAGGAGGAAGACAAACAGGGGAAGGGCAATGAGGAAGACAAACAGGAGAAGGGCAATGAGGAAGACAAACAGAAGAGCAATGAGGAAGACAAACAGGGGAAGGGCAAGGAGGAAGACAAACAGGGGAAGGGCAAGGAGGAAGACAAACAGAAGGGCAAGGAGGAAGACAAACAAAGGAAAGGCAAGGAGGAAGACAAACAGAAGGGCAAGGAGGAAGACAAACAGAAGGGCAAGGAGGAAGACAAACAGAAGGGCAATGAGGAAGACAAACAGAAGGGCAAGGAGGAAGACAAACAGAAGGGCAAGGAGGAAGACAAACAGAAGGGCAAGGAGGAAGACAAACAGAAGGGCAAAGAGGAAGACAAACAGGGGAAGGGCAAGGAGGAAGACAAACAGAAGGGCAAGGAGGAAGACAAACAGGGGAAGGGCAAGGAGGAAGACAAACAGAAGGGCAAGGAGGAAGACAAACAAGGGAAGGGCAAGGAGGAAGACAAACAGAAGGGCAAGGAGGAAGACAAACAAGGGAAGGGCAAGGAGGAAGACAAACAGGGGAAGGGCAAGGAGGAAGACAAACAAGGGAAGGGCAAGGAGGAAGACAAACAGAAGGGCAAGGAGGAAGACAAACAGGGGAAGGGCAAGGAGGAAGACAAACAGAAGGGCAAGGAGGAAGACAAACAAGGGAAGGGCAAGGAGGAAGAAAAGTTGCAGAAGGAAGACGAAGAGGAAGGGGAAAATCTGGACGAGGTCCTTTGTTTCCGTTGGAAACCGATCTCATGAACCATTGAACGGATTTTGACTAAACTTCAACATTATCTAGGTTAATGCCGTACCTTCCGTGCCATTATAATTGGTCCACCGCAAAGGTCAAGGTCACTGTTGGATTGATAGCAAGGTTTGCATGGCAAGTCGACGTAACCATATTCTTCTACTCCTCCTCATCCTCATCATTTGGCTTCCTTCTATCCTGTAGTCTTTGGTTGTCATAGTTTGGTATAATATTAGCATGCACTGAAAAACTGTGGGGAGCAATCACATTCATATTCAGATTCAGATTCAAGATTTATTGACTTCATGTGAAGAATTTGTTTTGCGCATATGGGAATACATCAGAATATAGGTTATAAGTTCATACGCAATACAATACATTACAGCACAGTGAAGCAGACACATCGCTTTCTCACATTTACGCAAAATAGGCTATCGAAAGTAAACAATCAAACATCACACATCAAGCAATCAGATCACAAAATAGAACCGCAAACACTGTCAATATATATCATGTCACCTAATCGCGTCAAGCACCCACATCTCAGGCTATACGTCAATTGATTAAACCAACATACAACGCCTCACAGTTCACATTATAATAATAGTCAATGTATACATCATGCACAAACAATCAATACATTTTCGCACACATTCATACAACACTTGATGGACAAGTGTTGTATGAATGTGTGCGAAAATGTATTGATTGTTTGATGCTTGATTTCGCCTGCAAATGTCTTGTACCTAATAATGAGAAACAAATATGTACATAAAAATCAAGGAATGCTAATTTTGGCAAAGAAATTACAAAGCGATACCATGCAAATTTTCGAGCTAAGCTCTTCATCCTAAAGATTTAATGTTCAAGAAATATTGCAAAAGGTTATATATATATAATGCGCTTGGATTCGTAATTAACAAAACATATAAAAGATATTAATTGTATATGTTAACAGCCAGTGTCTATAAAGCATTTATTATTTGAATATTTGTTACCATTGTACCCAGTAAAGAATGTAAAGCTAAAAAAAAAACGCTGATAATAACAGTAATATATTGTACAATCAAGCAATAATAGAAACAATAGTGAGAATCATTTTAAATACTGATTTAAAAAAAATAAATGTATTGATACGTGTGTGTACGTATGTGTGTGTCTGTGTGTATGTGATCGTCTAAAATCATTGTAAGAAATGCATAGACGATAATAATAATAATAATAATAATAATAATAATAATAATAATAATAATAATAATAATAATAATAATAATAATAATAATTTTATTTATAAAGCGCATTATCAAACAATAGTCTGCTCAAGGCGCATCAAACACAGTCACAGGCACAATACAATAGATGTAATACAATCAATAAATAAAATTAAAAACAAAATTCATTAAAATTTAAAATAAGAAATTGGAAGTAAACCTCACTTACACAATAGTCGCATTAAAACAATGTACTAATAGCTTAATAAGACCAAACAATATGATAAAAAGTCAACAACAACAACAACAACAAAATAAAATAAAATAAAATAAAATAAAATAAAATAAAATAAAATAAAATAAAATTGATGGGAAATGTAAAAACATAAAATGTTATTAGAAATGCAATCACATCTTTTAAACTCTGGACAATAAATAAGTAAATATCAAATTCCAAGTAAAAAAATAAGAGTCAGTCACATAAGATATGAAGAATGATTATTAAAAGATCATGACCATGATGTCGTAGACATTATATCGCACCCATACACAAACACCTAGGCATTGTCAGAAACAGACGCAAGTACACACAGACACATGCAAGCTGTTGTGATGTTTTAATTCCTCAGCACCCACTCACTGACCATCTTACGTATGCAAGCATCTCTCAAAGACTGAAATCAGTCGTTCGACCAGTGAAAGAATCACAGCGGATCAAGCATGCAGATGCTTGCAGAACAGAAAAGTTTTAAGGTTCTTTTTGAAAGCAGTGACAGACTGAGTGTGACGAAGTTCGGAGGGAAGAGAGTTCCACAGCGACGGAGCGAACACCGCAAAAGATCTTCTCCCGAAGGAGTTAAGAGAATATCTGGGGACGGTCAGTAAGGAGGCATCTTCAGATCGAAGAGAACGAGTAGGTTTGTAGAGGAGGATGAGATCAGCCAGATAAGAGGGAAAGGTATCAGTGTGAAGACAGTGAAAGCAGAGAGAAGCAATTTTGTATTCAAAGCGAGCCTTTACAGGCAGCCAGTGCAGTGTTTGAAGTACAGTGGTGGCACTAAAGCGCCGCGGCTGCAGGAGGACAAGGCGAGCAGCGTTATTTTGAATACGTTGAAGTTTGGAGAGTTTTTCACCAGGAAGGCCAGCCAGAAGAGAATTACTGAAATCAAGTCGGGACAGAATAAAAGAGACAGCGAGTTTGTTGGCAGTGTCCACAGAAAGGTAGCGGCGTATTTTACTAATCCTACGGAGAAATGTAAAATATCTGTACTCAACTGAACTGAACCCTTCACCAGGCGGACACAACAAATAAATCAATCAATGTTTCATTTATTGTCTATTCACACATTCAGGTGATATTAGACATTAATTAATAACCTCAACAATATCAATCAAATCACAATAAAGAAACCTTATAACAAAATGGAATGAAAGGGGAAGAGGGATGGAACACCAAACTATAAAAGTCTACCAATAGGAGTCATTGCAATAATTTTCACAACTGCTGTTATCGGTGAATGATGTAATACATCATCTAAAGAATGTCCATATTCAGTCAAATGATGTCCTTGGTTTTCATACATTTCATTTAAAACTAGACATTCGAATAAAATATGGTAAACTGATATATTTTTGCAACACATACACTGAATATCGAGCACCACACCAGAGGCAACAAAACCATACTTTCCAACATAACTTCCAATGTCTTGTACCTGTCAACAACATCTTAGCGCAATGAAGGAGTATTTTCCTCCGAAAGGCTAGGTTTATAACCTACTTCTTCAAGCCGTTTTACTCCTGCTTATACCCCCGTTGGGGTGCCGGGGGTTTCAGTATAAATAGTATCCCCACTTTCTGGAAATTTAGTGCTTTAAATTCCCACTGTCGCTGTCTTTCTCATTTGCTCTTTCTCATTCCTGCTCTGTTCTATCAATCTGCTATACTATCGTCTTCTTCGCTAGCCCAGTCACCTACCTTTTTTCTTGAAAACTCTTCCGGGACAAGATTCCTTATTTGTGTATGAGGTCTGTTGGATCAGCTTGGGAATATTGGACGCTTTCTGCCAGGTGGTCACTAGGGCTTCCTATGATGTTATTATTTAGCAATGTAGGCATTTTATATGTGTGTGTTTTGTTGATAATTTATAATGATGTTTGTATTCTATTTTGTTTTTGTAAACGGGGGTTCGATAAGTTGGGGTGAAGCCTCAGCCGTCCCCTGCGTGGGATGTCTTTATTGTAAAGTGACTGGCTGGTGGAGAGCTTTCGGTTTTACCGCTAGGGTTGTTTCAGCAGATCTTTTATGCGGATCGGGGGTTGTCCGGTCCTGATTTGGCTCGGAAGAGTCCGCTGGACCTAAAGCAATAATAATGTAATGTAATGTAAACCCCTGCTTATCACAAACCTCTTTTTTTAGTTTTTAAAAGGTACCCGTTTTTAATTTCCTTAGGAAGCCAGTTGCGCGGCGAGAGTGCTCTTCGGCGGGGCAACACATTAATGGTTTGGGCATTTGGTGAAAGCAGAGACAAATGCACGCTTTTAGCTCCTTGTTTGTACAAGTAGCCTCATATCAGCTTTCTGCTAAAAGCACATGAAACCGTCTCTCAATCTCTTCCCTTTTATCTCTTCCATCAATCTCCTTCTCGCACCCCACGTCTCTCTCTCTCTCTCTCTCTCTCTCTCTCTCTCTCTCTCTCTCTCTCTCTCTCTCTCTCTCTCTCTCTCCTGTCTAATGCTTTTATCTCAATTATTTTATCTTATAAGCAGGTCACTGTCAGGCTGCTTACTTCTTCGTGTACCTTCCTCATACCACCTCTGTCTGTCTGGGTGTCTGTTTCTGTCTCTAGGTGTCTGTCTCTCCTAATGCTTTTATCTCGTCATTTTATCCCATAGGTAGGTTAATTCCTTATGTTCCACATCTCATCTCTGTCTAGCCCTCCCTCTCTGTCTGTCTCTGTTATCTCTTTCTCTCTTTGTCTCTGTTCTCTGTCCATGTTTTCTGTCTCTCTGTCTCGGTTTTTTTGTCTGTCTCACGTTTTCATCTCAATTATCATGCTTTCGCTTATAGCTAGATAAAGGCTACTGTTAGCAACTTCTCTGTCATCCCATCTCTGTTTGTATGTCTGTCTGTACATGTCTGTCTGTCTGTCTTTCTTTCTCTCTCTGTCTCTTTCTCGTGCTTTCATCTCGATCATTTTATGTAGTAGGTAAGTCACCCAACGATATTTTCTTGTCATCCTATCTCTGTCTGCCTCTTGCTTCTTCACAATCTGTCTCTCCTTCTCTCTCTCTCTCTCTCTCTCTCTCTCTCTCTCTCTCTCCCTCTCTCTCTCTCTCTCTCTCTCTCTCTCTCTCTCTCTCTCTCTCTCCCTCTTTCTCTTTCTCTCTCTCTTTCTGTCTCATGCTTATATCTCGATTACAGTAGTTACCGTTGGATACTTTCTTGTCATCCTATCTCTCTGCTTATCTGTCTCTCCTTCTGTCTCTGTCTACCTGTCTGTCTCTTGCTTCTTCACAATCTGTCTCTCCTTCTCTCTCTCTTTCTCTCTCTCTCTCTCACCCTTCCAAACTTCACTCCATCGTTACCTTCACACTGTCATTAGAAAAACGAACCATAGTTTTGGGTGTGTTTTTCCAATCCATTAAAATAAAACTCTCTCTCTCTCTCTCTCTCTCTCTCTCTCTCTCTCTCTTTTTTTTTTCCTCTTTCTTTCTCTCTCTCTCTTTCTCGCGCTCTCTCTCTCTCTCGCCCTCAGACTGATAATAATTGCCGGACCCTCAGCTAGTAATGAGCCACTTCAACTCGCGCGGAATAAAATGTGAAGGAGTTTCCACACAGAAATCGGAACTCTAGGCAAACAAGGCCACAAAGAGCACTAGGGAGAGAGAGAGAGAGAGAGAGAGAGAGAGAGAGAGAGAGAGAGAGAGAGAGAGAGGAGAGCGGAGAGAAAGAGAGTGGAGAGCACAGAGAGAGTGAGAGTGGAGAGCAGAGACAGAGAGGAGAGAGAAAGAGAAAGATTAGGAGAGAAAGAGAGAGAGAGGCGAAAAGAGAAAAAAGAAAGAGAGAAGGTAGGAAGAGAGAGAGATGGAGAGAGAAAGAGAGAGAGGGAAGACAGAGATAAAAGATAGAGGGAATAGAGAGAGAAAGAGAGAGAGAAGAGGAGAGAGATAGACGGAGAGAGAAAGAGGGAAGAGAGAGTGGAGAGCAGAGAAAGAGATGAGAGAGAAAGAGAGAGATTAGGAAAGAAAGAGAGAGAGAGACGAAGAGAGAAAAGAAAAAGAGAGAAGGTAGAAAGAGAGAGAGGGAAGAGAGAGATAAAAGAGGGAATAAAGAGAGAAAGAGAGAAAGAAAGGGAGAGATAGGCGGAGAGAGAGAGAGAGAGGGAGGGAGAGAGAGAGGGAAGAGAGAGAAAGAGAGAGGTTCGGGGTTAGGGAGCAAAACGGGTTCAGCAATAAAGTGACTCCAATGTCCTTGACCTTTGCGATTGAGCAAATATGATGGGAAGGGCCACTTAAACCTACATAACTAATGATCCTATGAAGTTTAATCAAAATCCATTCAGTTGTTTTTTTGTTTTTTTTTTAGATACGGCGTCCAAAGGACCCACAGTTCAACCGACAGACGACGTACAGACTGACATTTTCTTCGTTCTGATTCCCCCGGACTGTTCCAAAGTATTTCCCGATAAGTCTGGAAATACCCAAAGTGTAAACTGGGATGAAAATGGTGCTGAAAATGCTAAATCTCAGCGTTGTGAGTGAAATCGGGACTTCTGTTTGGGACTCAAAGAGGTGTTTGAGATGCCATGGAAATGATGAAAGGGCGCGGGGGGGGAGGGGGGTGAGAGTGAGGGGGCTGGGGGTTAGGGGGCGGACCTAGCATCACCCACCACAACTTCAAGCTTGTTAGAGAGGTGTGGGTAAAAATTGGACTCCGCATCACCCACCATTCAGCTGAAGATGTTTGCCCAATGTTTAGCAGAAGAACAGGCAGTAATTACCTCCCTTCCGCCACTCTCCGGTTTCTTTTCTTTACAGTTCTCTCCCCTTTCTACTTGATCGGCTCTAGGTTGGATTAAGGCCCCTTTTCCACCATGGTGCCCTATTTCTGTAATTATTCTGCTTCACTTTGGCTAGAAAGTGAAAGTTCCAATTTGGTTTCATGCGGTCTGTCTCAGCTCTTTTTTCGATTCTTGTCGCCTTGCATTTTGATAGAGGCGACGTCGGATTTGTTATTGTTGGTACTGATGTGGTATCGTTGTTGTTGTTGTTGATGTTATTGTAGTTGTATCCATTGTGCTTGTTGATTTGGTTATTACTGTTGTTGATGTTTTGGTATTTGTGTTTGTTGTACTTGTTTGTCGATGTTATTGTAGTTGCACTTGTAACTGTTGTTGTATGTGTTGTTGTTGTTGTTGCTGTGGTTGTTGTTGGTGATGCTGATGATGATGACGATGATGACGACGACGACGATGATTATGGAACTGATGATGATGACGATGATGATGACAACGACGACGATAACGAAGATGATGATGACGACGATGATGATGGTGATGAAAGAAGAAGAAGAAGAAAAACAACAGCAACAAGATGACGGCGACGATGACGACGACGAAGATGATGATGATGATGATGATGATGATGATGATGATGATGATGATGATGATGATGATAATAATAATAATAATAAGGACGATGATAATGATGATAACGTTTACGACGATATAGTTAGCAACGACAATGCCGAAAACACTAAAGCTGTACGTATCTGCGCACTCCATTTAATCTAATTAGTTTGTGTGTATTTGAATCTCTCTCTCTCTCTCTCTCTCTCTCTCTCTCTCTCTCTCTCTCTCTCTCTCTCTCTCTCTCTCTCTCTCTCTCTCTCTCTCTCTCTCTCCTTCATAGCAAACACGCCAGTAATGCTATTTACAGAAATCCACGAATCATCATTACCAATAATTAGGCACAATGTTTTGAAATAGGTCTCGCATATCTGTTAGCACAAAAAGTAAAGGAGTGGGAGCCGGTAGCCCCCAGCGAACATATTGCAGACCCGTTATACTGAACACAGAAACAACACTACAGCTATTGATAATGGACATAGACACGACAAGGCCGTAAGTAGTACAGTAGATAGCTATATTAATTTACAAAGACACGAAAACAATGACATGGACTCCGAAGCTAAAGTCTCACGGTTAACAATTCTGCTACAATGTTTCGACTACGTAACATAAGCTTTGATGTAAGCGTAAGATTAACAAAAGCTTTGATTGATTCTCCAGTTGCTCAGTTTATATAATGATGTATTTTATATGTATGTATGTATGTATGTATGTATTTGGTGTAAATGTGTGTGAATGCGTGCTTACGTCTTATCATCTCGATGAAGATTTAGAAGACGTTAGTAAAACAACCAACCCACCAACATTCCTTGGAAACTTTGTTTGAAAAGTGTGACAAACAACGCATGTAATTAGTCACAGGGTAAAGTAAAGATCTGCAACATCGTCGCGAGAACAATGCGCTCTCCGCAATCTTTCGAGAGTTGCGTTCCCCTTTTTTCGGGGCTATTTTTGGTTGTAAAAACAAGACCGACTCATCCGATAGCGACCATGATGAAATTTTGATCGTTGCTCAGTATAAGTACTGCAAAATAGAAAGCGGAAAGGAGGCAATATTGGGTGAAACCTTGCTGATTTTTATTTATTTATTTAGGTTTTTGTTGTGGAGACTTATTTCAAAAAGCGATACCTTTGCCAAACGCAAAAATATTTTGAAGTTTTGACTGCAAGTCGTAAGTTAGGTATGATTCCTTTTAATGAGCGAGTTAAGCTAATAAGCTTGATCAGAATTTGGTTGAGTTAAAATGCACCTCTAGTAGTAGGGCATCCGTCAGTCTCGGGAGACCATGGGGTTGCGCATCTAGCTAGGTGTTGGGTCCTAGTACAGGGAAATTCGAAACTACTTCCGGTGTTGGGGCAACGCTTTTAGGCGAAGCTGGAGTGACCTCTCCAGTGCGCATAGCATGGGTTACTAGGTATAGAAGACTGGCTATTACTCATGCATACAGTCCACCTCCACCTCCTTCTTCTCCTCCTCCCCTCTCTCTCTCCCTCTCTGTCTAGTCGCTAGTTAGTTTAGTTAGTCGTCGTTTATAGGGTCCAACGGATTCCACGTCGCTAAGAAGGTCCAATGCGCCTTTACAATAAGGCACTTTTAATACGAGGACAACCGCGAACTTGATTTGTTGATATAATTTTTGTCATTTTCCCTAGCTTTTTTTTTTCCTCACCTTTAATATGTCTTTGTTAGTTAGTAATTTCGCTCTATCGTTCGTTAGTGAGTTCTGAAGCGGGAATCTGAAGTGAAGAAGGTACGGTCAGCATAGGGGATAGAGCACTATCCAACCTCCGTTTTGCGGATGACATTGATGGATTGGCTGGAGAGGAACACGAATTTGAACAGCTGGGAAAGATGCTTGACACCACCTCCAGAGCCTATGGAATGGAAAAAAGTGCAGAGAAGACTAAAATGATGGCCAACAACACCAATGGCATCAACCTGGACAATATTTAGGAGCCATTGTATCAGACAATGGGTCCCGACAAGAAGTCCTCTCCAGAGTCGCACAAACAACTGCTACCCTGACAAAGTTGAATCCAATTTGGAAAGACAGAACCATTAGTCTACATTCCAACGTAAGGCTGCTGCGCTCCCTTGTCATCTCCATCCATCTTCCTATACGCTTGCGAAACATGGACCCTCATAGCAGATCTACAACGAATAATACAAAGAATGGAGATGAGGTGCTACAGAAGACTTCTGGGCATTTCCTATACCCAGCACATCACCATAAACGAAGTCCGAGAGACCATCACACAAGCCATTGGACAACACGATGACATGCTCACAGTGGCGAAGAAACGGAAACTCCGAAGATATGGCCACGTCACCAGAGCTTCAGGCCTTGCAAAGACCATCCCGCAAGGCATGGTGCAAGGAGGCAGAAGAAGAGGGAGACAGAAAAGGTGGGAGAAGAGGTGGGAGGACAACATTCGAGAATGGACTGCGTTGTCACTGAGCGAAGTCATGAGGGTTGCTGAGGGCAGAGAAAGATGGAGTACGCTGGAATCTGTGGTGCCCCAACGACCTTCGAGTTACGGGACAGGATAGGACAGGATAGGATAGGATAGGATAGGACAGGATAGGTAGGATAGGACAGGATAGATAGGATAAGACAGGATAGGATAGATAAGATAGGACAGGATAGGATAGGATAGGAAGTAGGAATCTTATCGAAAAGAGACAATAAAGAGAATAGAGCGTAAATGTTTCTTTTCTTTCTGTCTGTCTCTCCTCTTCCTTACCTCCATCTTTTTCAGCACCCCAGATCATTATTCCCACCCTGAATGCACGACACATCGAAGGGGGCTACTAATGAAGGATCATCAGTCGTTCTTTCAGCTTTAGGAGGAAGAAGAAGAAAAGAAAGTGCGAGAGTAGCTTTCATCCAATCACTTCCATCCGATCAAGAACACAGACAAGCTTTCAACCAATCATTTCCATCCGATCAAGAACATAAGATCTGCTAGTTCTCTTTTTACCCCTGGTCCTAATTTTGCAGCAGCCGATGTCTGCTTCTGGCCAAAGGCGCAGCTAATTACCGCCCTTGGCTACTGCATGCCGGGAAGGGTGTATGCTAACTAGCCCTCTCATCAGCCTCGGAATGAACGTCACATTGTAGCCATGACGCTTCACTGCTCAGCAATGATATAGTTAGCTTTGTGAAGCACGTCATCAACGAACTCTTCGTGTTGTGTGTGTGCGTGTGTGTGTGTGTGTGCGTGTGTGTGCGTGTGTGTGAGGGGAGTGGGGTGGGGGTAGGGGTCTCGTGGGCTGGGGTGGTGGTGGTGTGTGGATCAGGATTTATGTTGCTGTACGTGTGTTATTATGTGCATATTTGTGTGTACGTGTGTTGATGTTTTTATACGAGTGTTTGTCACTCTGTGTGTGTGTGTGTGAGTGTGTGTGTGTGTGAGAGAGAAAGAGAGAGAAAGAGAGAGAAATAAAAGCGTGTGTGTTTGTGCGTGTAGGCGTGAGAGAGAGAGAGAGAGAGAGAGAAAGAAAGGCGTGTGTGGACGTGTTTGTGTGTGTATGTGTGTGTGTGTGCTTGTAAGAGGTTACAAGAATGAAAAAAAAAGGAAAAATCCACGAAAAAAAACAATATCAATTACCTCGACTAGTTGGCCAGAGAGAGAGAGAGAGAGAGAGAGAGAGAGAGAGAGAGAGAGAGAGAGAGAGAGAGAGAGAGACAGAGAGAGACAGAGAGAGAGAGAGAGGTGCGTGAAAGAATAATTAAGGAACGATGAACAACTACACAACAGATAAAATAAAATATCAATAAAGACGATAAATTTTCGTCTTGCATTTCGACTTATGCTTTTTAAAAAGCTCAACACTCATAGTAGATCGTTCCTCTGGACAGACAAAACTTCAAATCATTCAATTGCATTGAACTGTTAGTAATCCGGTAAATTCAAAGTCGAAATTGCTGCCTATAGTTATACACTATGTAATAAGTACATTTTCTCACCTATTACATTGCTGAAGTTTCGCAATCACTGCCACTACACATTTCTGTAGAAAATAAAACCACGATTGTAGCTTACATTATCAGGAAGGGAAAAAAAAGAAGATAAAAAATTATATTAAAAAAATAAATAAAATTGAATGTGTAATTAAGATACCTGACGCAGTACCATACGGAGATTGAAAAAAGCCGACGAAATTAAGAGTTCGTTGCAGTTTTGACTTGAAAGACGGGGATCAAAGGGAGCAAACTATAAGAACATCCGGCAATTTAGTTCAACTTAGAAATACCGAACGTAGCCCCAGGAGAAAGGAGGTAGGAGTTTGTGCAAGGATTGGACGGACGAAGGGATGAGGAGGAGGAGGAGGAAATGGGAAGGATGAGGGAAGAGGATAGAGGAGAAAGTGGATGAGAGTGAGAGGGAGAGTAGTTGATGAATAGATTTTAAAAAGGGGGTTACAAGACGAAAAAAACGCAATCTACACGTAACGAGGAGAACTGGGCAAGGAGAGCTGAGTCCTTTCATGTCAAGGGGCCAAGATTAGTGCGGGGTGGTTGCTCACAGATAATTTGAGGCGTGGCTCTAATGAGCTCGTGAGCCGCTTTTCGACAGATGTTCTCCCTGCGTGCTGCACTGGAGGAGCTGGTCGCATTTCGTCGTTTACTCCGAATTAGCTCCCTTGCACCAGTTTCTTCCTGTACTCTCCGTCTCTCTCCTTAAGCTCATCTTGCTGAGCGTTGTTAACATTATCAGGTTCAGATTCAAATTGAGATATTATTTATTAATTTATTTACTTCTGTATTCAAACATACGTCGTCTTGTGTATGTTCTTGTGCTTTAGAAAAAAAAATCTTTTTGTTCGAGTTGTTTAAAATACTCCAAAACTATATTTCAAGACACTGTTGTTGCTGTTGTTGTTGTTGATGGTCGTGGTGTTGATGATGATGATGATGATGACGACGATGATGATGGCGATCTTCCTCTTCTTTTTCTTCTTCCTCCTCCGCCTTTCTTCTTGTTGTTCTTGTTCGTCTTATTCGTGTCTTATTCTTCTTCCATTAATTATTACTTTTAAATAAAATTGTACAGCACTTTTAAATTATCACATTTACACAGATTGAAACCAAATAGTAAGCCGGATATCAAGAAATCTTGCAGTTTTTTCTACTTTCGCTTTGAAAGTCAGGCTGTCATTTTAGTTCCCCTACTTACTCTTTTTACATCAGAGCGATGACGTCTTTCTTCTTTAGTCTTGAAAACACACACACACACAAAACACACACAGACACACACACACACACACACACTCACACACACACACACACACACACTCTCTCTCTCTCTACATTTAATTTTAAAAGGGAGACAATCTCTCCATTTGAAGTTGAAAAGCAAGATGGCGATTGGTTGACGTGTTTGGTAATGAACTGGGAGAAGCGGCTGAAAAGCAGCTCTTTGCAGACGTAATAAACGTTAATACAGCCACGTCATTCTGACAGGAAGCCATGCCCAACACCTCTTTGATTAGTTGCTGGAAATTAACTGTAATCACGTACAGAAGAGCACGAGTTTCCCCCCCCCCCTCCCTCCTTTGGCGAGGCGAATTAAAATTTGAAGGAGTGGGCTTCCAGAAGAAATTGAACCTGCAGAGAAAAACGAAGTAGAATTTATTTTCAAAGGGAGAAATTAAAAGAAAAAAAAAGTAAAAGTTTTGGAAAACTTTGTTTGGGTGGCTATCAAAGACTGGCTGAAAGCATAATATAATTGTGACATTTTGCGCAGCTTTAGATTAAAAGCTATCAGGGCCGTGCACACACAAAAAGTTGTTGAAAGGTTGTATTCACACTGACTGGCAGAGACTTAGCGATGCTAGTGAAAAAGGCAAGCCCAAGTCTCATCGAGTCTTCGCTACGCGCTAGCGTGCGGTGGTCTGTAGTCATGCAGACAAGGATGTTCTAAGACTGTTGTTCTTGAAGTTGTTCTCATCGTTTTTGTTCGTTGTTGTTGTTATTGTTGATGTTGGTGGTGGTGATCGCGTTGTTGCTCAAGAAACAACAACAACAACAACAACAACAAACTTTTACTCAGTTATTCAGAAGTTTGCCTTAAATCCAAAAAGGCGTCACATGTTCCAACCAGAACAATAATTTTAGCTGCTGATTAGGACTAGGAAGAAGAAGAAGAAGAAGAAGAAGAAGAAGAAGAAGAAGAAGAAGAAAGAAGAAGAAGAAGAAGAAGAAGAAGAAGAAGAAGAAGAAGAAGAAGAAGAAGAAAGAAGAAGAAGAAGAAGAAGAAGAAGAAGAAGAAGAAGAAGAAGAAGAAGAAGAAGAAGAACAACAACAACAACAACAACAACAACAACAACAACAAATTGTTGCAGTACCATTACATTATTTTCAAAGTTATAACTTTTCAACTTTGTTGCATCATATCAGTCCATTACTATCTAAAAACTAGTAGTGCATTGTATTATATTGCAGTATATTGTATTCCATTGCATTGTGGTGTATTTCACTGCAACTGTATTGCACCAACTGTATTGAATTGCATTGTACTGTATTGTATTGTATTGCGCTGCAACTGTAATGCGATTTGCATGTTATGGCTTATCTGAATAAAGCCTATAAGAAATGAAAGAAAAGTGATCAAAGTTTCAGATCAAGTATCTACATGCTATGCTCCCTTGTAATTACAAAAGAGAAGGCAATTCCATATAAAAGTCGCCCTTGGTGAAGTAAAGAAATAAAAACATGTTTCAAAAGAACGGCTTTCCCAATATTTTGCAGCAAAATCAAAAGTGCGACAGACCTAGACCTACTTCAAATTTCATTTCTTATTTAAGGAATGGTTCTTACGTAGCACTTGTCAAGCTCAAGAGCTGCTCATGGCATTGGTCGATACAAGATCTAACTCAAGGCGCTCGAGGCGCACCACTTGTACCTTTTTAGGAGCCTCGTCTGACGTCCAGACGACGGGAGTAAACACACGTCCACCTTGGCATTGAAATCATTACTATAGTTACTAAGTCAGTGTAATTTAATTTCCTTCCTTTTTCCATTCCTTATACTTTCAACTTCAAAACGAAGTGCATTGGAATGCAAAGAGTTAATTTCATTTGACTCACCAGGAACCCCATTTAACCCTTTGCTCTCCGGAGACCTGGAAACGAAAGACATTTGTATGCCGTCTGATTAAAACTTTCACATTCCTTTCATATGCAAATTGGTTGCAAGAAATGTACGCGGAACTGGAGGCGGGAGGGGAGAGAGGGTGCGGGAGAGAGAAAGAGAGAGAGAAGATAAAATAATTCTTTATTTAACGAAGGCAGTATAATAAGCAGTGGTCTGCTTTTTTTACATCTGGCCCTCGCCCTAGGGAGGGACTATTCTACTGAAATTACAAAGGATAAAAGCCAAAAACAAAAACAAAACATTAAGAGAGAGGCATTCAGCTCTTTGGGCAACCATGAGAGTGTACAACATTAGCCCCAACATTATTGAAGTCATCACAAGCCTGTATGATAAGGCTACCAGTGCTGTTTTCCACAACAGCGCCATCGGGAACTGGTTCGGAACAACAATCGGCCTGCGTCAAGGATGCCTACTCTCTCCAACACACTTCAACATCTTCCTAGAGCGCATCATGTCAGATGCCCTTGCACATCACGAAGGCACAGTCAGCATAGGGTGTAGAGCAATCTCCAACCCCCACTTTGCGGATGACATTGATGGATTGGCTGGAGAGGAACAAGAACTTCAACAGCTTGTAAAGAGGCTTGACACCACCTTCATAGCCTATGGAATGGAAATAAGTGCAGAGAAGACCAAAATGATGACCAACAACACCAATGGCATCAACACGGACATCAAAGTCCAAAGCCAATCCTTCAACACAGTGCATAGCTTCAAATATTTAAGAGCCGTTGTATCAGACAATGGGTCCCGACAGGAAGTCCTCTCCAGGATCGAACAAACAACAATGCTGCCATGACAAGGTTGAAGTCCATTTATTTATTTATTTATTTATTTAATCGTTCTTATATAGCGCTTTTCCAGCTCAAGAGCTGCTCAAGGCGCTGGCCGATAAGGATCTAACTCAAGCCGCCCGAGACGCCCACCCGCAGCCTTTGGGCGCATGGTCTGACGCCCGGACAACTGAGCACAATCCTGGGCAGCCAGGGATGGGGGAGAAGGACCTAGGTGCATGCTGGGTGTGTTCTTGTCACCGGCACTCACCCGTCTAGGATATAAGCGTCAGGATCTTTAAAGTCCGTTATGATGGAATGTATGCGACACAGACTAGACCTCGGTTTATACTCTCATCCGAAGGAGTAGGAAAACAGGAGTAAAGTGTCTTTCCCAGGGACACAACACAATGGCCCGGCCAGGGCTCGAACCCGGGACCTTCAGATCCGCAAGCCGAAGCACTACCATTAGACCACAGTGCCTCCTTGGAAAGACAAGACCATCAGTATACACTCCAAGGTAAGGCTGCTGCGCTCCCTTGTTATTTCCATCCTCCTATACGCTTGCGAAACATGGACCCTGACCGCAGACCTACAACGAAGAAAACAAAGCATTAGAGATGAGTTGCTACAGAAGACTTCTGGGCATTTCTATATACCCAGCACATCACCAACGACGAAGTCTGACAGACCATCACACAACCCATCGGACAACACCATGACATGCTCACATTGATGAAGAAACAGAAACTCCGATTGTATAGCCACGTCACCAGAGCATCAAGCCTTGCAAAGACCATACTGCAAGGCACAGTGCAACAAGGCAGAAGAAGAGGGAGACAGAAAAAAAGATGGAAGGACAACATTTGAGAATGGACTGGCTTGACAGTGAACAGAGAAAGATGGAGTACTCTGGTGAAACGATCGTCGGTGGTGCCCCAACGACCTTCGAGTTACGGGATAGGATAAGATAGGAGAGAGAGAGAGAGAGAGAGAGAGAGAGAGAGAGAGAGAGAGAGAGAGTATCTGTGGTGCCCCAACGACCTTCGAGTTACGGGATAGGATGAGAGAGAGAGAGAGAGAGAGTGAGTGAGTGAGTGTGTGTATCTGTGGTGCCCCAAAGACCTTCGAGTTACGGGATAGGATAAGATGAGAGAGAGAGAGAGAGAGAGAGAGAGAGAGAGAGAGAGAGAGAGAGAGAGAGAGAGAGTGTGTGTGTATCTGTGGTGCCCCAACGACCTTCGAGTTACGGTATAGGATAAGATAAGAGAGAGTGTAGCATTTGTAATGAAAGTGTACATGGTTATAGTACGGAAAGGTTTCATTCACACAGGGTGAGTAAGTCTGTTTGTATTTATGTTGGGGTATGTACGATTTTATTATTAAACACTTCTATCGTGGACACAGATTGTTAAAATAATTTTACAAAATTGACGACATCGAGAAGAAGAAGAAGAAGAAGAAGAAGAAGAAGAAGAAGAAGAAGAAGAAGAAGAAGAAGAAGAAAAGAGAGTGAAAGAAAGAGATTGTGTGTGTGCAGAGAGAAAGGAAGAAGAGAGAGATCACTTCGCGATATCGCCTCTATGAGAAGTGATGTACGGTGGAGGAGTTACGTCCCTTCAACCTCACATGGGCTTGCTTTTGGTTCTTAGTCTCTTGTCTATATATGGGGTTTTTAATTATATTTTTAAAACATGTTTTAGACGGCGATTTTCACCTTTTGCTGTTGAAAATGTTTGAAATAAGGCTTTTAAAATTTGAGAATTTTTTTTTATGCACATCTGTTTATTTTTTCATGACTTGCTGCCTCTTGACCGTAAGGGTGTTATGAGCGCTTCCTAAACTGTAACCCGTGATATAGGTGGCTTTTGCATTGTTTTGTTGCTTTAAATAAACAGTTTGTATAAGATAAATTGAGTTAAAATAATAATAATAATAATAATATATTTTTTTAAAACAACACTAGTCTAGAATATGTGTCATACATGCGTAATTTATTTTTTGTTCCGTAATGTGGTCATACAGCATACGGATTGATTGGCAGTTTTAGTGTGTATAATTTGTGCGTGTGTGTGTGTGTGGGTGTGTGTGTGTGTGTGTGATATAGAAAGAGATGGAGATCGAAATATAAATAAAGATATTCGAAACGTAAATCTAGTTGTGCACACGGAAATTCATTTATTTACAAAAAATGCTTCGATTGATTTCAACATAATAATTAGGGTACGTAATAATTATACCCTCTCTCTCTCTCTTTCTCTCTCTCTCTCTCTCTCTCTCTCTCTCTCTCTCTCTCTCTCTCTCTCTCTCTCTCTCTCTCTCTCTCTCTCGTATTTAAAAAAAGGTGAAAGGGCAACTTTTTGTTATATCACGATTCTTGTCTGTCAGAATAGATCTACAATTTCTTCAAGAACTTACCGTTCTTCTTCCTTTGGGAAACAAAAAAACACCTCTTCCCCTTGCATGCAGCCTTTAATCGTGCGTTTGTGCAGTTCAAAGCTGCACAGTGGTCACCGTTACTCTTCCTGCGATTTATTTTCCCCCTCACCATCAGATCTTCGCTCTGTGACGCAGCCATTTTCACACATGTTACAATCAAGTCGCATAACTCTTGACGCGTCATCACACCAAAGGCGTCACTGCGCGGTCTAAGTATTCCTGGTCTATGGTGTGTGTGAGAGAGAGAAAGAGAGAGAGCGAGGGAGAGAGGGAAAGAGAGAGCGAGAGAGAGAGAGAGAGTTTAATAGACAGACTTGCAGACAGAGCGGCTCACAAAGCCCACTCACCCTGCAGCACACACACACACACACACACACGCACACACACACGCACACACCCGCACACACACAAATTCACACGCACAAGACTCATAAGAAAGTTGAAATTTCAATGTTTATTCTTTTGCCGTTTCTTTGATCACAAGTACCACCAGAAGTTTGACGTATTTTTCACCACTGTACAATATTTACAATAATAATGATCCGCAGAAGAAAAAAAAACAACTCACATAAAACACACAAAAAAATCAAACATCATACTTTTTTACCACCAAAAGTAAAACTCAGATATAAAATATAAAAGACGCAAGTCACACACACAAAATATAAACAACGGGACTTAATTGTCCAAATTTAATATTTTTGAAACACACACACAAATTTAATCGACGTGGTGGTAACTAAAATAAAATTATATTTTTTATGTAAAAGCATGTTTTGTTTTTACAACAACAACAAAAACAACAACAACAAAAACACACAAAAAACAACAAACAGAAAAAATTAAATAAATAACAAATAAAAATAAAACATCAGAAAGTAAAATAATTGGATTTTTTTAAAACAACAGTAGAGATAAGAAGAGATGGGAAGAATAATTGGAAACGCTCACACACCCTCTCTCTCTCTCTGTCTCCGCCCTCCCCCTCTCTCTCTCTCTCGCCGGCTCGCGCACGCACTTCCGAAAGGCAGACACGCATTTACCATCATTCACATACACACAAACCGACACCTGTCCCAACACACACACACACACCCATTTGCGCGCTGCAAAATCACCGTTAACTTTTCTGTCATACCCTTTCTGCTAGTTTGTATGGCGGCCCATTTGCGTCAAAACCATGAGTTACCAGTATCAGGAGATACTTGAAATTAACACGTGTTCTGTGTCATTTAATTTACAGAGATACCGGTAATCTACAATGTTAATAAATATCAGTATTTGACAAAGCCTTCTTAGCGCCCAAACCTAATAATTACAATAATTTTCGCCTAATAATAACAATTAGCGTGAGATAGTTACAATTATTATGAAATAACTACAGCTATCACAACAAATTACAAATATATTTGCTTTAGTGTGATCATGTTTAATTTTCAGTTTTGGCTCTAGCAATCCGTTTGGAAATGCACAAATCCAAACATTGTAAATTGTACCTGATAATTACGATTTTTTAACGTGTTAACTGTCGTGTTTCACGGAACAGTTAGTGTTTGTCTCAACCGTGCTACATCTACGCATGCGCAATATATAGTGACCAATCAACATAAACTTCCTAACAACCACTCTTTCACCACGATGTAAACTTGTGCAATGGAAGGCACATTTCATGAAAACGGTAAGCAAAATTACATGCCTCTTGTCTTCTTTATTGTTTTTAGTATATAATTATTTACATCAATAATAAATATTGTTTACCACAAATAATTCTGATGGGCAAGCGCGGTCCCATGCGCCATTTGCATGCGCAGGGACTGTTGACAGCAAACCTTAGGTTTTGGCGCTACTAAAGCGTGTCCAATATTAAAAATTAGTACTTAACATTTTGAATTATCTGTATCTCTGTGAATTACACAGAACACGTGTTAATTACCATTATCACCAATACCTTAACTGCAGGAATTTTGCTCTAGTAAGCCAACTTAGCCAGAAATGTAAAACAAATCACGTAAAAAGTTTAATTAAGTTAACATTGTCATTATTATGGGATAATTACAATTTTTGGCTTTGGCGCATTTCCATGCGGATTGCTAGAGCTAAAACCGGAAATTAAACAGGATCACGCGAGGATATTTGTAATTTGTTTAATGATAATTGTAATTATCCCTTGATACTTAGAATTATCTCATGATACTTGTAATTATCCCATGATAATTGTAATAATCAGGTTTTGGCGCTAGTAAGCCGTCATAAGTGTTCGTATCGAACTTCGTACATTTTTGTGTGTCACTGTCAAGTCTTGTCTTTGTTTGACATTTTCTTTCAGTTCATCTTCTGGGTCTTTTTCTCGTGCTTCTGTCTTCCTGACCTGTTTCTGTTCTTTTTTTTCCTCCCTTATTCCTTGAATTTGATATTGTCTTCCTCCTCCTCATTTTCTTCTGCTTCGTTGGATCGTTTTTTAAAAAAAATCTCTTTTCTTCTCTTCTTTCCTCTTCCTCCTCTTCTTACGTTCCTCCTATTTCTCTTTAATTATTTCTTCCTTCTTCTTTATGATCTTATTTCTTTGTTCCTTCCTTCCCCTTCTTCTTCTTTTTTTCTTCTCAAACACAGTTTTTTAATATTTCTTTGTTTCTTTCCTTCTTCTCATTGTTTTTTCTTTTCCCCTATCTTTCTTCCGTTCGTTCTTTCTTCTTACTTTTCTTTCTTTCGTGTTATTTCTTCTTCTCGATGTCCTTCTTTTTTCCTTCTTCCTTCTATTCTACTTTCCTTCTTGTTCTTCTGATTCTTCTTGTTCTTCTTTTTGTTCTTCTCAAGCACAGAAATAAAATGAAGGAGAGAGACAAAGAGAGAGAGAGAGAGAGAGAGAGAGAGAGAGGGGGGGGGGGGAAGGCAAAATACAACAGTATATAATTATCATCAATATTCAACAGACAAAATATATATGGCAGTTAAAGTATACGTAGTTCATTTTGATCTTGTTAGAGAAGCACATTCAAAACATATTCAGCACAACACAAAAGACATGTTTGATCAACATATTACACAAATACATTTTAAGAGTTTAAGTTTAATTTGAAAAAACGATATTAACTGTAGATTTAAACCCCAAAGAATGAATACTTATTTATATATCAGCCGCTGATTGAAAAATATGTCAAACAAAAACCTAACAAACAATTAAAGCCAAAATAAAGTAACTACCATTAAAACATACCGCTTTTAAATCCAAAGGGCCACTGCGTCATTAGTGTATACTATAATTATACGGGGTTTTGAACTCTACGTAAATGTAAGTAATAATAATAACAATAATCATAATCATAATACTAATAATAATAACAATAACAATGATCAAGATGATGATGATAATAATAATAATAATAATAATAATAATAATAATAATAATAAAGATAATGATGATGATGATGATGATGATGATGATGATGATAATAATAACAATAATATTAATAAAAATAATATTAATAAATATAATGATGATGATGATAATAATAATAATAATAATAATAATAATAATATTAATAATAATAATAATAATGAGGAGGAGGAGGAGGAGGACAAAATACTACTACTACTACCACTGATACTACTACTGCTACTACTACTACTATTAGTAGGAAAGCAATACAAAGTGTGTGTACAACACTGCTGACAATGTCTCTCGCCTACATTACATTACATAATTGTTGCTTTAGGTCCAGCGGACTCTTCCGAGCCAAATCAGGACCGGACAACCCCCAATCCACATAAAAGATCTGCTGAAACAACCCTAGTGGGAAAACTGAATGACCTCCACCAGCCAGTCACTTTACAATAAAGACATCCCATGCAGGGGACGGCTGAGGCTTCACCCCAACTTATTGAACCCCCGTTTACAAAAACAAAATAGAATACAAACATCATTATAAATTATCAACAAAACACATACATATAAAATGCCTACATTGCTAAATAATAACATCATGGGAAGCCCTAGTGACCACCTGGCAGAAAGCGTCCAATATGCCCAAGCTGATCCAACAGACCTCATACACAAACAAGGAGTCTTGTCCCGGAAGAGTTTTCAAGAAAAAAGGTAGGAGACTGGTCTAGCGAAGAAGACGATAGTATAGCAGATTGATAGAACAGAGCAGGAATGAGAAAGAGCAAATGAGGAAGACAGCGACAGTAGGAATTTAAAGCACTAAATTTCCAGAAAGTGGGGATACTATTTATACTGAAACCCCCGGCACCCCAACGGGGGTGTCTCTCGCCTAAAGAGATGGAACTGCGACAGCATCCTGGCTATAAAAAAAAAACCTTATGAGAAATAACACTCAAAAAGGTCTAATAAGAAATGAAACTAAGACGCCCGTTTATTGGATCAACTTGTAACAGAAGATAACATTACAATTATATTTGATATAAAGTCACAAAGTGATAACAAAATAACCAACAACTGACTATAAAGTCCATTTCCAACGAGGAATACATAGAAACGCACATAGCTGCACGCATGTAAATAAAAACTTTGATAATTATATTAAAAAATCACCACTTCATCATAGTAGAACTTCAACCAGTTTTGATTGTAATAGATAATACCAAAAATATATACGCCTAATATTTGGTTAGGCCTTTAAAATTAAAATACTGACTAACCTATCTCTTTATAAACAAACAAATAATGACAAATTTATTTTTTAAAATGACAGTGTGTTACTCCACAAAAAAAAGAAAAGAAAAACTCCAATACTTTAAAGTCTTGTAAGTTGATATTATTATTATTTTATTAATTAATGCCGAATAGCACACAAAACAAAATAATACATTTTTTATTAAAACAATACAGAACAAAACAAAACAAAAATAACAACTGTATGTGAATCATGTCAGAATTTTAAAAACCCACTCGCAGACCACAAATAAAACCTTCACATAAAAAACAGTTTTGTTTTCCAAATGACTGACACTTTTTAATAATAAATTAAAATAATACGCCAAATTTGTTGTTGTTGAGGATTTTACCAAAAACAACAATTAAAGAAAATAACATTACATTTCTGGACCAAATGTTTTCATTTTTTTGCGCTAATAATAAAAACACAACGACGATGTAATGCAATTATAAATTAAATTGTTTTGACGTCAGTTTAAAGAATTTCCATAAAGAGAAACAATACTTTTTTGTTTGTTTTGGTGCTGATTCTGCGAGAATATGTTTGCTAATTACAAAAACTATTTAGAAAGTACAATAGTCAAAGTTACTTAAAAATATGATTTCTATATATAATTTAAAAAAAATTAAACACAAAACTGTTAATAGGCATGTCCTGAAGAGTCCAACATATTGCGTTACATCTTTTATAAGTTTCATCTGTCTAATAATAATAATAATAATAATTTTTTCATCTTGTCTACTATCACATCTTGTGAAAAGACGTGATATGAAACTATCATTCAATTGAATTGATATTTTCAGTAAGAAGATGTGCTCTAAAACAATATATAGCAGTTTGTTTTGTATTGTAATAATAATAATAATAATAATTAATAATAATAATAATAATAATAATAATAATAATAATAATAATAATAATAAATAACAAAGCATGTTTATAGCGCGAATTCCCCAATAAATGCATTGTTCTGCTCATGCCCAAAAAACGAGCGGTCTGGTCGCATATTGAATTGTATCGTATTGCATTGTGTGGTGTGACGTGGTGTGACGTGGTGTCGTACTGTATTCCAATAAAGTGCACTGTGCTGCATGGAATTGTATAACGCAGCTGGATAATATTATTACTGTGTAGTCCCCAGGCCCTGCAGTGTGTAGTCCCCAGGCCCTGCAGTGTGTAGTCCCCAGGCCCTGCAGTGTGTAGTCCCCAGGCCCTGCAGTGTGTAGTCCCCAGGCCCTGCAGTGTGTAGTCCCTAGGCCCTGCAGTGTGCAGTCCCCAGGCCCTGCAGTGTGTAGTCCCCAGGCCCTGCAGTGTGTAGTCCCCAGGCCCTGCAGTGTGTAGTCCCCAGGCCCTGCAGTGTGTAGTTCCTAGGCCCTGCAGTGTGCAGTCCCCAGGCCCTGCAGTGTGTAGTCCCCAGGCCCTGCAGTGTGTAGTCCCCAGGCCCTGCAGTGTGTAGTCCCCAGGCCCTGCAGTGTGTAGTCCCCAGGCCCTGCAGTGTGTAGTTCCCAGGCCCTGCAGTGTGTAGTCCCCAGGCCCTGCAGTGTGTAGTCCCCAGGCCCTGCAGTGTGTAGTCCCCAGGCCCTGCAGTGTGTAGTTCCCAGGTCCTGCAGTGTGTAGTTCCCAGGCCCTGCAGTGTGTAGTTCCCAGGCCCTGCAGTGTGTAGTTGCAGTGTGTAGTCCCCAGGCCCTGCAGTGTGTAGTCCCCAGGCCCTGCAGTGTGTAGACCCCAGGCCCTGCAGTGTGTAGTCCCCAGGCCCTGCAGTGTGTAGTCCCCAGGCCCTGCAGTGTGCAGTCCCCAGACCCTGCAGTGTGTAGTCCCCAGGCCCTGCAGTGTGTAGTCCCCAGGCCCTGCAGTGTGTAGTCCCCAGGCCCTGCAGTGTGTAGTGGCGCCTCTCATTCAATTGTTCTGAGATTTGTACTTGCTTAGCGCTTTAAATCTTCAAGAGCTGTGCTCATGGCGCAATCGTAAATGCAACGAAATAACTTACCCAAGTCAACATCTGAGGGACTAACGCTGTCCCAAAACGCACAACTTCTGCAAAATATGCGCACTGGCGAACGCAAAGGACCACCGCGCGCCGCTCCACCGGCAAGAGTTTTCGTAACACCATTTATTGAATTTATTTATTTGATTGAATCATTCTTCTATAGCGCTTGTCCAGCTCAAGAACTGCTCAAAGAGCTGCCAATACAGGATCTACCTTAAGCCACCTGAGGAGGCGCCCACTTGCAGATTCGGGCGCATCGCATGACGCCCACACAACTGAGCGCAATCCTTGGCGAACGGGTATGGGAAGAATGGACCTAGTGCTGGCTGGATGCATTAGTGTAGCATGCACCCCTACCCCTATCCTCGTCTAGGACATGGGCGTCAGGATCGTTAACGTTCGTGCGAATGAATCCGTGATACTTTATTTCTGATAATATTGGTAGTAGATTACATTACATTACATAATTGTTGCTTTAGGTCCAGCGGACTCTTCCGAGCCAAATCAGGACCGGACAACCCCCCAATCCGCATAAAAGATCTGCCGAAACAACCCTAGTAGGAAAACGGAATGCCCTCCACCATCCAGACACTTTACAATAAAGACATCCCACGCAGGGGACGGCTGAGGCTTCACCCCAACTTATCGAACCCCCGTTTACAAAAACAAAATAGAATACAAACATCATTATAAATTATCAACAAAACACATACATATAAAATGCCTACATTGCTAAATAATAACATCATAGGAAGCCCTAGTGACCACCTGGCAGAAAGCATCCAATATTCCCAAGCTGATCCAACAGACCTCATACACAAATAAGGAGTCTTGTCCCGGAAGAGTTTTCAAGAAAAAAGGTAGGAGACTGGTCTAGCGAAGAAGACGATAGTATAGCAGATTGATAGAACAGAGCAGGAAATGAGAAAGAGCAAATGAGAAAGACAGCGACAGTGGGAATTTAAAGCACTAAATTTCCAGAAAGTGGGGATACTATTTATACTGAAACCCCCGGCACCCCAACGGGGGTATATTGGTAGTACATGTAGAAGGTAATAAAACGTGATTTAGTTGGTAATAAATTTAGTAGAAACTGACAACATTTTTCTCGTCTTATGACCCAATCAGTTCAATATAACGCAATAATAATAATAATAATAATAATAATAATAATAATAATAATAATAATAATAATAATAATAATAATAATAATGGGGGCCAACTTTTGGAAAATGCGCATAAACAAATTAATATTATTTCACAGTATTTAAAATACACCAATACAATGGCAGTCCACAGTATTCAAAATACACAAATACAATGGTATTCCACAGTATTCAAAATTACAATGGTATTCCACAAGTATTAAAACATACATAAAATGTCATTTTAAAAAAAAGGTCTGTCCACAATTAAAACAACAACACTATACACGCACTGCTTTCTCAATTTTGTTCGTGATAAAGCAATCACATACATAAGGCCCTTTCAAATCCAATAGCAGTAGTAATAAAATACTATAAATTTCTCACTGTAGTGTAGAAACATTAAAAATGGATATCTTCAATTCCTTCTATACGGGAACAGTTAAAAGGCCTATTTTATTATTATTATTATTATTATTATTATTATTATTATTATTATTATTATTATTATTATTATTATTATTATTATTATTATTATGTTTTTGCAGTATTAAAACGAATTACTGCTACACAATATTAGACTTTCTCATGCAGTCTCACCAATATGGAATATACACGTTATGTTACACATCATCTCATATTTCAGTCCCTTGCTTTGTTAGGGCGTTGGGGGAGTGGAACGGGAAAGTGTGTGGGACGGGGGCAGACACACAGATACAGTCGTTGGAAAATAGTCTTTTCCGTGACCAAACCTAAAAAAAGATTTGTGAAACGGTAAAGTCAGTCTTGTCTGTGATGCTGTCACACATATTATACAAACAGTGGTGTTCTTTTTATAGTAGTGACATTACTACACACATCAGTTCTGTGGATTCAAATTTTTAAAACACCGTTGCACTCATAAGTTTTTTTTCAGTCCCGAGAAAGTGAAACTAATATAGTTCTCACTCTTAAGTGTTAAAGTTACTATTTACATACGTCAGTTGTAGAGGGTTGACTTAACACCGCTGCAGAAAGAAGTGTTCTCAGTCCCTTATAGTACATATATAATGCCGTCTTCACTGTTATGTACATCATCATTGTGTAGTGTAGTCTTGATTTCGAAACACCGCTGAACGCATACGATTTTTTTTTCAGTCTCGCGGCAGTGCTTAATATAATACAGTGTTCGCTCTAAATTTTTATTGTAAAAGTTCCTACACAAATCAGTTCTAGAGTGTTGACTGCTGCAGCGCATAAGTTTACTCAGTCTCGGGATATCAATAATTCAAACACACACACACGTGTCTCATTACACACATTCAGTCTTTTGTTTTCAGTAGTAAAAGTACTGTAGTGAACACACAAGCGTAAAGGCCATCTTACTGTAATCCGCGTGGACTAATCGGTCTTCGTGGGTTGTTGTTATCCGTCATCTGCATAAACCACAATCGCCACCAGCTTATTCTCGATCCAATCCAATCAATGTCTACTTGTATTGCGCATATCTCCTGTGTCCAAGGGATTCTCAGGGCAATAGCACAAGGATTACTCTTCTTCTTGTTCTTCTTGCGTTAAGCAGCCACCATCAGTACGTTGATTCATTTGTTGCTGGAGAATGTTACTACTACTACTACTACTACTACTACTACTACTACTACTACTATAACTACTACTACTACTACTACTACTACTACTACTACTACAACTACTACTAACTACTACTACTTTGTAGCAAGACTGTTGTCATTATTGTTATCGCCATTCTTCTCTTCATCCCCATATTAATGTTCTTTATCTGTCGCCATCGTCTTCATCGTGGGCAGTTCTGCAAGTTATTTAAATATTTAATCGACATTAATCTTCGAAGATTCGGCAATACATCGATGAATGAATGAAGGAAGAGTGAACATTGAAATTGAACGTCCACAACCTACCATCGGCGATTTGGCAGACGTGGATGACCATCCAAACAAAGAGGGAACAGGGACCGAAGTCATCACACGGACAAATAAACGTCATGTGTTTAGTAGACAGCTGAGATGACTGTTATCAGTCCCCACAGCTAGGCCAAACGTGTTGTCATAGACAAAAGTCGTCGTCCTGAATAATTCAGATGAAAAATGCACAGCGTCATTTCTTTGCAGTTCCGTTCGACAAAGTCTCCACCACTGCGACAGGTTCCGCGTCTTTTCCTTGTGTGTCACAAAATCCTGTCCAACTGTGCCTTCGCACATCACAGTCAGCAGTGCCAGGTCTAATTTAGTTGGACCTAATATTTGTATAACGCAAAATCTCCCAGCTTCTGTCCCTGTATCTGTGTATCTGTACGTCGATTGAATAGACCTACCACTTCTGGCTAATCGTCAACGAGAGCGAAAGCATTCAACTAACTCTCTGTGCGACGAAAGCAAAAGATGATGTACTTGACGGTCTACAGTTAATCGAGAACTCTCACAATTTTCATATTCTCTGTCCGCTGACTTGAATAAAACAGATATATTCGGTGCACAAAGGGAGAAAAGATGTGCGTAGTGGAAAAGCTAAAAACGAAAAGGAAAGGATTAATAATAAAGTCATTGACACACTGTACAACAGCACTGGAGAACGGACAGAAACAACAATATGGCAACTAAGGTCAAGTGCAGTGAGCAACAACAAAGTGTGAGTGTCCGTCCAATGACGTCTGGTCAGTGACGTTATGTCCAACTGACTCTCACGACCCCTGACGTCATGTCTAATTATACGCTTATGACGTCAGTCGCCTTCCGTCAAGTCAGAATAATTTTTTTAGAGGGGTCGAGTCAAATAAATGTGTAACGTCCCACAAACTTGTGATATCGATTGGCACTCAAGAAATGACGGTAGTGGCACTCTTTGCGACGTCATGGCGTCCCACGCTCGTTCTGATGTCACTGGCACTGAAGAAAGTGGTTGCAGAAGGAGAGAGAAAGAGAGTCCCGACACAGGAGGAGGTTGACTGATCACGTGTTTATCCCAACCAATCGTAAAACGTTGGTATTGACATCCTGGTCATGGAAACAGAAGACATTCAGCACACCTGAAAAACAGAAGAAAGCAATATGTCATTAAATACATGAATGAATGAATTAATGAATGAATGAAATCATGAATAAATAAATAGAAATGTATTAAACAGTCATAAACTTTCCCACACACGGAGCAGGACTACAGCGCTGGGAATGACTTTACTAAATAAAAGCTGAGTCGATTCCATCATTTCAAGCAGTGTGAGACCTCTTACTAGAGTCGACTTGATTATTTGTAATCTTTGACTACATACACTTCAGCGGATCTGTGCTTTTCAACAAGGACAAGGCAAAAAACAACGGGCAACTGCAAGAATTGAAAATAAGCGATAACTGAATATAAACGGCGTTGAATTTTTTAAATTCCGATTTTCCATGTAATGTAATACATCAGTACAAGCTACAACGAGAGGTTTTATCGTCCTCATTTACCACATTGAAATGAAACCTAGAAAACAGAACAGACCAATAGAAAACAGTAATGTAAAGCACAAGAATCTAAGGAAAGCTGTAAGAATACGAATGCACTTTATTCTCTTCACATAAGAAGAGACATTACTTTGCGGAACAGCCAAAAAACACGTTGCTTAAGAAAGAATGTATGTCTTTAATACGCAGTATAAACCCACATTCAATTATAGTTTTTGCAAATTAATTGCAGTTGCTCCGTCTAAGTGAAACGGACACCGAGAAAGCAATTCTCGGCGGACGATCAAATGTCGACACCGGATCTTTCCCGTGCCTTCCCAATCCCATGCAATTAAACATGAAAGCGGATTGGGAAATGAACAAACCCGACGTACAAGCAGTTAAAAGAAAAGGCTGCAAATCTCGTTAGAACAAAATTGCTATTGGTGTTCGGTATCATGTTTATGCATAAAATCAACCATGATTACAAACTAGGGTTTTTCGTTTGAAGAAGAAGAAGGAGGAGGAGGAGGAGAAGGAGGAGGTGCAGGAGGAGGAGGAAAAGAAGTAGAAGAAGAAGAAGAAGAAGAAGAAGAAGGAAGAAGGAAGAATAAGAGGATAAACAATAGAGACAACAGAAGAAAAATACTCGATTCTTCTTATATATACATCTTATTCCAGTAACGCCCATGTCGGCGCCGCCATGCTTTATGCAAAATCGTTATTAAAAAAAAAAAAGGCGATGAAAAAAAATGGAGAGGGGTCTAGTCGCTCTACTCGCCCATTAACGGCAAGTGCATGCAAGAAAACTCAATCAGCTGACAAACTGCGGCGTGCCGGGCTCTTTGTTGTGCCCTTTGTCCGACAGCCCGTGGCAAGAATCGCTCATTAGCCGCGGCATGTCGGACACGAGAAGTGAATTGCCGTCCCTAGCTTTCTGCACTACTACGCCGTCCGCTATCTTCCTCTTGTGTTGGATGGTGCTGTGCTGAGTGAGACTAATGTTGGGTCGGTGTTGTGTTGGGTTTGTTTAGTTCCAGTGTGTGGAAGTTAACACTTTATGAATATTATATTTATTTCTCTATCTCAAAATTTATTATCATGACTGGAGATGCTGTTTTTAAAATGAGCGTGCACGAACCTCTGCCAAATAATTTGTATTATGTGGGTGTATGTATTTGTGGTGAAAGTGCTCGAAGAACAAAGTGTGTGTGTGTGTGTGTGTGTGTGTGTGTGTGTGTGTGCGTGTTTTGCAACTATGCAAATAGGGTTGAAAATAATGTGTAACAGTGATGGAAGTATTGTGTTTGTAGTTGTTAATGTGTGATTTATGTATTACTTTGTTTTTATTTGTTTGGAATCAATAACAACAACAACAACATGTTTGCTGAGACGCGTGGCCTGTACGAATTCTCACCCCCGTTGGGGTGCCTTTCAGTATAAATAGTATCCCCACTTTCTGGAAATTTAGTGCTTTAAATTGCCACTGTCGCTGTCTTTCTCATTTGCTCTTTCTCATTCCTGCTCTGTTCTATCAATCTGCTATACTATCGTCTTCTTCGCTAGCCCAGTCTCCTACCTTTTTTTCTTGAAAACTCTTCCGGGACAAGACTTTATTTGTGTATGAGGTCTGTTGGATCAGCTTGGGAATATTGGACGCTTTCTGCCAGGTGGTCACTAGGCTTCCTATGATGTATTATTTAGCAATGTAGGCATTTTATATGTATGTGTTTTGTTGATAATTTATAATGATGTTTGTATTCTATTTTGTTTTTGTAAACGGGGGTTCGATAAGTTGGGGTGTAAGCCTCAGCCGTCCCCTGCGTGGGATGTCTTTATTGTAAAGTGTGCTGGTGGAGAGCTTTCAGTTTTACCACTAGGGTTGTTTCAGCAGATCTTTATGCGGATCGGGGGTTGTCCGGTCCTGATTTGTCGGAAGAGTCAATAACAACTAACAACAATAATAATGTAATGCTGAGACGCGGTGGGCTGTACGAATTCTCCATTGGGGGTAATATATATAGATCCGTTGACTTGACTTTCCAACTTTGCATAATTATGGCGCAACTTCGTCGACATTGTGTCACCGCAGGTTCGTGTGAAGTAACCATCAGAAGGTTGTAAGTAGTGAATGAGAGTTTGAAATCATCACAATGGTTTGCCATGAAAAGAATTGTTTATGGATGAGGCCAAGACGCCTCGTCTATTAACGTTGGTTAATATTAATATCGGAAGCGACTCGTCTGTTACTTCTGTGCTGGGGTACGGGAATTGGTGGGACGGCGCTTCGTTCTTAATAGTACTTAAGATAATCGTTAACAGCTTCATTCTCGACCAGTGTAGGTAGTGGCGAAGGTAGCAACTCGGGCGGTTTTTAGATACGTCCTGTATGGGCCAGCGCCTTGAGCAGGTCTTAAGCTGATAAAGCGCTATATAAAAACGAAATGAGAATATAAGGGAAGTGTGGTGGAATGTGGATGGTTGTGGGATGGTTGTGATGTGGTGTGGTTGTATGGGTATGGTGGTGTGGTGTGGTGTGGTGTTGTGTGGTGTGTGTTTTGGGGAGTTTAGTGGGACAATGCTGTTGAATATTTTTTGTAACATCTTCCTCTAGCATTTCTCACATAACAGAGTTAATACAGTAGGCGAAAATAGAGGAGAAGAGAACAAGAAGCAAAAGAACAATGAAAATGAGAAGAAGGAGCAGGAAGAGGCGGAGAAGAGGAAGAGGAAGAGGAGAAGAAGAAGAAGAAGAAGAGAAGAAGAAGAAGAAGAAGAAGAAGAAGAAGAAGAAGAAGAAGAAGAAGAAGAAGAAGAAGAAGCAAAACACGAAGAAGATTTGCAATCCCAAACATTCAGATACAGAAAATTTCACTTAATATTCGAGGAAAAGTGGATTCGGGCAGTTTAGAAGACATGCCTTCAAATTGTTCCCCAGTTTATGCAGAATTGGATTTTCTAATATTCTATCTCAGGCTCCGCTGTAATAGGAACAATACCCATCTCTCTAGCTCACGTCAAAGATCTTAATTGGACTGGATCTGCGACTAAATTTCTGCAAACGCTATTTCTCTTACTAGGAGCGTACAGAGAGCTCGTAGATAGCTATAGGCGCTATTTTAAATTAACTGCCATGAGATAGATAGATCTATAGATATATAGAGATAAATAGATAGATAGATAGATAGATAGATAGATAGATAGATAGATAGATAGATAGATAGATAGATAGATAGATAGATAGATAGATAGATAGATAGATAGATAGATAGATAGATAGATAATAGATAGATAGATAGATAGATAGATAGATAGATAGATAGATAGATAGATAGATAGATAGATAGATAGATAGATAGATAGATAGATAGATAGATAGATAGATAGATAGATAGATAGATAGATAGATAGATAGATAGATAGATAGATAGATAGATAGATGGCCAACTGATAGCTATGACGGGATTATTTCCAAGTGCCTTATAGCTCTGACAAGTTCGACAAAACTAGGTTTGACTATGGTTCCGTTCCTTTTTCAGCCATATTTTGGCTACTACTCTTCGACTGCGCATCACCGAATGCGCAAATAGTGCTGCGCAAGGCAACATGTATGTATTGTGATTGGCTACAACAGTGTTCTTGCAACACAAAGTTAGAGCAGGTTCTAAATCCCCACCCTCCACCCCACCAAATTATTCAAAACAACAACAACAAAAGCTAAACAGTTGCACAACATATGTTTAGACATGGCCACACGTAAAAATGCAGTCAAAAAATGAAAATATTCGTGCGTTTGACACACGTGTGTGTGTTGTGTTGTTAGTGCGACTTCAGCTTAAGGGGTTCCGTTCAGCTATTTCTTCTTCGCACTCTTTGTAATAAGTTAAGAAAATGGTTACTCAATTTTCTATTGAATGGATCAATGAACTTTGAAGGTGAACATCTACAACCACCATTGGCAGACGGTGATAACCATCCCAAGGAACAAGGGGTTAGGGACTTAAACCAACGCTGAACCACCACAGAGCAACCAAGACTTCGAAGATGGACAGTGTACAAATAGCATACTTTTAATCTGGCCCATTACGGGATTCGAACCTGGGTCATCGGTGTGCCAAGCGAACGCTCTACCACTGAGCTACGGTGGTGGGACGAAGTAGTTTGTATTGATTTTGTGTGTGGAATAAAAGATGTACTGACTTCACTTTGATGATTTCACTTTGACTAGAGGTAGAGGACCATGTTGAAAGAGACACAAATACACCATCTCTCTCTCTCTCTCTCTCTCTCTCTCTCTCTCTCTCTCTCTCTCTCTCTCTCTCTCCCTCTCTCTCTCTCTCTCTCTCTCTCTCTTTCTCTCTCTCTCTGCATTTTAATTTAATTTGTATTTCGCTAAAAAATGCCTTTTCGTCAGGACTATAGCACATACAAGCCAAAAGTAGTTGAGTCTCCAGAGCTGAAGCTCTGAGGTTGGTCTGTTCAATAATGGGTGATTTATAGGGTAGAGAGAGCATTGCTTGGCTTTCATCAAAATTGTCTTGCCTGTTCTGCTCCTCTGTCTCTTTTCTAAAAGAGTTATTGTTTATGTGATTGTCGGATTGGGCAGGGTGATGATGCAAAAAGAGAGGGGAATGGTGGTGGTAGTGGTGGTGGATGTTAGAGTAGAGGGGGAGGGGAGGAACGGCGGATGTAGTGGTGAGATTGGCGAGATAGTATGAGGATGGTGAGAAGAACATTACATTACATTACATTACATTACATTACATTACATTACATGATTATTGCTTTAGGTCCAGCGGACTCTTCCGAGCCAAATCAGGACCGGACAACCCCTGATCCGCGGAAACAACCCTAGTGGTAAAACTGAAAGCTCTCCACCAGTCAGTCACTTTACAATAAAGACATCCCACGCAGGGTACGCTGAGGCTGTACTCTAATTTATCGAACCCCCCGTTTACAAAAACAAAATAGAATACAAACATCATTATAAATTATCAACAAAACACATACATATAAAATGCCTACATTGCTAAATAATAACATCCTAGGAAGCCCTAGTGACCACCTGGCAGAAAGCATCCAATATTCCCAAGCTGATCCAACAGACCTCATACACAAATAAGGAGTCTTGTCCCGGAAGAGTTTTCAAGAAAAAAGGTAGATGACTGGTCTAGCGAAGAAGAAGATAGTATAGCAGATTGATAGAACACAGCAGGAATGAGAAAGAGCAAATGAGAAAGACAGCGACAGTGGGAATTTAAAGCACTAAATTTCCAGAAAGTGGGGATACTATTTATACTGAAACCCCCGGCACCCCAACGGGGGTAGGTGAGAAGAACAGAGATGAAGTAGGAAAAGGATTAAAATGGGGGCAGTGGAAAAAGGGGTTCAATCTGTGTACATGTATGTTTGTGTGTGTGTTGTTGTGTGTGTGTATGTTGTGTGTGTTTGTGTGTGTAGGCTTATGTGTTTGTGTATGTGTGCGCGTTCATTAGAAAGAGATGAGTTTGAAGAAACGGGTGGGTGTGTGGTGTGTGTGTGTGTGCGCGCGAGTATGTGAGAGAGAGAGAGAATCAATGAGGAATATGGAAATACTCTTGAAGAACTAGAAAACTAGAGTAAAAGACTCTGAGAGAGAAAAACGAACCAGGATGACCACAAAAACAATCACAGCAAATAGAGAAAGGATGTGCGGGTGTTTCTGTGCAGGCGCGTGTGTGCGTGTGTGTGTGTGCGTCTGTGCGGGTGTATGTGACAGAGAGAGAGAGGTAGAGAGAGAGAGAGAGAGTGAGAGAGAGAGAGAGAGAGAAAGTGTGTGCTTCTGTGGTTCTGTGCTTATGTGAGGTATTGAACAATAGTATAGCGGGTGAGGGTTGGCCAAATTGAGGAGGGAGAAAGACAGGTGATGGTGGACGATGCGTGTAGGTAGGTGGGTGGATATGTGCGGAAAGGGGAGCTCGCGCGTGATGTGTGCACAAGGTCCAGGGTGTGAGTACAGCTCATTATATCTCTTCAAACGAGGCGACGAAAGGACTGGGACGATAAACAGGGAAGCTTCACCGATTTTTTTTTTTTAATGAACCCTATCTTACACACAAGCCTGATAGAAATCAAACAAACTCGTGTTCCTCTCTGCCGGCCTTAATTGCTATAACGAGAACTGCGCGAGATTTCGCCAAATTTTCGCCGCCGCTACACCTCTTTGAAAGAACTGTCCACATTTATTCCTTTTCTTTACCTTTACCCCAAAATCCAGCTTCCCAACCTTATTCCTCTTCCTCCTCCTCCTCCTCCTCTCTCTCCCTCTCTCACAGTAGCAAATTTTAATTTATCTCGAAGTGCTGTACGTATTCATCTTTTCTATTCCAACTCGACCCTCCTATTCTTAGTAGTAAATATATCGTCTTACTCCTTTTTAATAACGTTCAATCGTTCTTACATTGTTGTTGTTTGTAGATTATAGTCACACGACACTTTCGCATATAGGTGACTACTGGACCGATTTATACTGACACCAGCGGGCCAGTTGTTGGTAAAGGGGAAAATAATATGATCACAGTCACGTTGACCAATCCGGGATTCGAACCAGCGACCTTTCGGTTACTAGCAAGACGCTCTTACCAACTGAGCTACCCGGCCCCCCTTCGTTCTTACATAGCGCGCATGTTCAGCTCAAGAGCTGCTCAGGGTGCTGACAGATACAGGATCTAACTCCAGCCGTCAGGGGCACTCACTTCGCTATCACTAGTTATTTCTGTTTTAAATTAAAACAAATGTATGAGGCAACATTTTATGATAGAGCAATGCCCACCCCCCCCCCCATCACCCTCCCCCACAATAAAACCTTTTAATATAAACTAATGATTGGCGATAAGCTCCAGTTTTAGAAAATCTCCTGTCAGCTGTGACCACCACCACCACCACCACCACCACCACCACCAACACAAAAATCTTCACTAATGAGCAACTCCATGAGCGACATTGTGACGGGAGATAATTCTGTCAAAGGTTCCACACGAACGTAGCAAGCATCTACGTCGTCGACTATTTACACAGCAGCACATTCAGAATTGCCAGCCTGTCGCCAGGCATCAAGATCTAGGATGGTACAATATAACCTTTATTTTATTAGGGGGTTATTTAATCATTGTTTATATGGTCCTCTTGGTGTATGGGATTAGTCGCCGGTTCCTATGATGAAGGTCGTGGGTTCGAACCCCGTGTGGAAATTAGTTCTGCCTTACACAAATTAATCAATTAAATAATATATTTATTTATTAATTTATCTATTGTGTTCTTATGTAGCT